>OU753581.1:4817500-6043885 GCA_916701695.1 Agrochola macilenta
AGAGGGCAATGACCGCTACTGCCACGCTAAAACGCGACAACTATGGTTAAAGACGGCCACGACATTTTTTAATAAAGTTTAAGTGAGACCGCTGTACCGCGCCTTAGGAAAGCGCGGAGAGGCTGAGAGCAGCGTTGACGAATGAGCGGCGGGACGCCGTGAGCGTTGACGAATGAGCACTACCCCTCGTGAGCCGCGCACATACCTAAGGCGCGGTACAGTGGTTTCGGTCAAAGTATAACACAAAATAAAAAAACGAAATTGACGGGACGACACGCGTATCGCGATACGCGTGTCGTCCCGACAATTTCGTAGAGGACCCCCGTAGAAAAATTGGGTGTAAAGTGGATTTACACCCAAAGACAAAAACTTACTACTTTGTACGCCACTGGAAAAACATAGAGCGACGACTGAATTTTTTACAAAAGACCAAATGTGTTTAACAAATAAATAATCATTCATCATTCATTATAAGTTGCAAGATCAAAAAAAAAATTTGAGACGGGGTCTATAGTTGGTTGCCCATCGTTCTTTTTCGAACATATGAAGTAATGGATTAACAATATCCTTCAAAATCATTCAGTGTAATTGAAAATTTGAAAGTGTGTTACGCAATCAGGGTGCGGAAAGGGACACACTCCTCATAGACCAATTTTGCTTCTTTGAAAGATGTAGATAAAGAGGTTCACTGTATAAGCCCTTGGACGCACGGGCAATTATTTTATTGCGCACTGGATTTTCAACTCTCGCTATTAAGCCGAGCGTTGAGAATCCAACAGGGTAGATTCCAGCGCATGCAAAAAAAACACACTGTTGAATTTTCAACTCTCGGCCTATACGGCTGGTCCACAAGCCTCCTCTTATCGATTGGGAGTGGGCTGTAATCCACCACGCGGGCCCAGTGCGGGTTGGTAGATGTCACATGGCTTCGAATGTTTGGTTCTAGGACATGCCGGTTTCCTCACGATGTTTTCCTTCACCGTTTTGAGAGCGGCGCAAAGCAGTGCATTGAAAATCCATACAGCCATAAAAAATCACCCGTGGGTACGAGGGCTAACGGTCACAGATCATAAACACGTTCAGAGCACACTTATTTACGTCAAAACATGATAAAGACAATATATTACTGCAAAATTAAAAAAAGGTTTTATTTACCTGAAACCTGCATTTAGCTCCATGACGAACTTGGATATCTGCAGAGGTTTCTCATAGTCGCCCCGCGTCACTGAGTTAACTGCCAAACGAGCCTGGAAACGAAGAAAATAATCATTACATATGCTGAAAAACTAGCAAGTATAGGACCCGGCGGACCAGGGCAGAGGATTATCTGACGACATTGAATTATTTACGACACTTTATTATCTGTGTCAAGTGAAAAGTTCCATGAATATCGGCGCGAAAAATATTTGGGACTATTGAGAGAATTCTGGAGTGTACTAGTTTGTTCTTTAATTCATTCATTTTAAGGATTTATTATACGATGTAATAGAAAAATCCATAGACTCAATCAATCTGCCTAGCCTTTTCCCACCTTAGTGGGGGTCGGCTTCCAGTCTAACCGGATGCAGCTGAATACCAGTATTTTACATAGAGCGACTGCCTATCTGACCTACACAACCCAGTAACTGGGTAATACGATACTCCTTGGTAAGACTGGTTGTCAGAGTTTCGGGCTTCTGACGACCCGTAATTACTGACAAAGATCCACGAATGACAGCCAGGACCAACAGTTTAACGTTCTTTCGGTATGTAAAGATGGTCACCCATCCACGGACCAACCCCGGTGAGCGTAGCTTAACGTGATGGATCGACCCGTGCGTCTGTTATTACTTAGCCACAAACTCTTACAAAAAAGAAAAATCCATAGACTATTTATACACTAAAATTAAGTATACATTTTATAAAGAGCACAAATTGGATAATCCTGTATTCTGAGAGAATATTGCCTTTCATAATACATTACTATATTTGAAAGGGAAGAAGAGGTGGTGAGATTAACTGGATGCCTATCTAAAGGACAGCAGGGAGGGACGAAACTGACGCCTTTGCCCTGCAGTTAGGGTTACCATTTCGAAATTTCAAAAGTTCTGTAGTGGTATTTAACTAGAGAATACAATCCCGGGATCCCGAGATTCGGGATCCCGGGATTGTATCCCGACCGTTTCCTGGCCCCGAAAATCCCGGGACTGTACTTGGCTAATCTCGGGATTTTCGGGATTGCCACAAACAAGTCTAGTTTGTATTCCGTAGTCCGTTGCGCCTTGAAAATAACCTTGCCTAGATTATTTTGCCTGTTCGAAAATGGAAGAGTTCGTGGATATCACTTAGAAACAGCATATAAGTATCTATTGTCTATTCCTCCAACCAGCGTAGAAGCTGAACGAGCGTTTTCAGCTGCTGCTTATGTTGGCAATAAACTACTAAGCAGGCTCGGAAGTCAAACATTGGATTCTTTGATATTTCTGCGATTATATTTTCGAAATTCTAAATAGTTATTTTGTGCTGTTTTTTAATTTCTTGCAAAAGTATAGTATTTTTTGGTTTGTGTTTTTTCTTTTCTTATTATTATTCTGATTTGTGTTGTGCAAAGACATTAAAGACATTTTTTTTTAATTACTCGTGATTTTTTTTTTTTATTTTAGCCCAATTAGAAACCATATAGTCTAATCCCGGAATAGGCCCGGGATCCCGGGAAAAGGCTTCAAAAATCCCGTAAGCCCGGGATTGAAAAACATGCTCGGGATTGTATTCTCTATATTTAACCCACACAACCTGCGAACTCAAGTACTTAAGACATCGCCCGTCTGTGAGTTCAGACACAGTTCGAATTCAGCAATCAAATACGACACACATGTCACACACAAGCAGTCACTAACTGCGTCCCGCGTCATTCGCGTCATTTTATATTATCCTACCTACCATGTTATTGTTTATGAACCGTGTTAAGTTATAGTAACTTCATCAGTAAATTCACTGTGTAATATTGAATGAACATTTACTTCCATCTAATAAAGAACCTCTAACACACCCTAACAAAAGTTCTAAGTTCCAACTTTTAATATTTTTTTAATTTTAATTCTAACTTTTTTTATTATCTACTAAACCCCCCTTTTAGTTCAAAAAGTCGGACAAATCCGGACGAATAGTAACCCTACCTGTGGTGAGACAAACAGCTTAAAATAACAATAAATAACCTCACCAGTTCTGAGCACAGCTGCAGCAGTCCATTGAGGTAGTCCTCTATATCCAGGTGGAAACCAGACTTCCTCTCAACCACGCTAACTGAAATTTAAGAAATGTTATTAGAAAAACAAGAATCAATACAATTAAAAAAAAAAAAAAACAGCATCCCTTTTTTTATTTTTTTTAGGGTGGGAAATTTCCAAATAACAGAGCGGGCAGGGAGGGCGTGTCAGACTATTACTGACTAAAACCCACCCGTGTTCCTTCCGCGATATCCCTTTCGGAAAACAGCATTCTAACACTGCAATAACGTCCCCACTTTTGGAACACTGGCCTCCTCTCTTCAAGAGAAAGGTGGCCGGCCACGAGAGGCAGCGGGCCGTAATCTACCAGTTCTACCACGCGGGCCCAGTGCGGGTTGGTAGATGTCACATGTCTTTGAATTTTTGGTTCTAGGACATGCCAGTTTCCTCACGATGTTTTCCTTCACCGTTTTGAGAGCAGTGGTGATGGAATTATTTACACAAATTAAAGCGCCTGCTTGGGTTCGAACTAACAAACGTACAACTCGGCCGTTACCACTGGGCCACCACTGCTCTCGAATCAATAATGACGCTAATCATTAGTTAACTTTCAGCAACGTTTATAAATAAGGGGCTTAAAGTTTAGTCCAGTTCTTACTTCGAATTAAAGGAATATCAACTTTATGTGGGTGTTAATAGGGATGTTGACTGGGGAAGACAATAACTATTTAGTCCGTCAGTCAGATAATAAAAAAAATAATAGACACGTATTTTTTTTCTATTTCAATCTGCCTAGCCTTTTTCCAACTATGTTGGGGTCGGCTTCCAGTCTAACCGGATGCAGCTGAATACCAGTATTTTACATGGAGCGACTGACTATCTGACCTCCAAAACCCAGCAACTAGGTAATACGATACCCCTTGGTAAGACTGGTGTCAGACTTTCGGGCTTCTGACGACTCGTAACGACTGTCAAAGATCCATGAATCACAGTCAGGGCCAACGGCTTAACGTGCTTTCCGAGGCACGGAGGATTCTCGGTATGTAAAGATGGTCACCCATCTACTGACCAACCCCGGTAAGCGTAGCTTAACCTGATGGATCGACCAGTGCGGCTGTTGTTACTTAGCCACGAGCTCCTCGTATTTTTTTCTATAACATATTTAAAAAATATTGTTTATATAAAACGCATTAACTTTGGGGAGTCGGAGTCGGCTCATCATCATCATCATTATTTTAGTCCACTGCTGGACATAAGCCTCCCCCAAGTGGTAGGCCCAGCCCCAGTGAGGGCTCACTACGTCACAATTCAGTATAAATCTACCCGAGAGTGACGTCATACCACATTTTAACTCAATGTATTGCTGTGTCTATAATATTTTGATTATATAAAAAATACGCGTCCAATATTTTTATTTATTAATAATCTACCTGACGAACAAAAAAAATTTTTTTGTCTTCATTCCTATTAAGTTGATTTCAGAATGAAACTTACCAGTTTTTGACCTATACTGCATTCACAATTTAGTTTCAAAACATGTGAACATTAAAATTAAAGTTGTTTTTGGAAAAACGACTTTAACACCCTATAGGGTGTTAAAGTCGTTTTTGTTATTGAGTGTGTTTTGAAACTAAATTGTGAATGCAGTATAGGTCAAAAACTGGTAAGTTTGATAACCATCTGTTGCACTATTGATGTGCATCTCCTCTTTTAACACCAGCATATTTCAGATATTGGAGAGGTAAACAGAATCATTTTCCTGTAGTGTCTCCTAAACTAGGTTATGAAATAATGGCTTAATATCTATAACTTACTGCCTAACACCTGAGCAACGGTTTCATGTGTAGCGAGAATGCCAGTTTCCAGCCATATAGTGAGCGCAATCAGAAAGCAGTACCTCTGTGTCATATTGCGCCAATGTTCTTGGTATCTGAAGAAATAAAAATAAATATAAGATATATATATATTTGTACACATAAAATAATATAAACGTACATGCAGCACAACATACAAATAAAGGTTTAGACATCAATAGTAAAAACCATTTATTGAAATGAGGCTAAAAATTAAAATAAGAACTTCATAAAACATCCCCTAAAATGCCCTTTACTTTCCGTAAAACACATGATTTTCTTAGATGAGTTCGGTGTTTCCTGACTTCTCTGAGCAGAAAGACAGAAACAAACTCAGAGGTTGCAGTCCCTTTTAAAGTCCAGACATAATCATGGTCAGCCCACATGAGGACCATGCAGATTAATATCTGAGATGGTTTTTTAAGGAAATAATCACACAGATTTGAGTGGACTTGTCCAGTCCGAGCAGTTTAGGGCATGTCTCAAGCTACAATCTCTACAGCGATACATCTGTTTGAAATTATAGGTATTGAGGAATAAAATTTGTTTACAAAATCATGCTTGTATATTTATAACTCTTGCATCATTCACTCACATCTTTTCTTCATAGTCGTAGGTGGTAACTTACAGACTGCCAAATGTATTGAACATAGATCTACACAAGACAAAAACACAATGGTAGTTGTATTGTGTCTATGACTGCGATGTACAGAGATTGGTTCTTACATTTACCAACTCATCATTGGTGTAATTATCTGACTATCATACGTGCAAGACAGTCTGTTTTAAAAGTATCTGATAAAGGTCTAAACTAACCCTTTTCAAATTAAATTCTAATGCAATCACTTACTGAAGGAAATTAGTAATACATTCATCTGTATCAACTTTACATCTCACCACATTTTCCACCAATAATTGTTTGATTAATATTATTTTATTTTTTCGTTTATTTATTTACTTTATTATATTTATTAATATAATAGAAATTTATGGGAACATAACAAGTTATAACTAATTCATAAAAATAACAAAATTACATACTAACTTAACTTAAACCAATTGCTTAATATTATTTAATTATAATTGAAAAAACATATTTAAGGTAATTTGATTTGTTTTTATGTTATTATTCAAATAATCAAAATGAAGCACTCAATTTGTAAAGTGGCACAACAATTCATTTGTTTACAATTTTTTCAGATACTTTTGGGACAGACCATAGACCCTGGAGTAAAACAATAATCATACGAACTTGTAGTAGTCATTGGGGGGCAGAGCCTCCATCAGTCTTGCGTATCCTTCCCGAGCTTTCTCGAATAAATCCCTGGCTTTGTTACAGGCTGGCATAACTGTAATAACATGTAATATTTTAAGTAAAATGGAATACTTGTGATCCCGTTTTTTTTTAAATTTTCGTCAATGCTTACTGGCAGCTTCATTGTGGTGAATAACTTGGAGGATTGTGGTCGCTTCGCGCGATATTTGACCAACATCTTTGCAGATATTCCGAATAACCTACATCATAGAGCATGTTAAAATTAATGAATTCCTGCAGTTATTTCGGTCGAATAGCGTTAAAAACACTTTAAATAGACCAGAAACATTTTGATAACGAAAGTTGTTGTTTATTTTGATGGGTTTCACAACAAAAAGAAGCAGAAAATACAAAAAAGTGCGGCACAGGCCAACAACAGTTTTTTTGTATCAAAAATGTACAACCTACCTCTCGTATTTCTTGATCCTGATCGATATTTCGTTGGAAGTCCGTGAAAATGGTATTTATTACGTGATTTTCACACATTTTTGCAATTCTTTATTGTACTATTATAAAAACAGCGGTAAGCTAAAAACAATCTTCTTGACAGAAAAGACCACAGACTAGTGATGGGCGTTGAATCAACGAACTAGTTGAATTCTGTTGAATCAACCGTTGATCTCCTGTCAACGTATTATTTAGTGGAAACGTGCAGCATTTTCAACCAACGTTAAATGTTTATGAATCAACTAGTTGAATTCGTCAACGACGTTTATGAATTTAACTCGTTTATTATTCAACTAAATTCGAGAACGCAAACGCAATGAACTGAGCAAATTAAAAAACCTTCCGTTGCAAATGACATCATACATTGCGAGTGATGGTCATGTCATAGAATTTGAACTCTAAGAACGCATGAAAGAGTGGATTTTTGAAAAAGTATGAGGATATTGATGGACTGGCGCGCGGCGCTGGTGCAGCCTTAGAGAAACCGGATTATACTGGTTTGACAATTACATTTTTCATAATTTAATCAAAATGTTTCTAAAGTAGTTGAAATTTCAGATGTAGCTCAGAGACTAGTTCAACTCGTTGAACGTCGCGGTGTTGAATAAAAACCGTTGAATGAATTAACGGTTTACTTTGTAAGTTGACATTAGTGCACGTTAACTCGTTGACGAATTTAACTAGTTGATCAACTAGTTGACGAACGTAAATCAACGTTGACGTTTCGTTAACGGAAAAACCTTCAACGACCCATCGCTACCACAGACCAGCCACAGACTTTAAAAAACATAGAAAGAAGAAAATAAATAGAGTAATAAGAGAAATCCTCAGAGTATTAACTAAAGTATTACTCTGAGGAGAAATCATCAACTTTTTTTTTTTTTTTTAGACCTCAGAGTAATAATTACTGTGAGTTTGAGACACAGATTCGCTTTTTAAGTCACAAAAAAAACAAACTAGCAAAACCAACTCTATGATCTTGATGCAAATTACTCTGAGATACAAAGCTCAGATGCAAAGCGCATACAAAGTGACAAGTATATTTTTGCAATGGCAAACGAGTTTAGAAAAGAATATTAACATGGTTAGACAAGCTACGAAAGGAAATTGAAAATTATCATAGATCTTTTTGTAATCATTCCAATGTAACCAAGCCTAAAATACAGTTGTCTGTGTATTGAAAATCCAAAATTTAAATTCCAACTTGAAATACATACACCAAGGTCCAGTCTTACCTAGACTAGATCACCAAGACCCAACAGAAACATAATAGAGCTAGTGACTAAATATGACTATTTTTAATCGCGATTAAAAAGGTGTGATATAAAATTTGTTGTCATGAACTAAAATTCACGCCGATACCTCACACGTCGAGATTGCCACCCGCGCGGCTCCGACTTTAAAAAAAATCATGTTGTAGGGCAAAGGTGTACCACGTGGAGTTGCAATTGTCAAATTCGATTTAAGTTGTGTCAAAATTATTTTTAATTAGTTTTTTTTTTGCAGAATATCTCTAAGATTCTCATAGCTAAAAGTAAGTAATTTTATTGATAGTTTAGTTCGGTGTACAAGAGAATGGGCACCACTACCTATTTATTTAATATTAATCGTTTTCAATGAACCATACTATTTCACACATCAAATTCTGACTAAAATACACAATAATATTATACACATATGTACGGCGCAACACTGCGTGCGATACTTTGATTGGCTTTCTAGCCGTTATGAAGCGTGAAAATAACGTAAACAAACAGAATGGGAAATCCCTACCACTAGGTCAATAGAATAGTGTTATGTGAATCCCCAGCTCTGGCCGACGGGGATTTCCCGCGATAGCAAATGTTGCTAGACTAAATAGAATTAGTTCACGGCTTTTAAGTAATGCATAAACCTTCGAGGTGCGAGCACAGACTACATAGAGATCAGGGGAGGTCGCATGAGGCGGCGGCCGAACTGGCGACACGTTGCGATGCGATAATCGTCGATAGGATCCGGCAACTGGGACTCGAGGTGGCCTTGCACAAATCCGAGGCCATGTGTTTTTATGGTCCTCGGAACGTGCCACTGTCGGGTTCCCAGATAACGGCAGGAAGGGTTCACATCGGTGTCGAGTCGACGATGAAGTACCTGGGACTCGTCCTCGACAGCCGGTGGTACTTCGTGGAGCACTTCCGACGTTTGGCTCCCAAACTGCAGAGGGCTGGAGTTGCTTTGAAGCGGCTTCTGCCCAATCTAGGGGGTCCAAACGCGTCCTGCCGGAGGCTCTAAGCGGGGGTCGTGCGGTCTATGGCCCTTTACGGGGCACTGGTGTGGACGCGTTCTTTAAGGCTGCGACCAGCCCGCCGATTGAACGCGTCCCAAAAGGTCATGGCCATTAGGCGGAACCAAAAGGTCGGATTAGTTTGTAGCACGCGATAATAGGACCTTTTAACTGCTCTCGTACTGTTAACGCACCCGGGCCGACCAAAACCTTAATTATGATTTTTTAACAATCGGATTTGTGTCAGTGCTTCCCTTTATATTACTATACTCTATGGTCAGGTTGTGTCTGACCCTAATAACTAAAGCATTATTACTCTGAGGTCTGACCCATGAGATTGAAAATAAACAGGCCCATAGGCGCGCTGACATGCATGCCACCACACGCACGCGGGGAGTTGCATCACATGCGCTAAGCTGACGTTGGTTGAGACACCGTGCTTCGCCCACATGCCCAGCCTATATTAATCCATGGCCGCACCTTGGCTCAGGCAAGGGGTGCAAACCTGTGCTGTGTGACATGAAAAAGGTCATTATAGCTAAACAGTTTACGATTGAAAAGTTGCTTTTATTTTAATCTCCTTGAAACCAATCATTGCATTTAATATTAAAAGGCATCACAGTGTTAAATGCAACAAAAAAAACACAACCAATGAAAAACAAAAAACAAATTTTATTCATGGACATTATGAATAATGCTGATTCCACACTTAGCCAGGAGGCCATTGCATCTGGCGGCCTCCTAGAATGTGAATATGAAGGTGGTAGACACTCTGTGCTCCATTCTTGCCATCGTTGATGACCAGGCGGAAGCCATGCTTGTCCAAACCCTCTGAGTGGGCAACTTTGCGAGCAGCAATCATCAAATGCCCTGAAAGATATGAAGATAGCACTACAATGTAATATGAATGCAAAATAGCAAATGCAAAACCGTGAAAAAAAAAAAATTGTCCATGTGGTAGAGAATAAAAAATATTTGAAATGTATATTTATTTTTTTCGTAATCAAAAGATACTTTGAGTAGGCAATACATTAAAATATGGCATGACGTCACTCCCCGGTAGATTTTATACTGACTAGTGACGGCCTCCACTCCCCAAATTTTATGTATTTTATCTAAACCATTTTTTTATTATCGATATTTGAAATAGTCAGTAGGGAAAATAAACTTTTAATGCAACTACTATGCTTTTTAAGAGAGAGAGCAAGCCACTTGCAATGCTGACTTAATTGTAAGCTTCTGTTTCTAAGAATATGCTTAAACAATGTTGCAACTCTGATAACCATGGCATATTGCTAATATATTGTAAAAAAAATACAATCTAGAGCAAAATAAAAACTTTGAAGAAGTTGGGTTAAAAAGAGGTTGGATTTAAATTACCAAGGAGTTGTTCATCATTATCTTCAGCCTTCGACAGCTGAGATATGGGCTTCCTCGGGATCACCAAGATGTGAGTAGGGGCTTGTGGGTTCACATCGTGGAACGCCACACACTAGAGAGAAAAGAATATTTTGAATTTTACCTAACCTAACAAAATACTTTTTTTGGTATGGTTAATCATGGATATTTTTATGTTTTATCAGTTATTGTATTAATTTCGAATGAAAAATCGTAGAACCTTGCAATAAATAGGCGAATATGTTCAACAGCTGACATTGCAAATTTCAGCCGGCCGGACGGATTTTATACTTACATGTTCGTCTTCGTAGACGAACTTGGCTGGTATTTCCTTTCTCAATATCTTTCCAAATATCGTATCCGCGGCCGGAGCGGCCGTTTGCGCTTTTTCAACCTCACCCCCAGACATATTTGTTAAAATTATCGCAAAGACGCAGACAGAACTTAGAATTAATAAAATTTTCCCTGCAAAGTACTTGAATGAAAGTACTGCAAAGCAAACGTCAACGTCAAAGTTAATGCACTTGTCAACGTCATTCTTTTTTGACGTTTAACGTCGGTTGATCGGTTCTTTTTAAGTAGAATGGAATTAAAACAACAATATGTTAATCAACTTTTTATTTAATTTATTATGGTAAAATATTTCTTATAAACCTAATAATTATAAACTATTGTATAGCTACACCTATAAATTCAGTTTTATTCTGACGTAGGAGCACCATTTGAACTGGCGTGTATCCAAGCTTCCATAGTTCACAGCTAGTCCTGCCTACAGTCTACAACCTGGCCCCACAGGCCACAACATATGATGCAACGCCCTTCCGAATACATGAAAAGACTTGAGACTTTTAGTTTGATGCTCTTCATCAACCATTACGTGATAACCAGTTCTATCCAGACCCCGTTCTAGGGCAACCTGCTTGGCTACCAACAGCATGTGGCCTGCAAAAAATAAAATAAAGAACAACACTTTCTAGAGCTTAGAGAGAGTGAGAGAATTCCCTTTCTTTCTCGACAGCGGAACCGTTTCCAAAAATAAAAACCCAAAAATAAAATTCTTAAAAGCATGGTTTTTCTCTCAGAAATTGCTAAGGAGCTTTAAATGCGACTAAGGAATCTCGCGCACTAGAAACCCACGACCACGACTAGTGGTCGCAGCGACTAGGCAATCTATAGAAACCGATATGAATCGCGCACTTGGTCGCAACGGCCAACTAGCCGCAGACCATACAATTAGAGGCAACGACTGGCCGGAGTTGACGCCGTCTAGAGCGCAAGATCCCTGGGTCACCTAACCACCACCTAAATTAACACCGACGAGGGCCCCTAGTGACCTATTCAAGGCTCAGTGGCATGCAAAAATAAAACAACAAGTGATTTTGAATTTTATTTCCTACGAAAATGGCCACCACATCTGCCTTCCGCCAAGAATTTGAACATAAAATTGTTTTACAGTTTGACAAGAATGAGGACCTTCATTCATTACAACTCTGAATCCGGTTTTGTCTATGCCTTTGTCTTTGGCGATGCGGCGCGCGACGATCAGCAGATGACCTGCGTTTAAATTTTTTAAATTATTATTTTTAGCAATGCTAGTTTTGCAAGGGAACATGCAAGTCAGTCAGGTTAAAATTTGAAAATGTTAAAATTCTTGGCGTTAGTCAGATTATCAGATAAGCGAAAGATGAAGGAAATAAGTGTACAAATTTAAAATGAGTCGTTATTCCGTAGACCTAAAATAAAGTTTAACTTGATCTTGATCATGATGATAGGACAGAAAAACTACAAGTAATTGAATGATTCAGATTCAGAAAGTAAAAGTCACTACTACAAGGCAATATTCACAAGATCAAGAGACAAATTTTAAAATACTAGTCGAGCAAATTAATAAGTTATCCTAAAGTTATCTGTAAACAGGACGTCATTCGCGTACATTGTACGTGGATGTCCTGTCTTGTACGCCGTACAAGCGCTACAAGATACAGGATTCATTTGACGAGTGGCCAAAATCGGAACTAACACCGCCATTGAAACCACGCCATAGCCACTGAGTTGTAGAGTACTTATGTTCTGTGCACTGAGTACCTACATTTTTATAGCCGAAGCTTTCGTCTTTCACCTCATCGTCTTTAATTTTTAGACAAAGTTCAGAATCTGAATAGGATAAGATTAAGATTCTCCGAGCGTTATTTCTAATCTAAAAAACATCTTAGCCAAAAATCCAAAATACTTTAGTGACGTCACCTGAAACGTCACATCACGTCGACTGAAACAGATTATCGCGCAACATTGAAACACAAGGCTATGACCGTGCTCAAGACCTCACACAAGGCCAAGGTCAGAACCATGAGGACAACCTCGACCTTGTGCGAGTACAAAATGATTCACCTCGACTTTGTACATAAACGAGGCCACCGCGTTACCTTGTGAATTCGCGCGTCCTTTGATAACGGAAATTAATTTTAATATTTTTATCTTTTCAACAAAAAAATACCTACTCATTAGGATTATAATTTTTTATGCTCAGATGTTATAATAATAGATAACGGAAATTGAAGGGGTTTATTTAATTACTTTTATTATTACTGTATTTGTTTGGTTGTTGCATTTATATCTGTAATTTTTATGGTGAACCTATTCTAACTTAGTATATTTCAGGAACGCACGGCAGTTGTTGCTATTCCTGTCAATGACCTTACAGTCACATGACGCGCGCTTGTGATTTACAACGATTAAACATTACTACGGTTAAAGCTCTTAGCGCACGTATCAGCCAATTTTTATTAGCTGCAGATCCGCCCTCACTTTGAATCACAATCCGAGAGTTCTACAGGATATTGCTAATCCATTGCCACGTGGGTGAACTGTCAAAATGAAACCCATTACTTACCAAGGGGTATCGTATTACCCAGTTACTGGGTTGTGGAGGTGTAAAATACTGGTATTCAGCTGCATTCGGTTAGACTGGAAGCCGATCCCAACATACTTAGTTCAACTTATTTGGGAAAAAGCTAGGCAGATTTTTGTTGTGTGACTATGTTAGTTGTCTAATAGGTAAGTAATATGTAGGTAAAGGGCTAAAGTGCAAGCCACGAAAGAAGGCCGACGGAAAATTATGGAACTAAGTACTTTTTTTTTAAATTATATGTGATGCAATTATGCAATGGACACTAGCGCCGTATCAAATGGACTTCAGTGGTGGCGTGGACTCTAAAAGTATTTTGTGGCACATGAATGACACTGCCAAGGGGGCGTTGTTAGTGAACATCAGTGGTAAACATTTTTGAAATTGTATTGGAAAAACAAGATGGCGGCGTTAGTTCCGATTTTAGCCACGCGCCAAAAGAAACTTGTAGCGCTATATTAATAAGACGGATTGTATTGTACTGACCTAATAATAATTCGTCTGGCACCGACGTTTCTATTAGAGAGGGAATAGTTTTCTTGGGTACTACTAGGAAATGTACCGGCGCCTGTTTATTTCTTGTTTCATCGAATACAACGCACTGAAACAAAATAAAGAAAATAAACGTGAAGACAAAGAAATTGATAAAAGAGATTAGTGTAGACTTTGTAAGGACGAAAAAAAATAACGAATGCCGAATGCTAGACAAATGGAAGTAGAATACCAGTTCGGAATAAGGAAAAACTGGTTATCAAATTAATAACACAAATATGTAAAAAACTAATGCTTTGAATGTTTACTATATTGACAAAGCAATCTTACAACAACAGTTGAATTTTGTATGCACTATCATCAGAACCTAATTTACTTTTTAAGTAAGAATTATAAAATTAGTAAAAATACCTGCTCATCTTCGAATATAAACTGTTGTGGTTCCTTCCCACCGTTAAAATCAGCAAAACTTGGTCTCTTTTGTACTGCCATGTCAATTTATAAATAATAAATACGTTTCACAACCGTTTTATTGTTTTATATCAATTAGTATTATACGATTAGTGAACTTCTTCGATCTTGTTTGTAAAGATACGTCGAAAAGATAAAACTGTAAATAATAGATTGGAATAGGCTGTATCAAAATAATTTGCTATCTCTTTCTTGCACCTACATAATTAGCTGTAAAATAATGAGATAGAAATAACAAGGACAGTCATTGGATGATGCAAACCTCAATGCAAACAAATGACGAAATTAGAAGGAAATCCTATGGAAATGATAAAATGTGTTCATTTACGTTCCATTTCACGACTCGATCATCGACTTTTCTTATGTAGTTTGTAAGGGTAAATAAAAATAAAAACGCAGAATAAACAAAACCATTTAATATATTAAGTTATAAATACATAACTTAGGCTATATACATGCACAATAATATAATACAATGCAGATCACAGTCTTATATGGTATTCAGTATTTTTACATGTTGGTTGATGAGAAACACATGGCGAACTGGATACAAATCATTTAAAATTATGTCAAAATATATAGATTAGGCCCAGTCACACGGCGATGACCAGTACGATATTTTACGCTAAAAAGTTAAGTTGCAACTTTAACCTTTTTGAACAATGGGCTGTTGCCACATCTCAAAATTATATGTTATTTTAGTTAAACTTTCGTACTGTACCTACTGATCATCGCCGTTTATGGAGCCTTAACATACAATCATTCATTATTATTAATAAATGGAATGGAAATATTATAATGGTGAAGATTTACTGAAATTTTTAATTAAACAAAAACAATTAAATATCTGACCATATTTGATATCGGTAGGTAGTCGTCTGCCAGAAGGTCTATCATGCCGTAAAAAATATTAAATAAATAGTATACACTGTTCATTTTACGGTATTTGATATGACACTTACTCAAAATCTCCCAGCCTTTTCCCAACTATGTTGGAGTCGCCTTCCATGGAAATGGAATACCAGTATTTTACATGGAGCGACTGCCATCTGGCCTCCACAACCCAGTTACTGGGTAATACGAAACCCTTTGGCAAAATTGTTTGCCAGACTTTCGGGCTCCTGACCTTCCATAATCCAGTAATGTAGTAACTCTAAAATAAGTTCTAAGCATGTGTCATATAAGTTATTGTAAAATGATACTGGGCTTGTACAGTCCACCGTCCGCTGGGGGTAACTCTTTGAGCTGGCCTAAAGCATGGGCGCCGGGAGGGGGGTACACTTGCACCTGCCTCGCTTCAAAATAAAATATAGGTGTAAAAACATTCAGAACTAAAGAAATATCTGCAAACGCCTAACACAATAATAGAGAACTTAACCTATTCGAGGCGAGATCCTAAAATTTACGAGCTCGCTTCGCTCGCTCGCATTATACAAAGCTCTGAATTCATCTTCTGTGTATTAGTGGACACAGTACCGAACTCCTATTTTCGAAAATCGAATCGGCCCTAGGCGGAGTGGTAACATTATCGAGCTTGCTTCGCTCGCTCTTGCATCCTACTTTGTGTAAGTCGACACAGTTAATCCTCTTTCTGTATGAATGGACAAAATAAAACCTATCCCATTCGAGGCGAGTTGGAAAAATCTCTTATTTTTTAAGCTTTCGGCGCCCATGGGCCTAGCGTACTATAGAGTTTCAATGGAATTACAGGCCAGCTAAACAGCATCATAATTGCGTAACACACGGTCAATCACAATCCGAATTATTTAAAAGGAAATTGCTTCGTATGTTTGAAAAATTCGTCAGCTCAACAACGTAAATAACACAATGAATGTTGTTGAGCTGTCAAAACGAAACAGATTGTGATTGATCGTTTGTACCGCTTATACAGCACATGCGTAACACAATTTCAATCACAATCCGAAAGATTTTGAAGGAAATTGCTAATCCATTGCTCACAACGTAAATAACGCATCTAAATATGTTGAGCTGTCAAAATGAAAGGCATTGTAAGTGTGTTTCTTAATAACCACGCTGTTTTTATTACCACTGAAGTGCGGCGTACCGTTCACTTAACGTATTGGTCTGACCAGACAATTACTTTTTAAGATAAACAAAAGTTATTCGAGTTTATGACAAGCTCAGACCAAATAAAAAACCAAGACATAGCGCTGTGAACAATACAGTGTTCCATGCTAAAACTACACCTCTTCTCTGTGCATACACGCTCACACGCACACATTTACAATCAAACTACACCTCACTAAGTGCACACGTTTACGAAACCGGCCTCAACTCACTGTTGATAGCGCTATGTCTTGGTTTTTTATTTGGTCTGAGGTGACTAAATGATCATTATTAATTTTAATAAAAACACATTTATATTGCACAATGGCGAGTCAAAAAATTAAAGATGAGCGAGAAACCTCTTTCGCACTAGAAATAATAGATGTAACTAAATTGCAACGTAAAATACAATAATTATGGTAGTTTAATGTTAAAGAAATGTCATCCTCCAAATAATGCATTGCTTTATTTATTGAATAGCGACCCATAACCCTAATGACGTAATACACGATCAATCAGAATATGTATCGTATTGAGACAGATTGCTAATCCATTGCTTCATAAGTTCGAAAATAAAACTGCTCAACAACGTAAATAACGCAATGAATGTTGTTGAGCTGTCAAAATGAAACGTTAGATAGCCGTTTTACGTCACGACTTGACAAATCATCGAGATTTCTTCATATGTATAGCTAGTCCACTCTGAAATGACGCGCCCCACTACCGCATTACCGTGTGCGTAAAATGCGGTACTTAGTGGGGCGCGTCATTTCAGAGTGGACAAGCTATAGTGTCAACTATACCTTAGGGCGGAAAAAAAGGATCCTGAATGCGCCTAAATGCGCTTACCATGAACGCACCCGGAGCGAGAGGGGCGCGCGCGGAGAATGCGGCCAGAAACTCCGTTAGCGACACAGGTCGATCTTTAATGTCGCGATCGCGAAACGTGTCCAACATTGTAAAGTGCCGTCTCTTTTAAACAATAATTAAACTAAATTGTAATGAAGTTGAGATATTATTATTTAAATCCCAACAGATCCTTAGGGATATCTAAATCTATACATACGAGTATTATAAATTAAAGTACTTTTTCGTATCTGTCTGTGCGACCGCGTCGTTCTTCTAAACTAAGCAACGGATTTTGATGCGGTTTTCACCATCATTTAGAGAGTTTATTCCGGAAGGTTTATGTGTCATCTTTTAAACAGCCTCTAATGTTCCCACTGCTGGGGACAGGCCTCTCTTCGAGAGGGAGTGGGCTGTAATATAACAGCCTACTCCCTCTCGAAGAGAAAACCACGGCCTACAACTAGTAAGTCGGGACCGTTACAACTGGATCACCACTGCTCCTTTTATGTGTTCCTGTTTATGTATATAAAATATTAATGTTAAGGGGCATGCGCTAAGGTAACACGCGAAATTCAAATTTTCTTTAGTTTTTTGCATTTTGCAGGTCAGTGTCAGGTTTTATGTTGATTAAAATATGATTCACGACCGTAACAAATATGGTTTTACATAATTATAATCATTACAATTAGGAATACAACTCCATAACTAAGCAAAATGGTCAAATGTCATGATTTCATGAAATAGTCATTCAATGGAATTATATGAACTTAGAGAGTTGTATTGATCATTTTTATGGTTACAATACTATAAATATACATTTGATGCGGCCGTGAATCATATTTAAATCAACTTACAACATGATACTGACCTGCAAATTGCACAAAACGTAACAAAATTTGAATTTCGCGGGCTACCTTGACGCTTTCGCCTTAAACTTACATTATAGATATCATACGGTTTCGATGTTTTGTCAAGTTGTAAAAACTGTACGAAGCAGGAGGGGTCGCTAGTTATTAATATACGAATGAATGATCACATTCCGTAAACAACCACAGATTCGTAAAGATGGTTCACTCCGCAAGCGACTCTTGCTACGACCCAATAAAGTGCAATTCAGGTTGCACAGCGCTAATTACCTACAGTTATATTCACCTACAAGTTGCCTCTCTTTCTATCGCGTAACTCTTATATCTTCTGACTACGTCACGCCCACTGAATCTGAGAAGTCGAGCCCGCCGCGTACCTACTTTTTAGCTAAAATGCGGAGTGACCCATCTGTATTTCATCTGTGATATAACTACTTAGAACATAAATAACATTAAATTAATGGAAGATCTTTCGTTCAATTGAAAAGGAACTTAGCCTATGTTCGTGACGTCATATGTCAGTAAATATTAAATATACTTTCTTTGGTAATGCACTATAAAATATTAGACATAGCAGCAAAATGCTCGAGTAGTTTTTAGTAAATTTACCAAATAAATAAAATTTATCATTTTTCATATTAAAATATAGTGCACCACCTAGAAACTTAAAACTAAATTATGTAATAATTATTTACAAAATAACCTAGAATCACTTGAATTAGTAACTGTTACGACCCCACCGCCGCCCGGTGCGCACGGCGGAACTTACTGTCGCCACGTCGCTGCGCCAACCACTACTCTTCGCGCCATCAGGAGCGCCGCGAGTTTTGAAAAAGAAGAAGACTTATAATCAGACATCGCATGGCGGACATCTTTTCATATTCTTTCAGAAAATAAAATAGATTTAATACCAGGCCATCATTTTCGAAGCCAGCGGCAACAGCCGGAACAGTGACTGTCATAGTTTAGTTACTAAAATAACTTACTAAATACCTTAGTTTAGTCGACTCGACTTATATTAATGTTGGCATTATCTTATCTTTTTAATAGCATTCTCTGAAGCCGCCATTTTGAAGGAAAAATGAATAAATATTGTAATTATGAAAAAGACTAAGCTGAATTTTCCTGAGCACCTTTAGTTTGATGATATTTTTTCGTGGGTGAAATGAAAGAAATTCGAGGAACTATTTCGCCAAAAAAAAAAAATTGTCTGTATGACTCAAATATAATTCAGCGTTTAGGGCTCGTACACAAAACTGCGATGCGACGTAGCATTGCAAAAATCTGCGAGCTCCCAAATAACAAAGCTCCTCTAAAAACCTGCGATACGGCGTCGTATCGCATCCCATCGCAGTTTTGTGTGCGAGCCCTTAGATGTAATTTCACTCAATGGGGTACAATATAACCCCTCTACCATTATAGCCATGTTGAAGCGTTTCTAAACCCATTAACAATGATGTTATGTTCCTTTACGAATTTAAACAAAAAATGTGGCTTCAGTGAAATGCTATTTAGTATGAGCAGAAAGCTTAATTTCATTCTACGAGCTACATTTTTCAAACCCATTCAGTTAAATTCTAGTGTAAATTTCACCAATGAAACTGAACGTTATGGCGGCATCTACATCGCCACATGCATACGCATCACACTGACGTCACGCAAAATCAGAGTTTACCGCGCGAGTGGCATATATACAATGTCCCGATAACAATCGTCGGGCAGTAGCCCACCAGACACAACACCCGTCTAGTCGGAGGATCCTCCCTTTCTATAGAGGATGAGTAAACGCTACACCCTTTTCCTCATACCTCTATACTGGTGACCCCGACGTGATAAATACGTAACAAATCTAAACCGAGTTCAAGAGCTGTCAGTGTCATCACTGTTGTGGAGTATTGTCACTGACAGCTCTTGAACTCAGTTTAAATGTGCTGATCGCGTTTCATTGATAAAATTCGCCTTTAGTCAATTTTGCAATAACAAACGGCTCGTACAATGAAAGTAAAGCTTTTAGAACTGAACTATATAACTTCTAGCAAAGTCCGCTCGTCAATTAAATCTAATATAGTGTAAATATTCGAAAAGACTCGAGAGAATAAACTCGAATTTATTTACAATGAACATTGTACCTAGCACTATAGTGACAAGACAGCCATTCAAACCATGTTTTAATTTAAATAATTTCGATTCTCGACCTCTGAAAGCCCTTTCAATTGTTCTTATCTCTTATTGGCCCGACATATATTATGGGAATAGCTCATACCGTGGTAAATACAGAGTCAATAATAATCAAACTATAATGTTCCCACTGCTGTGACCCAGGCCTCCTCTCTGTGAGAGGGAGTGGGCCTAATCCACCACGCGGGCCCAGTGCGGGTTGGTAGATGTCACAAGTCTTCGAATTTTTGGTTCTAGGACATGCCGGTTTCCTCACGATGTTTTCCTTCACCATTTTGAAAGCAGTGCTGATGAAATAATTTACAACCAACTCGTAATTCGCGGAGTGTGAGGTTGTAAATGTATGAAACAGCAGAATTTTTGACGTGACAACGTCTAATAAATCGATGAACGGCCGGCTGTACGCACGAAAAAGTGTCCCGTTACGCTCATTGTCCCGTTGCGCTCATTGTAACGTTACGATCGGAGCGAGGGAAGGGAATGTTTTGTTATGACGTTGTCACGTTAAACTATCGTCCGTAAACCGACTTTACAGACAACCTATTTTTTTCAAAAGCAGCGTGAAATGTCTGCTGTTAGGTCTAGAATTGTTATTTCGGTAAGGGCTGTTAATTTTTTTGCGTAGAACAAAAACATAAGAAAAAAATATTGCATGGATTCCAAGCAAATTTTTTTTTTTTTTATGTAGGGGGAGAGATGGTCAGAAAGTGGTTTAAATTGTTCTACACAAAAAATGAACAGCCCTTGAACCGATGTTAACACTATGCTGGTCTGACTCTAAATGAGCCACAACTACACTGCTATATGGATCTTTCGGCGCTTGAGTGACGCCGACAGGGGGGCGCTGTTGGTAAACATTTGTGCAATTGTTTTGGAAAATGTCACTTGAAATATATTCAAAAAACAAGATGGCAGTGTTAGTTCCGATTTTGACCACGCGCCACATGAACCTTGTAGCGCTATAGAAGTGTTATTAGTATCACTTCTATGTGCGTCTAGTGTCCCTTAACATGTTAACAGCTATCATGAGATTTGTCAGCAGATTTACTGATAAAACTTGATCAGGCTTTCAGAAACCGAAGTTTTTCATTAATTCGTTACCGAGATATTTTTTTTTTTTTTTTTGTCAACTTTATAATGTCCAGGGTCAAAATAACGAACTTTTAAAGTCGGTTTAATAAACTTCCATCAGTGAGGCTTGTATAGTGACTAAATTCTAGAATTTTCTAGCGTGAGGTACTGCTAGACCCCACGCGGGGTATTACAACTAGAACACGTTAGAACTTGGGTTTGATTCGCGAGATAAATGCGGTTATGTTCTTGACTGGATATTTGAACTTGAATACAAATACTAATACTTGTACTGTGGGGTACTGTTAAACCCCAAGGTAGGTCATTACGGTACCCCAGTAATCAGGATTTTGAAGTAAATTGCGAATCCCTTTCTTCATATGTTTGGTAAAGTCTACTCAACAACGTAAATATCGCAATGTATGTTGTTGAACTGTCAAAATGAAAGGCATTGCCGTCTCCAATTAGAGTTCGATGGGGTCCTACCGTACCCCAAGTGTCACTATAGTAACTCAGTTGGCTACCAATCTGGACTTCAATATAAAATGCTAGTACTCATACTGTGGGGTTCTGTATCACCCCAGATGGAGTCAGACGGTACCCCAAGTGTCACTATAATGACTCTGTAGACTACAAATCTGGACTTCAATATAAAATGCTAGTACTCATACGGTGGGGTTCTGTATCACCCCAGATGGGATCCCACAGTACCCCAAATGTCACTATAGTTAGTCTGTTGGCTACATATTTGGACTGGTGTACAAAAGGCGGCTACTTCGCTAGCCCCACGTGGGATAGTACTTGGTCCACTTGAACTCGGGCGCGAGGTACACTCTGCGGCCGCGCAAGTAGCACGTCACTATGCCGCGGTACGCTGTGCGGGGTACGCCGCTCTGAGGAAAGAGAAAAATGGAAATTAGATTAAATTCATCGCGGGCGAAGCATTACTGGATTTTCTCATTAGCAGCCCGGACTCTGGACTTGTGGTCGATTGATGGCAATAGGCTCGCCTCTTATTAGATGTGACTTTAACATAACGTGCGAAATTTGGGTGTACTATAAATCAACTCTGCGAAACCCTTCGGGAATTATAGACGTTATTTGCAGATAAATATATGACTGAAAAAAAAAAAACATTGTAATTTTTGTGTGAAGAACACACCGCTCTCATCGAGTTCAAAAGCGTATTATTACCCTACAATTTCAGAGCGTAGAATACTATCAGCCAGTCAGTATTGTATCAGACACGTACAATTTTGACCGGTGCTATCTTAATATTTCCTAATATTATAAATGCGAAAGTCAGTTTGTTTGTTTATTTATTTGTACGCTTTCACGCTAAAACGGCTGAACGGATTTGGATGAAATTTGGCACATGGGTAGACCATGGCCTGGAGAAGGACATAGGATACCTTTTATCCTGATATTCCCACGGGATCGAGGTTTATACAGGTGAAACCGCGGGGCGCAGAAGATAGTTATTTTATAAACGGCCAATTTCAATTCTTTACGAAGCATAATATATTACATTTTATGCCTTTGTCAAAGGTGCAGATGCATCGTGAGTTCGTAACGTTACACTGTGCGGGAATCGATCCCGCAACCATATTCCTTTTTTTGTATTCATTTAGCAAAATAGTCAAAATAGTAGTTGTGTGTCTTTTAGTCTGTGGGAAAATTCACGTATTTTATCTCTTTCATTACTCAAACTAATATCTTACCAATCATCAACCCTTCGAAATAAGTAAACTTGTGAAATAGCAAGAAAAAGTTTTAAAATTTTATTAAACAATATTTTTAATGATGGTATCTACCCGACTCTTACCCTAAAGTCGTCAATGACTTCTAGTTTCTTGGCAGCGCGCTGGTAACTCTTGGCTTTATCGTACATTACGCAGACGGCTGTCTTGCTGCCAACACTACTTAAGGTAACTACCCGCCACTTGCCCTAAAGTCGTTCATGAGTCCTAGTTTCTCGGCAGCTCGCTGGTAACTCTTGGCGTTGTTGAACATGACGCGGACAGCTGTCTTGCTGCCAACACTACTTAGAGTAACTACCCGCCACTTACCCTAAAGTCGTTCATGAGTCCAAGTTTCTCGGCAGCTCGCTGGTAACTCTTGGCGTTGTTGAATATGACTCGGACAGCTATCTTGCTGCCAACACTACTTAGGGTAACTACCCGCCACTTACCGTAAAGTCGTCCATGAGTCCTAGTTTCTCGGCAGCTCGCTGGTAACTCTTGGCGTTGCTGTACATGACTCGGACAGCTGTCTTGCTGCCAACACTACTTAGGGTAACTACCCGCCACTTACCCTAAAGTCATCCATGAGTCCTAGTTTCTTGGCAGCGCGCTGGTAACTCTTGGCGTTGCTGTACATGACGCGGACGGCAGTCTTGTCTTCACTACTTAAGACCTGTTCCGCTGTCATCTCTGGAAGGCTTTCTACTGTTTCAATTAGGTGTTCGTCGTAATTATCCTAGAAGGGAGAAAGATTGGTAACGTTAGAGTATGAAATTAGCTTTTAATTAATTAATAATGTACTCCCAGACTCCTAAATCGAGCCACCGTCCATTTTTATGTGTATAAGTCTAAAACATCAAAAGGATGATAAGTCCGAGAAAACGTATTTATGAGAAAGGTGACTTATGGCGGCGGGTCAAGGACAATCTCGTAGTGGTGACGGGACCACGGTTGCCACCACTAAATAGCGACCGATACATTTGTCAATACCTAGAGGCTCATGTGATGCCATATGCTGAGTTTGTTGGCCAGGATTTCACTAGTATGCATGATAATGCAAGGGCGCACTTTGCAGGGCTTGCGGACGGTGAGCAATGGGTAGCTCGCCGTCCGATAAGGACCAGGCCCGGGTCGACGGCGCGTTGTGTTCCACGTGAGCCTCAAAGAGATGTCAGCACAACTGTCCGCTAGGGTCGATGCCCGGGGTCGCGGGAAAGTCCGAAAGGGATATCGTGGCCCCTGGCAACGTACAGGCAACTGAAGGAACACGGGTGGGTTTTAGTCAGTAAGAATCTGACAAGCCCTCTCGCTCCGCCCAGAGCGGGAAAAAAAAAGAGCACATATAGGATGACCTGAAGAAGCGTGTTCGAACTAACTATCCAGCTCCAGAAACTTAGCAGGAGCTGAAAACGACCGTCTTGGAAGCTTGTGAGAACATTTCACAGCACGTCATAGTGGCATTAATTAATTTCATGCCGAACCGCATGACACCGTCGATTTTTTTTTTCTATACTTGTAACTTCCTGCGCAAGTCCCAATACTATTTCCTTCTTTCTAATTTAAATAAAACAACGGGCCCAGGCGCACTCCGCACAGAAAGAGAGGAATCTTGTAGATGAATATAAATGTAGATAATTAACGCTGCGCAACCTGAATAGGGATGATGGCAAAAAAAAAATTTTTAGTCCGTCTTTGAGATTATAAAAAAAAATTGGACACGTATTTTGTCTTTTTTTACGTAATTTAAAGATTACAGCGATACATTGAGGTAAAATGTGACGTCACGAGTATGTAGATTTTATATATACTAGTGACGTAGCGACCCCCACTCCCCAACCTAAAATGCGTTTTATCTAAGTAATTTTTTAATAAGAGCGTTTATTCTGAAAGTGGGCAACGTCGCAAATAGATGTCAAATATTTCGTTGTTTTTATTAATTTGGCAATATTACTGTATGGAAATAAGAAATGTGGCTAACTAGCGAACTAGAATATTGATTCTGAAATGCAATAATTAATATCGTAACACCGAATATTTAGTTTTAGATGTAAAAAAAGGAATTGGAAACTTTCCAAATGCCTTTTTTACACCTAAAACGGGTACAACATCAAATTCAATATTATAATTGCAATTCATTATTAATATTCTAGTTCCCTAGTTAGCCACATTTCTAATTTCCATACAGTATTATTGGCAAATTATTCAAAAAAGGTAAATTTTTGACAGCTATTTGCGACGTTGCCAACTTTCAGAATAAACGCTCTAAATATGATAAAGCAAAAAATACGTGTCTAATATTTTTTTATTATCTCACGGACGGACTAATCAGAATTTAATTTTTTTACCCAGGCATCATCCCTATTGCACTTTATTGTGTCGTAGGAAAAGTCGCTATTTATTTAAATGTTTTGCGGAGTGAATCTTCTGTACTTGTACTATTATGTATTCTGTGATGTAACGCACGCAAAACATTGTGCTTATGGGTGCATGCAACGGTACACCCGTCCAGAGATCGTGGACGTATGTAAAAACAAGTTTTAAAATGTATAACGTCCTTAAAAAAAAACCTTATCTCCGTAACCAGAAGGTTCCAGATAGAGCGGCTTCAGTAAGAAAAAATGCCGGAAAGAACAAGCGACTCTCAGCTTCGTTAAGAGGATGTGGCGGCATCTACATCGCCACATGCGAACTACGCATCAAAGACCTGACGTCACTCAAATTCTGCATCGCGAAATTAAAGTTTACCGCACGAACGACATTTATAAGACAACCCGACATCAATCGTCGGGGAGTAGCCCGCCAGACACGACATCCGTCTGGTCGGAGGATTCTCCCTTTTCAATAGAGGATGAGTGAACTTTACACCCTGTTCCTCATACCTCTAAATTGGTGACCCCGACGTGATTTACACCCCTAATAGAACCCTTACCTTGAGTAAATACGTTAGGTTCTGCTTGGTAAACTCCACAAATTCCAAATTGAGTTGTATGTTGCGCAGATGCATGTCGAAGAACAGCCCTTTACTGACGCCTATCTGTTGAAGAAAATAATTACGGGATATTTATTATTTATGTAATATAAAAACACAAACACAGAAGAAATAGTCACCTATTATTTTAATAATAGATGACTATTTCTTCTGTGTATTGTAACTGAATTATAAAAATATAATATCGGTCAAGTGCGTGTCGGACCACGCCACAATGAAGGGTTCCGTAGTTGGGACGATTTATCCCAAAAACAAACATAACTTTGTAGTTGAAAAATATGTTCTCCCATACATCGATATTAGTCACGGTCAACTCTTCAGCTACAAATGTAAGTTTATAATCGCAAAAAAAAAAAAACTGTGATTAAACTAACGATTTACGGACTTTTTCCATTACTTGTGCTGTCAGACCTTGCTTCCTGCCAAATTTCATGATTCTAGGTCAACGGCAAGTACCTGTAGGTTTAGATTTATTTACGAGTATCAAATAATGTCACTTAGATGGCCGTATTTTTTTATTGCGTTGACTTAGTAGCTTGAACGTTTTAGAGCTCCAAGAGACCGTAGACCTACGTATATTAATTTCAATTTGATACCTCCACCCGTTCCTGAGAAAAGGGGTCTTGACAGACTGACGGACAGACGAACAACGAAGCTATAAGGGTTCTGTTTTTTTTGTTGAGGTACGGAACCCTAATTACTGACTCGATAGTCTATGGTTGCAACCACGTCTGCTATACTATGGGGTTCCTTGGTCTGCGTCCCCCTGGGTTTTACCATTTAAGAAATTCTTAAATTTAAATTGGGCATTTAATTTAGATTAAATTATACCTCGACATCGTATAATTTGTTTTTGGTTTGTTTTTTTTTGTGTCATTAAAATTACGCGTAACAAAATAATTATGGTCGACGGCATTGCGGGCGCAGCGGTAGGAGTCAATGACCTTTTCCTCGGCCATTAGGTATATAATCCCGCTAGTACGTTCCCGTGGGATATTAATAAACGAATATCATGTCCAATTACCTTTCCAAACGAGTATGTCCTAGATATCTCAGGCCGTATACACGCCCTGCCGTCAATATTGACTGGATTCCGAAGCCAGTCATCGAAGAATCTGTAACAGAGGATGACGTTCATAAGTTACAGGGAGCAAACGAAGCAAGTACAGACTACAGTTGCCCTAGCACTCATGCGCAAAGTAAACGATGGTTACGTTCATTACATTTATTTTATTTTATTAAAGACAGTATCAGCAATAGATAGGTCTTCAGACCTATCTATTGCTGATACTAGGTTTGACCGATTTTGAAAACTAAAATGCTGTAGGATAGTTGTATTTTCTCTTGACTACACTTCGACACTTGTAGTGAGTGTACTTGGTACACTTGGGCGCCAGCTTGGCCCAGGTCTCCCTCCCCAACACCCAGCCTAGCCCTGAGAAGAAGTCAGTGCGATGTAGCAACTCGTCGCGCCGTGTAAAATACCGTGAAATATGCGAACATTGCCCCCAAGGGAAACTTTGCCCGAAGAACCATTTATAAGCATATCTTTGATGTGCAAATATCTTAATGTTATGTCAACATTGATTGACTCAGGTGGAAAATAGGTTATACGTGGTTGTAGGTGCTAATTTTTGGGAGCAAATTTTAGTACAACAAGGTAGTTCTTGGGTAACATTGCCCAGTCATTTTTGTAAAAATCTTTCAGTGTCGTTTCATTCCTAAACTAAACGACTAAACTATACCAATATTCTTGTACTGGTTTTTAGGTCATCTGCATACAGACCATATTTGCGTTAAAAAAATCAATGTACGCAAAGTTGGCTAAAAGTTCACATAACTTTGCCCGCCAACAAAATCGAACAAATATTGAATTCAATGTTGAATAATAGTAAATTTTGCGACACTAACACATGCACAGTCATGATCTTAATACAGTTGTAGCTGTCGAAGGAAAATACTTCTCCATAGAAAAATCTTATTAAAATTGTAATTATTCGAAAAAAGTTGGCAAAGTTGGCATGTTCCACGGTACTGGTATTTTTCTGCATCCGGGTAAACTGGAAGCCGACTCCGACATAGTTGGGAAAAGGCTAGGCAGATCGCGGTTGGTACTCACGCGACTGGCTACTTGGCCGCCAGCTTGGTCCAGGTATCCTTCCTCAACACCTACCCGAGACCAGGAAAGAAGTCAGTGCGATGTAGCAACTCGTCGCGACATGTAAAATACTGGTATTCAGCTGCATCCGGCGAAACTGCAAGCCGACCCAACAAAGTTGCGCAAAGGCTTGGCAAAACATGGTTGATACTCACGCGACTGGCCACTTCGGCGCCAGCTTGGTCCAGGTGTCCTTCCTCAGAGCCCAGCCCAGTCCTGGGAAGAAGTCAGTGCGATGTAGCAACTCAGGTCGCGACATGTCTATGACCCCCATCTTGCCGTTGTCATTCCAGGCTGATATGCACCTGAAGAAGTTGCAAGGAAAAAGTATTTAGTTCAATATCTGTTCTAGTATATTGTATACTACCTGCGCCCCGCGGTTTCACCCGCATATATCTCGATTCCGTGGGAATATCGGGATAGTATCCTATGTGTTAATCCAGGTTATAAACTATCTGTGTGCCAAATTTCATCCAAATCCGTTTAGTAATTTTTGCGTGAAAGAGTAACAAACATCTATACATCCATCCATACTCACAAACTTTCGCGGTTATAATATTAGTAGGACTTATAATTTGCACCAATGATAACCCCATTGTATGTCCAGGCAAATCACTGTCACATTCTAAGGTTGCCTGGAAGAGATCGCGGAAAGCGATAAGGCCGCCCATTGTATATTTTGTAGTGTTTAATTATTATTATTTTGTTTTGTATTTTTGTGGTGTACAATAAAGTATATATAAATAAATAAAAGTATCTGATTCTGATGTAAGTGTAAACATACCTTATTCAGATTACATCTATTCCGAACAATGAATGCAATCTGTCTGATGACTATAAAAATGTATTTTGAATATAAAAGCCATCACTGATTATCAAAATTAATATTATAAAGAGAAAATATTTGATTTTTTGTTTGTTTTTAATAAACCCGACAGGCGACAATTCAACAATTTTACATACATTTTCTGCTTTATTAAACGGTATCGTGTTGTTTGCCATAACATTAATTGTACTATTATTGTTTTCCATAATCGTCCCCCCTCATAATATTTACTTGCACTATTATCATTTATACTAATAACGCTTGTCATATCAACTTATTAGTCATAACTTTTATTTGCCATAAAATAAGTTTCCATAATAACATGTGTTATAATCATTAGTTTCTTCTATAAGTAACACATTACATAATTGATACTTGACATAAGCAACATTTAATATAATTTAGAAACGTTTAATGTCTGTAATCAAATGACTTATTTCAGCAAACAATCTTTAGGTAGATTTTGGGTATCTCGCTGAATCGCGGTGTTAAGACTCTCCGCGAATATAGTATAAGAATTAAACAAATTGGTCAACGATTTTACCCCAAAATAATTTAAATAAAGATAATAATAATGATAATGAGATTCTACATACATATCTCTAAGTAGATTCATAAAGAACATTCTGTCGGAGCCGTACAGTTGGAAAAAAGCTCCTACGCAAATACCTCAATCTCTGACTTGGAAGTTTCGCAAACCGATAATCTTAAACTGTACTCGTACGAGTATATCGAAACCAGAGTCGTACAAATATTCATATATCAAGTTTATTAAATAAAATGCAAACCAATGAGATCAAAGAAAAATTGTGAAACTTTTTGGGCGAATACCTATAGTAAAAAGAACAAGAAGGCTGCATCCTACACGCGCGGCGCCCTAGGCCCGCGCGTCTGCGTCGGTGCGCCACCTCCGTCAAAAAAAAAGTGACATTTGACAAAATTTATTTGCATAGTTTTATTTTGTGATTTTTTTATAAATAAGTGTTTAAGTGATTATTTTTTTGCAGAATGGTTATTTTTTCATCTAGGTAAGTTTATTAATACATTTATGTTAAATGCCGGCTGTAGCGACGCCGGAAATAGCGCTAGTCAACCTGCCACATTGTTCGATGTCCAGGTGAGATGTCCCCATTGCTCCCAGCCGCGCTTCTTTAAAGGCGAACGGGGGCTACGGATACACTATGGCAAAGTTCACAAACAACATAGTGTACCTCTGTGCCCCCCAGCCACATTACCAACATCAACACGTCTAGAGAAAAACTTGTGGAAAACGCTTGCAAAATTTAAAAATTCTACCCCAGTGCTAAAGAGAGTTCCCCGGGGCGCAAGACGGTCTGTCGCACTGAATTTGGCACAATGTCTCCGCCTTGCGACCCAGGAGAACTCACAAAGTGCCTGGGAGCAATTACTTACCTTCCCTTATAGGATTCTGCATGTCCAAAAAAATTTGGCAACAAAAAAAAACTTAACGAACCAAATTAAAGAAAATTGTAACAATTCGACCCTAATTTTAGATCCAAAATTACCTGCATTCAATAACCAATCACGAAAAAGCTTATGTTCACATGTGGAATCCAAATTAAGTGAAGGTGACATCAGGGGAGCGGCCAGGATACTGTTCAGCAGCGATGTGGTGGCGCCTTACTCTCCAGAAACACTAACAGCCCTAGAGAGTAAACATCCAGCGCCTGCGGATAATCTCACCTTTCCCGATCCCCCCGACCCTCCCGACCTAAATTCAACCTTCCTAAATGTTTCGGCGCCCCAGTTGATTGCAGCCGTCGGCTCCTTCCGGAGCGGTTCCGCTGGCGGCCTCGACGGCCTGACTCCACAACATCTAAAGGATCTATTGAGTTCAGGCGCCGGGGACGCTGGTGAGTCGCTTCTGAAGGAGCTTGCGGCCCTGATTAACCTCATGCTCACCGGCGGTGTGAACGAGGCTGTCGTCGATGTCTTATACGGGGCCAACCTATGTGCCTTGCGAAAGAAGGACGGCGGCATTCGTCCCATCGCCGTTGGATGCACCTACAGGCGTACGGCAGCCAAAATATGCTGTAAGCTTTACAGTGAATCCCTCACAACCAAGTTTCAGCCCCTGCAGCTTGGTTTCGGCTCGAGAGGGGGCTGTGAGGCTGCCGTGCATGCCCTTTCCACCTTTTTGAACTCGAACAAAGGTGAGGTTATCCTCAAGGTTGACGTTAAGAATGCCTTTAACTCTGTAAACAGGGACACTTTGTTGGCTGAAATAAAAAAAGAACTACCCGAAATTTATGGTTTTATGTGGCAGTGTTACAGGCACCCCTCTAAATTATTATACAAGGACAATGTTTTGGAATCTGCAGTAGGATGCCAACAAGGTGATCCGCTCGGGCCAGTCATTTTCAGCTTGGCTATTCATCCAATTATCCAGAGACTAAATTCAAAATTTAACGTATGGTATTTAGATGATGGAACACTAGGAGGTGATGTAGACACCGTTTTGAACGACTTACAACTCCTCAAACAACAATTTAAATCCATTGGCTTGGACCTTAACCCATCAAAATGCGAAATTTACCTTTCTGACATTACCGACAGACAATTGACACTTGAGAAATTTAATGCAATAGCCCCACAAATCAAAATTAAAAAAAAAAGTTCACTTCAGCTCCTAGGTTCCCCAATCTTAGAAGACAGCTTTTCTCCCTTCATCGACGAAAAAATCAAAAATTTCAACGACATTTCGGACAGACTCTCTAAAATTAACTTACATTCGGCTTTCACCCTGATCAGATACTGTTGTTTTGGTCCAAATTTCATATATTTTTTACGCTCTTCACCTTTATGGAAGCAGCCACACCTCTTGGACAAAATTGACCAAATTATTCGCAGCACCCTAACATCCATTTTAAATGTGGCCTTGGACGACCGGGCGTGGCTGCAAGCCACACTACCCATCCGTTTCGGTGGCCTCGGTGTCCGCAAAATTACAAGTATTAGCTTACCCGCGTTCCTGTCCTCTGTCCACAGCACTGAAAAGTTGACCGGGAAAATTTTAGCCCCCTGCCTGGTCGACTCTGAAGTGCCGTGCTTGACTGATGCGGAGAACGCCTGGAAAACGGCTTGCCCGAATACAGATCGGCCTGTGAACCTGTCCTCCCAGAGGCAGTGGGATGAGCCGCTCTGCAGGTTGGTACGGAACAATCTTATTAATACGTCCACCAATACTGCTGAGCGTGCCCGCCTGCTGGCTGTGGGTGAGTGGGAGTCGGGCCTTTGGCTTCAGGCGCTACCGTCACCCAACATAGGGACTATGCTGGGTGACACCACTTTCCGGCTCGCTACCTGTCTGCGTCTGGGCGCTCCTTGTGTGGCCCCGCATCGCTGTCAATGCGGTGAAGCAGTCGACTGTCTCGGACACCATGGTCTATCCTGCAGTAAAAGCGCAGGCCGGAGAGCACGGCACGCCAGCATTAATGACACCATCCGTCGTGCTCTTGTCACCGCCGGGGTGCCAGCTGTTCTAGAACCCAACGGCTTGGCACGCGACGATGGGAAGAGACCAGACGGAATGACCATAATGCCTTGGAAGGTAGGTAGGCCATTGGTGTGGGATGCAACGTGTGTCGACACCCTTGCGCCATCCCATCTTCCTAGCACGGTGGGCTGTGCTGGGGCTGCTGCTGCAGGTGCGGAAAACCTCAAACGGCGCAAATACTCCAATCTTATTGGGACTTATATGTTTGAGCCGTTTGGGGTTGAAACACTAGGGCCATGGGGTCCGAGTGCCCACTTAGTCTTTCAAGACATCGCAAAGCGGTTGGTCGACTCTTCATGTGACCAGAAGGCTGGCCTATTCTTCGGCCAGAGAATCAGCATTGCCATACAACGTGGCAATGCTGCCAGCCTTTTGGGCACTTTTCCTGTTGACAACGATGCGGACGAATTTTTTGATGCCCTATGATTGTTCCCCCCCAACCCCTTTCTTATATACTTGTACATATAAAGGTTAAATAAACTTGAAAAAAATAATTAAACAAATTAAATTTTTATACTATCTTTAGATAATAAACAGTTTGTCAAATTCGAAACGGTTAGGTTAGGTTAGAACTGTGACCAAACAACGCGCGAAGTCGAGCGAGCGCAGCGAGCGTGCCGCGGCAGCGGCCGCCGAGTGCTTGATTTCCTCTTTTGCAAAGCATGCATGGTAGATTAGGTTTATTTTTAGGTTTCCTTGTTAATAAAAAAATCTGTATCGTATAACCATATATAAATCAACTGAACTAGCATTTTTGTGCTAGTATGGGCAAATTAATATTATGGTGAATAAATGTAATGGAAAACGAAATTATTGAAAATGAAAAATATAGCAAATAAATTTATGGAATAAAATTATTATGAAACTTGATCGATTATGACCAATTAAATTAGTGAAAATGATTTTATGTAATTTCACGATTATGGCAACTGAAGCGTTATTTCTAATGAAATTATGGCAAACATTAGTAAACCTTATTAAACAGCACCTGTCGTTAAAATTTCGATTTTTTTTGGTTTAAATATTTATTTATTTTAATACAGTAATCCTAATTTATATAATACGAGTATATAAATGCGAAAGTGAGTTTGTTTGTTTATTACGCTTTCACGCTAAAACGGCTGAACGGGTTTGAATGAAGTTTTGCACATGGGTAGACCATGACCTTTATCCCGATATTCGCACGGGATCTAGACTTACGAGGGTGAACCCGCGGGACGCAGTTAGTGAGTATGTGGCAAGCACATGCGTGAAAACTGTTACCACGGATTCAGTACATGGTTCTAAACCCCGCGGCGTTGAAATTTTTCGTCGGTTATTTTTTTTTTATCTGGTGTTCCATACATTTTGCCCGCGTAGGTATTGCGCTTTTCTATGAAACCTAAACTTCTCTCTTTCTTGCAGAGTTCTACAATGAAGGCTGTTACAAGTTGTTACTTACCACAGCGTGCTATCCTTGAGTAGCAACGGATATGTGCCGAGGAAGTACTCGAAGAAATCCGGGGATATGTCGAGGTCATCTGGAAATAATATAGTTTTTTTTTTATACTTATTATTATTATTTAGTACCCTAGTTTTGATTTATTTGCGAGTATCAAAATATGTCGCATAAATGGCCGTATTTTTTTATTGCGTTGACTCAGAAGCTTGCTCTAAGGGACCTGAGTATTTGATATTAATTTCAACTTGATTTCAACTTGACACACGTTTCTGAGAAAAATGGTCTTGGCTAACAGACAGCCGGACAACAAGTTATCCTTTATGGGTTCCGTTTTTTCCTTTTGAGGTACGGAACCCTAAAAACTAGCGAAATGTAGGTCGTACATAATGTTAGCACTCGAGTTGAACAGTACGAGTATTATAGATGTTATGCGCTCTTCAACCGTTACTGATAACATCATATGTTTAGTTTTAGCGTTCCATTGGACTGTGCTAATATTGCTATTGATTCTGTAATTCAACGTTTCGGGGCAATTGAGGAAAACGTTATGGTCAAATTTACCAGCATAAAATTAATTTCAAATTATGGAAACCATAATTATTTACATGTACAGCTGTAGAGAAATCGCGCTCCCTAGCAATATATAAATACCTTGCTAGGGGGTGAGATTTCTCTGCAGCTGAGTCAACCTACTTTGTAAGTTTATTTAAGTATTTTTTCTAATTTCGTTGCGCTATTTTTTCCTAGGCTTATTTTATTTTTAGCCTATAGCCTGACACGCCCTCCCGCTCCGCCCAGAGCGGGAAAAGTTATTTGATAATTTCCCATCCAAAAAAAAAAACCCATGAACTCTATAGTCCGTGCGCGACTGCTAGTCACCGCCTGAGGTATATGAGCGGTGAGATGGGGGAGGTAGACGAAGGCCAAGCTTACTCAGCCTGCCAATTCTGTTCCGCTCACATACCTCAAGCGGTGACTACCAGTCGCGCGCGGACTAAAAAAAAAGATTTAGAGTAGCGACCTGTGTGCGCGTCATCGAAACCTAACATTATGCCAAAATTCAAACTCTTAAGACGGGTCCACAACTGCGCACGCGCACGATCAGTGCACAATCAAGGTGCTGGGGTAAGTAAGCATGGTGGTCAATATTCGTCCCTTCTCTGTATGGGAAAAGATCTTTGCCCTGCAGAGGCGCGATACAACTACAAGCTAGTACTATTTTCCTTAAACGAGTAGGTATCTATCAGCAATGAGCCACTTCGAGTAGGTACGCATGTAACCGATAAACTATTTACATTCAACAAGCAACTAATTTTTCCTTATCGATTTACTGTTACTGCAAGTAAATGGGCAATGCATGTTGTTACATGATACTGTAATCGAAGCCTTTATTAAACAGTTGTAGTTATTATACAGGGCGTTTGCCCACGGATATTGGCATATCCGTGGGACATTGGCAATTTTAACATTTGATGTGAAATTTTGTTCAGAAAAATGAAACTTTGTATTCAACAGAAAGGGACTCATTTTGAGCATTTGATAAATTGATTAATTTTGTATTAAAAATGTTAAAATTCATGGTCTTCCTTTTATTTTTGACACTATGTTATTTAGCAAAAAATTATCCTTATGATGAAGCCTTTCGATCGGTATGATAAAGCTACAGGGTGGTTATTTTTCTCGTGTAACGGGTTCAATTTCCGGATCAACCATGTAATTATTTAAATATCTATGAATGCAGTGCAAATTCAAATAATGTCTTCTTTCAGTAAAGTGTTCCATCTACAATATTCAAGGTACTTTCCCTCCATGTGGCATATCCGTGGGATGCCCTGTATATGTCATCGTAAATTGGGAGAACCGTTATTTTATAATAAATCGGTATTATTTCCGTTAGATTATAAAAATTGTGAACTGGGTGAAAAGGTTAGGTTAGAACTGTGACCAACCGCGCGCGAGCGAAGCGAGCGTTGCCGCGCTAGCGGCTGGCGAGCGGCAAGGCTCGCGAACAACTTGGAAGTAAAGGCACCAATAATTGTTCTACCATGAAGTTTTCTTACAAATTGTTTTATTAGAGTCGTGTCGCGCCTGTGCCTGAGCCTTTACTTCCAAGTTGCTCGCAGCTAGGCTGGCTATTCAGTATAAGAGCAAGGTGCGTTACCACAGATTACCAGATGAGGCACTCCCACTTACGCGCGCTATCTACGTACCGGCCGCCGCCGCCGGGTCGCACGCGACCTATTTCTCAGTGGGATGCCGACAGCCGCGAGGCGCGTACGTACGTATATTATTTCGGTCGTCCTGACGTACTTAGTTTCAAATTCTTATGATATGACTGTTTCTGGTGTATTATGTGCAGTTGATGGATGTAGATCCAGCAAGAGAAGAGATAAAGACTTATGTTTTTTCAGTTTACCTATTGATACAGAAATGTGAGTGTCTAATGTGTATTACTATCGTTTTTTAAACAGGTAGGTAAATTGTGTTTTGTATTTTATTGGTAGGTACGTAATTACTTCTACCACGTATTATGTGCTTCTACTATGCGTCTGTGATAAGAATAGAAAGTTCAATGACCTCCATTTGTCAACTGTTATTTGAAAAATACGTTTAGCAAAAATATTTAACAATTTAGTCGTCTGATAAATAACACCTTTAAATATGTTCAATTATGTACTTATATTTTCTTTCTTTTTTCTTTTCAGTCGCAAAACTTGAATAGAATTAATTGAAAAACCGGACTTAGCAATACCAGAAACGAAAAGAAGATCACATTTTGTGTGTTCACTACATTTTGACCCATCTCAATTACACTATCAATTAAAAATACTAAAACATTAAAAAGCATTTTATTTTATTTCAAGTTTACTATAAATACCTACTAACATCTAAATCAAAAGAGGCAGCCCCTGGCAATTCACAATAACCACGCGGTGGCGCACAGCCACGCGCAGCTACAAAGCAAAACTCACTTTACGCTTATAAGGTTAGGTACATTTTCGTTTGCAGCTTCTAACGACTCAAAGGTATAGGCTATTATAGCAGTAGGTATCGACAATTTTGTATGGAGTGCATCATCTGGTAATCTGTGGCGTTACGTCGTCGTCGCAAACAAGTTTAAAACAAGTTCACAATTTGTCGTTTTCCCGTGGATAGATTAAATACAGGTTGGATTTTTGAGATGGGGCAGTAAGGACAGTTACCGGCTACCTTTGTAGTTACAGGAAAACGGTCTTAGGAGACTGTCCTTAACTTTTTGAGACATTCACAGATTTAATTATGTTTAATTAAATGTAGAGACAGCAAGAAAACAGGCAGTTTTTTATATGCCAATCGATCCTGTTTCCTAAAAGGATCAAAAAACTCTTTAGACCAATTAAGGTTGGTCTAGAGGTCGTAAGCGCTACTGCTGAGCATGAGGTTCTGGGTTCGAGTCCTAGGTCGGGCAAAGTGTTATTGGGTTTTTCCGTTAGCAATTTCTCAGAAGTAGCCCGGAGACTGGATTTGTGTCCAGTTGATGGCAATAGGCTCGCCCCCTATTACATGGGACATGAACCTAACTGGCGACATGTGGGTGTACTATCGAAGAACTTCATATCTAAGCAGTTTGAAAACAAAATCCCGTGAACGCGATGACCACATGTGTTACCGGTCCGGTTCTGTGGCGGCCGAGCGCTGCAAGCAGAATTAGTCCTTACGGTGTATAGATATGAACTTCTTCGATGGTACCTACTATGAGGACCTCTGCCTAACCCTTCGGGGAAACTAGTCGTGACGTTATGTAAAACTAATTCTCAAAATGACTGTCCTTGGTGTTAGTCGTTAGATAAAGTTAATCAATCATATTCTTTAATTGACACGTATTTTGGAACGCTTACGCGCTTCAGTCAAAATCTAAATATTATGACAGACTTACACCCGGTATCTCAAAATTCAAAATTCGAAATTCAAAAGTAACTTAATCAAACTACGCTGAGAATCAGCACTTTTCGAAAGTCAAAATTACATAAGACCATAGATTTAAATTGTAGATGTGTCCTCACCGTACTACGCCGCGCGAAAAAGTGTCCACACTGAGTAGAGTGACCTCGCACAATAATAATGGCGTTTCCACGACAATCAAGTCAAGTGTCTGCGATATTGTGTGTCAGAGGTGTCAAAACGAAACAAAAACGCGACCATCTTTTAATGCGGCATTGAAATCTTTGCATAAGACAGTCCCCCAAATCGCCCACCCTTCACCACTTCCTAGTGCATTAGCTGGGAAGAAGAAGTGGCGCAACAAACTCCCCAGCAGCACAGCTGTCTGTTCAGTGTGTCTGAATTGAGAATTTAAAGTTGAGAAATTGTCAAATTCTACTTTAGCATTACTAAGGTGATTCCTTTACCTAATGTAGACCGCGAAATTCAAAATTGCTTACGTCATAAGCAAATAAATTTTGAATTTCGGTTTATCCTAAAAGTTGGCAACGTCGCAAATAACTGTCAAATATTTACCTGTTTTGATTCATACATATAGCAATATTACTGAATCGAAATAAGAAATGTGGCTAACTAGCGAATTAGATTATTAATAATGAATCACCATTTTAGGATTTTTTTGGAATTTCATAATCAATATTCTAGTTCGCTAGTTAGTCACATTTTTTATTTCCACACATTAATATTGCTAAATTAATCAAAACAGTGAAATATTTGACATCTATTTGCGACGTTGCCCACCTTCAGAATAAACCCTCATATGTAATGCTAAACAAAGTAGAATTGACACATTCTCAATTTTAAATTCTCAATTCAGAAACCGGGTGTTAGAGTATTTAAATTTAATTTTATGTGTGTCTGAGTACAGGGATTAACTATTTCATTTATTTATTCTGAACAAAAATACATTTGTGTCGAATATAGGATTAATAATAATCAATAAAAGTTACAATTAATTACAAGTTAATGAATACACGGAATAATAATAATAATCAATAAAAGTTACAATCAAAAAAATAGATAAAATGTCAAAAATAAAATAAGAAATCAACTTAATCAAAAAAAAAAAATAACATGTCAAGAATTAGACTTAAACAATAAACAAGTTACACTGTGGCATTATTTTTGTCACAAAAAAACTCTTCTATACTATAGTAGCACTTCTGAGTTTAATTTGAATTTAAATATTCTTGGACTATTAATAAGTTTTAGTTCTAATGGCAATTAATTGAAAATTTGTACAGACTGTACTTTAGAGCTATGTTTGACAACATTTAATTTTGGCTGCAAATAATTTGGCAAATATTTCCTGCGCGTTTCCACCCTAGTTTCCCTTTCTTCCTTTGTCTCGTATTTCTCTAGGTTTTTTACAAAACTACTTAGTAGGACCAAAATATAAAGACAAGGTACAGGTAAAATTTTTAATTTCACAAAATATATTAGAAAGATTTCGGCTATACTTCGGTTCATTCTATTGTGTGCTAACAATGCTTCATGATTGGTCAACGAGGTCGTTTTGAACTATACAGCCGAGAACACCATTGTGTGTTGACATTCAAACGAATCCATTGAAATGGACTAAATTCTATTTGGTAATATTGTTAGTTAGAAATAGGATTATTACAGTAGTGCAGTAAGCTGCACCTCATTGGTAACTGATAGACAGACGGACAACGAAGTGATCCTATAAGGGTTCCGTATTTTTTTGAGGTACGGAACCCTAAAAAAGGGAATTATTTATCAAAGAGGATAAAAATATATAAACTTCTTCGTCCTGCCTCGGCGAGCAGTGCTGGCACTGCCTATCTGCCCTCCACAACCCAGTAATGTGTAATGATGTAACAAATACTTTGTAACAATTTATTTAAAAGAATGTCCGTGGAGTTTCTTGCCCGTTCTTCTCCATAGGTACCTACCTACTACGCTTTGGAATGGGCAACTAGCTTCATATTTCTGACTGACCGATTTCTTGACAATTCAAAAGTGCCTGTAAATGGTTTAATTGAAATAAATGCTTTGAGTTTGAGTTTGAGTAACTGGGTAATACGATACCCCTTGGTACGAGGGTCACACTGAAAGTTCTTAGAAAATCAAAAACTGACTAGCAAGTTATTAGTTTTATTATATCTTTTCAAAATAGTATCCATTTACATCAATACATCGCTGCAGCCGATGGAACCTATTCGACGGCATTTTGAAACGCAGCCACTGCTTCCTCGACGTCCATAAAACGTTTTCCTCGAAGTTTTTCTATTATTTTCGGAAATAAATAAAAACCGCAAGGTGCGAGGTCGACGTTATAGGGCGGGTGACCCAGTAATTCCACGTCTGACGTCGCCAAGTAGTCGATTGTTTGCTTGGCGGTGGGGGACGAGGCGTGGTCGTGTTGAAGGAGGATCCTACTGCGAGGTCGTTTCTCCCGAACTTTTTGCAAGACAAGTGGCAAACAATTGTTAGTGTACCACTCTGCAGTAACTGTTTTTCGATCCTATAAAACAATTGTTGCGTAATGACCTGTCCTTCCGAAGAACGAGGCCACCAATTTTTTTCCCACGCTTCGACCTTTCTTCATTTTAGTTGGCAACTCCTCGGAAGGAAACACCCAGACAGCAGACTGTCTCTTAGTTTCAGGATCATAACAATAAATCCAGCTTCCGTCACCCGTATGTATGTCGAACACAGCATTTGAGTCACCTTCGTTAAATCTTTGAACCATTTCACGACACCAATCAACACGACGGAATTTTTGGGCCTCTGTCAAATTATGAGGTATCCACCGGGCACAAAGCTTCCTGACCGCTAAATGTTCATGGAGGATTTTGTGCACTTGACTCATAACGATGCCTAAGCTTGTCCGAATCTGCTGATAAGTCACTCTTTTGTCAATCTCAATCATACGCCGCACAACACTGATATTATCTTCAGTCGTCGCCGTAAAAGGACGTCCCTCACGCAGATCATCGGTGAAATTAGTGCGACCACGTTTAAACTCATTAAACCAGTTGTATACAGTGGCACGAGATGGGACTTCATTGTGAAAGGCCAATCGAAGTCTATCATAACTTTCTTGTTGACTTAAATGACTTCGAAAGTCATAAAAAATCATTGTACGAAAATTTTCTCGCGGTAAATTCATGCTGACGTAACACAGACAATTTTCAATTTGCCGCCAAATCGTAAACAAATGACAAATGAAAAAAATACAAACACAATAATATTGGCAAAGAGTGCTATTTTCAAAATTTGAGCTTATTTTTTTATTATATTGTTTACAAGTGGCCCGTTCTAAAAACTTTCAGTGTCGCCCTCGTAAGACTGGCTGTCAGACTTTCGGGCTTCTGACGACGCGTAACGACTGTCAAACATCCACGAATGACAGCCGGGACCAACTACATAACGTGCTTTCCGAGGCACGGAGGAGATGGTCAAGATGGTCACCCATCCACGGATCCACCCCGGTTAGCGTAGCTTAACCTGATGGATCGACCCGTGCGGCGAAAGTACCTTATCGGTAATTATATTTTCGAGCAGTTTGGGGTTGAAACCCTCGTGCTGTGAGGACCGAGTGCTTATGGTTTGTTCAACGTAATCTCCAACCGGCTGATTGACACTTCCCCTGACCCAAGGGCTGTATTTTACTATGGCTAGAGACTAAGCATTGCCATACAACGTGGCAAATGCCGCCCGTCTCTTGGGTACATTAATTACCAGACGACAGTATTTTTCGACGCCATATTTTAGTTTTTCAATAGTTTTAGTTAGATTAGGTTATTAGATTTTTATTTAAATAATTTGCTTAACTCGATTACCTCGATGAAGTTAAGAAGAGGTAACACGGTCCTGCTAATCAACGTTAACGAAGGTAAAATTGTTATGTAAATACGTTCGTTTCGCTACTCGTTTCGGTCTACTTGTTTATCATATATGTAGTATGTAATTCAAGAAAAATGTTTTCGGGTTTTTTAGTTTTGAGCGTCGAAATTACCGATAAGCCATGCTATAGTATTTGCAGAGAACTCGGCAATAAAACGCGAGATGAATCTAACTGTTATCTCGAATATGGCCATGGCAGGGCATTGATTCGTCAAGCTGTTTATTGAATGCAGTCGTTCTATTCTTTAAAAATAAGCTCAACGCACACACAAGGCTGGACAGGAAAGCCGCTTTTGAGAAGCCCGCCGTACTGCCGTCCAGACCCGCAACCGACACGCACCCGCCTTGTGTTGAGGTTAAACGTAGGTGACGTGAGCTGTCACAGTCATTTCACATTGACACTATTGACAGCTCACTTCACCGGTATGGCAGTATAGCGGCTCGGAACATGAGGCGAGTCGCTGCGCAGTAACGAATTCATGTATCAGCGGGGGTGAGCAGTGCGGTACTGCGCAGCGAGTGGCTAACTTCCGAGCCGCCATTACCTTTGAATCGAACTATATCTGATTCACTCTGTTCCCCGTACTAGTTTAAAACTGTATTACGGTGAACAGTTTTCTTCGTTCTCTGTACTTATAGTAGCAGACTTGTGGGAAAATGATTATTTTAATTGTTAAAGATCTACAGAAGTTACTACTACACCTGCTGAGGTCGCATTAGATAACGATGTCCATGTCATTTATGTCGGCAGGAGAATATAGCCCTCGGTTTTTTACGGAATCCCTAGTTTCTTTTTTATTTTCTTCATGTCCCTGTGTCTCGAACACATGGTTGAACGCGAACTTGTAGTGCCTAGCGATCTTGTAGTACCCTTTTCTGACACATTATTGCAATGACCTTAACCTTGAAAATTAAACTGACCTTCAACAATAATGACGGCTTCATGTCCCAGAGTCTCAAACACATGGTTGAGCGCGAACTTGTAGTGCCTGGCGATCTTGTAGTACCCTCTGAACTTGACCTTGACCCTGGGCAGCACTATTTCAGACACGTCTGGTTGTCGGACAACGGATATGGTGGGGTCCGAAACCGTGTACGATCTAATGACTTCATATGTGGCGTTGTGGCCGCAATCCTGGTGGGAAAGATGACAATTATAACAAATAAATAATTTCCAAACGATAATTTACAAATTTTATGCCTGTAGGGAGGGGTCTATAAAGCCGCGTCCCCACTAGGGCCGCGCGGCCCGTGAGGCTCAGGCCGCGCGGCCCTAGTGGGGACGCGGCTTTAGGAGTCCTCGAAGAGTTACGATATGTATAAGTACGTTCGACGCACCCTGGGCAGTTGCCTGTACGCCATAAGTACCAACTGCAATTATTTTATTTTATTTATTTGGGAAAATAAACGGTTACACATTACAATATTACAAAATAATTAGAGCTAAGTAAAGAGTGAGCAAATGTATTACCCACGACATTTTCCACATAATATTAAAACAGGATATTAAAAATTATTACGATGTGCGATTACAATTACATCATAATTGCATGCATAATGTGGTTAATGATAAATCTAAACAGGCATGCAAAAATAATAAAAGAATAAATACAGTCTATAGTTTAAACATTATGGAGTTAAATCTATGATTGTTTTGCGAACAAGGCATCGAAATTTTCCAACAGAAACAGCAAAGATGTCAATATTATGGAAGGTCTTATTATACTGATTGGTAAGGCGTCGTAGGGGCGCTCGTAAGCCTGCGTTCATATGACTAGAAGATACAGCAAATAGATGTCGTGCACGCACCCCTCGGCTTATGGTTGTTCTAGGTACTACGTAACAAATCTTATTACTAATATAATATAATTAATCAACTACCAACCTTACTTACTGGCTTGTCTATTATGATTATGAGATTGAGTATGACTTATAGTTATTACTAAGGGGGAACAGAGTCCAAAAGAAGGAAGACATTTTGTCCTCTTTTTCAACATCAAGTTTGTGAATTTTGATATCAAAATACGATTTCAAAGTTGACACTTTAATCAACTGTCCCGCATTGAAGGAAAGCATAACAAGACCTAATGGTTTTAGAGGTATGAGGAACAGGGTGTAAAGTTCACTCATCAACCATAGAGAAGGGAGGATCCTCCGACGTCGGGCGGGATGCTGTATATATTTGCAAGATGAGGGATTTGGCGTGACGATTGATGCATAGTTCGAATTTTGCGATGTAGATGCCGCCACAATTTCAAATCCCGACGAACACAAATGTCATAGTGAAGAATTGTTGTGATTTCTTATGAGCAATACTCGTACATTCTTTAGCAGGATTATTAGCTAAAATGTACCTATGTCCTTAATTAATTTGATTAATTTATTCTAATGTGTCATGTAGATGATCTATTTTACAAAAGCGTTTGCCCCCAGCTTCGCCCGCGTGGATGACGGGAACGTACTACCGGCAATTAATTACCCTATATTTCAATCCAGGTAAACAATGTTTTAATTCCGGAATACATTGTTTTCATATAACGCTATTGGTTTACGCGACACACCAATAAAGCTTGATTTTTTCTATCTTCAACAATCATCGTCATATTTCAGCCAACTTACACAAAACCGTAATGAATTATACATCTAAACCTTCCTCATGAATCACTCCGTCCATTAATGAAAACCGTATGAAAATCCGTTTGGGAGTTTTTGAGTTTCTCGCGTTCAGACAGACGCGGCACTTGACTTTGTTGTATAATATGTAGTGATACTCGAAAGTAGGTCTTATAAAACACTCAATATTCATTAATACTGCTAATACAACCAGTTTGCTGTATCACGCAAACTATTCCAATGACATCAATAATGCAGGCGCTTGTGAATTATTAAGTATCTTTAATGGCGACCATGACGGATTCGATGAAATAAAACATACAACTTTCTCTGAGAATACGAAGAAATTATTATATTGATTCTACTCACTGATTTAGACTAATGGTAGTTAGGTTACCTACCCAACATACGATATTCAAATAAATCTCTGTTTTGGCTATGCCAGTAGGTTTTTTACAATTAAAGTTTTTATATGAAAAACGTCAAATTCAGAATAGCAAAATTGCCATTTTCACTAAATTAAAAACTCTCTCTCTTAGTGCTGTCAAACTAAAGTACATATAGTTAAGTTGTATCACTTTAGTCTATTTCAGAATGGGAAATCGTCGTTTGACAGGAATAGACAAAATTTTAGTGATTTTTAGTCTAGTTTAAAGGCATTTATGACAAGAGAATCGGCACCAATGTCACTCTTTCTAAGAAGACACGTGGAAGTAAGACGGCAAGTCGTAAATATAGGGAGCGAAAGAGACAACACAATATGAAACTTGGAGAAGCCAACTTTTGATGTGGCACTTGAGGAGCCTACAGAAAATCACAGGCAGGACCACTCGACCACAGACCAGGAGAGCATGGCAGTAAAGGGAGGAGGCATATACTCAGCAGTGGGTGAAACAAGGTTGCCAATGATCACAGTATAAATATTGACAGTACAGACACTACGTAGCAAGGCTCGGAACCGGTTTAAGAAATACCGGTTAATACCAGTTTATTTCGTTTTTCCTCCGAACTTTCTTAAGAACGTGAACTTTTTAAGAACTTTATTTTAACCTAAATTAACCGGTTTATTTGACGAACAGCATGTCGGTAAACGCGTTGCAACTTGTGACTACTTGTAAGGATGCCGTACATAGCGGGGCGGTATGTAGACGTACGAACAGCGCGCGACGTTTGTTTATCGTGCCCGTATTAACCGGTTTTTGTTGCTCTAAACCGTTTAATCCAAAAAAACCTTTATGTAAATACTCTTCCAAATACCGGTTTAAAATAACCGGTTTTTGCGAACGAAACCGAATGTAAAGGTTTTTGCGTCAAGTACATGATAACGGTTTGAAAATTTAACCGGTATCCGAGCCTTGCTACGTAGTAAACGTTCGAAGCAGCACACTCACAGAGACGTGGTCATTGACGAGCAAGCTAGTGTCGCGGTGCTGTGAGTTGCGGGTGCCGTGTCGCGTAGAGTGGTCGCCGCGACCTTAAAAAAAAACCGGCCAGGTGCATGTCGGACCACGCACAATGAAGGATACCGTAGATGCCATGAATTTATCCTAAGAACAAACTTAACAGTGTAGTTGAAAAATATGTTTTCCCATACGGAATGTATGGGAGAACATGTTTTTCAACTGCAAATGTAAGTTGGTTGATTATTATTCGTTAACTTGTAGAGCCTACTTAGCCTGTTTTCCTTTTAATTTCGTTAAATATACTACTGCTGTGAATTTTTCCAAATATCCAGAACCATTCATTTAGCTGGCTGGGGGGGGACACTGAACCCTAACAAAAATTTGCACTTTAAAAAACTTAATATTTCGCAAACAGATCCATGAATCCAAAAATGATTTTCACAAACTCGCAATATTTTTCGGTTAGTCCCGCTATGCTCTAGTTTCGCTATGCTCGACTCGTAAAATACCTGCTAAAAAGTTTCGCTATGCTCGACTCGTAAAATACCTGCTAAAAAGTTTCGCTATGCTCGACTCGTAAAATACCTGCTAAAAAGTTTCGCTATGCACGAAATTCTTCGATTCTACGTAAACAATGGAAGGTACACTTGGAAAGAAAAGAGTTTGAATTCGAGTTAAAAAATTATAGTGCTATTCGTGTATGCGTAAGCGTCTGTAAGTTAAAATTTGTTTTGTCTCGTTCTGACAATCAAAAAATGACAGATAAGGACATACGAATTTCAGAGCAATTCTAAGTTAAGAATTTTTTATGAATAGAGCTATAAGTAAATATTGACCCATCAAAATCATCCAAATCTTATGAGTTGCTAACATAATGGTTGAATACAATCGTGAATTCATGCATGCCTAGTACTTTTTGTTAGGTTACTGCTCAGAAATTGTGCACAACATCTAATGATTGAAATACTATGGCGTGAATTCATGCAAGACTAGTACTTTTTGTTAGGTTGTGCCAAGATTAAAGTTTATTACTTCAAGGAATAAGATTTTATTCCACCTAGGTTTTCTTAATATACTTTTTAAATGGTTAAATAAAATATTACACTGTAACAGTTGTCTTCATCACCGTCCGCGAATGTGATTTCGTGCATAGCGAAACTTTTTAGTAGATATTTTACGAGTCGAGCATAGCGAAACTAGAGCATAGCGGGACTAACCGATATTTTTGAACGATCTTTCCAACGATACCCCGCACCATGGGATAGACAAGGAAAAAAAAACATCCCCACTTTACGTGTAGGGGAGTAACCCCAAAAAAAAAAATTTTCATGATTTTTAATTGTATAACCATGCCAAATTACAACTTTCTAGTACAAACAGTCTCTGAGCTAAGCCGCGGACAGACGGACTGACAGACGGACATGGCGAAACTATAAGAGTTCTTTGTTGACTACGGAACCCTAAAAATGCGCGTTAGGTAATTATTTCAAAAAATAGGTCTAGTTTTTATATTGTCCATATTTTTATTGTGCAATGATGATGATGACGTGAGGAGCGCGTCTAACCTTTCTAACTTTTTACCAGGGTTGATAAAAATCATGATTTTTATAAAAAAAAATCAAAATAATCGGATTTATTTGATTTAAATCGGATTAATTGGATTTAAATCGGATTTTTTTATTATTTCTGTCACACATGTCTCTAAATGTTTTTCATTCTCGCTACTAAGCCCATTAATTCCTTCTTACAACGTTTACACACCGCTTTGTTAAACTTGCCGCAAGTGGACATTTTTCATAGAAATAAACCCATTCGGCATCTTTTTTCCTTCCAGACATCTTGTTGTATTCACTTTCATTAATCAATCACGAATGACCGCGCCAAAGACTAATCGGACGGATTCAGTCACGAGTTTAAATTTCGGAGAACCTCCGAACGGTGTAGTTAAACAGCATTTGACACGTGTGTGCGCGCCGTAGTTATGTCGGGGGAAGTCCCTTGACACATTTTGGCTGATTTCGTCGACGTAAAAAATTATTGATTTAAATCATTGATTTTAATAAAAAAATCACTTGATTTTAATCGCGATTTAAATCACTGATTTAAATCATATCAACCCTGCTTTTTACCCAAGTATAATATTATTATACCTACTCTTCAAAAACCTGTAGAACAGCAATAAAATGACTTATTACAAAAACTGCATTTACTCCTTATCATCGCGTTGATAGAAACCGTAAACAATAACTACCGTATAATAATTTCATCTGATTATAAATTGTAATTACCTTGTCGTATGTCGTAGATGAAAATATGAACAGAAATTCATATTTTCAACTATTTTATGCTATTGGTCATGCGGCCTAGAGGAGGAGCTAACAACAAGTAATAACAGCCGCAGACGCAGATATAAATGCTAGTGACGTCGAGTGGTTAGCTTGCATGTTCTGTACTAAGCTCACGCATCGCGTCGATGTCCAGCCAGTAATAGGATTCGCATTATTAATTTATTATACATAAAACAAAAGGTAATTTAATAAAACATGTATACTAAAAGATCAATAATTAAATTATATTTAAAATAGTGAAGGTTTCAGAAAAATACGCTTGATAGAGTTTGCGTGATTCATAGTTTTTTATCCGCGTTGATGAACATAACTTTACAAATTAATTTCAAATACTGTATCAATCAACATAATGTAAAATATTCATATATTTTATTAAAAAAATGCTCTAATTTAACTTTTTTTTTCCAAATCATTAACACTACTAGTTTAGACGTGATCTTCAGTATAAAATCACAAAGTCGGTTAGCTACGCTTGCCGTGCCGGCCTGGCCAACCCTCTGTGCCACAGAGGCCACGTTAAGCCGTTAGTCCTGGTTGTTATTCGTGGATCTTTAACAGTCGCTACGGGTCGTCAGAAGCCAGAAAGTCTGACAACCAGTTTTACTAATAGGTATCGTATTACCTAGTTACTGGGTTGTGGAGGTCAGATGGGCAGTCGCTCCGTGTAAAATACTGGTATTCAACTGCATCCGGTTAGACTGGAAGCCGACCCTAATATAGTTGGGAAACGGCTAGGCAGATTGATCAGTAAGCGCCCCCGGGGGAAGATAGCGGTGACCACTTTCCATCAGGGCGTGCTTTGTCATCCATCTCATGGTATAATAATATAGGTACTTCGCCAGGTATGGCATTCCGAAACACAGTGGTCACGTGGGCAACACAAGTCTACGTCATCACATCTGCGTTACCAGAAGTTTGTAATAATAACTCCCCAACCTATATCTACCTATATCTCTATATACCTGTGCGAATCCGATAAAACAATGAGGTTTTAATTAACAATTACGTTGGTTTATGTTTAAATTGAATTGTTTCGTTTGATTAGACACACGAAACGACAATTTAAATGCTTTGTACATATTTTTAACAGAATGGTATCTGAAAATGTTTCCATAATGGTGTATTTTTGCAATAGAATGGCAACTGGATAGTGACGTAAGCATGTGTTAGTCCCGGAATGCCAGACCTTGTTTTATTAGACCATGATCCAACAGACAAAGTTGACATTGACATGTCTCATATATATGACCCGTAAAAAATGACACTGCACCTATCCGGAACACGTAACGCTTTTATAATACCAACTAAAACAATACAATTAAATGGAAGCCTTATGAAAGCAGTGATAATCCTCACTAATAAGATTTTACTAAGAAGTAGGTATTAATTATTGTAAATACGGAACAGAATTTGGCTGTAAGTAGTGTTTTAGTAGTGTTTTCACGACAACTGGTGAAGCCATTTCGGTGAGAGGTAACTGTACAAAGGACATGCCATGATGTACTTTTCAGTTCAGAAATTATAATTTTGGACATGGACAGAAAATTCACGACTCCTTGATACGACTAACATTATTATTTTAAATTAGCCATTGAATCGTTTATTTATTTTTACCCACGCTACTATAATTAAATTAAGATTATTTATTTCAATATTAAACATATGACTATATATATACGTATAATAAAGTAATCAACAATACAATCAACACATTAATGAACAAGAACGTTTCAATAATACTTCATAATTTAAGTTGCGGGTATTCTTACTTTTTTCACTCGCATAACACTTTGTCACAACACCAATTTATCTCGTCTGCTAGACGTCCGTATGTCACTGCAGGGATCCAGCAGAATATCAGCGTTAGGTATATTTACCTGACACATGCTGAGCTGGACTCCCATTTGGTGCAACCTTGAGACGCAAATCGCACCTTGTTTTTCCTTTTTTCATTTAAACAAAGTATGTCATAATGTCACTCTATTTCTTTAAGTACTTATGTTTTTATTTTTTGTATATTGGCATCATGATTTTATGTATATTCATGTAATTTGTTATCTTTTAATTGTGCTTTTGTGTGTCTTTTGTATGCACTGAATAAATGTTTTATCTATCTATCTATCTATCTACTAACATAGAATCGGTATGGATGCCATGCTAAAGAGAAGGAATGATTCTTCTTCTTCTACGCTCCAATCCGCACGAACTATGTATATTTAAGATAATGCTTCTCTAAAATACAATAGACGACGTATATTTAGTAACCTAATCCGCTTAACTGTTCTTAAAGTCATAAAAAACCCTGTAAGAAATCGACATGTGTTTCACCTCTCAACTAGGCGCCGTGAGAGCGCTTCGGCGCTTGACGTGGCAACACGTCGTGTCCGGGTTCGCAACAAGTGAATTGTCATCCTGAGGATGCCTCGTTGAGAGGTTAAACACAAATGTCGATTTCTTACAGAGTTCTTTATGACTTTAAGGAACAATTAAGCCGATTAGGTTACTAAATATACGTTGTCTATTGTATTTTGTATACTGGATTTCCGCAATTTCCACAAAGAGTCAATTAACAATTTTAATGCTTCTGTGGTAAAAATATTAGCCAGTCAAGTCAGCAAGGTTGTAGCAGGACAGGCTGCCCACAATACGCCAGACGTACCAACAAATTTTACGTATCGCCACTTGTGGAGCAGCTGAGGTGGTAGTGGGCCGGCCATATTAGCCGTTGAACCGATGACCGTTGGGGTAGACGTTTTCTCGAGTGGAGACCGCAATTCGGCAAACGTAAGGTAGGACGCCCTCAGGCTAGGTGCAGCGACGATCTTCGCAGGGTGGCTGGCAGCAGCTGGATGAGAGTTGCCGAGAATCGAGCTGAATGGCGTGGAGACGCCTATGTCAAGCAGTAGACTGCTGTAGGCTGATCATGACTTTTGGAGGCGCTTTTCCTATGATAATGACTGCGGACGGGTTAAGTCGACAGTACATACAGCCCGTTATCCTTCAAAAATCAGTTTGTTCTTCTTTCACGCAGCTATGGAGCAACGGATCGACATTTATAAGAGAGATAAAAAGGGTTTTCCATTAAGAGGTGTTATTTTGAATAGCCCGCTTTTTCCGTAGATGTCACTTTTGAAGCTGTCATTTTTTGACATTTGACAAGTAGAAACTACGCCATTAATAGAAATGGAACGATATACGCTTCAACAACGCATTGAAATTATTAAAATTCACTATAAAAGTGGTGAAAATTTGGCAGAGACGGTTCGTAAAACTTGATTTAACACCTTGCGACTTCTTACTTTGGGCCACGTGAAAGAGGAGGTCTACGCCAACAGCCCAGCGTCGATTCACGACCTCAAAGATGGAATTCGTGAGGCTATCGAGGACATAGGGCAGCCACTTTGCGATTTGGTTATGGAAAATTTCATGAAAAGGATATGGTCCTGTAAGCGTGGTCGTGGTGGTCATTTACCTGATGTTATTTTTCACTCCTCTTTTTATTGAAATAAACATCCGATCATTTATATAAAAAAATGCATTTTTTTTTAAGCTATTGCATAGCTTCTATCGCGGGCCATGAGCGTGGAGACCGAATCCAGAAATTCCGTAACGAAAATAACCTAACACCCCCCACTCCGACCGGCACAGCGGTGATACTTTTTTTGAAGTTATACTTCTTTAGGCGCGTTATGAAAAAATGATGAGAGTGAAATTTTAAGATGCGCGCGCATCACTGTGACACAAATTGCATAAGTTGATAAAAAATGCTATGCAATAGCTTTACCGCGGCAGTCTCCGAGTGCCACACGTCTTTTTTTTTTATATCAAAATAACACCTCTTATTGGAAAACCCTTTATTGTGAGTTGCTACTTTTTACACCGGAAACATGCATGGTTCCTCCATCTTACCGCGGGGCTTATAAGAAGCAGTGGGCCTGCGTGGTATATTTCGCAGCGCACTCTTGCAGAGAAGAGGCCTAGAGTCCCAGCAGTGAGGTGAGAATATTATAGCCTGTTTATATTGTGGCTGCATCTACATCGCCACATGCGAACTACGCATCAAAGACCTGACGTCACACAAATCCTGCATCGTGCAATTAGACTTTACCGCGCGATCGACATAATTATATACAAGATCCCGACTTCAACTGTTGGGCAGTTGCCCGCCAGACACGACACCCGTCTGGTCGGAGGATCATCCCTTTTCTATGGTGGATGAGTGAACTTTACACCCTGTTCCTCATGGCACAAAAATATCTATAAATAGTATAAACGCTTTTTATGTCTCTCTGTCTGACCACGTAGTTCTTCTAAACTACGCAACGGATTTTGATGCCATTTTCACCATCATTTAGAGCATTTATTCCGTAAGGTTCATGTTACTAATAAATTAATATTTAACTTAGATTTAGCACAGAAATCTCGATGTTTTGACATGTTTGATGAACGGTCGGGTTGCTAGTCCATACCATCTTGTACTAATATTATAAATGCGTAACTAACTCTCTCTGTCCGTCTGTCTGTTAACTTTACACCTTAACGACTAAACGGATTTCGATGAAACTTGGTACCATGGCCTGAGTTAGGACAAATAATACTTTTTATTCCGGCAGTACGTTCCCGTGGGGCCAATTACAACCTCTGCGCGGGCGAAAGCTAGTATTTATTTTATATTATAAAAGCAAGACACTTACCTGACTAACTATAATAGGGAAGATCTCCTTGCTAGGTCTAAACTTGACTAAGTTGTCCAGACATCGCTTGACGGTGACCCTGTCGCATGCAATCACTAATACGGGCAGGATCGTTTGAGCGTTATCTGCAATAAAAAGATAATGTTTCAATTTGGTTTACTGCTGAGCAAGAGGTCCTGGGCTGAATTACCAGGTCGGGAAGTGTTATTGGGTTTAGCGATTACGAATTTCTCAGAAGCAGTCCGGACTGGCTTTGTGCCCGGTTGATAGCAATAGGCTCGCCCCCCAATTACATGGGACTTAAACATAGCTGGCGAAATGTGGGTGTACTATATGTACATCTCTGCCCTGCAACCCTCGGGAAAACTGTCTATGTTATCCTATTTTTGGACCACCTGCATAGTTTTTCACAACCATTCAACAGACTGTAGTGTCGAAAACCTGATTTGCCCCGACAGGAAACAGCTGTCGAAAGAATAGTGGTTCGTCTTGATTTAAACTGACAAAATTTTCGGGTTTTGAACTTGTGAGCAGCGTTTAGCAGGAATCCTAAGTTCGGTACGGAAGCGTATCGAATAGTTGCAAACAGTTATGCTGTACATAGTGACATCCACGAGGACGCGCTCCACTCCGCGATGAATGTACTGTAAGCTGTACTTTAGTACTGAGCGGAGTGGAGCGGGGCGCGTCTTTGTGGATGGTACTATCTATACTGGGGGTCTTCTCCTTTAGCACGCAACCCGCAGTTTCGGCCGCAGTAACGGGCGTTCCCAAATCCGTGTCACTTGCGGATTTAAGATTAGTTCGGGGTCTAAACTAAGAATGAATGACAACACGATTTGACAGTTTTCTCTGTTCCTGATGTGTTTTTGCACTCGTTTTGACGGATAAACTACTTTCGGACGGGCCCAGATCTTCGTTGGCGGACTTAGAGATAGACCCCCTGTATATTGCGTGCCACTAAAGATGAGAATTGCCACACCACGTGGTTTGACTTGCGCAGTAGACCATTTACGAGTATAGGTCTCTTTAGCGGTATGAGGTCTGAGCCGAGGCGTCATCGGGGTGGCGAAAAGAGCGCGGGAGGCGCGGTCAAGTGTCATATTTCATGGCGCGTATTATACCTACTGTAACCGTGCATCAATCATTTATGGCACGTCGAGTTATAGAAAGAGAGAGACGAAGCTATACAAATGACACATATCTTCAACAACCGCGTACTGTATTTATGGCAGACGTGTTCTTGAGGGAAGTTCGCGTATGTGAAAGCAGTGAAGGATAAAGCTCTCACTTCTCAGGCTAGAACGGAGCAGCGATATTCGTGGAGTGGCACGTCAGTGGTCAAGTTGGCTGAGAGTAGCAGAGTTTTGAGGTCAGTGGCATGTTTGGATAGGCCTATGTACAGCACTGCACTGCATTATATTAAATGTAGAGGGAAAGGGAGAAGAGTCATCCCCTACACAACAGTTCACAGGAGATACATTTTCAAGGTCAAAGTCAAACGTCGTCAAGGTCAAGGTCAAATTTAAAAAAGATAGTTATTTATGGTAAATTTAACATTTTTTAAGTAAGGCATAGTCGACGGCTGATTATAACGTACCAATTTTACGATTTAGATTAGTGAAGGAAAACGAAAATGCGTACTGAGCGTGGTGATTCACGCTTGTTGGATTTTTTATGAGAAAAGGCCTTGCAGTGGCATACTAACAGCCGGGAAGTCCTAAACGTTATTACGACCGACCATTGTAAGTACCTAAAACATTGAATTTCCTGTTACGAATCTGTGATAAACCAAATAAGCCGGTACGTACGAGCTCGTACAATGTATAGAAGCTAAAAGCTGTTGTATTTTTGGCCTTCTGAGTCTGAAATTTACCCTTATATTGAAGCAAAAAATTAGACAAATATGTTGTACAAAAAAAAAGCGGCCAAGTACGAGTCGAACTCGCCCATGAATGGCAAATGTAGCAGCAAGTAACATAATATAAAAGTTTTTATGTTTATGAAATTAAATGATTTATTTTATTTTTATATTTGAGTTGATTGAATGAAATGTAAATTGTGGTTTACGATTTATGACGTATTAAAAAAAAACTACTTCCTAGATCTCGTTCAAACCAATTTTCGGTGGAAGTTTACAAGGTAATGTACATCATATATATTTTTTAGTTTTATCATACTCTTATTTTAGAAGTTACAGGGTTACCACTTTGGAAGTGTCTCTCGCGCAAAATATTCAGTTTAGAAAAAAAAAATATTAGAAACCGCAATATCATTTTTGAAGACCTATCCATATACTCGTATACCCGTATGGGCTTGATGTTTTTTTCGTATGTATATTAGTTTCAGTTGTATGGGGAACCCCCAAAATTTATAGTTTTTTTTCTATTTTTGTGTGAAAATCTTAATGCGGTTCACAGAATACTACTACTACCAAGCCAACCACTTACTTACTTGCTACTTACCAAGTTTCAACAGTATAGTTCTTATAGTTTCGGAAAACAGTGGCTGTGACATACGGACGGACAGACAGACATGACGAATCCATAAGGGTTCCGTTTTTTGCCATTTGGCTACAGAACCCTAAAAAGGCAAATTGATAGCACAATAGGGATGATGACAATTTTTTTTTTTTTTGTCAAAAAAAGAGTATAGAATAAAAAAATATTGAACACGTATTTTTCTTTTTTTATGTAAGTATCAAAGATTACGGCAATAAATTGAGTAAAAATTTGCCATGACGTCACGAGTATGTAGATTTTACACAACAACAATTTAAAATGCGTTTTATCTAAGTCATTTTTTATTAATTTATGATAAAGCAAAAAATACGTGTCTAATATTTTTTTATTATCTGACTGACGGACTAATTAGTATTTTTTTTTTTTGCCCAATCATCATCCCTATTATCGGTATCGCGTCGTGCAACATGTCGCGCTAGTCTGCACTAGCCTTCACATGTGTATGATAATATAATTGACGGAAAATTGAAATTGTACTGACATTAAGTGATTCGTACGACTATAGGCGTCACAAATCGAGAATACTGTCCAACGATTTCAAAACAATTGTCTTTTCAAGGACTGCTGTATTTCGCAGATTCGATTTTGTAGAGAAGATAGTGTTTGTAGTAATAGAGCCATTTGTGAAGGAGGTCATCCAGAGAATTATCATAACAATTTAATCTATGCTAATAATAAAGCTGAAGAGTTTGTTTTTTTGTTTGTTTGAACGCGCTAATCTCTGGAACTGCTAGTCGGATTTGAAAAAATATTTTTTTGCATTTGATAGCCATTTTTAAGGAAGGTTATATTATTATGCTATAAACACTACGCTACCACCCTCAGAACCCGAAAAAATAAAGTTTGAGAGAACGACGCTAAGCCAAAACGAAGTTAACAGCGCAGGCGAGCGATGGGATGTGATGCGGTGGGTGGGTCGGGGACGGGGGTAGGGTTGCCAACTTTTTTAATATCAAATATGGTATTTTAAAAGCCATTGCTTGTAAAAATATAGTAGACGGTGGAAAAATTTAACAATATAGTATTATAGTAGGACATTATGTTTAAAAAAAAAAATACGTTTGTAAATGCATTTTTTTTTCTACTTATTTTCGGGCTTTATTAACGGTTGTTTTTTAAATATAAATGTCATATACATAACTAATGATGCGAGATGTGTAATATTTATTACACATCTCGCCATTTCGTATTGAAATGAAAATATAGAAGTTCCGCCTACATATATATTTTTTTTCAATATTTTATTTAGGCCTCTAATATAGCAGGATACTATATTATATTCTATAATAGGGTTGGCAACCCTAGTCCGGGGCCCTTTCACGCGAAAGAAGTCGCGGGCAGAAGCTTGTGATATATACCTAATACTTATGTTCGGGATGAATTCAATTAAAACTTAAAAATATGCAGTTACAACAAAATATGACATCTACATATTATGATAGTAGGTAATACTAACCATCAACTAATTGTCATAATTAAAAACTCTATTCAAAAATTAAACTCTATCCCATTCCCATAAGGTTGAAACTCCGCTATCCAACAATTACACTGTAAACCAACAAAAGGCAGGTCACACTAGAATAATGATAAAACCGTGATATTGAGATAAAAACTTCATCCGTCCACATCTGGCAGGCATATGGGAATTCGTGTTAATACTTTTACTGATAAGATAGTTGGAAGTGTAATTTTATAACAGAAATCTTCTTTAGCCACGTTGGGCGATTTTTGGTAGGGGGTATCTTATATACCCCCATAGTCCGCTAGTCGCCGCATGGGTCGCTTGCAGGTTAAGCTACGCTTGCCGAGGTCGGTCCATGGATGGGTGACCGTTCATAACATATCGAAACCACCATCCGTGCCTCAGAAAGCAAGTTAAGCCGTTGGTCCCTGCTGTGATTTGTAAATCTTTGAGTCGTAAGGAGTAGTCAGTAGTCCGAAAGGCTGACAGCCAGTCTTACCAAGCGGTATTGTTATACCCAGTTGCTGGGTTGTGGAGGTCAGATAGGCAGTCACTTCATGTAATGAAACTGGTCTAGTGGCATCTGGTAAGAATGGAAGCCAACCCAACACAATTGGGAAAAGGCTAGGCAAATTGACTTGACAACATTTCAATTAATACTAACATACTTAATCCTTACTAAAATAGAAACTTCGCAAAACCCATTGAAACAAAAGTTATTATAACTGTAATTTCACAGTGAAAAACAGTAAAAATGACATAATACTACATGTTGAGACAAACACCTGCATCAACAAAGATGCATTTGACACTATATTTGCTATCCATTTAGCATGCTTTAAGCGCATCACAGACGTAGCTATAATAAATATTAAATTATTAATATAAATCATAGCTAGGCATATTACAATATATTTTCCATACTACCTTTGCGTGACTGCACACACAGCTATAATATATATTTCTATGGCATCACCAATATATTCTGTAATTAATATTAATTTATATTATGGTTGATTATAAAATGTGTGCATTGCTTTTATTTGTGTTTTTGAGTTCAACTTAGTTTAGGACAGAACCGTTTTAGAGATAACCAATTTGGTTAGTTTTTTTCACTCTGCTCAATATATTTTTTTATCAGTACTCAGTAGTGTCTTCTGTTCCAGTTTCTCAACTATAATTTTCAGAGTAGAATACGTAGTGCTCAAAGTGTTGAGTGAGGTTCTGTAATATGGGTCATAAGACTTCTGGTTTCACCTGATGGTAAGTGATGACCAGGCGGAAGGTCAAAGCAAGCTTCACCCGGAATCCTCAACAACAGAGGAACTGGCTATCTTACCTCTAACTACTGAAACACAACAATGCTGTTAACATTGTTGTTATGGCTTAGACTGACTAGATGACGATTGATCGATGATGATTGACTTAGATACGATTTAGAACAAGCCCTACCGCCAAACAACCAAGCATAAATTTTGCCCCCACTGGGATGCAAACCTGGTACCTCTGAGACTGAGACAAGTGGTCTAATCTAATCACTCAAGTAATCTAATCACTTGACCACAGAGATGGTTCCTATAACATAACTTACTTAATACAGGGTGGCAGGGACATAGACGCGAAAACTGATACCATGGATTCACTACATGATTCTGAACTCCTCTACATTGAAACTTTTTGTAGGTAATAAAAAAAAAACAGCGTTTTGACCGCGTAGGTATTGCAGTTTTCTAGTTCAGAATCATGTAAGTACTGAATCCATGGTATGAGTTTTCACGTCAATGTCACTGCCACGGCTGCCACCCTGTAAAACCTGAGTTTCACGCTAAAACGCCTGAACAGATTTGGATGAAATTTGGCACTTGGGACCATGACCATGACATGGATTGAGACATAGGATACTTTTTATTCTGACATTCCCACGGAATTGAGACTTATGCGGGTAAACCCGCGGGGTGCAGCTTATTTTAAATAAATGTCTTTACCTCAAAACATTTGGTCAGAGGAATTGTTATGCACATTCTCTTTAATTTGCTACATTTAAAAGTATGAAACTTACTCTGCAAGACCTCCAAGTCTTTAGCGCTTTCCTCTTCTTCTCCCTCAATTACTACTGACTTCTTCAATTGCTTCTTAATCCCCTCTAGAAGTTTATTGCTATCAGCAATCTGCTGATCCATCTGTTTTTGGAGTTTTGTTATCCTATTTTCTATTTCTACGGCGGCATTTCTCGTGCTAACAGACCTTGGCACTTCTATTACAGACCCGTAAGTAATCATAAGCCATAAAACCAACACGACACCGACCACAAAAGTTACTTTTTTAACATTGAAACGCATTTTTGATCACAATATTTTACGAACGTTTAAGTGAGAGACTCGAGTGTCAAGAACCATTCATCACGTTCATAGTCCCATAATGTATGCTCCCGCTATCCGGTGGACACAAAAGTAAACAAGAAACATCACTAATAATAATCCGATCAGAAATATTCGAGTTCAAAATAGTTGCACTACGTTCACACAGTCAATCACGTCTCAAACATCGTTATAATAAAATAAACTTTATTATACCCGTTAATTAACACTTCTACGGTAGATAAAGCGTATGAATTGCAATTTGATAATTGAAAAATTACGATTTTTTCCTTCTAAAAACCACAACAAACACCGTTCGAAGTCGGACGTGTATACACGTCAAAAAACAAATGACGGATTGACGGCTGACAGCGTGGAGTGACCAGTGCTCGAAAGATTTTCGTACCACAACAAAAAATAATAGACACGGTAACAAATAAATCTAGCCTAAGAGCCTTTGAATACAAATAAACACTTTTAGTGAGCGTAACACATCGAATAAATACTTTTGAATATAGAAAAAAAAGTTCTGTTTTTAATAATCAAGACGCGAGACGCTCCGTTTCCACCGCCCCTCTTGGCCACCGCTCCTTGCCGCTGGTTTCGTGTCCGCAGCCTAAATAACTTCTAACATATTTTATTCTCGCCGCAGTAGCAGACACAAAATGCAGGTCGTGCGAGCGGTGATATTGTTGGCCACAACTTGTGGCCCACAACAACCTTACATCTTGGTCAAAATGTATGGCTTTGCTGTTCCATTGAACTATTACATGACAAAACATTAAAGACCAGTGACTTAATTTCTTACCTTTAATTTTTTCTGACAGTAAGGTCACGATCAAAGTGCTCGCGTTAAATAATAACTTTTTAGTGTCAAAACTGGCTGAATGTGAGAACTTTTTGGGTGACTGGCTGGACAAATTAAGTGGCTGGCGAACTGCGGCAATATTAGTTGCATCGTTGGTGCTATGACTTATGGGATAAAAGGCCCAAATAAATTCACCCAGCGGCAGCGAATGGAATTTACCCAAAATTATTGCGATTACCCTCAATTATTCGAATAAACATTCTAAAACGCCTGAAGCAGATACGTGGGCAAATTGTAGTGGCCTGTATTGCTTTGAATATTTGTCAGGCGTCGCTGCAACTTATTGCTATAACATCTTTTAAAGGAATCCTAGCATCCCAACCAATTCAGTCAAATACACTGTACTTGCAATGGCGCATTCAGTCAATAAATCTCTATCTGAATCAAACATCTCCGCTAATATGGATACTCAACATACTCCACCCAACCTTGCCTCCTATCGGTCTAAACGTGCACAACAGTCTGCATGACTACGATTTAGACTTCCGCAACTTCAAAGAGGAAGTCAAAACTTTTAAACATCTTCGTTGATTGCAACCCAGAGCGTGGAAATAAAAAAATAGACAAAGGAAACTTAGTGTGATAAAAATGTCTGCTAGACTAGTTAGATTTAACTACCTACATCTTATCCCGAGAATTTGAGATTTCTAGCTTATCAGAAGCACGTTTGGAAATACAACTTCGAGAAGAGGTAGGTAGTGCCACCATACTTTTTTTTTTGGCTCAAGTTAGAGCAGGGTTTCCCAACCTTTTAACATACGCCCCCCCCCTACCTCTCTTTTAAACTTTTCACTACGCCCGGCCCCTTAGTTACTTTGTCTACTCGTACCTATGCAGAAGAGCATAACAATGTAAAGCGAGCGAAAGTCAGATCGAAAATTTCACCCCCTTGGATAGGTTAGATTTTCTTTTGATCATTCAAACAGAAATAGAAGTTACTTTGTCGAGTTTTGCAGAAAAACTCAAGAATTATGAGAATGCATAATGTAAGAGCGAGTAAAGCGAGCTCGAAATATGTTGTACAAATTCGGATTCGTTACATTTTTCTTTTGACAATTAATTCATGCAGAAAATGCAGTTATTTTTTTTTGACATATGCAGAAAAGTTGAATAATCAAGACAATATACATAGAATAGAAGAGCGAACGAAGCGAGCTCGAAAATTGTATAAAGCCGCCTCCATAGAAATATAATGGTCGCCTCGGATAGGTTCGGTTTTCTTTAGTCCATTTATACAGAAATAGAAAAAGCTGAACCTCATTTAACATGACCTAAGTAAGTATTAAGAAACGTTTGAATTTTGGAAGCTTCCAGTTGACTGATAAGGTGTATAAGCTGGAATTTTGCTCATGGAACATATGGGGAAGAGATACAATGTACTCTGTGGGCAGGAATTTGCTCAGCAGTGGGACACAAAATAGGCTAACAAAAAAATGTTAATCTATGTACTTATTAAATATTTAGAAGATCAACTTATCCATAGGTACTTACGAATCATAATAATATTTTCTGCAGCGTTCGAAATTTCAAAGGTCAGCACTTCAATATCATTATAATCATTGCTATCTTTTTTCTTTCTCCCATTTGAATCTATTAGCAGTAAGTACAATGAAAATATACATAAAATTAGACATGATACTCGAAGGGAGAAGCAGCCACTGGTCCATCGTCTGCAAGGACTATGCCACCTCATTGGTTTTATTGAAGTCAAAACTTCTTTACGCGAACTTTTCGCTCTTTCTGAACAATGAACCGACTGTCACGCTCGGGTCGGTGAATCGGGTGAAGGTACCTACTCGGCGCTGAGTCGCGTATACTCGGCGTTGAATCGCGTATATTCGGCGGTGACTCGCGTATCCTCGGATACGGTCGTAAGGTATATTTATTACTCTGAGGTATATTAGAATGTACTCTGTGGTTGTAAGTTTTCACTTCAGTCGCACACACTCTGTTTTTTTTTAAGACACAAGTTTATTTAACACTGGGTTTCTCACTGTAGGTACACTAGAATGTTAGATAAAAAAATTAATGTAGTAAGCATTACTTAGGTATGTAGGTACTAGAATTCGATTTAGAAAACACAAATTGAATAACAGTTTTTTCATTTGGAACGATAATGCTAAGGGGTCGTGCATTAATCACGTAATGTTTTTAGCACCTTTTAACCCCCCCCCCCCCCTCACCCCCCAGGTGATACGTGGTGAGGTTTTAGACATATCCAAAGCCACGTGTATTTTGTTGGTTCTAAGTATCTCAAAAAAAAAATGAGGGGCTGGTTTTTAGGTTTAAAAATGCGCGTTATAAATACGAAAAAATAAATACACGTGATATCTCAATTCACCCCCGTCCCCCTTGTGATATTTCGTGATTTTTTCCGAATCCCCTCCCCCCCTTTTGAGCATCACATGATTTACATATGGACGATCCCTAAACTGTCAAAAAATTTAATGTCTACTAAGTGAATACTTTGCGGGACACTAAACGCCCTCAGACGTGATAACATGATTCATGTCATGAAAACATCAATTGTTTCTCGTTCAGTGTCCTTCAAATTCAATTTTCTTTCAACGTAAAATGAACTAGTTTAATTTTCAACTCGTTAACTTCTACACGGACTCGAAGTACTAAGAAGAAAAACGAGCGCCAACAAGTGTGCTGACACTAGACCGTTCCAGTCCACTGAAGTAGGTATGTGATGTATCTGTGTGTTACAAGCTCAGTAGCGGTTGTTATCACGTTTTATGCAATAAACAAAGCAATCGAAATGTACTGCTACACTTTGTTACATTCTTATCGTGAACGTTAGGTAGGTAAATTCAACAAGAAAATTCAAAATATTTTATGTCACAATAGGTACCCGGGCGCGTTGCTGCCTTTAATATTATTTTAGATAAAATCTTCGCACAAGTGCAAGCAACAAATTGAGAAAGTTTTATCGCAATCGGATTAATGGTATGGCAGCGCATAAAATACAAAGAAACAAACATTGATTTTTAGGGTTCCGCAGCCAAATGGCAAAAAACGGAACCCTTATGGATTCGTCATGTCTGTCTGTCTGTCCGTCCGTATGTCACAGCCACTTTTTTCCGAAACTATAAGAACTATACTGTTGAAACTTGGTAAGTAGATGTATTCTGTGAACCGCATTAAGATTTTCACACAAAAATAGAAAAAAAAACAGTACATTTTGGGGGTCCCCCATATTTAGAACTGAAACTCCAAAAGATATTTTTCATCAAACCCATACGTGTATCTATGGATAGGTCTTCAAAAATGATATTGAGGTTTCTAATATATTTTTTTTCTAAACTGAATAGTTTGTGAGTGTGAGAGACACTTCCAAAGTGGTAAAATGTGTGTCCATCCCCTGTATAACTTCTAAAATAAGAGAATGATAAAACTAAAAAAAATATATGATGTACATTACCATGTAAACTTCCACCGAAAATTGGTTTGAACGATATCTAGTAAGTAGTTTTTTTTAATACGTCATAAATCGTAAACCACAATTTACATTTCATTCAATCAACTCAAATATAAAAATAAAATAAAACATTTAATTTCATAAACATAAAAACTTTTATATTATGTTACTTGCTGCTACGGAACCCTTTATGAGCGAGCCCGACTCGCACTTGGCCGCTTTTTATATCTATTAGATAAACCTACATGGACACTGCGCCGGCACCATCAATACCCAGTGCGAGTGTGCTTCTGATCTGACCATGGCCAATGCTGCACGCTTTTTTTTTTTTTTTTTTTTTTTTTTTTTATGTAGGGCATCTCGTAGCTGACCACTGAGGTCATGACTACTCAACCGGACAATCCTGTGGCTGCCTTAAGCTTCTACACTCAAAGCCTCCAGCCAGGGGCAAAAACTATGCTAATTAAAACTAGGCGAACGCTCGCTAAGGGCACCCCCTGTGGGGTACGAACCTCGGCTTAGGGCATTCGCTGGGGGGAGGACAGCAAGAGGGACAGGCTGGATCAATGATATATTATTATTATTAATCGGGGAATTTAAAGCTACAGGCTCAGCATCATCGACGCGGGCTGGCGCATCGTCGAGCAAGGGTCGGGGGGGAGTATCATTTACTCGGGAGGGTCGCGATCGCGGACCTCTGCGGCGAGGTCGGAAAGTGTGTCGGTGTGTGTGTTTTCTCACTGTACTGGTTTCCCTATTGCTCTCCTGGAGGAGGGTTATGGGGTCGTCTGGGTCGGAAAGGATTTGCCTCGGGCGGCGGACTGTACTGATTTGACTCGGGAGATAATTGGCGGCCGCGACAACCAGAGGGTTGCGATGGGTGGCGGCGGAATCAAAGAAACGCTTGGAATTGCGTTTTAGAAACTGGTGGATTGTGGGGAGTCTAAGGTCGAGGTGGAGGGTCTCGTTCCTACAGAACCAAGGGGCTCCCGTGGCCTTACGAAGGAATCTGTTCTGTATTACCTGCAATCTATGGATTTGACGGGGTTTAGCTTGGGCGAATACGACGCCCGCATAGGTCAGGATGGGGCGAATGCACGTTGTGTAGATTCGCAATTTGCACCTAAGTGACATTTTGCTACGTGCATTTAACATGGAGTGGAGTCTTCCGAGAGCGAAAGCGGCCCGCGCGCGGGCCTGCTTTATGTGGTCTGCGAAAGTGAGGTGTTGGTCGAGGACCACACCTAGATACTTGGCTCGCTTCTCCCAAGGGATCGGCTTGCCGAGCATGGTGATGGGTCGGGGCATAGGGGGTCTGTATCGAGCCAGCAGTTTTGAAAACATGACCGCTTGGCTCTTGTCGGGGTTGACTTCGATCCTCCATTTCCTAAACCAGGCGCCAAGGTTATTGACTGCGGTTTGGAGAATGCGGGCTATCGAGTCGGGTCCAGCGCCCTTGTAGTAAATGGCCGTATCGTCTGCGAACAGAGCCAACTGTGCCTTTTTACTCTTCGGGATGTCGCTGGTGAATAGAGTGAATATGAGGGGGGCAAGCACAGAGCCCTGAGGGACGCCTGCGCGGATGGGACGGGGAGAGGATATTGCGCCTTCGATGCGATAGCGGAATGTGCGATTCAACAAAAAGTCTCGTAAGATGAGCACGAGACGATCTGGCACACCGAGTTGGTACAGCTTGTATATTAAGCCGTTGTGCCAGACTTTGTCAAACGCTTTCGCTATATCGAAGAATACTGCACCGGTATACAAACCACGCTGGAAGCCAGCGCTTATGTGTTCGATTATCCGGTGGGCCTGGTGCACGCTAGAGTGCTGGGTGCGGAACCCAAACTGTTCGTTGGGGATGAGGCCCTTTGTCTCGGCGTAGTCTCTGAGACGCTTATAAATAAGCCTCTCGTAGACCTTGCCGAGGACTTTGAGCAGACTGATGGGGCGGTAACTCGAAGGCTCGGTTTTGGGTTTGCCGGGCTTCGGGATACCGATGACGGTGGCGTCTTTCCACACTTGTGGGAAGAAATTGTTGCTTAGGGCACCATTGAAGATGGTGGTCAGTAGCATTATCAGGTGGGCAGGGAATAGCTGAATCACCCTATTAGTGATTCCATCAGAGCCGGGGGCTTTACGGACTTTAAGACCCTTGATGATGTCGTGCACTTCGTCCGGTGTGACGGGGGGCAGAGGACTTTCAGGGTCTTCGACGGGAGGGAGAGAGGCTCTACGTTCGACTTCGGCGTCTACCTCTAGGAGGTGAGCTTGGTCTACTGGTAGGGTGCTGGGTGAGCATTGCGCTTCTAGACTATCGGCTAGGCATTCAGCCTTGTCGATGTCGTCGAAGGCTACGGTCTTGTCGGGGCGGACTAGGGGTGGTGTGGAAGCGACTTGCTGGGACTTGAGTTTCCTCTGAAGTTCCCAGAAGGCTAGGTGGTTCGGCTCTAGTTCGCTCAGCATCTTGTCCCAGCTCGCGTCACGCAGCTCCTGTATGCGTGTCTTTACAGATCTCTGTAAATAGCGCATATGGACTTTGTTAGCGTGGCAGGGAAAGTTACTGTATGCACGAATGGCTGCGTTCTTCTCAGTCAATAGGTCACGCACATCGTCAGGTAGTTTCCAGCGGGGGTCTTCCCCCACTGGGACTTCCTTCGAGCAGTCGCTCACGACGGATTGTACGTGATCAGTGAGTGAGTCGATCGCGGCCGTTGTTGCTGCGATAGAGTCGAATTGGTCGGGGATAGAGTCCAATTGGGGGGACGTGTTGGATTTCAGCTGGGTGCTTACTTTCCTCCAGTCCGTTACCCTTTTGGTGGTCGGGGGGCGGTTGGGGTCGGGGAGACCTATGCGGGGGTCTAGTTTTAGTATTACTGGACGGTGATCGGAGTTAAGCTCGTCCATCGTCTCTATCGAGTCTAGTTTTAGATTGACGTTCTGAAGGATCGCCAGGTCTAGTACGTCTGGGGTGTAGCCTACGTTATGGTGATAGTGGGTATTATTCATCGGGGCGATGATGTCGATGCTAAGGGAGTTAGTGAGGTCGAATAAGTGTCGCCCTCTTATGTTGGATCTAGTACTATTCCAGGAGGGATGTTTGGAGTTGAGGTCGCCCGCTATGATAACGGAGTCGCTCAGGGCTAATAGGGATGTGAGATCGTTTTTAACGGGTTGGAAATCCTCTGCATAGTTTGCAGGAGTTATGTAGGCTGATACTATTGTGATCGGCTGATGGCCTGTCATGCCTAGGCGGCAGACTGAGACTTCTAGTCGTGAAAGGGGAGGAGGATCTATAGGCATACAGTACAGTTCCTTTTTATAATATATTAGGGTGCCACCCTTGTGACAGCGAACCCTGTCATTGCGGACTATACGATAGTTCGCTATGCCAGGGTCACGGTTACAGGGTTTGAGAAAAGTTTCCTGTACGAGGAGGATGTCAATTTGATGGGTGCGGAGGAAGTCCGCGATCTCATCGCGTTGACCATGAATGCCATCGGCATTGAAAAAACCTAACTTGAGGGATCGGGGTTTGAACCTAGCTATAACGGTGTTAGACATTATGGGTCCTTTGCGCGGCGGAGGACATCAGGGCGTGCGTAATGTCGGGATACGCTTTCCATATAGCCTGGATCCTAGGGATATCGTAGGCGTTTTGAGCGGCTGTAAGCTCGTCAGCCATTTTGTAAGCGCGAGGGGACAGGAATGTCATATACGCGGATCTGATTACGTCGTAAGGCGAGTTGGGGGTGGCCACGGGAGTGCTCGTGGGTTGGGGTTGGGTTTGGGGACGCGGTGCTAAAGGAGTAGGTGCGGGTTTGTTTTGGGGCGCGGGGGCGTGCATAAGGGACATTAGGGGCACGGGGGCGCGAGTACGGGGGTCCATTTGACGGGGGGTGGTGGTGGGTGGGGGAGGGGGGGGGGGGTTGGAAGTAACCCAGGGCAGGAAAAGCCTGCTGGTGATGGAGGTAGTTCCAGGGGCTAGGCCTCTGAGGGCTTAGTCTCTGGGGCATCTGGGACGATGGGATCTTATATGAGATCGGGGCTTCCCTCTGCTGGCGGGCGTCGAAGCGCTTGGCCAGTTTGGGAGAAGAAGATTTTGGGGCTTTCGGGCAACCTCGGTAGTTAGCCGGGTGTCCTTGTTGCCCGCATAGTACGCAACTAGGTGGGTCGGGGCATAGGCTACGGTCCTTGGGACGGGTGCAGTCGGATGTGCCGTGCTCACCCAGGCACTTGACGCACCTGGGCTTTGCGTGGCAGTTCCGCTGCGAGTGCCCGTATAACTGGCAGTTATGGCATTGCCCTACGGCGCCAGTTTTCCACGGCTTTTCTATGGAAAAGCCTGTTAGGGAGCAGAGGGACTTTAACTGGAAAATCGGGTGATGCCCCTCGACGGGGGTGCATACGACTAGTATCATGTCGTATGCTTCCCCGCGTTTTGCGCGGTGCATACGGTGGACCTCGTCTACCGGGACGTTTTGCGACTGAAGGTCGGCTAGTATGTCGGAGGGGGCAATTTCCTTTGGGATCCGTTTGATCACCACTCGGATTTGACGTTCCTCTGAGAGAGTGTACGTGTGGAATGACACTCGTCGCTCTCTCAGAAGCTTAACTAAGTCCCTATAATCGCGGGAGGTTGGGGTCTGTACTTTAATACCCTGTTGGGTACTACGGGCGCTAGTGTATGCGATCCTTTGATCGCAACACCATTTTGAGATATCCGTCCACTTAGCCTTGTCCTGAATGAACACGGGTGGCGGCGGAGAGACCTTCTTAGGGTCAGAAGTAGGTGGGGTGGGGGCAACCTGCGAGGAGGGTGACGCGGTCGGGCGGGGGGTGAGAGAGAGGGAAAGGGAAACCTGCGAAGAGGTTGACGCGATCGGGCGGGGGGCGGGGGAGGGGGTAGCTACGGGGGTGCAAGTAGCGGGTGGGTCTGGGGATGACGGGGAGAGCGCGAACGTGTCCTTATCCTCGAAGGCTACGACCTTATTGGCCTGGGTGGAGGATTGCTTCCTGTTCTTCCGTTTCTTCCCTTTTCCGTTGACGGAGACTACAGTGGTGTAGTCATCGTCTTCGGAGTGGGACGGAGCGGAAGGACCGGAGAGGATTTCCTCTAAGTCGGACGAGGTGTAGGGGGATTGGGGGCGCTTTGAGGAAGCGGCTGTCGGGGCGCTAGTGTCCATATACTCAGGCGGACTGAGCGGACTATCTAAATCTACTGCTGGGAGCGAGCTCTCCAGCGCGTCACTGAATTCAGTGACGCTGGGGACTGAGGGTCCCAGAAGGGTTTGTCGTAAAGCGACAAACCGGGGTTGCCATTTGGCTCTACGGGCGGGGACGACATCGTTGATGATGTCTTCGAAGAAATCGAGGAGCGTCGTGAGGCGAGCGTCCTCCATTATCGGGGGGGATTTAAAAAATATGAGAGGGAATTTTCCCTATTTCTCCTAACAATCCTAGCACTAACTCCCCGGGCGGATTTGCCGGGGATGTGTAAAACCCTCCCTGTCGGGTATAGACAGGGAGGTTGAGTACCTAGGGTGAGCCCTAAGCTTGCTTTTGCCCGTTGCCTATCTTAATGTGCAACGGGGTCCTAACCAGTCTAGTGTGCCGGGTGTAGACACACCCGATCGACACTAGGTGTGTCGCTGTGAAGGGAAAACTGTCACCAATGTCGACTAGGAGATCCCCCAAGGCCGAACACTGGGACCCGTCCAACTGACTGCCTAGCCCTGATGGGGTTCGGCGGGTGTAGTCGGGGCAACACCCTCTCGGTTTCGTTGGCACCGTATAGGTTTCCACCGAGAACCACGAAACTGTGGATTTTCCCAGAAGGGGTCAAAAAGTCGCGACGAATACGTTTTGAAACAACTCTGATATAGAAATATTTATTAATTGTGTCTTGAAAAAGACAGCAATTAATAGGTCGGAGGTAGTCGGGTGACTACGGAGCTCGTCGCAGGGGGCGACGAATCTTGGCAGGTAGGCTGGTTCCACGAACAACACAGTAGCGCACGACCGTCCGCAGCCGATGTCGAGCGTAGAATGAATGCTGCACGCTAGCATGACCGCTTTATATACGGGTTTTGTCGACGGAAGAATAGACAAAATGACAGATAGTGATTGTTTTTCTGTCATTTTGTCTTTTCTTCCGTCGACAAAACCCGTGTCTACGGTGGTCATGACTCATGCTACGCGTCGTAGGTGCCCGTTCACTTGCACCTTTGAAGACAAAACTTTTTACAAATTAAAATAAACCGACTTCCAAAAAAACACTAGGTGCAAAGTGAAAAATAACTTTAGTTTCAGAAGTCGGTTGTTTTTTTTTATTTTTTTTTATGTTTTTTTTTTCTCACTTTTTAGATGTGTTAACTTCACCACACCAATTAGAATACTACTACCTGCTATGTAAATAACAGTGACCGGAAGTTATCATCATATCATCGACATACACCTATAAGTAGTGGGAAAAATACGTATTATTGAAGATTACTCAAAAACTATCCAAGCAAAGTTATATGGTATAGTTTATGGGACCAACTTGGGAGCATACCCTTTCATACAAAAAAATAATTTCCAAAATCGGTTCACAATAGACGGAGAAATCGGTGGAAAAACATTTAAAAAAAAAACATACATGTGCGACGAATATATAACCTCCTCCTTTTTGGAAGTCGGTTAATAAAAATGTCATTAGTGCCGCAATCAACGTGAACAACGTGGCCACCAACCGGGCTCGTAATAACTTCATAATAATCAACCAAAGTCTTATATACTCTAAGACCAAAGTACCGTCAACACGAAGAGAAGAAGAACATGGGCATGGAACCGTGCACCTAGCTTCTGACGTATCATAACGTCAGAAGCTACGTGCACGGTTCTAATTGGTCGTTTCTTAAGGCGAAAGCGTCAAGGTAGCCCGCGAAATTCAATTTTTTATTACGTTTTTTGCAATTTGCAGGTCAGTATCTAGTTGTAAGTTGATTTAAATATGATTCGCGGCCGTATCAAATGTAGATTTATAGAATTGTAATCATAAAAATGATCAATACAACTCTCTAAGTTCATACAGAGTTGATATGACAGAGGGGCATTAAATAACACTACGTATACTATACGTGTTTAGTATTAATTCGATACGGTATAAAAATAAAAAGCACCTAAAATGAGTTTTTTTTTTTTTCAAACAAACTAAATAGCTTACAAATCAGAGTAAAACGCAACCACCCTTTGAAAATAAATTTAACTGACCTACAGATACCTAGGTAACAGCGGCAACGTCGCGCGCGTCGGCGTGTGTTATCTCGTCAAAGCGGGCGGCCGCCCGCCGCGCGCCGGCCCGCGCCGGCGGCGGCGCGGCGGCGGTGGCGCGGGCGGCGCCTCCGCTCGCGGCGGCTCCTCGGCTCGCGGCTTTTGTTTTAGGGATGGTTTTGAAGTACAACAATCACAAAAAAATTAAATTCTCGATGTGTCATTCACATGAATGCACAAATTATACCGACAGAGAATAATGTTATTTATTTTTCTAATTAAAAATCATGTCAGTGTATTCTAACGCCGTGTAAGTTACACGAGGCATTGTTGAACACTTTAATTACACACACACACACACACACAAACCCAAAGTTTAATTACGTGTCGTATCACAATAAAAGCAGTCGATCACAAAAAAAAAACACTAACACTAAATAATAATAATCCCAAGTTACGTGTCCTGTCACAATAAAAAAAGAAATACTGTCTTAAACTTATTTAGTGTCCTATCACAATAACAAAACAAAATCCCAATTGTCAGCGCGCGAGTTCGACAAAACGGAAGCGGAGCACGTGCTACCGTGTTACGTAACATCTTGTACGTTCCGAAAGGATGGCGTCGGCGCACTGAAAAAACCAGTTTTTAGAAGCCCCACTGCCCCACTTACCGATCGCAACCCCTGCCCCTCGATCGTTAGGATGCAATAGCAACACACTGACCTATTTCTATTTCTTTTACGCGTGCTGTTTTGCAGATGATTGTCCCTCTCGTAATGAAAATGCAAGTGTGTGTGTATTTATTGCTTCCTTGTTTGCATTGTCATCTTTTTAGCGAAAATATTTGGTTGTACTTGTGACTTGCGTCACAGCGGCAACAACGCATAGGTTATACTCAGATTTATCGTTTTAAGGTGCATGACCTATGCGTATAGACATAATCAGCTGTTAGGAAAGATACATCGTGTTCAAACGGGGCAAAAACTTAAAAAATCATTTGCGACTAAACTACTGCTCCTATTTAATTGATTTTTGGTACAGAGCTTGAAAATGGTACCTAGTATACTCAGTTTAAAGAAAAGCCCCTCTGTCGTATCAACTTTGTATATACGTAATTCCACTGTATGACTATTTCATGAAATCATGACATTTGACCATACTGTTATTTATATTTCTATGGTGCTTACTTATGGAGAACGTTGTATTCCTGATTGTAATGATTATAATTACTAATTTGGAGAGATGTCGCTACTGTGCGTAAGCAAACATTAGCTCCGTAAATAAAAATCTTATAAAATAGTTATTGTGATTATATCATAACAAAAAGTGATTAAGGTTCAAGCTAACAAGGACATATAGTGATAAAAGTTGAAGTACCAGTGAATTTTCTAAAACCTAAAGAGTAACAGTGATAAATACCTCCTAACGACATTTTTGTTCAAATTCAATTCTTTCCACAAACACCCATACGAACAGTGAAGTTCCAGCAGTAAAAAGCAAACAGCGACCAGAGTTACAAACCTGAAGAAAGGTAGGAAAGAATTATGAATAGCTAATAATCTATCTCATGTTTTACTATAAAAATAATTGCAAATTACTGGACTGCACGGACATTTGATTTTGAAAACAATGCCATCTACCGCGGAATAGATAAACAAACTGTGAACTCACTTTCCGGGAAACTACACCATCTGTTGCCAACAAGAGAAACATACACCAAACGTCAATACCTCAAGTACTATCACAATCCACTACTAGAGGGCGCTACTGGTCGAAAAAATTAACACAAATGGCTTCTGAATGCGCGGGTTGTTGTCAACAAATACTAGAAGCAGAAAACCTTACCTGTGCGCATTGCAAAGACACATATGACTTAAAATGTGCTAATGTTTCAATTCATCGTTTTACAAAATTGATGACGTTTGAGCAAAAAATAAATTGGCAATGTCAAGCTTGCTACTGCAAAACCCCTAAAGTCGGTAATACAAATACCCCTATACGCCTACAAGACCGTGAGCTACCACAACAGACAAAATCACCTTCTGTAGAAAGTAATGTCACCATTAGAAGAGGGAAAACAAACACAAACAACTACACTTTTAACTCTGAAGACCTAACTATACTAGGCGACACACTGAACACGGAGGAAAAGGAAACAGACATTCAAACCGAACTAACGCTACAAAATCTAAGCGAAATTATAGTACTGCGACTTAAGGAAAATAATAAATCCATTATAGCTGAAATAAAAAATACAATTCAGACCGAGATAAATAAAGCCATCACTAAATTAAAGGTAGATATCCAACATAAAACAGACGCCTTAAATAAACAGAACGAATTAAGAAAGGAAGAAATAGTAAAAGTAAACTTAAAAATTGAAAACCTTACAAAAGAAAATGAGAAACTAAAACACGAAATTTTTGATATAAAAAACAGAAAAGATACCCCACCCGCTATTTGCACTGAAACAAATGCGAAGAAAATAGTTCTCTACGGATTTACTGAAAATTACAAAGAACCAGAATTCGACCTACACGATAGAATCATTGAACTGTTCTACAGCACGATGAACGTAGACCTAACGGGATATATAGAAGAGACATATAGACTGGGTAGATACAATAACAACAACAATAGACCACTTGTCATCGAATTAATTAGCAAAAGAATGGCTAAGTACGTAATAAGTAATGCCCAATACCTTCAGGGTACCCGGTTATTTATCTCAGAGTTCCTAGATACCAACGCGCGAAGGGAAAGGCAATTAATGCGAGAAGAAATGCTTCAGGCTCGAAGAAACGGATTATTTGCAATCATCAAAAACAATCAATTGTTTATTGAAGGACAGAAAATTAACCAAAAAAACGAAACATACAAAACGGCACAAAACAATGACTCGAAGGGAACCACATACAATTACAATGTAGACCGAATATGCGACCTACCTACTACCAACGAACACATTAAGAATCACTCCTTTCGAAAGCATAGACCTACCTTGTAAAATTCTCTTCCAAAACATGCAAAGCCTATACAACAAGCAGCACATTATAGAAGCATTTATAACAGAAAACCCTATCTATCAAGCTATATGCATATCTGAGTCCTGGCTATCCGAAGACAAAATTTCCCTTATACAAATTAGTGGCTATAATATTGCATCGTCATACTGCCGGAAAACTCGAGGAGGAGGCGGCGTATGCATTCTCTTACAAGAACAAATTGTGTATACAGAGAAAAATGATATCTCAAACATGTCTATAGAATATGTACTGGAAGTGTGCGCTACTGAGTTACCTACACAAAACCTTTTATTAATTACTATGTACTGGAATAGAAGAGAGGAAGATATATTTATTGATACATTAAAACAAATTCTAAACTATTTAAATACAAAGTATAATAAATTTAAAATTATTATAGGTGGAGATTTTAACATTAATATTTTAGGCAAAAACTTAAAAATTCACCAGTTTCTGGATCTCATGCTAGAATACAAATTCACTCAACAAATAAAAAGACCTACGCGTATTACAGAAACTTCCTCGACATGTCTTGATCTAAGATTTACTAATTTCAGCGACAAAAATATGTTTACAACCGTCGAAAATTTCGGACTTTCGGACCACAGTGGAACAATTATAAATCTAAGCATACCTCAACCAGCTAAAAAAATTACCTGGTACACAAATAAAAGATTATTTAACATAGCGAACATAAAAAAGTTTAAATCTGTATTAAGTACACAAAACTGGCACGAAATTATACAAACAAACAATAATATAAATGAAAATTATAATTCGTTCAACACCCTCTTAATAAAAACTTTAAATCAATGTATTCCTAAACGTAAAATGAAACTTAAAACTAATTATAAAAAATACTGGCTAACTACAGGCATTAGAATTTCCTGCAAAAACAAAAGATTGTTAAAATTATTTTCCATTAAAACCAAAAACCAAATAATTACACAACATTACAAAAAATATGAAAAAATATTAAAAAGTTTAGTTACCGCTGCAAAAAAACTACAATTTATAAACAAAATAAAGAAATCAGACAACAAAGTAAAAGCGATGTGGAGCATTATAAATGAGAGAACAAATAAAAAACCAAAAAAGGAAAAATGCAGCATACAATTACAACACAATAATACTTTTATATCCGAACCCAAACTAATTGCAAATATTTTTAATGACTTCTTTGCATCTATTGGAGAAAACAGCAACAATCCATCTGGCAGTGCACTGGGTGGCATACCAACACAAAATACCACGGAGAACACCATGTTCCTTAGCCCAGTAGAAGCTTGGGAAGTAAACAAATTAATCAAAAACCTAAAAAATAAACAAAGTTTCGGTTTAGACGAAATTCCACCTACGCTATTGAAAGAATGCGCGAATGAACTCACCTTACCATTTTATCTTTTACTAAATCAGTCTTTTACAGAAGGCACTTTCCCCGAATTGCTAAAGAAGTCATTAATTAAACCAATCCATAAAAAGAACAATAAAAATGATCCTAATAATTACCGCCCAATAGCTCTCTTGCCCTCAGCCTCCAAGATTTTCGAAAAAGCTATGTGTGATCGAATCTATACCTTTTGCGAAAAATTTAACATTTTGAGCGATTGTCAAAACGGTTTCCGAAAAAATCGTTCCACCACATTAGCTGTCTATAAATATATTCAGGAAGCTCTTAATATTATAAATAACAAGGAATACGCCGTAGGGATATTACTGGACATGACCAAAGCATACGATAAGGTACAATTTAAAATACTGCTTAATAAACTGTATGGAATAGGAATCCGCGGGAAAGCCCATGAATGGCTTACGTCATATTTAAAAAATAGAGAACAAGTAGTTGAAATTGAATACTTTAACCACAATAGTAGAGAAATAGAAAAAATCCGATCTAAAAGCAAAATAACTAACGCTTCCATCCCCCAAGGAAGTGTTATAGGTTGCCTATTATTCCTCGTTTACATTAACGACTTACCGAAAACTATAGACGGACCATGTGTTTTATTCGCGGATGACATATCTTTATTAGTCTCATGTAAAAACAACACAAACATAGAAGAAAAACTCAGTTCCACACTCACAAAAACATGTAACTGGATGACCTCACATAATTTAGAAATTAATTATACTAAAACTAAATTAATGACTTTCCATCCATATCAAAAGGCTCCTCTTCATTTAAATTTTAACTTCAACGGCTCAAAATTGGAAACTGTTGATGAATTTACACTACTTGGACTTACATTAGATAAACATATTAACTGGAAAACACAAATACAAAAAACCCGTTCAAAAATTTCAAAATTTTCGTACGCTCTCCGCGAAATAAAAAAGACAACCAGTCTACAAACGGCCCTCACCACCTATTATGCGTATGCCAATGCATGGCTTAGCTATGGCATAACTCTCTGGGGAAATAGTACAGATGCACTGACACTATTTACCCTACAAAAGAAATTACTTAGGATCTTGGTAAACATTGGTCAAACTGACAGCTGTAAACCCTATTTTCTAAAATATAATATTCTAACCCTCCCCTGTATCTACATTCTAGAAATATGTAAATTTGTCCGTAAGCATCAAGATTTCTACACAAAACGCGAAGACATCCAATCACAGTATACACTTAGGCACCGATCTAGACTAAACATACCAACATCCAAATTAAAAATGCATTCTACAAGTCCCTACGTAATGTCTATAAAAATATATAACAAACTACCTGACATATTAAAGAAAGAAGAAAAGTTGAATATATTTATAAATAAACTTAAAAAATTACTGATAAACAAATGCTATTACTCCTTAGATGAATATTTAAATGATACACAAAATATGAAAAAATAATAATTATTATATATTAATGATACGGATTTTGTTTTTTTTTTTTTAATATATAAATATATAACAAAAATAATAATTAAATAAATTAGCAATTATAATAAATTCAACAATATAGCAATAATAATTATTCGAAGATAAACAATTTATATAAATTAATAAACAGAATTATAATAGATATGTACATACATATCGAAATAATCTAAAATATTTAAATACACTTTTACAGATAAAACAATACTCGTACATAAACAATAGATAAACGAAATGATAGATCCTATTTGCGATCTCCTTGACTTTGAATAAATGTACGTTAAAACTTGCATGATCTCCTTAAACAGGGCTTCCTCTCTCCTACCCTTTTGCTGTGCCCTACAGGGTCCATAATGATCTAAATATATAGTTACCACCTAAGTACACATTATGGTAAAGCAATAAAGATATTGAGTATTGAGTATTAATTATGTAAAACCATATTTGTTACGGTCGCGAATCATATTTTAATCAACATAAAACCTGACACAGACCTGCAAAATGCAAAAAACTAGAGAAAATTTGAATTTCGCGGGTTACCTTAGCGCATGCCTCATAGGGAGAAAAGCAGACAAGAAACTTCACGTGCACAGTTAATTGACTATGGAGAAGAAGTCACAAACGGGAAGATCGTAATTACAATAAATAGAAAAGCAGGTACCTTTCTTCTCAGCAAGCCAACAACTTGCTATCCACGCAGAGAGTCTTTCTTTAGGGCAGCAGGTTGATTCTGACACAGTTCTCCGGTGAACGGTTCGCCGACAGAACGATTCACTTTCCAGTGTTTCGCCGATTGAACGTTTCAACGGCGAACGATTCGCCGACAAAACGATTCACTTTTGAGAATTTCATCGATATAATCTTTCACAACTGTTCGTCTATCTATCCCCGCGTTTACACCAAGGCTCGTTAACCACTTGTACCAAGTTGTGACTGAGAGCTTTGTTCTGCATTTTTTTAATAACCTAATCTGTGAATATGTTTATAATACGTAGTGTAATTAACTTGTAAAGTTATGTCTAACGCGGATAAAAACTGAGAATCACGCAAAAACTATCAAGCGTATTTTTCTGAAACCTGCACTACTTTAAAGATAATTTAATTATTCGCGTCTTGTTAGAATTTTACAGAATAGAGGTACTCGTACCTCGAGCTGAATTTCTTCTGTCACTTTCCCTGCTTATCTATTGATCCCCAAGTCATAAAAATACCTTAGATCAGGCAGTAATACTAAATTTAAAATAACTGCGCTAAATATTTCTTGCTCCGGTTTGTTGCCAAATGTTTATTGATCAATGAAGATCGATTACGCGTGCCAATGCGATTGTCACGATGCCGCGTGTTGACAAAACACGCTAAATTGCGTGGTCGTAACAGATCGTCGACAGATTTATGTGATTAATTTAAATATTTCGAGTTTTGTAGCTGTAGTACTGTGGGAGCAGTGTGGCCCAGTGGCAACAGCCACGACCAGCCGCGTCCTCAGAAAATATTTTGGCTTGGTATGTATGGCCTTGTGATGAGAAGGGAGGAAACGCATGTGACTAAAAGAGTGATGAATATAAATGTTGATTGATGGACAGGGCCGGATTTAAAGGTGTGGAGGCCCTGGGGCAACCAAGAAGTGGAGGCACCGATTTTGTTTATGGACCACACGAAAAATAAACTTAGTTTTTAATAATTTATAGGTAAGTACTAAAAATATACAAACGAAAAAAATATAAATGTAATTTTAAAAACGAATGGAACTTTGCGAGCTTTTTTCGTCGAAAACTCATGAATAATTTCGGTGAAATCCAGTTCTCGGAGTAAATCACTTTCAATACTAAGTAGGGATTACTTTCATAGGCGGTTCTGTGTTATTGTAGTCCGAAGTCTATTTTTATAGGTAATTTAATCTTCGAAAATGAGCATTCTCCAGTGCAGTTCGACCCTATTAACACCAAGTACATTCTCAACGTAATTTCAACATTTGGAAATGTAGCTCTGAATTTTCGAGTATTTTCTAATAGAAGATTTCCTTATTTGATACTTAATCGTTTTTATGCAAAACGGTAAATTTAGCGTATTGGACCAACAAAACTTTTATTTTTATCACAAAAAATCAAATTGTGGAGGCCCGGGGCCATGTCCCCTGTTGCCCTGCCATAATTAAATCCGGCCCTGTTGATGGATGAAGAGGGAGAGGAAGACCAAAGAAAAGATGGATGGATTGTGTGAGGAATGATATGAAAGTGGACGAAGAAAACGTGGTGCGCCGACCTCACGTACCATGGAATAAGGGCAGGAAGATGATGTACCTGTAGTAGGTACTTGCATGGTCTAATAAAACAAGGTCTGGCATTCCGGGACTAACACATGCTTACGTCACTATCCAGTTGCCACTCTATTGCAACAAAACACGATTAGGGAAAGATTTTCACAAACCAAAGCTTTTAAATTGTTGTTTCGTGTGTCTAATCAAACGAAACAATTCAATTTAAACATAAACCAACGTAATTGTTAATTAAAACCTCATTGGTTTATCGGATTCGCACAGGTAGTAAAGGTGGTTGGGCAGTTATTATTACAAACTTCTGGTAACACAGATGTGATGACGTAGACTTGTGTTGCCCACGGGACCACTGTGTTTCGGAATGCCATACCTGGCAAAGTATATTATTATACCATGGGTACTTGGGACTCCACGACTGCCTGCACGCGTAGCATGACTGCCATAGAAATGGGGTTTGTCGACGGAAGAATAGACAAAATGACAGATTGCGATTGTTTGTCTGTCATTTTGTCTAGGGTAATTCCGGGAGAGATGGCCGTACGGGAGAGATGACCAGTCGATCGTATTGCAAGTTATAATACACAGATGGCGTTAGTAAAACTTTAGTTCGCTTCGTTGTGAGGCTGGCGACAAGTGGCTGTGTGTTTCTTTTGCAAAAAAAAATTCAAAAGTAAGTAAATTCCACATTGTTTTTATAACAGATGCATGATCTAAGATAAGAGGTTAACATATTATGTGGTCACGAAAAGATTTTTTCAAATTCGCTTGTTTTTAATGTTTTATTGGGAAGTTCATAACTTTTTTCGTATTCTAACCTAAAAATTACCGTTAAAGATTGCATCATACTTTTTAAAATTTGCATAAAAGAAGCATTTGGGATAGATGGCCCTATTTTTTCAGGGAGTGATGACCATAAAATTTTAAGCGGTATTTTAGCTTCACAGCTTACATCACTCTCCTAGAGAGGTTAGCAGGCTATGGATTTCCACATGCTACGATACTCGCATACGTCCTTACCTTTTTCTTTGCCTGCTTTCCATTCATTATCTTTCTTGTCGCTTACATTAAATATTTTTTATAGATGCCAAATAACTACGTGCGAAAAGCGACGTCTACCAGAGGAGCGTGGAATGAGGCAGACATAAAAATGGCCATGGAGGAAGTAAGTAAACAAACAATGTCTGTGTACAAAGCCTCCATTGTCTATGGTATACCCAGAAAAACGGAACAGAAGAAGTGGATGAAAACGAAGAGGACAAATGCAGAGGCTGCGGTGAGAATTATTATAAAACTCAACTGGTCGAAGATTGGCTACAATGTAGTATATGCAAGCTGTGGGTACATGAAAACTGCACAGAGTTCGAGGACATGTATTCAAACTGCGGCAACAAGGAAAAACAAAGACTCAAAGACAAGAAGGGTAAAGGGAAAGGCAAAAAAACTACTGGCCATCTCCCCCCGAGCCCTGTGGCCATCACTCCCGGACACTCCGGGTGAGATGGCCAGTCGAAGTTTTTTTTAAATCTATAATAAATCTAAGTTAAACTGATTCAAAGACTGATTTCAATTAAAATTTTATTAGAAGTATAAATACTGTTACGTTTGTGATTAAAATGGTTGTTTTATTGTACTTGGTTTCCTAGCTATGAATCCTTAAAGTTAGTAGGGCCATCTCCCCCGGACTTACCCTATTCTTCCGTCGACAAAACCCGTTTCTATGGCAGACATGCTACGCGTGCTGGTTGGTCTGGAGGTAAGCGCTACTGTTGAGCATGAGGTCCTGGGTTCAATTCCAAAGGGCAAAGTGTTATTGGGCTTTTTCTTTCAGGAATTTCTCAGTAGCAGCCGGGAGTTCGGATTCGTGCCCGGTTGATGGCAATAAGCTTACCCCATATTTATTTATTAATTTATTTAAGGACACCCAATAAAGCATACACCAAAAATACATGTTAAAATACCCATATTATTTTACATTTGCCTTAATTAAAGGCTGCCACGGCATGCATTGAACTTAAGAGTAGGAAATGCAATTACAAAAAAAGAAAAAAGCTACAAAACAAAACATATTTTTTTACTAATTTAGATAGATTTAAGTAAATGAAAAAGTCAATAGAAACTACAATATATATTACATGGGTATTTTAACGTTTGTGGGTGTACACCTCTGCCTAAACCATAGATATTATATTTCTATGGCCTAAACCTTTGGGGATTTTAGCGTGATGTTATGTAGTACTTGGGCCTCCTTTCGAAAGGGTTCTGAAATATCGTATGTGAGTGGTCATCTATCTCTAACGTCGACATAGCGGTGTCTGTCAGAATCAATAGACAATATTACTTATACCCTTTTATAAGTTTTATTCAATATTTTGCTCTAAATTCATTATCCTTTCTCCACAATGCTTAGAAATATGCTACAAGTATTTTACGAAGCATACATTCCATAGTGTGAAGTCGTTTGTCTTTTTGTGTTAAACATTTTGTGTGCCGTTAAGAGATTCCATAAATTCTTCGTTTCAAACAAAAACTGTCTTTACAGGTTCCGCACAGTTCCGCGTCATAAATATTTGACAGTTAAGTTTTTTCTGGAGGAAGTTAATTGCTGTTGCCATAAACAAAAATTCGGATGATTTAAGTAGAAGTATGCCACGCTTTTTATCCGTACAGGATGTAAGCAGCTCAATTTCAAGTAGGCCTTAGAACTTGAGGAGTAGCGGTGTCAATAGAATTATTCAAATGACACCACCTCACTTCCACTTCCATGAATTTTTCCCTACGCGTTATGTTTTTGTCAGACATCCAGTTTTGATTGTGAGTTGAATGTGTAGCCTGTGTAGTGTAGCAAAATATCTGTCGCACCAAACAAGCTTCATTAAATTTGCCTAAATGGCGCCGTTCAACTAGCGGCCTAATTTAGTTTCATTATAGTTTAGGTTGGAACTGTGACCAACCGCTACTTCCAAAGGCTAGACCGTTAACTGAAAGGCTAATTAAGCTAGTTGGCTGCGACATAAACATTAGAATTCAGATTTTGGCTGCCTCTAGGGTTAAAGGTCGCACTTGCAGACTAGCAGGTTATGTGAGGTAGATTTTCCCGAAATCATAAAAATTAAAAATTAAAAAGAAGAAGATACGACCAGGCAATGCTTAAAACTTTGAAATTGAGGCTGTTAGAAGACTATCTGGGTGATGATATGATAGCCAAACCATTTCGTCTGTCTACCTCAACGGATATAATATAATGCCATGTTAGCCATGTAGGATTATTTCATTTCTCTAAATTCCATGTAGATATTTGGCCGAAAACTTACTTGATTTTTTTATAAAGGCGCAAAACATTATCGTCAAATGGTAAATGCTGGTAAATGATTGACTTTCTTTATTTTTTTTCTATGTAACTACAATTACAAAATAATAACTTTTTAAAATTTTGTAATTAATTTATTATCTATGATACAAGTGGCAGAAGAAGTTCTCCTAAACACCGTTAAACCGTAACCAAATCCAGATCAATTAAAAACAATACCCTTACCAATTACTCTAAACATTTTAGAAATAAACTAATTAAGCGGTAACCACACTCATCCGTACACGTGTTTATTGATGGACGACGTCGGCTCCCGCGTATCGTCGGAAAAATACGGTTCAGAAGTTACACTCCAAAGGAACTCACACTCTGTCAGATATAAATCGAATAATCGATTCAAATCGATTATTAGGCGCTACATAAATGCTACTCTCAATTAAATGACGTATATTTTGACTAGCGTAACGATCAAAGGTATACAAAGTCAAATTAAATTAGCTAGCCAAACTCCGCAGACATGAAGGTATCGATATCTAAGTACGATACCTCAGGCTTGTCAAAAATGTTGAAGATTTCGGTAAAATAATGTAAGGAGTTGGGACTGGGATACTGCTCACCTTTCCACACAATTATTTACGTTACCAAAAAAACAGACTGCTTTCCTATAATTGGCCACATTTAAACGACGAATGAAACTTCTGTCACTTTTTATTGTGTGTCAGCTATCCTGCGCGAGCGCATACTGTAGCAATTTAGATCATTGAGATGTAGGGATCGCATACCGCAGTCAAATATGCGGAAACGCAACAGTGTGGAGTTGTTGAAAATTAATTCACGGTTTAGAGTGCTGTAAGGGGGATAGGAAAACCGACCTCGCATAATAATGGAATATTTTGCAATTGTTTTAAAATTTGACAGGAAATTTTATAAGCGAAGTGGTCAGCACTCATCAGCCATACTATGACAACTAGAAGAAAAAAAACAAATCTATCACCTTAGATTATATACTTGTCTATAATCTAAGTACGTATGGACAAACGAAGATTAAAAAGAAGTATAGGTACTTAACTGAATAAAAATTGCTCTTTTTTATCCCATTATAATAAAAAATGAACAAAGTGATACCTACACAAAATCTACGGAACCCTCCAGCGGAAAGCAATAATTTTTAAGCGGTAACACCATACATTCATCATTTGGTAGAAAAAATTAAGAAAAAAATGCGAAGCGCCACCGAGCTCCCCATTCAGCCTAATTATGACAATATACGTCGGAGGTTTGAAAAGACGACACGAACGATTTTTTTTCTTATTTATTGCTTTTATTATAGTTTGCATTTGTTTAACGAATAGTTTTTTTTCTTTGGAAGTTTTGAAAGAATAGAAATGTGAGCGTAACCAACATTTTTAATAGTCCGATCGAGCCTGACTTATATCTAACATTACGGTTTGAGCGCTTTCATTTTAGTTTTTTTTTATTGAATTAGTATAAAATTGTAAACTTGAAAAAATGTCGAATGCCACATTTATTATTCAGTTGGGTACCTAAAAGTTATCTGAAGATTTAAAAAGGCCTCGCTGCCTAGGAAAGCGATCCGTCATAATAAAAAGTTGTAAATATTTTTTTTTGGTAATGGTGACGTCTGTCATGAAAATCTGTCATTTTCCCCAGTATCAATCTGGGATCTAGGGGGGGGGGAGGCAAACCGGGACATGTGCCTCGGGCGCCACCTTCAGGAGGCGCCAAATTCAAGCGTAGCAGACAAGTGCACTACTCAGTACACCGCAACTTTGCAATAAATGAGCCGCGCAGCACATAATCTTTGCATACAACAGTTTTGGCGCCCCTGTTGCATTGGGGGCATTATCGATCGATAAAATGTGATTAATGTTGTTTCCAAAATGTTAATTTGTCTGTTAGTTTTTAAATTGTTAGTTGTTAAATGTAAATAAATTTGTTACTTTTGAATTTTGAATTTTGCGGGCTAGCACATCCCCCATACAGGATTGGCGTGGGGCGACAGACGGCAGTTTTCGCCCCGCTTTAAAAAAATCTAGATCTGTGTCTGGGGCTGACCAATATTTGACATTGAGGTTTCAAAAAGGTTGTTTGACCGTTGTCCGCCAAAGCTTTACGACTAGGTTCTGGAACGAAAACCAACACAAAAATATGCTAACACAATTGTCAAGCGAGCATTAGAAACGTGAATTGTTGAAAGAATTATCAACTGCCAATAGCATCACTTGAGTTGCGTTTCATTTTTCGAGTCGATAATAATGAGGAGACTTAGGTGACTCTCCTCATTAACACTTAAGTTAAGAAAATGTCCGAAGTCTTTACGCAGTATAGACACTCACAGGAAGCAAAGCACCAGGAACTTTTACGACCCGACCCGGGATTCAAACCTGAGACCTCATAATCTGCAGCCTTGGGTATAAGCTAGCCAATAGCCAGACCTACGAGGCAGTTATAGCAGTTACCTACCAAGGGTTTGATATTTCTCTTCGAATGACATTTCACCGACGGTAGTTACCTCGACAGTTTTGTACTTCGAAGGCATGTATAATCTATCATCATTGTCATGATATTTTTTGCCGAAAGACGTCCACTGCTGGACATAGGCTGGACATGGGGGAGCCCAAGCAACGCCACTTCGGCCTTTCCTGTACTTGTCGCATCCAGCGGATTCCTGTGGTCTTCGCAAGGTCATCCGTTCAACTTGTGGGGAGGCCTTCCAACGTTACGTTCGTCGGCATGCAGTAGCCACTCCAGAACCTTTCGGCCCCATCGGCCATCTGTTCTGCGAGCAATGCGCCCTGCCCACTGCCACTTAAGACGCCGATATATGCCAGTGGCCTTGAGTGGTTAGCTTGCGTGTTCTGTGCTGAGCTCACAGAAGGTTTGCTGGTTGCTCAGTACCAGTAAATATTACACTATTCAAGGCTTACTGCCAAACATTTTACACCAGCAGTCTTTGGGCTAATCATACCCAAAAAGCAAACAATGCCCTGCGAATACAATATAATAATACCTTTAGGGTGCTGTTGAGGCTTCCACCCTATTGTAGTGCGTCAGGTATGTGCGTATGTTTTTTTAAGGTGGCGTCGGTGACACGTAGAGTGGGAGGAAGCACCAACAGTATCTTGAGAGTGTTTGCTGAAAGGCTGGATGGGCCTACCATGGGTAGGTTTATCAAGCTTCATGTATTGCATGGGGCTTGGTGAAACTATCTGTGGTCGGTAGATGATCAATTTATCACCTTTGTTCTTAGTATATACTAACATAGTTTATAAGATAATTTAGACACTAACACAATGTGGGCCTTTGTAGTCTGTAAATAAAAGTTTTTTTATTTTTTGTTGGACATAACTTTACAAATTAATTACACTATGTAATATAAACATATTCTAAAATATTCACAGCTGAAGTTATTAAGAAAATGCTCTAATTTATATTTTTTCCAAATCATTAACACTAGGTACTCGTTTAGACGTGATCTTCAGTATAAAATCATTAAAAGTCGGTTATCGTCGCCTTAAGTTTGACAATTCTTCGGGCTATGTCGGTTACCTTGGTTCTCCTGCGGATCTCTTCATTTCTGATTCGATCTCGTAGGGAAACTCCAAGCATAGCCCTCTCCATTATCATTTGCGGGGTTCAATCTATGACTTGTTTAAATTCTGTGAAGAACATCATGAAACGGTCCCTAAGCTAAGACACCTGTCCAACCGCAGACAATTAGCGAGAAGCGAGTACCTAGAACTAGCAACTAAAAACAAGTTGGCGAGCAACGAGCAGCGAGTTCGCGACAGCTGCGGTGACGAGCGATTACTCGCTGATAAGCGTTTGTACCATAGATATAAGAAATATTTCTATGGTTTGTACCATGCATAGATATAAGAAAGAAGGAGATATGCCCGGTAGTTGAAAATGTATCGAAACCCAATGTCTTCTATCTATCCCTACTCTCTAGCCTGCGATCACACATGCGATCAGTAAACCCAATAAATACGAGGCCCCGCTCACACTTGCAATTTACAAATCAGAACGTACTACATAATCAATTATAAACCTTATCCCATCAAACACAGCGTGCATTTACCATGCACCGTACAACTCACCTACACGAAAACATCGTTCGCTATCGTTGTGCTGTGCAAAAGCCATTTATTTTACATATACGCTAGTGATTGACTAAATCGGAAACTTATCGATTCTCCCATTTATTATTGTATTAAAATTTTTGGAAGTTGCTGAAAAAATTATAAATAAAAAACGATATACATATAATAAGATGATATAAATAAACAATAAGTAAGTAAAAAAAAGAAATATTAAGTAAACCAAAAAAATAACAACATTATGAGAAAATCTAAATGAGTATAAAACAAGATTTCACATCGGTCTTCCAATCAGGCTATAACTGTTGACAAATTGAAGAATAAACTTTAATAGTAATATAAATTCATACGACAATCGACATTATTGTCGATAGCCTACGTTAGTGGATCTGCACAACCACATCACTAATCCGTCACAAGACGCTGCGGCCGTACTAACGATGCAACCGCTTAAAGTAAATATCGTTTTGTAATTTTTACATTGCTTGTCCAGTTACTTAGCGACATACTTTGGTAGTGGTAAAGAAGCAATGTATTTACTACAATAAAAGTACAGTCGCTGTGATATATGAAAACAAAAATAACGTAGTAAAGGCAAGAAATATTTTACGATTTGTTGTTTTTCATGATTTTCAACACAAATATAGCAAAATACTTGTGCTGATTTATGAAAAGTGGTTCTACGATTTATAAAGTTTATAGTTTAGCTTCGATTTTTACAAGAAACCACTGAAAAACACGGTATTCTTAAATGTTATCACGATCGCGCTCGAAAGCGCACTAGTTAGCGGAGACGGCCATTTGCCTGAGGCATGAGCATTGTGATCAAGACGCGCGGACACAGACACGCCCCCATACCACTTCTCCTGTTATTTATATTTCTATGGTACCATGCGTGAGTCTCTCAGCGAGTGTTCTGCTCGCCAAGCGAGCGTCGCCGAGCGAGTATATTCTCTAGCTCTTGTCGGTGCGACAAACGAGTACTCGCTGGCGGTGTGAACAGTCAGCGATTATACCTATCAATATATGCATCTCTTTTACTGACACGGGACCTACATATATTGTACATTTCTTTAGAGAGAAAATTGTTGATAGCTGGCGGCAGTTCGCAATGAAAAAACGTCAAGCGATTCTTAAATAAATTAATTAAATTATAATTATAAATAAATTCCTTTTCTATTTTGCACGTTATAATACAAGTAACTATTTACAAAATAAATACAAAAACAAAACGTTGAAGTAGGTATTCGTCCGCGTCGCGGTAATTTTTTTTTTAGGAGGAGAATTTTTTGCCGTATTTCCTAAGCTTACCTACCTCATTTCCAAGAGAGCTCCCCCAACAACATTATCAAATTCACATTTAAAGGTAAATTAACCAAAACATTAATTTACCAATTCCAAAACTCAAAAACAATTAACGGAAAAATTAAGAAGTTATAATCAAAACCGAGTCGACAGCCATAACGGAGGCAAAGACAATAAATCAATTGAGTCTCAACTCCGTTCTATAAGCGACCATCTGACTACTCCAATTAAATGAACTAACTAAATAATTATCAAAATTAATGACTCCACACATATATCAGCAGACTCCTTAAATAAATCTCCCGTTTGATGTACAAGGAGTGCGCGTGAGCACGCTTGAGACGCCGGCCACGCCCCTCCACAGTGATTGGTCCAACTCTAATTATAACTTTGTGGATCTTCATGAGCTATTTGCATCGTTTAAGTATCTACAACTAAATATATACTCTGTTTGAGTCAGATACAGTTGAGATTTGAATGTGTTTCGGTAAGGAATACTGTCATCCAGAAAGACGCCCATTAGTAAAGACTCTCAATCTTCATTCGGATCAGTCGCACTACTGCCAGATATAACTAATTTGATAATTAAACCATTTTCAACCTTAGGGCTCTAAAAATAAGGGAGATAGAAGCCAAAATCTGTTGAGATACGATTATGTTTTTGAAAAGAGGTAGTTAACATTCCGTCCCCAGACGTTTCAGCGGACGAATTGACAAAAACGCATCGTGGAGCTTTTATTAGTTTAAATTATGACCCTGTGTGAGATACTACACTTTGAATAGTTCAGTGCTTAAATTGTGATTCAAAATGTAACAAGCTGGACAGTGCACACGTTGATTAAATAATCAAATAAATTAAGCAAATACAAAATGGATCCCTCAGAATCCTCAATGGACGTTGAAGAAATAAAAACTGAAAAAAATGAAACAAAACTTCCGTTTTCCATAGAGAATTTATTGGCTGATAAATTCGAAAAACAAAGTTCTAATGATTTTACAAATGATGCGAACGCGTCTACTAGTGGTGTGACTTGTGATTTGAAAAGTAAATTCGTTAGTGATGTGACTGATACTATTGATTCGGACGAAGATAGAGCCAGTAGCAACAGTTCGGAAAATGTCGACGTTGAGAGTTCGACCGTCGGCGATGCGCAAGAGTTCCTTGATTTAAAATCAACTGATTATGGACAATCAGGTAATTTTATGATATTTTATTTTGTAAGCACCAGAGGATGAAATAATATTAGCTCATGAAGAAACGAAACAATCCCTTTTTTTTATTACTGTACTAACTATTCATAAACCTAATATTTTCTTTCGATACTTTATTTCTATTTAGCCTCTTCTCCAATTGTATTAAATTATGAAGTAGGTGAGGTGTAATTAAAATAAAATGGCTAACATTACCAACACAACACCTACTGAATAACCTAACCCTCTCTTCATAAGATTAGTTTAATTATTTTTGAGATACCTAGTGCCAGTGCTAAAACAAAAAAAACCGGCCAAGTGCGAGTTGGACTCGCACACGAAGGGTTCCGTACCACCGTACAATATTTAGCAAATATGACGTATTAAAAAAAAACTACTTACTAGATCTCGTTCAAACCAATTTTCGGTGGAAGTTTACATGGTAATGTACATCATTTTTTTTTTTTTAGTTTTGTCATTCTCTTATTTTAGAAGTTACAGGGGGGGGACACACACATTTTACCACTTTAGAAGTGTCTCTCGCGCAAACTATTCAGTTTAGAAAAAAATGAAATTAGAAACCTCATTATCATTTTTGAAGACCTATCCATAGACACACATACAACATATGCAAACCAAGCTGAGAATCAGCACTTAACGAACGTCAAAATTGCATATGAGAATCCCCCACAACGCCCGCCCTTCACCATTTCCTAGTGCTTTAGCTGGGAAGAAGTGGCGCAACAAACTCCCCAGCAGCACAGCTGTCTGTTCGGTATAGGTACTTACGTACGAATATGGGAATCAAAATGCTTTTCATGACAAAGATGGCGCATCTTGTGTGTTTATAACTGTTTATACACACAAATAAACAATTAACAAAATAATGAAGAAACTGCAAATTAATGATAGAGCAACTAAGGCTGGTGTTCAACTCTTTTCTCTCTTAGGAGCCGAGCAACGGCAAAAAAGTTAAAATAGCGCAGGCGGGTGAAGCGAAGGAACAAGAAATTTCACGCGGACAAAGTCACGGGCAAAAGCTAGTATTTTATAACTTTGTCATCTTATCTCAGAGAAACACGGTGCACTCTTCTACACGTCTATTTTACGAGTATTTAACACTGTAGTTTTTTCTTGAATAAAACCTATTAATTTTTTTTCCAAATAGGAGGAGGTTCTATGTTCGCAGCGTATGTACTTACCACCGATTTCTCCGTCAATTGTGGACGGATTTTGAAAATTCAGTTTTTTTTTTTAAAGTTATGCTCTCGAGGTGGTCCCGTATAAATTGTATTAATTTTGTTTGAATAATTTTTGAGTTAGCTTCAATAATACGTATTTTTCCCACTTTGTCTATATGGATGATATAATAAGATCCTGTCACTGTTATTTTCCATAGCAGGTAGTGGTATTCGAATTTGTGTGGGGTAGGTACCACAACAAAAATCTGAAAAATAAAAACTTACAAAAAAATACAACCGACTTCCAAAAAAAACACTACAAAGTGAGAAAAAACTTAAATTTCGGAAGTCGGTGTCAAAAAACGAAAATTCAAAACCGAAGACACCGATTTCCGAAATTAAAGTTATTTTTCACTTTGTAGTATTTTTTTTTTGGAAGTCGGTTGTTTTTTTAAAATCAATTCCTTATTCACTTGTCACTAGAATGATTGAATACAAACAGAGTTATTTATCTATCAGCCTGTAGGTACGACATAAGGCCGCCTTTTGCATGTAACCTTTACAATACCTACCTACTAATTTCTACATCAAAAATCATAATCGTAAATTATTTTGAATAAGTACTATTGTATAGCTGTGCTGCTGCCTGCTGGACAGTTTATTGCGCCACTTCTTCCCAGCTAAAGCATTAGGAAGTGGTGAAGGGCTGGCGGGACTGTCTTATGTAATGTTGACGTTCGAAAAGTGCTCATTCTCAGCCTACATTGAATAAATGACTTTTGAATATAATCCTCTGAAGTATGACCTACCAAACAAAAAAAGAATCATCAAAATCAATTCATAATTGGCGGAGTAAAATCCGACTGTATGTTTTTTTGTGAAAAAAGTGAGTAGGTATAATTCGACTGTATGTTTTTTTTTACTGTGTGTTTGTTACTCGCGTAACAAACACACGAAAAAAAACATACACTCGAATTGAGAACCTTCTCTTTTTTGAAGTTGGTTAAAAAGAGGGAGAATTGGTGTATTGATACAAATATAACTGATCAACGAACTGACATTACAAATGTTTATAATCAGCCTAAATATATGTATAAAGTTAGGTTTTTTTTTTTTTGGGTGGGAAATCATCAAATGACTCCTCCCGCTCTGGGCGGAGCAAGAGGGAGTGTCAGACTTTTACTGACTAAAACCCACCCGTGTTCCTTCCGTTGCCTGGGGGCCGCGATATCCCATTCGGACAAACTCACAACCCTGGCAGACGTTTTTCTTGCCTGAAGTTTGAAGTGTGAAGAGTGAATTACAACAGCTAGATTTATTTTAAAAGGCAGTACCTATTAACGCGAGGCTTCTTGTCATTGAAACGATTCCAGCAACCGGACAGCACCCGGTGGTATCTATCAGGTAAGCTTGCAGCAGTTGTGGTGGCTGTCAGAGAGCATTGAGCACCACGAGCACTGAGCAGCCTCTACGAGGTGCGTCTGCTGTGGCTATCTACATCAGTTGTTCGACTGACAATCTCTGGCAGTTCGTTTAGTTTATTGCGACGGCGCATCGGATGTATCTTGATTGTGTGTGATGGAAATCGAGAACGGCGTTTTATGTAGGCCTACCGTTAGTTAGAGCGTTTACGCACTATAACTGATCCGAAATGACGGTCTGAAGTAGGACCCGTAGTACTATTTGTACGAAGGGTTGCGCATTAGATCCATCATTCCTTCCGGACTCGGATGATCGGATCTTGCAATTCAGATTCGGATCGGGCGCAGTGCACAAACGCTTTTACAATTTCACTGCTCCTCAGGCCTCAATCATCATTATGACGTTAGGGTATTTTAACATGAAGCCCCATACTTCAGGTTATGAGCTCAGTTGAAGAAGAATTTTTGTAAAGTGAAATCATGTTTAGGCGCACTTTGTGCTCTTTCTGAAGAGTGAATTAAACTGAACTGTGTGTGTGTGAGGCTGAATCGGGTATACTCGGCCTAAGTCGGTCGGTGATGCTGATCCCGTGTACTCGACGCGGAATCGCGTAGACTCGGCTCATATAATTTTTCTCTTCTATCGTATCACGTGTGCTAAGCTCAGCCTTTTTTTTTTACTGAATATATTAATTAAAGATCATTCTGTACGCAGCTTCTTCTGTCAATGGTATCTTACATTTGAACAGAGGTTTTTTTTTCGGTATCTTTCGACTGTATTCCATCTTTCTTAATATTAGACATATATGCGTTAGATATAATCTTTGTATCTAAAATCCGATTTCAGTCACAAATCGTATCGTATCGATAATCCGAACTAGACAAACATAGATTTCACAAAACCACGGAAGGAGTAGATTTGTGTAGGTACGCAAATATTTGTATTGGTTTAAGTTTTGATCGATGCACTTACAACCGAAAAATATTACTAGAGACGATCGAAACTGCGAGCCGGAGCCGTTCCTGAAATCGATTTCTTAAAACAAACTTTGAAAACGATTTCAAAATCAGAAATCGGATATTAAACTGTTTGCGTAAAAATCCAAACACACCCTTATCTACATTGTCCACTACCGTCCTTATCCTACTGTAAAACTATTGGGAGGAAAACGTCTCCATCCTCCATCCAATTAAGGTTAGTATTGCATGGAGAAACCAATGTTCCAGGAACTACCTTCCCAGGCATGCCGTCGGTTTATGCTTCTCCTCCTCGCCTTCTCGCAGGTGAACTTAGGAGGTTGTCGGGTGCTTAACCAGGCTATCTTGTGAATGCCTTAATAAATTAAGGCCTCCAAGCTGGGCATACAACTTATATACTTAGCGACACACACGTTAGGGGGACCCCTTGGGGAGGCCGGACCTCGGCTTAGGGCGTCGCTGGGGGAAAAACAAAAAGTCGGTGGCAAAATTCTAAACCAAAGACACCGATTTCCGAAATTATAGTTATTTATCACTTTGTAGTGTTTTTTTTCGGAAGTCCGTTGTTTTTTTTTGTAAAAAGTTTTTATTTTACAATTTTTAGTTGTGGTACCTACCCCACACAAATTCGAATACCAGTACCTGCTAAGTAAATAACAGTCACAGGAAGATATCATCCACATATACTAAGTGGGAAAAATACGTATTATTGAAGCTTACTCAAAAACGATCCCAGCAAAGTTAATAAAATTTATATAGGACCAATCCGAGAGCTATCCTTTCAAACAAAAAGAGAATTTTCAAAATCGGTCCACAATTGACGGCGAAATCGACGGACATACATAAAAAAAAAAAAACATACATACGCGTCGAACATATAACCTCCTCCTTTTTGCTAGGGGCTTGCAGGCTGGATCGTCATTAGAATTTGTATTTTGTCTTTATTTATGATCAAAAAGTTCGAACCCGAAAAATAGGTCTGCAACTGTATGGTGTATTAGTAGTAGTAGGGACTCGGCTCATAAAGAAATAAAACTTTTGCATCTCATTCGCAATCGGTCAAAAATACGATCCATTTACCAAAATGTTTGACAAGTTTGACAGATTGCGACTAGAATGTGAACGTTTTTTAAGTACGAGAATTGGCCCTCAGGACTTCAACTTGAAAGAATAATGGGCTAAACTACTTTTCGGTATGGTATCTGGTACACCGTTCCTTTTCCATTCCTATTGTTCCATCGCAAAAAGTTATTATTTAAAAAAGTACTTAATTAAAATAACTAAAAAACCCGACTAAAAATACATAGGTAGCTGAAAAGAGAAAAAACAAGCATTACGTAATCTATAGAATTTTAGTATCGCAGCCGGGAAAAACAAAAGTTACAACATATATTTTCAGATTATTGTCCCCGCTTGCAATACCAAAATTCTATAGATAATAATGCTTGTTTTTCTCATTTTTCGATTTTGGTGGTCGCCAGTTACAAAACAGTAGCGAAATTTCATAATGCCGTCGGTCTAACAGTCGGACAAAGATAGCCATAAAGCGTAACATATTTAATGCATTGAATGTGCCCTTTTAAATTTTCTAACGTGACTTATTGGAACGAAGTTCCTTATCGCGCGTTGCGAAAGGGGGCTAGACGGAAAAAATTAGGACCAAAAGTTGTAACGACACTTTTTGCTATAGTTGTAAGCCGAGCGGCTCGGGCGTGCGCGTGTTTCTCTGTCTGTCTCTCTCTCAAAGTCAAAGTCAGAAAGTTCAGTCGAAGTCGAAGTCGGAGTCGAAGTTGAAGTCGAAGTCGAAGTCGAAGTCAAAGTCGAAGTTGGAGTCGAAGGCGGAGTCGAAGTCGAAGTCGGAGTCGAAGTCGGAGTCGAAGTCGGAGACGGAGTCGAAGTCGGAGTCGAAGTCGAAGTCGGAGTTGGAGTCGAAGTCGAAGTCGGAGTCGAAGTCGAAGTCGGAGTCGAAGTCGGAGTCGAAGTCGAAGTCGAAGTCGGAGTCGGAATCGGAGTCGAAGTCGAGCGAGTGTATAAGTCGACACGAGTCAAGAGACTTATAATACTTATACTTCGAGACCAAAAGTTGTAACGACACTTTTTGCTATAGTTGTAAGCCGTGCGGCGTGCGCGTGTTTCTCTGTCTGTCTGTCTCTCTCTCTCTCTCATAGAAAGAGGAACTTCGTTCCATTCGGGTGTCCCTTGACACCTCTCAAGTTTTTTATGTATATTATATACCTAAACAGGGCGGCAGGGACATCGACGCGAAGCCGGTTACCATGGATTCAGTACATGATTCTGAACCCCCCTGCGTTGAAATTATTCGTCGGTTATTTAAAATAAAATCTGTTGTTTCATAGAAAAGTGCAATAGGTACGTACGCGGTCAAAATGTATGGAACAGCTATTTTTTTTTTAAATAACCGACGGAGAATTTCAACGCAGGGGGGTTCAGAATCATGTACTGAATCCATGGTAACCGGCTTCGCGTCGATGTCCCTGACACCTTGTATATATATGTATTTATTAATTTATCGTGGACAGAAATTTAAAAGCGTCTCCATAAACAATATCAATACATTTTACTTCCCTGTTTTATCGTGATGCCATGGACGTCCACGATAATAATTATAGTCACGTTAGAAATTATAAAAGCGCACATCGCATTCAATATTAACTACGTAGGCTACCTAGTTATTGCTTAAGAACTTTGAACCTTAGGCATAAAAAATCGTGAACCTTATTTCTAAAATTGACTATTTAGGTACCGTTTAGGCAAAGCTTACAAAAAATGTCTCAAATCCAAAACTTCAACACAAATAATTAGTCCTTCCGGCGACAAAATAAATCAAAAATATTCAATTTCAAAATGGATACCTATTTGAAACAAACAAATAAATCACAGAAACGCGAGCTTGTAATTTGAAACAATATAATTAATTAAAAAACATAAAAAGTAAAGCAATTGACGCCTTCCCGCGCCATTTGACTTCACGCGACGCTCCCGCGCTTCGTGTATTTTTGGCGCCAATTAATCTGTTGGTTCGTTCGGCCTTATCTTCACTTTTTTAACGACACCACTGAAATAGAGAGGACATAAAATGAATCACTCGAAATATTAATTAATTGAGTAAACGCTAAACGTGGGCACGGAAAGTTTCCGAAATGTAATTTTTTTAATTACATCGGCATCGTCTGCCAAAAACCTGATTATAAAATTGAACATGACTATGATTTTATTTATACAGTATGAATACCACATTTTGATTGAAATATAAAAACTTTTTACAAAAAAAAACAACAGACTTCCAAAAAAAAAAACTACAAAGTGAGAAATAACTTTAATTTCGGAAGTCGGTGACAAAAACCGAAAATTCAAAACCAGACACGTACGTTTTTTATTTTTCACTTTTTAGTTGTGGTACATACCCACACAAATTCGAATTATGTAATTAGCAGTCACAGGAAGTTATCCTACCATCCAATCCACATAATACTAAGTGGGAAAAATACGTATTATTGAAGCTTACTCAAAAACTATCCAAGCTAAGTTAATAAAATTTATATGGGACCAATCCGGGAGCATAGCCTTTCATACAAAAAAATATATTTTTAAATCGGTCCACAATTGACGGAGAAATCGGCGGACATACATTAAAAGAAAAAAACATACATACGCGTCGAACAATATCCTCCTCCTTTTTGGAAGTCGGTTAAAAATTGAAAATTTTAGACAAGATTTTATAATTTTCTTGTTTATAAAATTTTATAGTTTATAGTTCAAAGCTTTTGAATTTGAGTTGAAGAAAAATTATTTCTGCATGTAAAGTTATTTTTCTTGAACTCAACAATGCACAAATGACAACTCATAAAAGAATAGCACATTATTTAAAAAAAACTAGTATGAAAATTCTAGATGTAAGTACCTATTGCTATTTTCTTTTGTTGTCAATATATTACGGTAGACCATCTCATTTCTTTCATTAAACTGTTACAAACGCGAGAAGACAGCTGACACCATCCGTTTTTCATCGATTCTGAACTCACAGAAATATTTGATTAATGATTTTCTTGTTTACAAATACTTTCTTCCCGTGTGGTCCAGTCCATGGCCATCAAATTATTCCAGTATTCTTTGTGACACTTTATTTTTTCAACAGAAAGCTCGTGTTTCGGGCATTGATGAATAAGCCCTTGTAGTCAGCAAACATCTAACTCTCTTTCGTCAACACTTCCTTTAACCGAAACGTTTCTTCTATCATACGGCTCCGGACTGTCTATCCATCCATATTATTAGTCTTCGCATAACTGCTTGTTATCAATCAATCTGCCTAACCTTTTCCCAACTATGTTGGGGTCGGTTTCCAGTATTTTTTCAAAATGCAGCTGAATACCAGTATTTTACATGAAGCGACTGCCTATTCGACCTCCGTAACCGTTACTGGGTAACACGATACCCCTTGCTGAGTGCATCATGTTGAGTGGTATCCTTTTTGTCACAGTCATGAAGTGCCAGCAGCAGCCGACTATTTCTGTTTTGTGCTCGATAGTGTTAAATTTATTGTTTTATTTTCTTGTTCTATTCGAGTTAATATTAATTTTTTTTATGCACGTGTTTCTGTGACAAATAAACTTATTTTTCTTTCTTTCTTTCTTTCCTAGACTCCTCGACTGTATGTCAGACTTTTTGGGCTTTTTGGGCTTCCCATAACGACTGATTCAAAACTGCTTTATATATTTGATGATTAAATTTAGTTTCTAAAGTAAAATTTTACTAACATGTCTAAATTGATCCTCTGGGGAAAATCCTTTACGGTTTTCCATTGTGTTAATCACGATAGCCACTCATGTTCAGTTGCCCGCCGTAAGTTTAATTTCGACTCATCTTCCCAGCTCCTTTAGATTTGGTTTTCCACTTTTTTGTGCACCGTATCTTGGGTCACTCTCACGGTCTAACCACATGATATTGGTTCATCGTGAGAGCACTTAGGTCTTAGGTAAATTAAATGGTTCATTGCCAATAGTTTGGGACACAAATTTTTCATTGCTCGCGGTCGCTTTCTGAGCAGGAGTTAGGGCAATTTAGGTATTTTTAATTGAGGACATCATTTGGGGCCGAACCATGGACGCTCACTAAAGAGACTGCGTACAAAGTCTAACTTGAACAAAGGATTTCAGCCGTGTTAGGTCTATCACTGACTGTAGGAACACTTACAGAAGATCGCGTGGAAGACCTGGATGGTACTCGCACAGACCAGGCAATCATGGCACAAAACGGAATCGTCGCTCGAGCCCAGTCTCCTGTCCCTCGCACACTCAACGCTCTCTTGGACGCTAAGCCTGACTGTGATGTGTCCGCGGATGAATGGAAGAAGATCTTGTCTGTATGAGTTTTGTGAGATGAGCGTATGACTGTCGTGTAGTTGTAAACTTTTGTTTACTGTACTTTAATCATGTGTTTGAGGCTTTGCCTATGTCTTTAACTAATGTAATTGGCCTTGGCCGTTTTATGTTTTATTAAAAATAAATAAAAGGGAGGAAGTCTGTACTCGGCTGTGGGTGGAACAAGGCTGTCAATGATGATTATGATGCCGGAACCCCAAATGCGACAGATTTTTTGGCCGATGATCATATGTATTACCATTTTGCCGGATTACTCCTTAGGTACATAGGCGGGAAGACGCTTCAGTCCAGCCTAATTCTCCGGCGGATGTTATAAAATTGTGCTGTTGGGTGCACGGTGAGGTGTGTTTTTTCTTGTATAGCTCCAAATGTGTATTGCTGGTATTATCCATGGTATTTGCTCGTGTTTTGAATTATGATCTTATAATTCGTTTTTAACCGACTTCCAAAAAGGAGGAGGTTATTTATGTTCGTCGCGTATGTTTTTTTTTTTTAAATATAACCGATTTAAAAAAAAAAAAAATGTATGATCCATATCATACAAAAATAGTTATTTATGCTATAAGTGCGGAAGGTAGGTGATTTCCGATGAGTGGCATTGTCGGAAATCATCTTAAGCACGTGTATCATACAACGTTTTAATAAGCATTGTGAGAAAAAAAAAAATATCGAGTGAGCCTTACGATGTGTAACATCCCAAGTAACACAGGAAGCATTTTAACAAACGAATAGTAAAGTTATGTAGAACTTAAGGACCGTATAAACTCTTATATAAGTTCACCAAGCATCTTGATGCTTTATATTGGTATTTCAAAACCATTTCATGCTTTACTCTGTATAACGGTTGGATAATGGCATATCAAAATGCTTTTATAAAGGCTTTAGTTTTAGTGCAGCAAACCACAACGCAGCTGTACAGCTTTCAGCAGATTTTAGTGCATTTGGATATACAATAGCATTTTTAAGTAGTAAGTTAATGCCTAATGCTGGTTAATAGCATAAACTTGTACCATTATAATGCACCGTAAATCTGTTATACAGCTTTGAGCTGTTTTTAGTGCCTTTTGTTTTGTAATAGCACTTTCAAGGGATAAGTAAAAGCCTAGTACTGTTGAACGGCATAAACGTGAATCAATGTAATGCTTGCATTTATAAGATCAACTGAGTTCTGTTGTACAGCTAACAGCTCTTTAATCAAATACATGTGAGTTATTGTAATGCGTAAATAATAATAATAATAATAATACCATTTATTTCAGGCGACACAGGCCCATAGAAAAATACCTTAGCCCAAACATACATATTTTAATATAAGCAAAAAACTTGTTTGTTGTTAATAAATAAAGCTTATATATGTTAGTAGCACTTCGCTTTGCACTATCTTGAATTAGTGCTGTCGTGTGGAACTTGTCCGCGGAAGCGACGGAACACCACGTCCTGAGGCCAAAAGTCTTCTTCCATGACGAGGGGCAGATAGCAGTTCGGTACACGAACGACGAACGCCTTGAAATTGACGTTCCGGTGCGATTCTAGTATCTGCACCCTCGGCGTGTACCTCGTCTTTTGGCGCACGTACTCCACGATGTCCTCCGCCTTAGTGGTGTAATGCAGGCGGGAGATGTACACCGGTGTGTTCGGCTTTGCGGCACGCAGGCTTACTTCGGGGTCCGTAGGAGCTTTGCCGCAGCGGTTCTTGTTCGTTCGCGATCGGCGCTTCCTCCTTTGCACCGTCACGAAACCATCCTCATTATCAGCCCTATTCGGCGCCTTTTCTGGCATGGGCTTAATAGGCGCTGCTAGAGCGCCAGGGGCACTCGCGGTGATGCTAGCGAAATTCCTTCGTAGGGATTTCGACAGGGCTGCAGACACTGGCAGCGGGACGGGGCAAGGGGCGCGGGCGGCGCTGCGCGGAGGAGCCGCGGTGACGAGCGCGGGGCTGCGGGGCGCGCCGGCGGCGCGCTCTGCAAGCTCAGCAATCGACGGATGCGCTGGCGACGAAACTGCTGACGCGGAATTTGATGACGATATATCGAGGCTGGCTCCGCGAAAAGCTGTATATACATCCATTTTACTGTATTCGTAAAACCATTTGCCGGCCAATTGGGGAAAAGCACATATTATTATGATCAACAAAACAACAGCAATTTTTATGGTGGACGTATTAGATATTATTTATTATTAATTTAACTGTGTGTGTTGCCTAAACGTGTGTGTATAACGTTTATAATATGCTAATAACAAAATTAACTTGTGATTTCATTGTACGTGTAATTTAATACAGGTAACATTTGTTTAGACAGCAGAAACAAGACTTGAGGATGGCCTCTCATTCAATATATTCGTATTCGCGATCAAGTCAAAGAGGCCAATTGTAACTTACATTTTGATATCAAAATGAAACAAATTAAGTTATATAAATTCTGAAATGGGTTTTATTGTTTTGCTCATGGATCCCCAAAATTGCGTTCAAGTAATGGCACTATTTCAGTCTACATCAAGTCTACTGGTATACCGGTGAACCCGTATAGAACTATTTTATAGACAATGGCACTACAGTGGTTCATCAAAAGTCTTTTCTACGGCCTCTGGCTTAATAATTGTTCACGTTTGAGTATTTATACTGCTGGCGGTATTAATTAGCTTTTTTAAAGGGTCACCGGGCTGCTATAGACCGACACCATTTTGTAAATATTTTATAACCAAAAAATATTATAATTTGGACCTATTTATAAAAACAATAGACCTATATCATAATGATATAACTTTATTTAATACTGCCCATACCAATACTATTATGTTAATTATGCTAAATTCGTTCTATACTAAGAATACACAATTGTTTTGTTTATTTCACACATATCTATAAATAATATTTTATATCAAAACCACAAAATATCGAAGGCACGTGAAAATTTTCAATGAAACTTATATAGATATTTACAGTAAACTACATGGCGAGTAATATTTGTAGGCATGAATAACAAAAGAGTCAAAAAGTTACCCAGCATTATATTACATTTTGTTTTAATGCAAATACATATGGTGTCACTCAGTCAGTTTTGACCGTTTTAGTCCATATAATATTGCTAGACAAAGTAGTTACATTACAACGTTAATAAATTGTATTATAACATTTGTACCGTGGTATTAGAGATGTTTTTGCAATGATTTAGGGTTTATTTAAGTTCTAACTGTGAACACTTAAATAACTACATACAACCATTCTTTTACTACATTCTAATGCTAGTCTAATGCTTTTGTAACGCAATTAACATCTTCATTATCAATCATATTGCTAGTATAATGCTTTTGTAATGCGATAGAAATAATAATGCTTCTTTATGGTGATTGGCAACTTCATTGACCATAATAATAATATCTTCTTTGGCCACAATAATGCTAATATAATGCGCCTGTAATGCAATTAAACAACTTTTGTGTATCTAAAGCCTTATAATTTGTGCCCAAATAAGCATTACAGTAGCCGTATAAACGTTTGTAATGCTACTATAGAACTAACTCAAAATGCGAAAACGAAAGCAGTATAACGGCTGACTTACAGCATTTCTATGCTGTAAGTCAGCCGTTATACTGCTTTGATGTGTTACTTGGGATCTAACATAATGACGACGTATATAAATGATAAAAACAACATTCATGGCTTTGAATTTCGACTTCGACTTCGACTCCGACTTCGACTTCGACTTTGACTTCGACTTCGATTTCGACTTCGACTTCCACTTCGACTTGTATTGTAAAATAATTTAATTTATGCTGCAAATTTATGCAATTTTATATGAGACCACCCATATAAATTTTATTAACTTTGCTTGGATAGTTTTTGAGTAAGCTTCAATAATACGTATTTTTCCCGCTTAGTACTCGTGTGGATGATATCATAACTTCCTGTCACTGTTATTTACATAGCAGGAGTGGTATTCGAATTTGTGTGGGGTAGGTACTGTGCTCCTCCCTTTTCTATGGTGGATGAGGGAACTTTACACCCTGTTTCTCAAACCACTTTTTTTTTTTTTCTAGTATGTGAAATCATCAAATGACTTCTCTCGCTCTGGGCGGAGCGAGAGGGTATGTCAGACTTTTACTGACTAAAACCCACCCGTGTTCCTTCCGTTGCCTGTGTGCTGGGGCCGCGATATCCCTTTCGGACAAACCCGCAACCCCAGCAGGCATTGGTCCTTACGGACCCCGTCAGTTGGTGCTGACATCCCTTTGAGGCGCGCGTGGAACACAACGCGCCCTCGACCCGGGCCTGGTCCTTATCGGACGGCAAGCTACCCATTGCTCACCGTTCGCAAGCCCGCGCCTACGGTGGCCGGAAGTCGGCTCGCGACTCAGCGGAGTTACACCCCGGCGTTTCGCCTCCTCGCGCAACTCCCACATGTGCGCGAGGACTTTTTCCTCCAGATCCCATGGCGGTAGTCCGGCAAGGAGGCTCGCCGCCTCACGGGAGACCGTGCGGTATCCTCGGACCAGCCTAATGACCATGACCCTTTGGGACGCGTTCAACCGCTGGGCCGGTCGCAGCCTCAATGAACGCGCCCACACCGGTGCCCCGTAAAGGGCCATGGACCGCACGATCCCCGCGTATAGCCTCCGACAGGAGGCGTTTGGACCCCCTGGATTGGGCAAAAGCCGCTTCAGAGCAGCCCCAGCCCTCTCCAGTTTGGGAGCCAAACGTCGGAAGTGCTCCACGAAGTTCCACCGGCTGTCGAGGACGAGTCCCAGGTACTTCATCGTCGACTCGCGTCGAACCCCTCCCGCCGTTATCTGGGAACCCGACAGTGGCGCGTTCCAAGGACCATAGAAACACATGGCCTCGGACTTGTGCAAGGCCACCTCGAGTCCCAGTTGCCGGATCCTATCGACGATTGTCGCAACCCAACGTGTCGCCAGTTCGGCCGCCGCCTCATGTTTCTCATACCTACCCCTAAAGTACCACAACTCAAAAGAGAAAAATAAAAACTTTTTACAAAAAAAAACATGACTTTAAAAAAGTCGGTGGCAAAAAACAAAAATTCAAAACCAAAGACACCGACTTCCAAAATTAAAGTTATTTTTCACTTTCTAGTGTTTTTTTTCGCAGTCGGTTGTTTTTGAGCGACAGTGCAGGGGATGTGTCGGCGCACGGGTACAGGCGCACCCTAAAGGCTTTTATTGTTTTATTGTAGAATAATAATCTTCGATCAATAATGCACTAGATACACTATCCCATACAAAAGTTCTCTTAAAACTGTCGCCAATTGTGTTTACGTACTTCTAGTTGAAATAAATATACATTAATGTAAATTCAACCTTAAATGCAATGCTTAAAGTTGTATTCACAAAAATATGTACAAAAAACAAAAAAGTCAAACATACATCAAAACAAATTCAACCTTACACGCTTGTTTTAAAGTTCGAATTACAAAGTGCTAATAAAAGCAATAAAAATTTATGACAGAGGCTCGCCGCTTGGACATGGAATGAGTCGAGTCGAAATGTGTTAATATTTATTTCTATTAAATATAGAAAAAAAAAAAATATACTAACAAATTCAGTTTAGCCTTGACACTCAAACATAAAGTTTAAGGCATACAATGGCAAAATTAAATCTTTCTGTCGTCGGAGAAACAAATATTTAATTACAATGGTAAAATTAAATCTTTCTGTCGTCGGAGAAACAAATAATTATAATGTCATGTTGCTTGAAAATAAAAAGTCAATTTTATATAAGTTCAAAAATACTTATTGTTACTGTTATACTGTTTTTAGTAATCTACGCCTTTGAGTGTTTCCAGTTATGTCCAATCTACTCGTATTAAAATGAATCGAACAAATTGACGAATTTTTATAAGGCTTATACATTTCTTTTCCTCTTTCTTTCGCGATAGTAGATACCCATTCTACACAGCGAAATGGGTCGCTAGGAAATCTACAAACAGAATTAAAATATAAAATAACAATACTACACCATGCATTCCCTGTTCCAGAACAGTCGATGTTTGTTACAATAGTTGGTAGTTGTCACAAACATGGTCAAACAATCATAATATTTGCTAATTGATTTATATTTACTATTTAATTCTGTTTTTATTATATGAAAAACACTTACTGATAATAAACTTACCGAAAAAATAAATATTCCTTCCAAAATCTTGGTGTTACGGTGGTTATTTACAAATTTTTTGAACGCGTACTGCGGCATTTTGACGTCTTAACGTTGGCTATGATTGGACCATACTAATTTGAAATAAGACCACAACCGAATCTGTGCTCTTATTTTTCGGTCCGTTTTTGAAGCGCTTACCGGGAATCTAGTGCATTATTGATCGAAGATAATAATAGTTACTTTATTACGGCCAGCGTTCTTTTTACGTGACGGGTCCAGTTACATTAATTAACTAACAGAGAAGTTTAGTGCGTGCTTTAACCGCTCTCGTACTGTACGTACCCGGGCCGACCGAAACCTTAATAGTTGAATGTTGATTTCATTGAAAAAAATATATTTCTTCTAGTGTGCTTTAATAAAAATATCCATATCACACATTATATCGGGCAATAACGTACAAAAACATAAATCGTACTTTATAGTAAAAACATAATAAAAAAATATATCACAGGTTTTTTTCAGTGACAATTGCCAATAACTCGTTGTAACGAGTTTTACGCGAAAAAAACATCATAAAACGCTAATTTATTTACGATCTGCCAACTATAAAGCGCCTCCGGACATTTTTGTTCGAGCAATTGCGGCTCGAATTAGCCGTTTGAATTGGTTTCCCGCGTTCGACTCACACTTGCAAATGGAACGATTTAAATTTACCCACACATGCTCCAATAGGGACGACTCTCTCGTATTTGTCGGATAAAATAGAAATATTCGCGCGTTTCGCATAATTTATAAATTAGCTGCCATGTCATCAGCTTTTCTTATGTACTACGAAAATTGATGACAGTATTATTGCCTCCTCAATTGCGGATTTAAAGTTTTCAACATGATTGTCATCTACATTTTTTCTCGATCTTTTAATGTTTTCAAAGTAGGTATTTTACATAATCACAATTTGAAATAATATTCTTTCAACCCTCAGTTAAGTGTAGAGTTTTTGAATGATATATCACAAAACAAATTAACTCCAAGCCAGCCAGTTTATCACGGAATTCATAAAATGTCAAATATTTTCACAAAACTGACAGCCCTACACTTATACACCCGTTAACCGCGCAGTGATGTCTCATTTTCTAAATTTGTTACGAAAAGATAAATCTCCGCGCGTCCCGGCTCTCGTTAGCTAAATCTTTCTCCTCCGTAATTATTCACCCGTTAGAAAAAAAAGGAAATAAACATGAAAAGAAACGTCTCACAACTGAAATTTAGTAAGTGGCCTGAGCTCATTAAAAAGCTGTAAAATTCTATTACCAGACAACGGATGGGTGTGTATCCGAACGAGCCAAACGTCATAAGGGACCAACAACTTTGTTTTTATCGTTTGACAGCTAAACGTCATTTGAAAAGAGTCTCTATGTCGACGGTTTAGGAGTGTCAATTAAATGATTTATCGGAAAATAAAATAGTGTGGGGTTCACAATGGCGGGAAACAAAGACGTGAAGCGTTGACAAGCGAGGATAAATTGACATTAATTGCCTTACCACTGTCGGAGTGGTTTGCAAGCGTGTTACGTGGTCGTTTTTGACGGCAATAGGATTATTTTAGGCGCTAATTAATTTACTTTCTACATTATTGCGGGCGATTTGATCTATTGCGTCTGGAAGCCTGTTTGGTGTTAGAAATGTTTGATGTTCGACGTTTAGATGCGTTCGGATACGTTTATTTTGTAAACAAAGGATTTAACAACACATTTATTCTGATCAAGCTTGAATGTACTTGAGATTCTTCTTATTAGTCTACCGTTACATTACAGCGTATATTTTAGGCTACTATTACCTACACTGTCATTCATTTCACTGAGCATTCTCTACGAGGCGCGTCTGCTGTACCTACGTCAGTCTTTCGACTGACGTAATCAATCTCTGGTAGTTCATCATTCTCCTGCCACTATCCCAATTTATTTGTAGTCAGCGCAACATGTCTTTTTCTTCCATACTTCTCTATTAGTCGTCATCTCGGTAGTCCCCCCCTTTCTAGCCATAAAATCTTTCACACAGTCCATCCATCGTTTGTTTGGTCTTCCCATAACCATCCACATTCGTACTCAAAACTTGCCTCACGACATTTTTCTCACTCCTCCGCATTACTTGTCTTTATCATGACAACCGATTTCCACAAAAGTTTTCAATCACTTGCTCGATTGGCTCAGTAGGTGAGAGGTTGACATCTGCCGATCTATAGCTATACTTACTGTAAAAATCTCACCGTAAAATTTTTGGTGAAGTGTGCTCAATAGTGTCAATCCCTAGCATAAAGTGGAATAACAGCTCTCTTCACCTTCACGGTGAGATTTTTACAGAATAGGTCAGTTGACTGCGAAATTCAAATTTTCTTTAGTTTTTTGAATTTAGCAGGTCAGTGTCAGGTTTTATGTTGATTAAAATAATATGATATGTCTGATGTTCTGTGAGAGAAAGTATGCAAGGGAGTCAACTGTTCCATGTTAGTTTAATTAAATTATATAAAAAGAATTGTCAATATTAATATTTTTATATTTCTATGTTAATTAATGTAATTGGTGTTGTACCGTTTTAATTAACTATAAATAAATAAATAAATGATTCGCGGCCGTAACAAATATGGTTTTACATAATTATAATCATTACAATCAGGAATACAACTCTATAAGTAAGCACAATTTATGGTCAAATGTCTTGATTTCATGAAATAGTCATTCAATGGAATTATATGAACTTAGAGAGTTGTATTGCTAAGCAGTTATGGTCGCGAAGGAGGAGGCGGAGCGCGCGAGGGAGATTCAAGCTGCACGCCCTCGCGCCCCTAGTCGCCGCAGGAGACGCCCCGGGCGTCGGGAGTCACAAGCTGACTTTCGGCCACCGTAGGCGCGGGCCTGCGGACGGTGAGCGATGGGCAGCTCGCCGTCCGATAAGGACCAGGCCCGGGTCGACGGCGCGTTGTGTTCCACGCGCGCCTTAACGGGATGTCAGCAACAACTGACGGGGTCCGGAAGGACCAATGCCTGCTGGGGTCGCGGGTTTGTCTGAAAGGGATATCGCGGCCCCAGCACATAGGCAACGGAAGGAACACGGGTGGGTTTTAGGTTTTAGTCAGTAAAAGTCTGCACTCCCTCTCGCTCTGCCCAGAGCGGGAGGAGTCATTTGATGATTTCCCACCCAAAAAAAAAAAAAAAAAAGAGTTGTATTGCTCATTTTTATGATTATAATTCTATAAATATAGATTTGATACGGCCGCGAATCATATTTAGATCAACATACAACATGATACTGACCTGCAAATTGCAAAAAACGTAAGAAATTGAATTTCGCGGGCTACCTTGACGCTTTCGCCATAATTAAACAAGTATGTAGTACACAACGAGGATCACTTGCTCGATTGGCTCAGTAGGTGAGAGGTTGGCATCTGCCGATCTATAGCTATACTTACTGTAAAAATCTCACCGTAAAGTTTTTAGTGAAGTGTGCTCAATAGTGTCAATCCCTAGCATAAAGTGGAATGACAGCTCCTTCACGGTGAGATTTTTACAGAATAGGTCAGTTGACTTTAAGGTTGTGAGAATGATTCCACTGCACACGTTATCAACATTCTAGGTATAGTTAATGACGATACGGTAATTGGATAGACATCTTATAACGTAATTAATTGTAACATGCGAAGAACGTTGAAAAATTGTTGATGAAGATCACATGATCTTCATCAACAATTTTTCAACGTTCTTCGCAAGTTTGATTTAAAAATTAAAATGTTCCAAATATTTCAGGAAGAATATTTTTATACATGATATCATTTGAAAGATCACGACGCCACTTATCAAATCGTTCTGGAGATTTATTTTATCATCACTGATCATATCCGACTCGTTATTTCTGCGATAAAATTGAATTAACTATATTTTATTTCTGTAAATTGGTTGATGATGTTGGCACCAAGACCAAGTTATTGGATTCTATGAAGTCATCTACATACGTTAAGCACTCCACTAGGATTTTAAAGACCAGCCGATATAAGATGATAAAATCACACCGTGAAAACTTAGGTGAAGTAAGCTGTCAATAGTGTCAATCCCAACCATCAGATGGAAAGACAACCCTCTTCACCTTCATTTTCACAAAGAGTTATTTTTTTATAGACGCTTGACCAATATTATTATTTATTAAAATTTATTTAATACTTTATGCACACAAATGTACAGAGGCGGACTTATGCCTTACGCATTTTCTACCAGTTAACCTTTGGGTGAAGCCTTTGTTTCAAACAGTGGTAGATGCAATAACGAAAATTGTGGAACAAATTTACCATTTATATTACCTATCAATCCTAAAATAGAGTACTGACAAACTTTTTAAACCTAAATAGGTATTATTCGAAACTGTAGTCTGTAGTCTTCTATAGAACGAGAAAATTTGGCAACATTTTCTCGTTCTATAGAAGACTACTAGAAGTCAAGTACCAGAGCAGCCAAAACACAGCTGACAGAATCTGGACTGTAATACCTACCTACTTAATTTGAGATTTTCTAACGACTGCTCCAATTTTTTTAATAAGGACTTATCTTATTTATTTATAACATAACCACTTAATTGGCTGCACCGTTTATGAAGTCACAACTCCCAAATAAAAATTGAAAAAAGAGAGATTTTTTTTTGGCGCGCTAATTACCGCGTTCGGATAGTCAGTGTGGCGCTCACAGTCAGTTCCAAGATGGCGGCCCGACTGGCTTGACATGTTGATAAATTACCACTAATTACTCAAAGCGGGGAGGTGTTTATTGAAAATAGCTGTAAGGTGACGACGAGTCGTGTCTGCTACGATTTCTATGTCCGTTCAGAATGACTTCCGTAGTAAATTAAGTGTAGGTACCATCGTTTTATGAAACTAATTATAAAATTAATGAAGTAGACTGATAATAAAAGTCATTATTGACGATGGACGCTAGATTTTAAATGGCGATAATTTCGCCATTTAAAGTTACCATTTAAAGTCTACTGGGCCCACAGAAGTCGTAAAACATAATGTCTTGCCAAGAGAGCGAATATTTGGCTTGTCACAGCAATCGTAATCGATCAACGCTTAAAGATAACAATTCGCAAGTGTCAGTCTTCTTTCGTTACGACTACCGACTTAGATCGTTACTAGTCTGATGAGTGACAAGCCATTCACGAGAGAGCTAGTTCATTGGAGAGCTGAAAACCTGTTGATTTCTTTGATCAACTTTTGCCAACCTCGTAGGTACTCATCATCTTATTTGCGTTGGACATGCAGGAGTTAGACTAACACTAGAGTTGTTCCCTTTACAAATTAAATTATTTATACCTACAAAGCTCACGCACACGCTTCTATTACCTCGCAAGATCGCAATAGTTCCTATCCTATCAATCATTTAGGGGAGATTGATCGAAGAAGGCACGCACAAAGAGCAATGGAAAGCTATGGGAGTAATGGGAGAACCTTTTCCCAGCATATTCAGCCTTTAATATCCCCACTGGTACCAGCCAGAAAAATATTAAAAAAAAAAAAAAACGAATTCGAATTTTTGGTTTCCTCACGGTGTTTAACTTCACCGTTTTGAGAGCATTGATGATAAAATAATTTACAAAAAGTACGAGTAAAGCGCCTGTCTAGGTTCGAACCTATGACCTACAACTCGTAAGTCGCGGCCGTTACCACTAGGCCACCTCTACCCAGCAGTGAGACAATAAAGGATGAACAAAAATCTAAAGGGATATATAGGTATGTGTCGCTGAACTTCAAACTCGGATAAATCCAATTCTGAGATTTTTTAAGATTTTGGTGTCAAAAGAAACGGAAAAAGAAATGCTTTTAAACAATTTTATCAGTTGTGTATAAATCCGCATGGTTTTTGAGAAAATAAACCGTTAAAATCATAATATTTTATCTAAGTCAGATAGATCCATGAGACAGTTTTTTCCAAATGTAGTTAAGTCCATGAGAGCCAATCAGGTAATTGCGTTTGTTCAACATGGCCGTCAGTCCACGATCACAATCCAGATAAATCCGAAACCTTTAAATCAAAATTCTATAAATCCACACTGAGTTTTTTCAAAGATAGATAAATTGCATTCCATTATATCAAATGAAGGTAAATCCAACTTAAATATTACATTTTTGAAAGAATGAGTGATTTAAATACTGAATTGGCTAAACAGGATCGTTTTCTTCAATAATGTTGCCATAATAAAAAAATACTGTGTTTTAATTCATGAAATTAAGACTATTAACACTTTTTTTTAAATATCTCCTAACAGGGTAGAGTGGATTTATCCGAGTTTGAAGTTAAGCGACACATATCCAGAGTGGAAACTCGAAGAATCCATGCAAATCATATTCTCAGTCTAAATCAAACAACTTTCTTCACAGGATCGTGCTCATCTCGGGGGAAGCGAGCTCGCACCGCATTCAGCGCGCAACAGATCAAGAGCTTAGAGGCTGAGTTTGAAAAGAACCGCTACTTGTCAGTTGCGGCACGAGGCAGACTCGCCAGGCAACTTAGACTTACTGAGACACAGGTTTGTTGATAGTCAACAGTTTTAAGAAGTACTTCATTAGTTACAGACGCAATAAAGGGCACAATAAAAGAGCCACACCACAAACGACAGTGCTAAGCGTTCGGCCAACGCATCTTAGCAAGGCGATCGATGTGCCAACCTGACTGAGCTAATATTTTTGTGCAGACGTGAGCACATAAATGTGATGGAAGGCGGACCTATCGCCAAATCTACAATGATTTTCCTTATTCACCAAAAAAAACAACCAATGCGACACAGGAGTTTGAAAATAAACTAAAGTGTGTTCAGTCAGTCCGTAATTTAATTTGTTTTTTCAGATAAAAATTTGGTTTCAAAATCGTCGAACGAAATGGAAACGAAAATACACAAATGACATCGAACTTCTGGCACAGCAGTATTACAGCAGCCTTGGCATCGTCAGTCCTCGGCCAATGTTCGTCGGCGACCGCCTATGGATCTTCAACTACCCCAACAGAGTCCCACCCACACAACAACAGCAATGGATGAAGTCCCTAAACCCAATGAACGCACAAAACCAAATTATAGACAGAACAAACATGTTTCGAAATCTACCAAAACCTGACGTTCCATTTTTGAACCCCACTGTTTATCCGAGCGAAAGAGTTTTCATGGACCGCGGTTTAAACATGGCGGGTAATGTCAATGTAAAAATTCCCGCCCAAAATCGCATTTTGCCAAGAGAAGTTTATAACAATATGGCGCAAAGGAGTATGGATGTGTTTAAAAATAATATTCTAAGCCACAGTAGCCCACCGCAAGACTCTAATGTTGATCATTTGAGGAGGTTGGAGGAGAATTTCAGTATTTAAAGACGTTTGTATTGGTCAGTAGGTTAATATTATTTGTAAATAAAGTTTTGGTCATGATTATTTTTGTATAAGTATTATTTGTGGTTGTACCCTTTCACGTCATCGATCGTCCATAGGTACCTAGTACGCTTTGGAATATAGCTTCATCTGTCTGACCGACTCCTTGACAATTCAAGTGCCTGTAAATGGTTTTATTGAAATAAATGCTCTGAGTTTGAGTTGCGTAGGTGTTGCCGAAACAGGCCGCGAGAATACGCTGGTGAGACGTTAGGGTAGTGAACATTTTGAAGGGAAGCCATCTAGAATGGTTGATAGCCGTGGTAAAACAAAAGCATTGTCAAAAAAAAAACAAAAAGCACAGCGTGTAATCGAGTTATCTTTACTTACCCATACATAGTTATAGGTTTGATTCCCAATTCAGAGTTTACTTTTTATTGAAGAATATTCCTGTTTGAAAAAAACTTTAGTAAGTAGGTACTTACCTATAGGTACTACTGACATCGCTATCGATAGCAAGATGTGCACATGCAAAAGCGTAAAGGCTCGTGTAGACCAGCGCGACGCGACGCCGGGATGCGACTCGAACTATACAATTTCTAAGAAAACTTCACGGTAAAACAATAACCGGTGTCGCATCGAACTGTCGTGTCACGTCGCGCTAGTCTGCACCTGCACGAAGCTTAACTCGCTCAACGACAGTTCACACGACAGAATAAAAACTTTGTTTTACAAAAAAACAACAACGGACTTCCAAAAAAACACTACGGAAGTCGGCGGCAAATAACCAACATACAAAACCAAGTTTTTGTTTCTCGTTTTTTAGTGGATTTGTTCGTAATTTATTTAAGTAACAATAGCCTAATGTCAACTACTCATCACCTTTTACAAAATATGACTTTGCCCGATGCAGGGACGTTAATCGTTGAGGAGTTCTCCTGGTACTTCACTATCAGCTCCACTTCTCCGTAAGCATTGTGACAAGCATAAATTGCTTGGCAACCATATTAAAGTAATCGAGTCGCAACCCGCGAAATACTTATTATTGAGCAGTTTCGGACTTCGGTGATGTGATCTTCTCATCAGTTCCACTTCACCAAATAGTGCTTTTCGAGAGCAACTGCACAAGTTACTATAAAAAATACCCAAATCGCTATAGGTGTGCCTATAATATTTGAAGTTTTCTCTCGATTTCGAAAAAATATATAAGCATGCGAATTGATAACCTCCTCCTTTTGGAAGTCGGTTAATAAAAATAATTATAACATTTACAACATGCTTATAACTCATCTTGAACTACGAAAGTAGAAATTGGCCTGACAAAGTTACCACTTCATAAATAAGCGCTGTCAAGTGTCAGTCAAATTGGACGTGCATGTGCAAAAGGTGTTTACATTTTTTTAAATTGAGTACTCACCATCACCAGTTACCTCGAAGCAAATATACCAAGGTATTCACCTATTTAGGATTTGGGGGATTGCGGTAGGTAAGTATCCCGTTGCTGATAGAGGCTGGCACGGGAGCGGATCGCGGAGATTGGCACTGGCACAAGTAAAGAGAAGCATATGCCCAGACGTCAGTAGTGAGTAAAGTCGAGCTGTGGATTATGTTCTATGATTTCTGAAGAGAAATGGATAACGATAAATGTAGTTTAAAAATCGTTTTGAGCACACCTGCTTTAGCCACAGTTTAGTAAACCCTTTTGAGATGCATAAAAAAATCCTCACACTTTAATTACAAAGTTCAAACATACCCAAAATCGTCAAAAAATGTGGAACGCTTCACGATTTTGCGTGTCATCCTTGCGCAGGGGCCATGCTAATCTTCTCTGTATCGTTCCAATTTTAGTATATGTACTGCCGAAGCAAGTACACTAGCTACGCACGAAATCTTGTATATTAGCTGAAGGGAACAGAAAATTTTAATAGCGCGATCTAAGACTTGTTGAAATATTTTCTAAAGCATTACTAATGTTCGGCCGAAACTCACTTTTAGTCATAACACTTAGTATTCCAAATATTTCAATGATAAAAAATGTTAAAATAAGCAACTCTATTATTCATTATTTTGCAGAAATCCATGTTTTTGGCTGATTCAGATATGTCAGCGCCATCTATGTTTCAAACCGGAACTACAACATGCGACACGTCACCACTTGTACGATGCTTCTATTGAGTGAATATACTCGTAGATGGCGCTGATATCGACGTTTTGTTTTTAAATGTGACTACAGATGTCTCTACTCAACCTTAACGCTTAAGCTGTCTATGATAATAGTGGGCAGAAATATGAATGACTCGTATTTTTTATACTCTTATTACTGGATGCATGGGCTTACTCAGCTTTTGGTCCAGGGGGGGAGGGCAAATCAGAAATTTCGCGAAATTTCTTATGTTTTTTGCAATTTGCAAGTCAGTCTCGCGAAGGAGGAGGCGGAACGCGTGAGGGAGAAGCATAATTCGCATAATTCGCGCCCTCATCGCCGCAGGAGACGCTCCGGGCGTCGGGAGTCGCGAGCCGACTTCCGGCCACCGTAGGCGCGGGCTTGCAGTCGGTGAGCGATGGGTAGCTCGCCGTCCGATAAGGACCAGGCCCGGGTCGACGGCGCGTTGTGTTCCACGCGCGCCTCAAAGAGATGTCAGCACCAACTAACGGGGTCCTTTAGGGCCAATGCCTGCTGAGGTTGCGAGTTGTCCGAAAGGGAATGCGTGGCCCCGGCACACAGGCAACGGAAGGAACACGGGTGGGGTTTAGTTAGTAAAAGTCTGACACGCCCTCCCGTTCCGCCCAGAGCGGGAGAAGTTATTTGATAATTTCCCAACCTAAAAAAAAAAAAAAGATCTGACAGAATATCTTGATTAAAATATAATTCACTACCATAACAAATATATATCTTGACTTTTACGCGTCTGTGTATACTGAATCACCATTCAATTGTAGAGTTAGAATAAGGCATTGCTCTTGTCACAAATGCCTCTAAACTAAACTAAAAATCACTAAAATTAAGCTTAATCCTGTCAAACGACGATTTCCCATTCTGAAATAGACTAAAGTGACACAATTAAACTATATTTTAGTTTGACAGCACTAAGATAGTACTGAGTTTTTAGTTTAGTGAAAATGGCAATTTTGCTATTCTGAATATGACATTTTTCACCTAAAATTTTGATTGTAAAATACCAAACCAGACTAATTCTGACAATTTTTAATCGCGATTAAAAAGGTGTGGTGTAAAATAAGTTGTCATGAACTAAAATTCACACCAACATTTCGACTTCACGTGCAAAAACAGTACTGTATTTTTCTTTTGCTTATATCTCGAAAATGGTGCGTCCTATCGCAAAAATAATGAAAATTTCGACCCCCTTTATGAAACCCTTAAACCCCTAAACCTGAACATGTAGGTAATACGTTTTCATGTTTTCCATACAAAAAGTGAAAAATTCCATATAAAACACGTCGAGGCGGCACCCCCTGCGCGCCTCCGGCTCTAAAAAAAATCACGGGTGATGGCAAACCACGGGTACCACGTGGTTTCGCAATTGTCAAATTCTATTTTAGTTGTGTCAAAATTATTTTTTAGTTTAGAGAAGTTTATTTACAGAATAGCTCTAAGATTCTCATAGCTTAAAGTAAGGAATTTTAGTGATAGTTTAGTTAGTTTAGTTCGTTGTACAAGAGAATCGGCACCATTCTTGTCATCCGCTTCCTTCGATTCGTCGGTATAATATAGTGTTTTTTTTTATTTTATTATTTTATATTCTAAATAATATGTACTTACTTCTTTTTTTTTTTTCTGTTTTGTCTTCGTTTAGCATGCGTTCGTTTTCATACTCTGATGTCACTTCGTGGACAATAGTGTGGGTTATACGTTTTTTCTACTGTATTTTAACTACTTTTTGTAAATGCTGTAATGTATAACTGTTTTTTGTCCCAAATAAAATAAATAAATAAATAAATTACAAAGTATTCCTAACATGAGTTTTATTCGACAACAGTAGGTATTTAGGCTTACAAAATCCAGGGAGGGCAGCTGCCCTCCCCCCCCCCCCTGGGTACGCCCATGACTAGATGCGACTATATGCCCAGACTATTTAGCTTGTATTACGCGTAAGCACTTGCGGGCAGTATGTATTTGACATTAGGTCCCGAGATTCTAGGGGTTTTTACCAACTACAGTGAACTACACACTATTTGTATGTGCTACTGTTACTACAGTTCTTTTACCTCTGATTTTGCAACACTGTTAAAATCGGTCAACTTTATTGTCTTTGAATTAAGGTTGCTGTTGGGTTGCAGCCATCAACAAGTCTGGCAAAATCACAGAGGTCTTTATTTTCGCTATAATAAGGTTGCTATTGGGTTGCTGCTATCAGAGATAAAAACCCTATGAAAGGACTGTACTAGATCTACGCTCGATTGCTTTCAATTTACTGCTTCCAAACTCTGATTAAACCTGAACAGACGCTCATGCAAATTACGCCAGACTGCTGTGTCTTGAGAAAAATATAACATTTTTCTACGAAAGACTTCCTTTGTGAAGAGCTGCAATGCTACCTATCTCCAGCTGCCGTTGCCAGGGTCCATCTGAGTTTTTTAAATGAAAAAGAACACGACACGAAAAAAACTTCGAAACATTTCCCCAAGTGGTTGTTTTGAATACTGTCATGTCACAAGCAATTGTGTGTATGGAAATATACAAAGATTTATTTATTCAGCCTTAGAAATACTGCTAAGCTTATGCTAGAGATCGGATATTCGGATGCATAAGTACCTAAAGATGAGGTGTTGGCTATTATGGAATCCACTTTTGTATCGAAAAAATCCCGGGATTCCGGGAACGACAAATTTTGAGTTCTGATTATAGAATCGAATGTATATTTATTTACGTTCAGGTGTTGGCTAATATGGAATGCACTTATATATCGATCGCAAAAATCTCGCGATTCCGGAATTGATAATTTTTTTACTTTTTTACTATAGAAATGCGAGCTAATGTTGTAAAGTAGGGTGCCAAATTGGCATAGCGACTAACAACTCGGTGCCTTGAGTTTCTTTAAAAAATGCTTACAGAACACTGCAAAAGGAAAACCTTCATAAGAGGGCTGATAAGTCGTTTCCAAACCATATATCCAATTAGTTGTGCATTCCCAGATTTTATGGAATTTCGGGATTTATTTTATTTAAGAAAAAAAAATATTAAGAAGACATACACTAAAATTTCTTAGCCATAAATTAACTTTAGGAATATATGTATCCGAATATCCGATCTCTACTTATAACACGACACATAAATAAAATAAACGTTAGTTTTAAATACATAATTTATTTCTATGGTACAAGATATTTCCAATGATTTGCCGTTACAGAATTTATAATTGCAATATCAAAACAAAATGTACAATGTTGTTAACCGGAGCGCTTTGCTTTGTTTACCCAATGTTTCTCAATTTTTATAACAATTTCGTTTAAATATAAAAATCTATACTCCACGCTTGGTTTATTGATTATTAACACTTTTAAATCATCGGTTCTGTATATAAATAATTCCACCAAATTTTTTTCCCTAAATGTCCATTTCCACGCATACGAGACACATTTTTTTAATATTTATTTATCAATATAAACATAAAAAATAACAAGTCGCACATTCATTTCTTGCTTTTACACTTTTTTTAAGACAGTTGCCATGATGTGTTGTGAAAAGTATTACTAAAATTAGTGTTTCTTACATTATGTTCCGAAAACACTTTAGGCATTAATTTATTGTCTACAATTCATACGAAACGGATGTCGTCGAAACGAATCGATTACGGGCAAATCGATTAAAATTACAGGCTTAACAAATAACAGCACTGAAGAAAAGAAAAAAGTAATTCAAACTTGGAACAGTGTGGGAGTAGCAACTGTCTCGCCACCATAGTGTGGGTCTGATATGGGGCTACATATGAAATGCATGTTGTTCTTTCTGTTTGAGAGTGTTGTATAGGTAATATATTGTATATGCTATGCGCCAGGCTTCGCTTACAAGTCCATATTGACACTTCACTTTACTGCAGCGTATCACGTTGTGGGTTTGTGTTACCTGGAAACAAAATATGCATTGTGAGATGTATAATAATTCAATTATTCCAATAATAAAATGCGAATAACCTGACTCCATTTGAAATAAGATGAGAAATTTAACTAAACCTTTTTTACAGCCTGTTCAACCGATTTTGACTTCTATTGCGTTGGTGGCAGGTGGCATGACAAATGGCAGCTGCAGTAAACAGTTGGTATTGCAACCACTTTTTTGCTTTTAATGCCATCCTTATGCCTACCGTATAGAAGTCAGAATCGGTTAAACGGACTGTAAAAAGGTTTGTTTAAATGTCTTATCTTATTTCAAATGGAGTATAGAGGTGAATACATATGGGACACTCCGCATTTTAAGTATGAAGTTACAAGTAAGTACGCGGCGGGCTCGACTTGTCGAATTCAGTGGGCGTAACGTAGTCAGAAGATATAAGAGTTACGCGATAGAGAGGTAACTTCTAGGTGTATAACTGTAGGTAATTAGCGCGGTGTGACCTGAATTGCACTTTATTGTGTCGTGCCAAGAGTCGGTTTTTATTTAAATGATTTTGCGGAGTGATCCATCTGTACTATATGTGATGGTAGTAGCAGTAGTAGACCGAGCGTTGAAATAATGAGTTTATAAAAACACTGGCTCCAGCCCGCGACTTCGTTCGCGTGGAAATCGATAAAATACAGCCCATGTTACTCGCCGATAACTAGAGATCGGATATTCGGATGCAAATTTACCTAAAGTTGAGGTGTTGGCTATTATGGAATGCACTTTTGTATCGAAAAAATCCCGGTATACCGGGACCGGAAAATTTAAAATTCTGATTATAGAATCGAATGTATATTTACTAACGTTCATGTGTTGGCTAAAATTTGGAATGCACTTTTGTATCGATCGCAAAAACCTCGCGATTCCAGAATTAATAAATTTAGTACCTTTTGACTTATAGAAATGCAAGCTTTATGTTGTCAAGTATGTTGCCACATTGGTATAGGACATAGCGACAAACAGTCGGTGCCTTGAGTTTCTTTAAAAAATGTTTACAGTAGGTATATAAATTTTTATGTTATCGCTGCAAAAGTAACCTTCATGAGAGAGCTAATAAGTCGTTTCCATAATAGTATGGAAACGACTTATTAGCCCTCTCATGAAGGTTACTTTAAATCCCGGAATTCTATATGCCCTAGTCGGACACCTATGTGTCCATATAGAATTCCGGGATTTATATTAAGATTGTTTGTTATTAAACTCAAACTCAAAACTCAAAGCATTTATTTCAAATAAACCAATTACAGGCACTTTTGAATTGTCAAGGGGTCGGTCAGTCAGAAATATGAAGCTAGTTGCCCATTCCAACGCGTAGTAGGTTCCTATGGAGAAGAACGGGCAAGAAACTCCACGGACACTCTTTTAAATCAGAATATTGTTACAAAATATTGGTTACATCATTCATGTTGTAATTATACATGTCTAATATTAAGAAGCTGCTTCCACAATTTCTTAGCCAAAAACTAACTTTAGGCAAATATGCATCCGAATATCCGATCTCTACTGATAACGTAGCTTTCTATAGGTGAAATATTTTTTTTAAATCAGTTAAGTATGTTTTGAGTTTATCCATTACAAACAAACATACAAAAAATGAAATCTTTTCTCTTTATAATATTAGTTTAGATTATGTTTTTATAATGATGGAGAAACTTCACGGAAGAGAATCGATTTGCATTTGTGAAGTTTAACTACAAATAAGAAGTAAAGTGGTATACGGGGTGTCAGGGACATCGACGCGAAGCCGGCTACCATGGATTCAGTATATATACATTTTGACCGCGTAGGTATTGCATTTTTCTATGAAACAGCTGTTTTTTTTTTAATAACCGACGAAAAATTTCAACGCAGGGGTTCAGAATCATGTACTGAATCCATGGTAGCCGGCTTCGCGTCGATGTCCCTGCCACCCTGTATAAATGCCCAACATCTAGTGTCGGGCAGTTAGTGGAGCGCCAAGGGGTCTAACCTTGGATTTTTGTTATAGTGAATGAATTTTTGATTTTTCAGATCGAGGTGGGATTTTGTTTTATATACTATAAATTGCAATGTTTACCAATTACTTTTTTGTGCTTTGGATTTTTGCATTTTAGGGGTATGAGGAACAGGGTGTAAAGTTCACTCATCCCCCATAGAAAAGGGAGGATCCTCCGACCAGACGGGTGTGATGTCTGGCGGGCAACTGCCCAGAGGTTTGAAGTTGGGAGATTCTATATATGTTTATCGCGCGGTAAACTCTAATTGCGCGATGCAGGATTTGTGTGACGTCAGGATGTTATGTGACGTCAGGTTTTGATGCGTAGTTCGCATGTAGCGATGTAGATGCCGCTACATCACTCCCCTCCGGAGACCGGAGGTCGATAGTGGGCATAGTCTTGAATCTTGCGATGCTTCACAGTGCCAGCTGTGGTTCCAGTGAGTCGGAACCGGGTGCCGCATAGTTCGCGGTGAGTCGGAACTGTCTGCGGTGATTCCCCAGTGAGTCGGGGTAGCGCTGCGTTATGATCCAGTGGGTCGGATGTGGTACAGCGCTGGGTTGTGGCTGAGGGTGATGACCAGGAATGCGCGTTCGCTGCATGCTGGTGGTCAGGATACCCGTTGAAGCCGTGGGTGCTGACTGGCTGTGTGACTCGCCTCACGAAAGCTTGCGGGAGTGATGATGATGATGACGTCACGCTGAAGTATCTGCACGAAGGCTGCGTTGACGTTCATGCTCGGGGTCACCAATTTAGGGGTATGAGGAACAGGGTGTAAAGTTCACTCATCCCCCATAGAAAAGGGAGGATCCTCCGACCAGACGGGTGTGATGTCTGGCGGGCAACTGCCCAGAGGTTTGAAGTTGGGAGATTCTATATATGTTTATCGCGCGGTAAACTCTAATTGCGCGATGCAGGATTTGTGTGACGTCAGGATGTTATGTGACGTCAGGTTTTGATGCGTAGTTCGCATGTAGCGATGTAGATGCCGCTACAGCATTGAAAATGCTTTTTTGGTTGGTTCAGTAGGGTCCCATTTTCAATAAAAATGCAATTAGTTAGTTATAGAAATGAAAATGATATAAAAGAATCATTACTGAAAGGGCCACAATAATGGGAAAAATATGTAAAATGTTTATACAAGTATATATTTTTAAATTAAATAAAAACCAATTACCAAAAAGGTGTCTCCGAACAGGGTAAACATCTATCCTTAATTATAGACCTATCGAAACCAGAATGGTATCATTTTAAAGCTCTTTAAATTCTCCAGGATTTTTTTATTATAATTTTTTCTATATCTCTTTTCGTTTTTGAGAAGTTTAAGAATCTTTAAAAATAGTTCCAAAAGAAACGGTAAAAAATTGGCGTCTTTTTTTTATAAAAAAAAATAATAAAGCTTACAAACAAATTTTTTGCAGTATTGCTAATAATTGCCCTTGTTTGAAAATTGCCCTTTCAGTAACGCGTCTTTTGATACCTTTCATTTCTCTATCTTAAGAGGACGCTAGCCCCGGGTCGCACTTTTCTTGAAACGTGTACCGTACTGAAGCCAGTGGCGGTCCCCCCATAGAAGCCGAAAAGCCCGGCTTGCCTTAAAAAGTGAGCCCACCAACAAAAAAAAAAAAATTATAAAAGCAACCAAGTCAATAATCATCTTGCAAGAATTGATAAGAATAATACCTAACATTAAACTCCGCGCTGCACTGTGTCAGCCGCGCGCTTTATAAGCTACGATGCCAGGTTTACGTACTCAAAGAATAATATTTAAATTCCGCGCCGTTTTGCATCACGCACCGTTGCCAACTATCTCGGATGCAGTTGCGATCTCGGTCTAACACTATAACGATAAGTAGGACGCGAGATCGCATCGTAAATGAAAACATAATTTTTATTCTTTCTCGCTCGCACTTGTGTTGGCTTTTATGAGGCTTTTTTACCACTCTTCTTTCGCATAGAAATAGTTAAGTTTGTTGATACCATTAGTATGTACCTATTTCGCAAAATGTTCTAAATATTAAGCCCGGCTTCTGATTTTTTTATGAATGGAACGAATCGTGCGTTTGATTATGAATAGTAGGAGTAATGACGTGGCAAATTTGTTCAAATTTGTTTTGAGCGGCTAGGTACCTGGTGCACTTTTTTTCGCTTTGATATTTTTCATTTTCTGTGAATTTAAGTGTTGTGATTAGTTTTGAAGTGATTAAAAAGTTTCTTATCATTGAAATGAATTCGGAAACGCATGCAATTGTTCCTTGTGAAGGACTAAAGTGTGCAATCCTTACTCGGAAAGGTAAATACTTTGAGTTTTACAGACAAATATAATCTCGATAGTTATTGTGGCGATTTCATTCCGGGCTTTTGTTAGTGATTATAGTGTTATTTTATCATCAAAATGGGAATTCGGAAACTGTGTTCGAAAAGGTATGTAACTTGAGTTTTTCGACAATAAGTAACTCTTTACTTTACCGTAACCAACCTCAAATTACTGTAGATACTTGTTTCTCGGAAATAAAAACAAGTATTTTTGTCAGTCGAAAAATAGATTGAAATAGGCATTCGATTGTTTATTAGACAACTTTAGGTAGGTAGCTGGTGCCATGAAAACACATAATTAGTGTTGTTTGTATGGCATTTGTAGTTTTGGTAAACCACTGAAAAACAAACCCTATGTCCTATTATTATAATCAATCACAAAACACAATAATTTTCGTATCGAAGAGATTCTTCATAGGTGTTTTGAAATAAAGATAAGAGTTGGCTATTGTCATTATGATAAATTATAAAAAGTTATTTTGGTATTATCTCATGTTAACATTTTCAATTAAACTCATAAAATTATGCGTACGGCAATAGAACGACAAATCGATCATTTGTTGGGAGCCATCTAGTGGATTTTGATTGAAAATTTTAGCATGTGACAAGTGCATATGAAATAAGGTAAAAAGATTCGGCTAAACGGTGTATTTACGCGCATTCATTCATATAGATGGCGCTTATGAAAATTACATACTAATGCTTGATAATACTTATTTAGAAATCTTCGCATTTTATAAAGGTTTTCTAATAATGTTGTACCATGAACAACATATGAAAAATCTGTTGGCTTGCCCTAATTTTGACGCCATGGCACGCCGCTGACTGAAGCCATCGAAAAAGCATTTTCAATGCTAATCCTATTGAAACCAGCCTATCCTATTGAAGCCCTCCAGGATCATATTATACATTTTTTAGATATCTCCTTTCGTTTGTGAGAAATTTAAGCTTCTTTGATAAAAATCCCAAAAGAAACGTTAAAAAAGTCGCGTTATTTTCAAATTTCAAAAATTTATGAAGAATATAAAAAAAAATTAAACAATTTTTTCAGTAACAATAGGAATGATGATAATTTTTTTTTTTAATTTTTTTTTCTTTGAGAGTAGAAAAAAATATTGGACACGTATTTTTTTTCTTTTTTTACGTAAATTAAAGATTACGGCGATACATTGAGGTAAAATGTGCCATGACGTCACGAGTATGTAGATTTTTTATACATACTAGTGACGTAGCGTCCCCACTCCCCAACCTAAAATGCGTTTTATCTAAGTAATTTTTTATTAATATGACAAAGCAAAAAATACGTGTCTAATATTTTTTTATTATCTGACTGACGGACTAATTAGAATTTCATTTTTTTTACCGAGGCATCATCCCTATTCTTTTGATATAATTTTTGTTACTCATCTTAATAATTGAGGACGCTAGCTAGAAATATTTGTTTCAATACTCCTCATAACATTCAAATAAATGAAGTCGAAGCAAACATTTGTTATACACAACAATGTGAATATTGTTTAAATGAACAAATATTTTATTAATAATTCTCTTCTTTACTTAATTTTCCTTAAACAATATATATACAAATATATTCTACAGAATAATATGTATTATACCTATTACTTGAATTGTTCCAAGAAATCATTTTTGACTTGACGTCTAATAAATCGATGAACGCCGGCTGCACGCACGAGAAAGTGCCCCGTTACGCTCATTGTCCCGTTGCGCTCATTGTAACGTTACGATCGGAGCGAGGGAAGGGAATGTTTTGTTATGACGTTGTCACGTTAAACTATCGTCCGTAAACCGACTTTACAGACAACCATTTTTTTTTTCAAATCAATGTCACAATTTTTTAATAGGTAAACTTTTCTATATACCTATATTATTAGCTAAACATTCCATTTTGTTTTTTTTTATTTCATTCACTAACAGTAATCCGAAGTTTTCATGTTTTTAACGCTCAATGCACTCCCTCCACTAGTGATGTGCTAGACATTTGAGACACTGCGTAATTTATAGGGCCCATATAATTTTACTAGTTTCTTGGTGGCTAAGTAATAACAGCCGCACGTTTCGATCCATCAAGTTAAGCTGCGCTTGCCGGGGTTGGTCAGTGGATGGGACCATCTTTACATACCGAGACTCTTCGGTGCCTCGGTAAGCACATTAAGCCGTTGGTCCCGGCTGTCATTTGTGGATCTTTGACAGTCGCTACGGATCGTCCGAAACCCGAAACGTTGTGTTTCGGGTTTCGGACGATCCGTAGCGACTGTCCGAAGAGAAGCCCGAAACTTTCACAACCAGTCTTAATTAGGGGTATCGTATTAACCAGTTACTGGGTTGTGAAGGTCAGATAGGCAGTTGCTCCATATAAAATACTGGTATTCAGCTGCATCTGGCTAGACTTGAGGCAGACCCCAACATAGTTAGACAGATTGATTTTTTTCTTGGTATGGTCATGGTTTTCATAGGCCGGCTATAAAGTAAAACTCTTTGGCTGATATGGATAATGCTAAAGTATTGAATCGAAACTAATAATTCTCTTCTCTAATAATGATTGAGCCTCTTTTGTGAACCTGCAAAATTCCTATTTTAGGGAGCTAAAAGTAATAGCCAAGTATAGCTTGTCCACTCTGAAATGACGCGCCCCACTATCGCATTACCCATAGAAATCCGCATTACCGTGCGCGTAAATGCATTAGCGGGCCGCGTCATTTCAGAGTGGACAAGGTATAACTGCAACCAACTTGGATGTAGCGCTAGCTCGGCTCGCGAGCGGTTGGTCACAGTTGCAACCTAAGCCAACCGGTTTGGTTGGAGTCCCCTAGCTTAAATACAGGTTTATAAATTTAAAAAAATTATCATCATTCGAAGGTCAGTTTTTTTTTTTGAGGACCTTACAAATAGTATTTTTTTAATGCGTCTAAATTCTATTCCAATCCTTGTTTCCAATTGATGTTATGTCCACGTTATGTTAGTGTAAATGAATTTGATTTCAGAATAACTAGTACCATTGAAAAGCTCATAAAAATGTTTGAACTTGTAGCACAAACTGAACTTTATGTGTGGGTTTTAATGTTGTTTTTCCAAAAATACATGCAGGGTATAATAAATCCATAAGTAAAATTGCCTGCTGGGAAACAACTTTTAGCTTTGGAGTGAAAAATCGTTGTTTACGGTGTAACGCACGCAAAACATTGTGCTTATGGATGCATGCATTAGTACAGGGTTCGTGAGAGTATTTTAAGTTTATTTAAAACTTGAACTTCTTTTGGTAAAAAATCATCAGGAAAAGTTGTAACTTTGACCTTCAATATCTTCATAACTAGAAGGTTCCCAGGTATGGTCAAGTACAAAAAAAAAAAAAAACACATAACGGAAAGAACAAGTTAGTCTCGGGTTCGTTAAGCGTCTTTTTACACCCGTTATTTGTTTACATGTTTGGAAACGAAATAGCGAACACAGTATACCTGGTTAGCTGTCGTCCTGCAGCGAGGTGAAGCGGTTCCCGAGCGCGAGCGGCTGGCGCGGCGCGGAGGGCTCGCGCGCGGCGCCTGCGCCCGCAGTGCTCCAGCCGCCGCCGCCGCGCTTGGCGCTCGCGCCTAGCACCGGGAAGTAGTCGTCGTTGTGGATGTCGGGCGCGTGTTTCTGCAAATAAGAAAAAGATCTTAGTCAAAATGTTCCCCTGAAAAGCAGTACTTACTGGCAAATCTCAGGATGCCACTAAACCGTGGTCAAGCGACGATATTATAGTTATGAGATGACATTTTGAGGCAGTTGTCGAAATCGATCGACAATGGTCTGGTAGCGCCTCAAACGGAAGCAAGACTATAGTTCATACTCAATCACTTATTGGATTCCACAATGCGTACTTAAAATTTAATGAGATCATTATTGACCCTGCCAGGCATAGCTAAATAGTAGGAGAGAGGAAGCTTCGCATATCAGTTTTCTTGAACTAAATAACAGTAGAAGCTAGTAGTTTAGTATTATTATTCTATGACTCCACATGTATACTCATAGAAACGAAGAAAAAACACTGAGGATTAGGACAAAATGTCAGTCACGGAATGACGAATTTATCGTTTTTACAGAAAATACAACCGACTTCCAAAAAGAAAACACTACAAAGTGCAAAATAACTTTAAGTCGGGTATCTTTATTTTTGTCCTATTTCTTGCCAGTTGCAACCGACTTTTTAGGCGGTAAGGTCGAAAAGGGTCGTTTGTCAATAGAGTATCATTTTATGGTTTTTGAGGGTGTTGGTGGCCTAGTGGTAACGCCCGCGACTTACGAGGTGTAGGGTTCGAACCCTGACAGGCGCTTTACTTAGTGTAAATTATTTCATCACCACTGCTCTCAAAACGGTGATGGAAAACATCGTGAGGAAACCGGCATGTCCTAGAACCAAAAATTCGAAGACATGTGACATCTACCAACCCGCACTGGGCCCGCGTGGTGGATTACGGCCCACTCCCTCTCACAGAGAGGAGGCCTGGGTCCTAGCTGTGGTAACATTATAGGCTGCTTATGATATTATGCTAGTTCTTTTTGCCGTTGCGTTAAACATTTTAATTTGGTAACAAAAGGTCGCTCTGCAAAGCCTTTTGCCTAACACTGAGACATTACAAAGCAGATAGAAATAATTCTTATAACACCGCATCACTTACCGTACTCCTGCGCACATTCTCAACAGGCCGCTGACGCGACGATGGCGGCACGTACGTCGCCGGCTTGGTTTCGCGCGGTTTCGGCTCTTCGACCGGTGGCGGTGCTGGGGTTTCCGCTTCCGATTGATGCTGCAATCAAATATGGCAACGTTTAAATCGTTAATCTATTTAAATTATAAATATATAGGGGACAGACAAAAACTAAGGACAAAAAATTACATCATTGATTCCAATGCGCTTACTGCTTGCGTATTGATTAAGGTTGTGTTGCGAGTTTCCTATTGATCAACCCAAAAATGTATTAACCGACCACGTTTTAAATTTAAGTCTTTTTCAAAAACATTTTAATAACGTTTCGTTCGAACGTAACCGAAAAAAAACCGTTCTTTAGGTTTTTAAGACGAAAACGTTTCGAAAAATATACCGTTCTCCGAGCCCTGCCAGCCACACCTGTGCGACTAATCCATAGAAAACGTACTAAAAACCTATGAACTGCTTGTCGCTGGATTACCGGTGGCTATGGACGATGGCTCATTTGCGGTTAGCCAAGGATCTCACAACTTTTAATTTAAGAACCCCTCCTCACTTTTCCCAGCCACTGCAACTCTTGTAGGCCAGAATGTACAATGGCAAGTAAACAGAAAAGGTGATGGTTTTTCTGCTTATCTCAAACTCACAGGCTTATTCCAGGGTCCCTTGACCTTCGCGCCCTCAGGACCCGCAGTATCCTCGGAGGCGGAGTCGCGGCCCGAGTCCGACTGTTGGTTGCCTCCTTGCAGCACCTGGATCTTGAGGCCAGTGTAGTCCTTCACCGGCTCCTCATACTCCTTCCATTCTTCTTCATCCTGGAAAGATTGGAGATAATTTGTTCAGTAACATGATTTGTGTAAAAAAGACATTCAGGGAATGTTCGTATCGTATAGCTGAATAGTTTTACGATATGATGATGACATGGATGCTCTCCAATCTGACCTGGCGCGATTGGATGATTATTGTTTAACTAATAAATTAGACTTGAACCCTGTTAAATGTTCATTAATCTCCTTTAGCAGAAAACGCGTCCCTCTCCCTACAACTTATAAACTTAAAGGGCAGCTATTAAACAGATGCGACGGTGTGCGCGACCTGGGCGTTTTTCATGACTCCAAACTCTCATTTAACGTACACATTGAGCAAATAGTGGCCAAAGCTTCGAAGTCACTGGGTTTTGTTATGAGACTCGCAGGGTGTTTCAAAAAAGCCAAGACCCTTAAGATTCTTTATTGCTCTTTTGTGAGAAGTCATCTTGAATATGCGTCACAAATCTGGAACCCGTGTTATGGCAAGTATATTGATCGTATTGAGAATATACAAAAAAGATTTATTGGTTTTCTATGTTTTCGGCTACGTATACCATACCATTCTGATAATTACTTAAATCTTTGCAAGAAATTTCTTTTACAGCCACTCAGAAATCGTCGTCGACTAGCAGATTGCACTTTCCTTTTAAAAATTATGTCAAACAAAATTGACTGTCCTGATCTCCTACATAAACTACGTTTCAATGTTCCTCAGAGATCAGTTAGATTTAATCCGCCTATCTCCATTCCCTTTTCCTCTTCTAACTACAGGCAAAACTCATACATGGTGCGAGCGAGTAAGGACTTTAATATTCTTTGTAAAGAGTTTTCATTTGACCCATTTACCATCAATACCTATTCTGCACGCGCTCGGCTGAACGCTGACTTCTTTAAAAGTACATAGTGCTTATTGTACCTTATACATATAATTATATACTTTGTTTTTTTTTTTTTTCGTGCTTGTTAGTGATCCTAAGATTTCTAATACTTATTCTGTTTTTACCCGTGAGAACCTGTAATTGGCTGTATGTTTCATATACAACTGTTATCCATTTATTATAGCTGTTGGTTCTCCTAACAATAAATAAATAAATATCAGTATGGAAAAAATTGGCCAAGCGCGAGTAGGACTCGCACACGAAGTGTTCTGTGCCGTAATTAGATCGAGCAAAAAAAAATTGGATGTCTGTAAAGTCGGTTTACGGACGATAGTCTAACGTGACAACGTCATAACAAAACATTCCCTTCCCTCGCTCCGATCGTAACGTTACAATGAGCGTAACGGGACAATGAGCGTAACGCGACACGTTTTCGTGCGTGCAGCCGGCGTTCATCGATTTATTAGACGTTGTCAAGTCAAAAAACGCCGAAATAAACACGTTTCTTGTATGGTGAAATAATCTGGGAAAATTTCAACTGTCTACCTATTACGGTTCATGAGATACAGTACGCTGACAAACAGACGGACGGAGGCTTAGTAGTAGGGTTCCGTTTGGCACCCTCCGGGTACGGAACCCTAAAAATTGCTATTATCAACCAACTTGGAAGACAGATTAATGAATGCAGTTTCTCATGACAATACTCTTATTCTGGTAGACTACGATTGTAGATGGTAATCTACTTATCGTATAGGCGATCAACAAAAGCGACAGAGGGATGACTTCAAGGTTGGCACCATTGACCTATTCGCCAGAAGCTTTTCAGTATACATGGATGGAGAGTCAGCTTTTATGGAAGGTCTTGCCTCTTGACGGTATTCCATCTTTTAAAGACAAATAATTGAGGGGGCGATCGTCTTTTCGTAGTTGCAAACCATCACGCAGAAAACAATGATACTCTCAAAATAGCGCTAAAGAAAATAACATACAACTTCCGACTCTTCATAAAAAACAGTTCGTTTAGCGTTACATAACGAATTGTTTCATTTGAAACTGAAGCCATGTTCTCAGTAACCTAAATCTATTATGGGCAGTTAAACGGTTCTGTGAAGTCGAGGGATTCCCCGAACCGATCTGATGATTTGAATAATGGGAATTACTCAATGTTACCGTCAATAAAATGATTATTTAACTAGTCAGAGAAATATATTATGATATTTTATGCTGAAAATGCTATGCTGGAATTTCTCAGTGGCAGATTTGCGCCCAGTCTCTGGAAAGAAAGTTAATGACGCGTCAAAATTCCCGTCGAATGTCAAAATTCAGTCAACGAACGTACTTAGCTCATTTTTGTGTTGATGTTCGAGAAACTGGTAATTGGAGTCTGGACTTGTGTCCGTTTGAAGGCAATAGGCTCGCCCCTATTACGTGGGACCCGAACATAAAGCTGACGTAATGTGGGCGTACTGTTTACCATTTCTTACCAAAGCGGCAAACATTACGGCGACATTTCGCCGAGGAGCTATGTTATGTTATTACCCGTTTGAGTACGTAATTAGTCGGACATTCCCGAAATAATAATAAACACGCATAAATTGTTTAATTTCTAATGATTGCAACCAAATAAGTATGAACAAGGCCAGTTATCTTATTTATCAGTAATGTTGGGATTTAGATACTATTGTAACTACTATCATATATAATAATACCATTATTCTAACTTATTTAGAAATTTAGGCATTTTGCTAAATATAGATTTATCAGGATTTTTTAAATGATCATGTCATTTAATATCAGTAGCTTAATTCTATTTTAATTATTTTTTTATTATATCTCTAATGGGCTCTGTACAAGTACTTGCACTGCCAAAAATCATCGGACAAATATTTTTTTGTTTCATTATCATCGAATATTTTTGTCTTCATTCGTCTTGGTAAATATTTTCTCCTTACTGTGCAAAATTTTGCTGCAAGGTTTTATCAGCAGAATAACAACCTAATGATGAAAGATAGATAGATAGATAGAATATTCTTTATTATGCACACCATACAAATTACAGAAATAAATTTAGAAATGTTACATAGGGTGACACAATGGGCGGTCTTATCGCTAAAAGCGATCTTTTACAGACAACCTTTGGATGGATTAAAGGAAGGAGAGACAATACTGCAGGTAGTCAGTGGTGTACCATTTACATACACAATAAATACGTAACGCATAAACTTAACCACATAAATATATACATAGATATATATAAAATAATAAACATGAAACAAGAATAAGGAACTATATGTAATGATGACGTTTAAGGAAAGAGGAAGTGTTTTTTCACCAGAGTTTTAAAAGTGGACAAAGATTGAACACGCCTAATCGACACGAGCAAGGCATTCCATAACCGTTCTGCTTGAACTGTAAAAGATTTGTCATAAAAGCTGGTGGAATGCATCGGCATCTCTAGTCTCAAGTTTTCTGATGAAACTAGAGTATAGGTACATGTTTTCTTAAACAGCTCCAGACTAACACTAACTTATTAGTCAAATTAAAGGTCTCAAACTCTCTCCTACATTTCGGGGCCCAACAGTGTCCATAATGATCATGTCCTTGTAAAACCCTAACTTCACATTATGAAATGAAATAAATATATTTATTAAATTAAACTTTACGCAAAAGTAAAAAAATACTGCACAAAGGCAGACTTAATGCCTGAGGCATATTCTATCAGTCAACCTTAGATGCAGAGACAAATTGAAAACAAGATATTTAGTTTAACTAAAACGTAAAAGATCTTGGATTGTGGTTTTCACATAGTGCCCTAGTCATTAAGGCCCAAAAGGCTTCCACAATTACCGTTTCTTTATCTGATGGCTCACCCTTATGGCATTACTAATGACATCTGCAATATCATATAGATTATCTTTTTTTTTGTATGGCATCACATAGTTGACCACTGAAGTCGTGCCTACTTAACCGGGCTGTCCTGTGGCTACATTAAGCTATTAATTAAGAGCTCCAGCCAGGACGTAAAAACTATGCAACTGCTCACACCCCCCCCCGTTGGGTATGAACCTCGGCTTAGGGCGCCACTGGGGGAGTACAGCAAGATGGGGCAGGCCAGATCATAACTGGGCAATTATTATTAGATGTAGATTATCAATACATTGCCATGGTAAATAGTTTCATCCATGAAAGCCAGTATGTAGCCATTGATAATAAGTTAGAAACATAAAATTTTAAATGGTGATTTCAGTCAGATTGTGTAAGTCATTCATGGTAAGAAACCTGCTTGACCAGAGTCTCTTTCTGGTCAGGCAGGTTTCTTACCCACTAATGGCTAGTAACAAGAATAGTGTTAATTGAATAGTTAATGGACTGTGTAAAAGATGAAATGGCTAAGAAGTGAATTTTGAGATGATGGCTAATGGTTATGTCTGGAAGAAAAACATGTGCAAAAAAAGTATGGTACCTGCCTTCATGTTTTGTTGATAAATATTTGCATGAAATATTAAAGCTGTCTGTAACCAGAATGGCGACACACATAGAGTGTTCTATGATGAAACCTAAATGCCTAAACCTAAATAAAATTAGTCATAATTATTCTGTGCCTACCCCCTAATGGGAACCAGGCACGTGTATATTATGTGACATGTTTAACACTTTTTTTTTTCCTTTATTTATATAGAGACATTTAAAATCGCAATGCGTATGTCAGTCTCATCATACCCTAATTACACATATCTGGGCCATGAACCTAAACAGACTCTTCGCATCATCGCCATTTGGTTGAGCCAAGATTTGATTGAATGTGCCTACTTCAAGTCTGTTCAACCTCAAGACCCTAACCAAATCATTTCTCCCAGACTCATACTAAAATTACTATATACAAACCAGAGCACATGAAAAGGCTGACCCTGCATGGTTCTATACCAGATTCCTTTGTCCAGATTATTATTTGCCTACCCTAATGGGCCCCAGGCAAGTGTATATTATGTGACATGTTTAACACTTGAGATTATTACAATAATATTACTGTGTTAAGAAGTGAACCTAACACTATAAAATGTATTAGTTGACACAAAAGATTGAACTTAGTTTTATAGGTATTAATCCATTTCAGGATATTATAATGTTATAAAATACAGAATAAGAATACTCAAGTCCAAGTAACATGACTGTTCTTATCAGACATTATTGTTTTCCTTGAACGCTACATAAATAAGTCTGTTGGAATTGTTACGATTGTCAATGTACATACATAAATTATAATTGTTTAAGTTGTTTACATGTACTTGTTTATTATTGTACCATGTGAAGTTAAGATTATGAGAATTTATCAAAACAATGTATGAAGGTCTAAAAAGTATTTGGCTGTATTCAGTTTACTCTGACATTATCAGAAATTAGTGTATTAAAAATTTATGGTATGTGTCTATGGATTGCCCATGAATAATTTCAAGAGGATTGTCTTAGCTGTGTTACATTTTTTGTTTGAAGAATGCTGACAATGTACTGGGTACAACAATATTGCAAATGTAGGTAATTTTGATTTGGAATAAATTACAATGATTTGGCACAAATCTTCAGTAAAACACAACTTTCTTTTATGAAATGTTAAACATAACCTATCATGTTTCTTACCATGAATGACACTGCATTACAAGTATCATCTGTGGAGACACGTCTGCCGCTACAGATACGTATTACATGGAAAGTACCCTTGAAAATCATGTTGATTGCTTGAAATTAGGCTAAAGGATTGACGACCTACTAAAAAAAATTTGCAAATTTTTCATACGAAACCAGGTCAAACGATACACAGCCACGAGAAGTGATCATTAGTCACCGTGAAATAAAACCGGGCTTCACTAATCGTCAAGAATGACCACGAATCGCCCCGACACAATGATTGTCATGATGTTGTGTTAAAATTTTAATGTTTAGTTTCAGAACTCACCCCTGCTCGACCTCCTTCCTCTCCTTCCTGAACCGGCCGCTCCTTCTTCGGCCTTACATCTGATTTCTGTTTTGGGTCGTCCAATTTTTTGGTCAACTCATCGGATGTAGCGAACTTTTTCACTGACTTCGACTTTTTGCGATCTTTTTTCGCGAAGAAATCGTCCAAGTCGGCCATATCTAATTTTGAATTACGATTTAAAGTTTTGCTCTGGTAATGAAGTAATTACAGCAATATTGGAACTAAACGTAAAGGGGAAAATAGGCCCCCGAAAAGTGAAATGATTTCTGTAGCAAGCGTGGCCGACTGTTTCTTTTTTTTAAAATGGCAGATCCTATGTTGCCATTTTCGAACGCAAAAACGTCATTTGCAAATTGCCATTGAATTAAATATAGGACCTACCATTTTCTCGACTTGTGTTCTCGTTTGATGAGGAAAACGCTTCATAATAATTATTATTATACGGATAATTGACCTTTGATTATTTGGAAATATAGCAAAATGTATTGCTTAAATATTTTTTCCTATGATTTTTTTTATGAACATGGTTTCGGCGAAGATCATTCCATAAGGGCCTTAGTCAAACATATAAAGTAATGATAACAAAACTCAAGGAAAAGTTTCCAAAAAATAAGTCTCAGTTACAACTATACGCATATTTCATATAGTTTATCCTTCCTTAAATGAGCAACAGGCTATGTTGCAGAACATACTTTAATTTAGTTTTTTTTATAAAAAGCTGACAAGAAAATAAAACATTAGAATAAAATCTCAAAAACTAAATAATAATAACTTTGCTCGTCGACAAAATATTCTTAACAAAACAACCACCTTTCATTTAGAGGAGATATCTTTTATTCTCTTGATCACTTTTAGAAAAGGAAGGAAGAAAATTTGATTTATTGTCTCAGAAGCACGGTGCTGATTATGAGTGCTGAACCCACCATTCCGCAAACTCCACCAAATTAAATAAAAAATCCGGGTTCGCGATATTTTTTGTACCTAGAGCTGCAATATTCCTGCTGCTAAAATATGGGAAAAGAGGACTGATGCCTGTTTTCACCGACAACTAAGTGACACATAAATGAATCCCTAAATAAAAGTGCACTGCTGAATTTTCAACACTCAGCGCTGAGCCTAGCGTTGAAAATCCAACAGCGCACTTTTTTTAGGATTTTGGTATTCACTTAAGTGTCACTTAGTGAAGGTGAAAACGGGCATTAATGTTCTACCTATCTGGATCCCGAAACCAGAGAGAGTGATCGCAATACGTCATGCTGACTCTAGGTCCTCTTATCTGCTATCCTTGGAAGTAATTTTAAATTTATTCGTACCTATTACACTAATTCCAATTTCTGCCTCGACTTTAAAATCTTTCTCTCATACATAAATCAGCAAAATATAATCATTTCATAATTTGCCAGATTTCCTCAACACCTACAACATTACAACCCAATCACTTTTAAAAGGTTCTCATCCACATTCGAATGCTATTACACACACTACCAATATCATATCGACGGGTTATACCAACGTATTCGTTTGCTTAAAACACTTCAGTTCAAGCTTATCAGCCCATCGTCCGGTCAGTATCCACCGATAACCAATACAATTATCTTATCTACCTTTATACCTGGCCATTTTGTAAAGTAAAGAACAAGCAAAAGTCAAAATGTTGGGTCCGCTAGCCAGGATTTCAAGCCAGTCTGGAAGAAATGTGATGAAGAGTTTCTTCAGGAACGGATCACATGGAGGAGTCCCTGGAGAGGTAAGTCCAGACATGTTATTGGTTTGTTTATTACGTAATTCGGTACATAATTTTTCGAATCGAGACACGTTTTTTGCCCTTTTAAAGGCACGCCTAGTTCTTAAATGCATTGTTATAGCGGGATTACTCATTAAGCCTAGAATATTGGTCCTTGTTTGCGAATATGAGTAGTATTTGACTAGATAAACCTCGTTGCATGGATATTGTCTTTGCATAAAGGTACTGATTCATGAGCTCATAACTTGAACCATGTTGGTTCAGTGGGAAGAAAAATCGTTTCTTTCCTTTCGTTGTTCAACAATCCCCAGTTTATCTTTTGCTCCTGGCAGTTTCTTTCTATTATCGCTTGATGTGAAAACATAACAGGGAACTGTATTCTAATGAAGAGTCGTGTCCTTTTTAAAATTCATTACATCACGCCTGTAACCTGTAATTCCCCAAAGATTATGCAAAGGGGTACTTACTTTCCTTATCCACATTTTGCCAGCTTCTTATTCGCTTTTTATAATAAAAGTTAACTAGTCCAGATTACTCTAACCACCTTGTAGAAAGAGTTGGGCAGAAGAGAAAGCAGGGACCATTACTACTTAAAGAACTATTAGCTTAACAAATAAACAGGACGAACTAATGCTGCTGTCTTCTATAAATCATTGTTTTTTTTTTACTATTCAACTCATCATAAAAAAAACGGGCAGAAAAGCTCCTATATCCATCCATACTTACTAAATGCGAAAGTAACCCTATGTGTACGTATGTTACCATAAACGGCTTAACAGATTTTGATAAAATGTGGCATACAGGTGAACATGACCTCTGGTAGGATAAAGAATACTTTTATACCGGTAGTTCGTTCCCGTGGGATAATACCCGACAACTACACGGGTGAAGCCGCGGGCAAAAGCTAGCGCCATGTGGACTATGAGTACCTACCTTAATATTTTTAAATTTTAAATTCCTCTAATACGTCCCCCAAGAAGCTGCAGTAAGAAGATATAAGATATAGGTACCTACTCTTGCATTTTATGTGATGAGCACAACCGGTCTTTATGTCCACATAAGTCATAACACCGCGCTGACTGAATGCATGTTTACAAAAGCCACGATTGTAGCCTCGCGAAATATATACTACAAGCGACACCTGCTTCGCACGTTTTGTACGACTGTACTAAATATCAAGATTTCTTTATTTATTATTGTTACGTAAGTTTAATGTATTCCGGAAAAAATTATGGTGAAAATCGCATCAAAATCTGTTAAGTACGAAATTTTACAAGCTACTTTAATTTATTATTTGTACTAGCTGCTGCCCGCAGCTTCGCCCGCGTCGACCCTAATTCTTTTCTAAAATAAAAGTAAGCCTAATACTCCAAATAACAGCTATCTGCCAGTGAAAATCCCGTCAAAATCGGTCCAGCCGTTTCGGAGATTAGCCGGAACAAACAGACAGACAAAAAATAGTTTTTTTTGTCTGTTTTTTCAGGATAGCAGGGACATCGACGCGAAAACTGTTACCATGGATTCAGTACATGATTCTGAACACCCCTGCAATGAAATTATTCAGCGGTTATTAAAAAAAAAAATCTGCAGTTTCTTAGAAAAGTGTTACCTACGCAGTCAAAATGTATGGAACAGCAGTTTTTTTTTTAAATAACCGAGGAAAAACGATGTCCCTGATGTCCCTGCCACCCTGTATATGTACATACCATATATACTTCCATACGCGTTTAGTAAAAAGCTGTTATTTTGGCATTTTAAACAGTCGCTTCAATTTTATTTATTTGTATCTATCTATACCTGCTACATAATAAATTAACAACTACGTACACACAACACGGCTTCAATTACTTTGCGAAATGCGCATACCTCTTGTTTTAATACTCGTAAAAATCGAATCCACTTACGAGGTCTTCGAATAACATTGGTTTTCACTTTGTCGGGATAAGGAAAATACACCTATTTATTTCGATCTCGCCAATAAAACTTGCGAAACAAGTTTATTAAATGGCAAATTTTGAAACAGTGTTTTTGAATGCAAAAATGTAGTGTAGGTAACTTGTTTCCCCCCGGCACATCCACATAGTGCCAGCCAATTTTTACCAATAAAAAAAAAAAAAAAAATATTCAAAAGTTATTTTTTTAACCATACATACCGGACATTTCAAACAGTCATAAAATATATCCTTAAAAAGTTAAGGACCACACTATGATGCAACTGCGTTTATAAGATAAACTCATTCTAACCCAATCCAAACTTTTTACCTGTACCTACCTACTTGATGATTTTATATTTTCTCTTTTATGTGCATCTATAGAAGGTACCTTACACACTGTGTCTTTTATTTTTCTAATTGGTTTTAAACCATCTTAATTAAAGAAATATATAAATACATTTATTTAGGTCTCTACTTTTCTCTCTTATCGGCACGAAGATGAGAATAGCTCGAGCTTTGCTTAAAATATTAGCTCATTCAGTTAGGTGGTGAGCGGCTCGTGGCTAAGTACCTAATAACAGCCGCACGGGTCGATCGATTAGGTTAAGCTTCGCTTGCTGCGGTCTGTGGATAGTTGACCATCTTTACATGTCCCTCGGAAAGCACGATATTCCGTTGGTCCCAGCTGTCAATTGTAGATCTTTGACAGTTGTTACGGGTCGGCAGAAACCCGAAAGTCGGACAACCAGTCTTACCAAGGGGTATCGTGTTACCCAGTAACTGGGTTGTCGAGGTCAGATAGGCAGTCGTTCCAGGTAAAATACTTGTCCCAAATTAGTTGGGAGAACGCTAGGCAGGTGATAAGGAGTTAGGTGGTATTGCCCTGACGAGGCTATCTGCCTAGGGTCCGCACATTTAAGTATCAACACTCATAGAAATTCGCTAGATGCGAGAAGCACCGGACCGGTCACTGTAGCGACTCTTCGGGTACGCCCATATGTCCAGCAGTGGACGTCCTTCGGCTAAAATAATGATGATTGTGATAACCCCTTTATGCGTTTTTAATGCACCTCCATACCTACTAATACAGTAATTAAAATAAAATGTCTTCTAATTCCAGAACCTTCCGTTTAACATCCACAACCGCACGCGTGTGACCCTCACCTTCTTCTGGTTCGTCGGCACCGGCATCGCGGCGCCCTTCGTCGTGCTGTGGCACCAGATGAACAAGAACTAAACTTGGTAAGTTTTGTGAGGTACTATTCCCGACCCTTATTATGATTTTAATAGATTACTCTGTGGAAGTATAGTCTCCTCTAAGGAGTTGTGGTGTCCAAAAAGCGGGACGAATGTCCATATATCGAATCCTAACAAGTCCTATCTTAGGACATTGTCGGATTTAAGTTTGACGTACAGAAGCTGTCCTATATCGTAAGGTTTCTATCGGAGTAAGACTCATAGTGACGCGCCGGTACCACTACGGGGTGAAGTTAGTCGGTACACCAGCAGTAGACGCAGGTACATTGATGGAATTTGGATTAGAATGACAAACAAAACGAACAATAATTGTTTTCTAAAATACCGACATCATCAACTTTATGTCCTCCTGTTTCTATTACAAGGTACATAACTTCAAGGGCGTCGCCAGGGGGGGGGGGGCACCTGCCCCCTTCTAGAGATGAAAAAGAATTAGTGAAATACAACGCATTTTAATGTAAAGAAACTACATATCTGTAAAGCCAACTTTATTTATTTTGACGACCCATAATAGGTTTTTTAAATGGGTCTAATCCGGAATCCGGGGACGTACACTTGAGAGCAATAAAATCGCACACCCCTTGTAATTTGGTTTATTACTGATTGTTTTCTAAAATCGAAAGATATTGAGTAAAAATCATTAGACAAAATTAAAGCATACAAGCTTAGCTTTACAAAAACATAAAATTAAAATCATTGACCTTCACGTAACTTACAAAAACCGACCGTACACCGAATTCCCCAAATTCACGCGTTTGCGTTGTCACTACTTGCACCCTTAGCCGCAGGTATAAAAAGGTCAGTTTATTGGAATTTTTATTCAGTTGCATACCGAAGGTCAACGTGATAACATCTCTACTGGAAGCATACGGATTTACTGGAAAAATATGGATACTACGCCCGCAGAAGCCGCTCAAGTTATTGCCTTGCTCGAAGCAGGCCATAACCAAAGTGAAGTTGCTCGACGGCTAAATTTGAGCCGCTACTCTGTTCGTCGTGTATACCAGAGGTTCCAAGAGACCGGTGGCTACATTCGGCGACCAGGATCTGGCCGGCGACGCACAACATCAGAGCGTGATGACCGCTTTCTTGTGACAAGGTCTTTGAGAAATCGGCAACTGAACGCGGTTCAACTGGGACAACAGCTTCGAGAAGTTCGCAATGTCAGTATAAGTCGGTGGACAGTTCGAAGAAGACTAGGTGAAGCAGGAATGACTTCACATCGCCCAGCAAATGGTCCCAAATTGACCACAGCTCACCGACAAGCCCGGCTACAATTTGCTAGGGAACATTTAAATTGGACGTATGACCAATGGCGGGCTGTTATGTTCTCTGATGAGTGCAGAATGACTTTACATGGTCACGATGGACGCTCTAGGGTCTACAGAAGGTCATCAGAGCGATTTTCACAATGCTGCATAAGCGAACGTGTGGCTTTTGGAGGTGGATCGTGTATGTTTTGGGGTGGCATAATGTTGGACACTAAAACTGACATTGTATTCATCACTACGGCGAATACCGGCCCGAGATCGAGAAGTTTGACGGCTGCACGATACGTCGAAGAAGTGCTCGAAGAACATGTGAGGCCGCTTGCGTGGCTTATGGGAGAAGATTTTCTCTTAATGCACGACAACGCCAGACCGCATGTCGCTAGAACAGTTTGCGACTACATGGAAGATGTTGGAATCACCGCGATGGAGTGGCCAGCTCGTAGTCCTGATCTCAATCCGATTGAGCATGTCTGGGATGAGCTAAAAAGAAGAGTTCGAGCAAGAAGCCCTGCTCCTACGCGCCTCCAAGAGCTTCAACTTGCCATTGAAGAGGAGTGGAACGCCATACCACAAGATTTCATGGTGAAATTAATACGGTCCATGAAAAACCGATTAAGAGCTGTAATCAAGGCTAGGGGAGGGAATACACCTTATTAAAAAACAATTTGATCAAGCATTTTGAGTTTTATTTTTATTCTTTGTTAAGCTAAATTGGGTAATTTTATCCGTATGTTGGGTTTTGTGCCCTAAAACTCCCTATGGGTACTTTTTTTACACTGTATTTGATATCATTAGAAAGGTACTGAAGTAAACATTCAAATAGTGTAAGTTTTATTTTAATATGTATTCACATTTATGAAAAAAACTGCTTTAACAACAAAAAGTCAACGTGTGCGATTTTATTGCTCTCAAGTGTAATTCATTGTATATGTGTTGGTGGTATGCCCAGTCATAATACCTATTAGGTTTCAGCTTTACAGTTCTAACTAGTTTTGGGAAAAACGACCCGAAAGGTCCGTTTCCAACCCATACATTGTAAATGGAAATTATTATTTTTCTCAGTTTCAATCGGGACTACCGAATTGAAACTGATTTGTCAAAAATCAAATGTCCACCAACGTCGATTTTGGCCCCATTGTGCACCGTAGAGCAAAAAAGCAAAGTAGATTCATGTGCTCCCTATATCAACTTTTTCATTTTCCTTCTAGGGCGTCCCAGATTTCCACTCACATTTGCCTTCTTTCTATTCGTTTTCTACTATTGATATTTCGAATGGGCAAATTGCACGACGACCTACTTTAATTAATTAGTACTAAGCGTAATTAAAGTGTCATTCCGTCGTTCTATTAACAGAAATACAATGTTTAATTAGTGCTAATTGATTGATACTATGAGGTGTCGTGCAACTCTGATTAAAATAATCAATTAGAACCAGGCCCGGATCTAAGGCGGGGGGCAAACTTCAGGGGGCGACAAATACAACTATAGCAGACAAGTTCACCACCCAGCATACCGCAACTTTGCAATAAATGAGACGCGCAGCACATTTAATCTTTATTTTTTACAACAGTTTTGGCGCCCCTGTTGGATTGGTGCATTATCGATCTATAAAATTAATTTTGTAGCTGCCAAAATCATTTCGAGAAAGTTTTAATTTCCCGTGCTACCTTAGGGCATCCCCCATAAAGGATTGGCAGGGGCGGCATTTGCCCCACTTAAAAAAAAACTAGATCCGGCGCTGATTAGAACTATCTCAGCAACCAGTTGCAAATCAATCGTCGGTCTTCAAAAGACGTAAAAACCTATCCAATTAATTTGTCCTCATGCTGCTGAAACAAGTTTATTAGCGAAATTGGTTTGTTTTGCCCATAACTAGGTATACCAATCTATTGGGTGTGTTTAGTATAATTACACACTCGGGTTTTAAGGACTTAAACTTTTATTTTTTTTATGTGTTGGTAGATACTTATTCAGCTTTCTGAAAAACACAATGGTGTAGTGTTACACTTTGTAAATAACATCATGCAATTCTTTAACTGGGGTGGACAGGAACAGCTCATCTTAGTGTCATCTCAGATATAATTGTTTGAACAGACTTCATGTTCTTGCACTATGTGTGCTTGTGCGTGTATTTGTTTATCTAATTTACACGTCTATTCACTGGTGTAAATACCTCCTCAAGTTTTATTGGCATCATAACAAGTTCAATAAATATCTGATACGTCGCATATTCTTGAGACAGACCACCATTTAAACTTGACTCCATATAGCTCATTAATACTGACTTGACCACAAACACAATAATAATCTACATATATAGGTAGGTCTTATAAGTAAGTTGATATATCTTATTGCTCATTGTCCTGCCAACGTTGACTGGTTGACAGTATTGTGTCTTTGCTAAATCTTGTCGTGGGTTTATTATGGTACCCAACCCGTAACCTGCGCACCCTCAAAAGGGGTATTTACCAGTCCCATATTATAATTATAACCGGTATGAGCCCTATTCTGCTATTTCAAATTAATCCCCTCGATCCTTTCAACGCCTAGCTTCATAATCGGTAGCCAAAGTGGTCGTGATAATTATAATATTGTAATTCTCTTTATTTCAGGTACTTTCCAGCGGATGAAAGTTGAACTTAATTATTTATGAAATAATTTTGTTACTAACTATGTAGATAAATCTAAAATATATAAATCATAGAAAATACAAGATGCAGTTTCATTTTTCTAAGTTATTTTCCAAATTTACAGATGCGTTCATTTCAGAAACTACCATGAATTAGAAACAATGGGAACGCAGTGGTAGTTTTCGCTCGCTAAAACTTCACTCCTTTTCGTGAAGGAAATCGAATTTTCTGTTTTTCGCGAGATAAGTCAAGGAAAACTTGAAATTACAAAATGTTTGCTCCCTTAGCTCGTGTTTCTAACAAACTGGGCAGGAATGTGATGACCACCATGGTGAGGAACCACTCACATGGAGGTGTCCCTGGCGAGGTGAGTTCTTCATTCAAATTTTACGTCATTACATAATCTAATGCGTCAGTCAATTGTTTTTATTAAACTAAAATTAACATTTAATTAATCTTGCTCCTGTTTTTCCAGTTCTATTACCTATAGTAAAACCTGGTAAAGAGTTACCAAACATTAAATTTTGCCTTACCAAAACGTCATAGGTTAAGTTCTATCTGAGTAACGATTGATTTGTATTTTTTTGGAGATAAAACAGCACTAAAATGACTGAATAATAATAAATGTATAAGCATGATTTTTTATAATGCGCGTTTTATTCCAAAGTAAACAGAGTAAGAACATTAAAAAGTACAATTTTCATATTTCATGTCTCAATATTTCTACAGCATTCTTATCAAACTGTTTCAGAACCTCCCCTTCGGCATCAACAACCGCTACAAACTTACTATCTACTTCATCGGATACTTCGGCTCCGGTTTGGCTGCCCCCTACCTGATCTGCCGTCATCAACTCCTCAAGAAGTAATTATTTTGTTTTATTTACTCTATGGTTTATCAAACGAGGTTATGCAGATATTCACCTTCTTAGAGAACTCTTGTGTCTATATGACTGAAATCTGCTAAATAAGTACTCTAGTCCAGTCCATAAACTTGTCCCTTACCTGTTACACAAGTAAAAATTAGATTTTTAGATAATTTCTAAGATAATCTATTGACTAGCTGAGAATATCACATTGTATAAGCCCACCTTGTGTTATTAAAAAGGCATTATAGTCATAATTTCAGATATTATGAGTATAAGTAAAATCCTTCAGTGCAGTAATAATGCAGCATAACATAATAATGTCTTAGCAAAGATCTAACTAATAAACTGTAAAAGTGAAATGTGACCTGTGATAACTGTAAATAATAGCAGAGTGAGCAGTGATAGCCTAGTAGTGTGACCGTCGGACTGCCAAGTCATAGGTTTCTAGTTCGAACCCAAGGCACGCACCTCTGACTTTTCTGATTCATGTGCGTATTGTATAATTATCACTTGCTTCAAAAACGGTGAAGGAAAACATCGTGAGGAAACCAGCATGCCTGAAAGATATTTCTCGACGGCATGTGAAGCCAAGACAGAGGCCCATGGGCGGCTTTACAACTCTGACACCAGGTTAGTCACTAACCACACGAAAAGAAGAAGACTGTAAATAATAGAATTGTAATAAAAAATCAAGAGTCATTTATTTATCTAGTCTGAAAATCAGCACTTTTTGGACAATATTACATAAAACAGTCCCCACAAACTGCCCCGCGAAGCGTCATAGAAGTCATCACTTTAACTTGATGAAGTGTAAATGAATAACACAAGATTTATCTGTGCCAATCCTTATAAAGGTGTCGGTCTACGTTTTCGCTCAAGGAGGGGAAAATGTTTTTCGCTGGGGAAAGGAATGAATGTTTCTTGCGACTCTAGCCAAGAAAAGCATTTTTAAAAAAAACCTCTCCACCTATTTTCCGTTAACTCGGGAATGTGCCCCCCTTTTCAAGGATGACTATTACTTAGCTATATCTTAATAATATACTAAACACAACATGAAAATACAGGTTTTATAACTACGTTTAAGTATGTCTAATTTACAGTTTACTCAGTTTGGTTGAAGCCCAGGGAGGGCAACTGCACCCGTTGCCCCCCCTGTATCGGCTATGGGCTATCCCTATGGAGTAAGCCTTCTGAATATCACATTGAATGTCCATAGGCTTAGTGAGGATTATTGAACATTTTAGACGTAGGTAGCAGAGGCACCAACCATATGTAGGTTGCACTACTTACTAGATCTCGTTCAAACCAATTTTCGGCGGAAGTTTACATGGTAATGTACATCATATATTTTTTTTAGTTTTATCATTCTCTTATTTTAGAAGTTACAGGGGGGGGACACATTTTACCACAGTGGAAGTGTCCCTCGCGCAAATTATTCAGTTTAGAAAATAATGATATTTGAAACCTCAATATCATATTTGAAGACCTATCCATACACATATGGGTTTAATGTTTTTTTTGTTTCAGTTCTATGTATGGGGAACCCCCAAATTTTTTTGTTTTTTTTTTCTATTTTTGGGTGAAAATCTTAATGCGGTTCACAGAATACATCTACTTACCAAGTTTCAACAGTATAGTTTAGGAAAAAAGTGGCTGTGACATACGGACGGACAGACAGACAGACATGACGAATCCATAAGGGTTCCGTTTTTTTGCCATTTGGCCACGGAAGTTCACGGAACCCTAAAAACACTCCCTAAACCTATTAACTATACCCCAGCCATCATCATCATCAGTCTCCTGCCCTTATCACAATAAATTTGGCGTCGATCGGCACAACATGTGTTATTCTTCCATACTTCAGACCTACACTACCCAGTCATTGAACGGAAAAGAATTCAACCAAAATAATTATATTCTCAGAAAAATACTAGTATTCAGCTGCATCCTAAACTCAGGGACTGAATTACCCAAAAATTAAGGTACCTTTAAATTTCGGTATGACGTCATACCGTTAAATAACGGTTACCAAAATATTTCGATACCGTTATTTTTTCAGTACTTAGCGGAAATTTGGGGTTGGAAATGCATACCGGTATATTTCGGTAGAAGTACTTAGATACACAAGTTCTAATGTGTTTGACCCCTCGCCCACCCGCGCCGTGCCGTCTTGTTTTTCGGTACCGAAATCGTGTAAAGGTTAAATAACGGTTTAAAAAGGTATCGGTATAGCTCAACCCTTACTTTTAACCGTAACCGCTTTCATTCCCTGCCTAAACTATTAGACTGGCAGCTGACCTAATACAGTTTGGAAAAGGCTCGGCAGATTGTATTTTTTTGTACGTAGTGGATCCCAAATAAATTAAGTTTGTTGTTTATTCCTGTTTTAAATTTTTATTCCTTTTGTTACAGGTAAGCTTCAACCATCTGTGTTACCGCATCAAAATAATTTAGGTTTAAGCTAGCAAAGTGTACATTTTATCATATATTATGATTTAATAAATTCCGATTATAGTTATCTGTTTGTTTTTGTTTAATATTCCCATATTTTTTTGTGTTTTTGCTGTGTACTTGTGTAACCTGCTGCACATTAACTTTAGGGAGATGTATTAATGATTTTAAATTCTGTAAATACGTATCTGTTAAAGTCGCGAATCATATTTTGATCAAGATACAACCTGACACTGACCTGCAAATTGCAAAAAACGTAAGAATATTTGTATTTAGCGGGCTACAACTGCGGATCGTAAATTTCGAAGGTCTAATCACTTTTATCGAAACTAATCTTAATACACACGCAGCGAATTTAATCGCCGGCAACTCGCCGCGCCGCTAGCGATTACAAAATCTGTGTGTGGACGTGAGATTTTGAAAACGCTGGCGACTAAAATTACTGCGTCTGTACTGTACCTAGCAATGGTCTACACCAAAAATGCTAGAATATTCACCCATTTTGAGTCAAACCCGAGTCAAAAAGTATGTAAGAGCCTTGCACACAATGCTTTGCGGCGCCGCACCGCAAAGATTACACCGCATTAGCGGACATACGGGCGCTGCGACGCCGTAACGTTGATACGCCGCAAAGCGCGTAAATTGCCATTTGTCAAACAACTGTGTTTTTGACAACGCACAAACAACTGAGTTGTTCAATAGCCACATCAATAATTACTTGGGGCGGCTCGCGACGGGCACGCCACCTCTTTGAGGAGTGGCTAGAGAGGCGCCACGGCGTCTCCACCTTCCGCCTGACGCAGATCCTCACCGGACACGGCTGTTTCGGGAGGTTCCTGTTCTGAATAAGGAGGGAGGAAACGCCCGGGTGCCACCACTATGGATCGCCCGGAGGACACGGTGGAGCATACGGTGGAGGTCTGCCCTGCTTGGGCGGAGCACCGCCGTGTCCTCACGGAGGCGATCGGCGGCGGCGGTCTCTCGCGGCCGGCCCTGGTTCAAGCCATGGTCCGGAGAGAGAGTGCATGGGAGGCCGTTACTTCCTTCTGCGAAGCAGTAATGCTCGCGAAGGAGGAGGCGGAGCGCGCGAGGGAGAGGCAAGATTCGCGCCCTCGCGCCCCTAGTCGCCGCAGGAGACGCCCCGGGCGGCAGGAGTCGCGAGCCGACTTCCAGCCACCGTAGGCGCGGGCTTGCGGGCGGTGAGCAATGGGTAGCTCGCCGTCTGATTAGGACCAGGCCCGGGTCGACGGCGCGTTGTGTTCCACGCGCGCCTCAAAGAGATGTCAGCACCAACTGACGGGGTCCGTAAGGGCCAATGCCTACCAGGATTGCGAGTTTGTCCGAAAGGGATATCGCGGCCCCGTCACTCAGGCAACGGAAGGAACACGGGTGGGTTTTAATCAGTAAAAGTCTGACACACCCTCTCGCTCCGCCCAGAGCGGGAGAAGTCATTTGATGATTTCCTACCATAAAAATAAAAAAGGCTGCTCGCGACGATCTCTACTTGATCCTCAGAGTAATAAACTAAAGCATTGATCCAAGTCCACTGATTGACAACCTTCTGTGAACTTCGTGGAAGTTGTGGGCAGATGGCACTGGTTGCCTGTTAGGAAACGCAGCTATGTAAACTGCACACGCAGCTCTGGAACTTCCTCGTCCCACTCCATAGTAAAAATGAAAATGAAGGATATCGACCTGCTAAACAATAGTGCGTAGCCATGCACTGGGCCTTTCTTTGACAGTTGATAAGAAATGTTGGGATTGAGTTATATACATGCAATTCTTACTATTGGGTAGGTAATACGATGAAGATTAACAAAAAAGATAGGTAATGGGGGCGTCTTATTGAGAATTTTTATGATTTTAGTAAAAAATTATGAAAATAAAAATATGTTTATTTTAAATTGAGTTCAGTTTTTTTCCACAGTTTTATGAGGACGCCTAATTAATTCCAATCATTATGGAGTTTGTTTCATCGTGATAGATCATTTAGTATAAAAGTTACACCGTTTTGTTTACACTGGGGTCACGGTAGAGATTTTTTTTTTTATCAAAAAGAAAATTAGAATTTTTTAAATATTTTTGCCGTCATAAAATTTTAATTAAGCATAGATTCCCTCATTCCGATATGTACCTACACATTATAAAGAATCACACTGTATAGTTACGAGTACATCAACCTGTGCAGGGATTTAACGGCTTTTCTCTCCGTTCCGGAGATATACATTAGCTCCATACATTTTTTTTGCAAAAAAAAAAGAAACAAGTTGTAGTATTTCTTCGAGAGCCTTTTTCGATCCACAGTGGCGCCACCGCAACGCGTCGTGTGCACAGTGCTTATTCTTTGATGCGAGTCTATAATATTAAAAATTTCGGCTCATCAAATACTTCTTATGCCGTAATGTTGGCTCTACTATTGTAGGACTACTCGTAGCACTCAGAGTAATTACCAAAGACTACTATACTCGTAGTATACTGGCAAGTAATAACTATATTACTCTGAGGACTAGCACGAATACGCTACGGCGCGGTGGCGCGCGGCGCGGCGCTACATATTTAGACCGTTCCGTTGTTAGAGTTTATCAGTGAGGCCAACATTATGTCAAAGGAACTATGGACTATTTGTTGAAACGCACTTTATTGTCCTACGACATGAACTAAATATTTGGCACTTCCCCTTTATCCGATCTCGGCCGGAGTCATACCCCGAGAATATTTATTGCCAGTGCAAAATTCACCAGACTGTAAAATTGAGTATTCAAGTCTAAAGATTAAAAAAAACAGCACAGAAAACCAGTATAACCTATAACGTCAAATTGACATTTGTTTTGTTTTGAAGCGTATCTTTTGATGTCGCGTTTTTCAATAAAAAAGATAATTGCGAAGAGATAATCGTGTAAATTGAATCCAGTTACAAAAATGAGTGCAAAAAAGTATTTCTCAATGTAACAGCACTTTTGAGATAGGCACTTTCCACCGGTAACCTTAAACTGAACAACAAATATGAGTGAAACATCATGTTATATCCTGGACAATGGGGGCTACTCAGCCAAAGTTGGCTTCTCCAACATGGAACCGAAAGTGGTCCCCAACTGCATCATGAAAGCGAAGTCAGAAAGACGACGTGCATTCATCGGCTCACAGATCGATGATTGTCGAGACGCATCGGGACTTTTCTACATCCTACCTTTTCAAAGAGGTTTTCTTATAAACTGGGATACACAAAAAACAGTTTGGGACTACATGTTCAGTAAGGAATGCTGCCCTGTCAACTTTAGTGACACCCCTCTGATTATAACCGAGCCATTATTTAATTTTGCGTCCATCCAAGAAGCAATAACAGAAATTTTCTTTGAAGAATACGAATGTACTTCTTTACTACGTATAAACGCTACAGATTTAGCTGAATACAAGTACCGTAAAGACAATAAAAATAAATGTACTCTTGTGGTAGACACCGGTTACAGTTTTACTAACATAGTTCCGTATATTAATGGTAAGAAGTACCGGGATGCCATAGGGAGGATAGACGTGGGTGGTAAAGTGCTGACTAATCATTTGAAAGAGGTCTTGTCGTACAGACAGCTGAATGTTATGGATGAGACGTATGTTATTAACCAGGCGAAGGAGGATTCGTGTTTTGTGTCACAAAACTTCTTGGGAGATATGGAGATTACTAAGAAGAAAGGTGAGATTTATGCCTGTTTTCACCAGCACTAACTGACACTTAAAGGAATCCCTAAATAACAATGCACTGTTGGATTTTCAATGCTAGGCTTAGAGTTGAGAGTTGAAACTCCAACAGTGCACTTTTATTTATATTTATATTTTTAATTAGGTTGTAGTTTAATCCTATAATTCCTGGCTCCACACCTGAAACCTCTTCTACTTGTAAACAGTCTTAAAAACGATTGAAGTGGTCATGCAGAGAATTGGTGAACAGCTCACAGTAATATGCAATCCACATGATCATTAATCTGCTTACCAAGTCTTGTTATCCTTAGTACAGCTTTAAAAGTCTATGTTTAAAATAATATAACCTACTACAAAAACGGCCCATAAAAAACAGCCAGAAGCACCAGAAAAAAAGCTGTAGTTATGAATTATGCAAAGCAGCTTTTCCAAAGCTTGGTATGTCTTCTAGGTTCTAGATGAAAAGCAGATATTAGCCCACTAATATTGGAAGCTAAACCTATGTTGTGTTCTCTGCTTTATTATGATTTGTTAAGGTATAAGAAAGTTAATTGATTCAGGCGTGACTTCGCGGAAACCCATTATAAAATACAATAGACGACGTATATTTAATAACCTAATCTGCGCAACTGTTCTTAAAGAGTCATATAGAACCCTGTAAGAAATCGACACGTGTTTCACCTCTCAACGAGGCATCCTCGGGATGGCGATTGACTTGTTGCGAATCCGGACCCGACGTGTGGACACTCTTGTCGTGTCCACACGTCTTTATGACTCTTTAAGAACAGTTACGCGGATTAGGTTACTAAATATACGTCGTCTATTGTATTTTATGGTATAAGAATGATTAATCTTCCCTTTAGTAGTCATTTTCCAGCTACACTTTAGTGATGACTAATTGTAAAGCAAATATGTCTGCCTTTCTGACTTGGACAGTGCTGGATCATAATTTATATTAAGTTAAGATGCCTTCTTAACATCAGTATTATGTCGGCCCCACATAATTCTGATAACATGATGCATATTCCGACATCTGCACAGGGCATCAGACTTATAATATGCATCGATGTAAACTACCGCGTAAAAAAGTACTTTCGGAATTGTGTCTTTCACCACACAATCCTCACCTTTGAAAAGTTCATGAAAATCAATTTTTTAACACCAAAAAATAGTCATAAATAGTCACCAAGGTTAAAAAAATAGTCGCATTATGGTTCCGAAGATACAGCTATAAGTTGGTGAGGATTGTAGGGTGAATGTCTCCACACAATCCTCACCTCAGTGCAAGCAAACGGCTGAGAGTACCGACTTGGTTTCAATTCCAAAAAATAGTCAAGAAATAGTCATAACGCTATGCCAAATCTCGAAAATAGTCATTAAGGGATTCCAGAGATATAAAGGGGTCTTGGTGAGGATTACGTGGAGAGCCTTTCTCGCCACAATCCTCACCTGATTACCGCGGAACGCCTAAGTTTTTGAATTTGAATTTGGTGTCAAAAAATAGTCAATAAATAGTCGTCACGAACCATGATAATTTCGACCCGGTTTACTATGTAGAAGTATGTTAAACTTCCACGTCAACTTCTACATACATTTATTTTGTTTTGGTACAGCCTTGTCTTTTTTCGGCCATTTGGAATTGTTTTAACAAGTAGGTACGTTATCCCAGAGTGTAGTCCAGGATCTGATGATGGAGCTGGTATTAAGCTCGCCATACGATATCCTCAATTAAACAAGATAGCCTCCTTATGTTTGGGTTAGTTTGTACCTACCAACCTACCCACCAACCAACCTACCCACCAACCAACCTACCCACCAACCAACCTATCCACCAACCTACCCACCCACCAACCAACCTACCTACCACCAACCTACCTACCACCAACCAACCTACTCACCAACCCACCACCAACCTACCCAACAACTAACCTACCCAACAACCAACCTACCCACCAACCAACCAACCTACCCACCAACCAACCAACCAACCTACCCACCAACCAACCAACCTACCCACCAACCAACCAACCAACCTACCCACCATACTACCCACCAACCTACCCACCATACTACCCACCAAACTACCTACCAACCTATCCACCAACCAACCTACATATTCAAATTCAAATTCAAAAGTCATTTATTCAAACTAGGCTGAGAAATCAGCACTTTTCGAACGTCAAAATTACATAAGACAGTCCCCCAAAAACGCCCACCCTTCACCACTTCCTAGTGCATAAGCTGGGAAGAAGAAGTGGCGCAACAAACTCCCCAGCAGCACAGCTGTCTGTTCAGTTGAAAAAACTTGATTCTATATAATAGTGCATATTATTATGCTAAAATAATTTACATCACTACAAATTGCAATACAACTCATAAAATAAAAACATTTTAAAGAGTAGTAGTAGAGTAGTTATGTCAACAATAAATGAAAACAAAATTAAAATAAATTGACTTACAGTCAAATAAAATAATCCAACAATTATATGCTCATATAGTATCGTGTAGTCTAAAATAGTCTAAAATAATTGTTTGTTCCTTGGGGTACATTGGAGTAGCTTAATTAGTCCCAAGCCTTTTTGTCGTCTAAGTAATCTTTAACTTTATAGAAACCTTTTTGACATAGTTTCTGTTTAATAAATGATTTAAATTTATTGAGGCTCAGTTCTTTGACATGGCTTGGGAGTTTGTTGTAAAAACGTATACTTTGGCACTTAAATGAATTACTAATTTTTTGGAGCCTAGTCCTCGGCACAATAAATAAATCTTTGTTTCTAGTATTTAAGCTATGAATGTCGCTGTGTTTAGAATATAGATTTATATTCTTTTTCACATAAATCAGGTTCTCATAAACATATTGAGACGCGACTGTCATTATGTTTATTTCCTTAAATTTATCCCTCAGTGAATGCCTACAACTTAGGTTATAAATTGCTCGAATGGCACGTTTCTGCAGCACAAATATAAGCCTGAAAGTCGGCTGCATTTCCCCACAACAAAATGCCATACGACATTACACTATGGAAATAACTAAAGTATACTAATCGAGCTGTTTCTACATCAGTCAAATGACGGATTTTATACACCGCGTAGGCTGCAGAACTTAGTCGCTTCGACAATTTGGTTATATGTGGGCCCCACTGAAGCTTCGAATCCAAAGTAATACCTAAGAACACAGTGGTGTCCACAAGATCCAATTCTGTCCCATTTACTAGTACATTGGTTTTCACCTGTTTAACGTTAGGTGTTAGAAATCTAATACATTTAGTCTTTTTCTTGTTTAAAAGTAAATTATTAACACTAAACCAATGCACTATTTTAGACAGAGCATTATTCACATCGTCAATAACTGTCTGTTGTCGCTTAAGCTTAAATATAAGTGACGTGTCATCTGCAAATAATACTATTTCATGACTGTTCTTTATAAGGCAAGGTAGGTCATTAATATATACGAGAAATAAAAAAGGGCCAAGAATTGAGCCCTGCGGAACTCCCATAGTGACAATAGAACCCGGAGATCGCTTGCCGTTAACGTCCACTCTTTGGATCCTATTATCCAAATAAGAAATAAGAAGATCCAAGGCAGTGTTTCTAACACCATAGCGATGCAATTTCCTGACCAATGTATTATGAGAAACACAATCGAAAGCCTTAGATAAGTCACAAAAAATGCCTAGGGCATCATGTGACTTCTCCCAGGCCTCAAAAATATGTGAAAGAAGCTCAACACCAGCGTCGGAAGTCGATACCAACCTACCTACCCACCTACCCACCAACCTACCTTCCAATTAAGCTACCACCGACCCACCCACCAACCTACCCAGCAACCTACCCACAAACCCACTCACCAACCAACCTACCCACCAACCAACCTACATACCCATCTACCTACCCACCAACCTACCACTAACACACCCACCAACCAAAGTTTAATAAATATCTACCTAACTGTACATAATATAATATTATAAGTAGATAGATAGTCTTAATTACTCATACTACAATCAAATTAATCTGAAATAAAGACATTTATTTGGTCTCATAAAGCCAACCGGAAAAATTGGAGGAATATTATGTACAGCTAGGTAGGTATTTATTCAACTTTGACATAAAAAAAATTATACGTAAGTAACTACAATATTGTATTACTGTTTTAAATTAATATACAACACCTTCGATCAATAATGCACTAGATACCTACAATATCCCATACAAAAGTTCTCTTAAAACTGTCGCCAATTGTGTTTACGTAATTCTAGTTTAAATAAATATACCTTAATGTAAATTCAACCTTAAATGCAATGCTTAAAGTTGTATTCACAAAGCTATGTACAAAAAACAATAAAGTCAAACATACATCAAAACAAATTCAACCTTACACGCTTGTTTTAAAGTTCGAATTACAAAGTGCTAATAAAAGCAATAAAAATTTATGACAGAGGCTCGCCGCTTGGACAAGGAATGAGTGGAGTCGAAATGTGTCTATATTTTTTTCTATGAAAAACAGAAAAAATAAATTATACTAACAAATTCAGTTTATTATAAGCCTTGATACTCAAACATAAAGTTTAATTACAATGGCAAAATTAAATCTTTCTGTCGTCGGAGAAACAAATATTTAATCACAATGGCTAAATTAAATCTTTCTGTCGACGGAGAAACAAATTTGTCATGTCGCTTGAAAATAAAAAGTAATTTTTATAGTTCAAAAATACTTATTGTTACTGTTTTACTGTTTTTAGTAATCTACGCCTTTGCGTGTTTCCAGTTATGTCCAATCTATTAAAATGAATCGAACAAATTGTCGAATTTTTATAAGGCTTATATATTTATTTTCCTCTTTCTTTATAAAATAATAAAATATAAAATAACAATACTACACCATGCATTCCCTGTTCCAGAACAGTCGATGTTTGTTACAATAGTTGGTAGTTGTCACAAACATTGGTCAAACAATCATAATATTTGGTAATTGATTTATATTTACTATTTAATTCTGTTTTTATTTTATGAAAAACACTTACTGATAATAAACTTACCGAGAAAAAAATATTCTTTCCAAAATCTTGGTGTTACGGTGGTTATTTACAATTTTTTTGAACGCGTACTGCGGCATTTTGACGTCTTAACGTTGGCTATGATTGGACCATACTAATTTGAAATAAGACCACAACCCAATCTGTGCTCTTATTTTTCGTTCCGTTTTTGAAGCGCTTACCGGGAATCTAGTGCATTATTGATCGAAGTACAACACTATTAAAATAGATTTACAATTTTACTGTTCGCGACTGTACTGTACTGTCTACATAGTAAACCAAGTCGAAATTATCATGGTTCGAGACGACTATTTATTGACTATTTTTTGACACCAAATTCAAATTCAAAAACCTAGGCGTTCCGCGGTAATCAGGTGAGCATTGTGGCGAGAAAGGCTCTCCACGTAATCCTCACCAAGACCCCTTTATATCTCTGGAATCCCTTAATGACTATTTTCGAGATTTGGCATAGCGTTATGACTATTTCTTGACTATTTTTCGGAATTAAAACCAAGTTGGTACTCCCAGCCGTTTGTTTGCACTGAGGTGAGGATTGTGTGGAGACGTTCACCCCAAAATCCTCACCAACTTATAGCTGTATCTTCGGAACCATAATGCGACTATTTTTTTAACCTTGGTGACTATTTATGACTATTTCTTGACTATTTAATGGCGTTTTCAAAATTGATTTTCATGAACTTTTCAAAGGTGAGGATTGTGTGGTGAAGGACACTCGGAATTCGGTAGTAGCCCGCACGCACGTTTAAATCTCAAGTTACTTGTACGGTGTACAAACGCCTTTACCGCCGCCCATCAGCGGCTCACGCACTCTCTCTCCTTTCAGAGATGCAATCTGTAATAATAGGCGTAAATCGCGACTCCTCTCGTACTGCATGTGACAGTTTTGCGTAACTCACGGTCAAATAATCAAGTTCAATAAATGGTATGCCCGGCCGGCTTCAGTCATCAAGCAACAAAATGTTTTCCTTCATTTCAAATTACTTTTTTATCCAAAGATGTACGTCTATGCTTCTAATCTGGGTCTTCGCGCTGTCAACATTCGTACGTTGTTGTTCTTACGCTCGACGATATAAATAGCAACGTTGTGCATACAAAAAGGTTTTAGGTATATCTTGCTAACACAGAAATCGGCATGGGTACTAAAACAGTCAGAACTCTTGGAGTCAACGGAAACGTGGTTTCCGCGAATATACGGAAATTAGGTACCTTAATTTTTCGTTCTTGCTGTCTCTAAAAAACCGATTTCATTCTCGTTTAATATTATTACTCAATTGTAATTACAGGTTCAGAAAACACGATAGTCAAAGACTACGTTCTACCAGACTACACGTCAATTCGTCGCGGATATCTTCGAGACATCGTGAAACCCGACGAAGACTTGGAACAACAAACTCTCCGACTGAACAACGAAAGGTTCGCCATTCCAGAACTGTTATTCCATCCATCAGATGTCGGAATACCACAGATGGGTATACCAGAAGCCATAATGCATTCTATCAGCTGTTGTCCTGAAGAAAATATGGAAAGTTTGTTAGAAAATATAGTTTTGTACGGCGGAAATGCCTTGTTCCCTGGTTTTCGGGACCGATTGTACAATCAAGTTCGCTCTCTGGCTCTGGATCACTTCGATGTCAACGTAACCAAACCAGACAAACCATTAACATACGCTTGGGAAGGCGGAAAGCAAATCTTCAGGGATCCGGATTTTTATTCCTTCTGTGTTACGAAAGAAGAATATGAAGAAGAAGGGAAGTCTTTAGCGTTTGAAAGATTCGATATTTAACGGCGAAAACGAGCGCGGAAGTCTTCAGAATAAGCCTCCTCGCTCGGTAAAAGTTACGCATTGATTGGACAGTGTGGACAATATGGATAGTGAAATTGTGAAGGATAGCACATATAAGTTCCATGTATTATGAATAATGATGTATTAATTATGATAATAGCAATATAATCATATATTTGTGTAGCTATATCGCAACTTTTATTTAGCTTTGCAAACTGTCCGGTACGGGATCATAGGGGGGTCCTCTATGAACATTAGCCAGCCCAGCCCCCACACTCAAAAGTTACTAATACCGTTGTTTACCATAAAACGAACATTGACATATCTGTCATGTGCATGGCAATGTTGTTTAAAACCGGCATCTTTTTACTACAGTACTTGATTCTCGCCACGGTGTTTTTGGTTAGCACAAGTGTCTAGAATTTTTTGCGGTTTTTTGAGTGATTGTTGATACTTTTGTGACTTGTTATTGTATAAGTGTGTTGTCCTTGTGTTCGTAAACAGGTTTGTACTGTGATTGTCATATTTTTTACCCTTTATATCCAAGATGGATACAAATAAACCCCCTGATCCTGACCCCCCTGACATCCCAGGTCCCTTAACCCTTTTTTCCCCGAATCCACTATCCCAATTTGCGGACGTTGTCTGTAGCATAACAGAGATGGATGTATCCCAATCCCAACAAACTTCACGCAAACGTCCCGGTAACGAGGAAATTTTGACACCCACTCCTCCAAACAAGCAACAAAAAAGCCAAATTGGTCGTGTCAAGTATTCCGTAATGGACAAGGCCCCCTATATTGTTCACGTCTCCCGCGTTGAGACCCAACCAAATTCAGGCACCACTCTTCACCCTGTTAATTTTGGCAAATTTTTACTGAACAACAACATTGCGAACATTGTTCGTGGTGGTGTTAATAGAGTTGGCAGAAACCGTGTTTCCGTAGAGTTTACTTCCCCTCAGGACGCTAACTCTTTCTTAGTTAACACTTTGTTATCTAAACACAGCTACTCTGCTTCAATCCCTACATTTAATATAACTAGGATGGGTGTTGTTACTGGGGTTCCCTCTGACATTACAGAAGAAGAGGCATTATCTTATTTATCTGTGCCCTCAGGATGTGGGCAAATACTTAAAATAAGACGTATTAACCGTAAAGTCCAAAGAGAAGGTATTACCGAGTGGAAACCCACTGAAACTTGTGTCATCACTTTTGATGGCCAAGTCTTACCCCAAAGGATATACTGCTGCTACACTTCCCTTCCTGTTGAGCAATATATATACCCTACAATCCAATGTCGCATGTGTTGCAGATTCGGACATGTAGCAACCATATGCAGATCTAAACCACGCTGCAGTAAATGTGGCCATGATCACCCAGGTGATGGTTGCAGCATTTCTGAGGGTGAGGCCTTCTGTGTGCTATGCTCGGGTAATCACTTTGCAAATAGCAGGTCATGCCCCGAGCATGGTAGACAGAGAGCCATTAAGACTGTTATGGCTGAAAAATCAATCCCTTATGCTGAGGCTAGCAAAATTATACCAACAGCTTCCCGTAATTATGCAAATGTCACCAAGACTCCAATTTCTCAGTCCTATCGGAAAACTGTAACTCTCAAGCCCAGGACCCATGCCCCCCTTTCCCCATCATATGATAAAGCTGCTCATCACCAGATAACTAGTTCTCCTCAACCTTCACAGCCTAATGGTAGTGCTCTCAATCATAACAATGAATCTTCTAATAATAATAGTACTTCTTCTATTATTGAACTACTCATAAAACTTTTACCTACTGTTATTTCTTCTTCTACGTCTAATACTCAATCACCGTCCAACGTTGCCGACCAACTTATTAAACTACTTTTAAACATTAGAAATGGCGGCTCGCCAAGTTTTCCTTCAGTGGAATGTGAGGAGCGTGTGGCATAAAAAGCACGACCTCATATTTCTCTTAAATAAATACAAGCCATTGGCTTGTTCCATAGCTGAGACTTGGCTCATTCCAAGTCTTAGCTTTCGTATACCACATTTTAACATCCTCAGATGTGACAGAGCTGACGGCTATGGAGGGTCGGCTCTATTTGTCAACAATCGGGTCCCACTATCACCCTTTACTTTACCTCCACTTACGGGTAATATGAGCATTACCGCAGGAAGGGTTGAAGGCATCACAGTGTTCTCCATTTATATCGCTCACCCCCACCAAGACTTTTTTATTATTTTAAAAAACATTTTCTCTAATGTCCAGGGACCAATACTGGTCATGGGCGACTTTAACTGCCATCACTATAGATGGGGGTCTGAGCGCTGTGATGCCTTTGGTATAGCTTTGGTTGAGCTCTTGGACGATCTGGATCTCTGCATTTTAAATAATGGATGCCCAACACGCAGATCTCTTCCCGGACAACAAAAGAGTTGTGTCGATTTAACCTTTTGTTCAGTTGAGCTAGCAGCTTCGACCCATTGGGAATGTACGACCTTGTCGCATGGTAGTGACCATTACCCTATTGTCATATCTTTACTTAATAAAACTTATTTAGAGAAAACTTCTCCTCCACTTTTGAAATATAACCTGTCCAAACCAGATTGGTCAAAGTTTGCTTCATTATTGGAGGATAAAATTGCTGTTCTTCCAAATTTAAATTCAAGTTTATCAGATACTTCTGGTCACCATCATGCCAAGAGTTGTTATGAGGGATTTGTTACAGCCATTAAGTCCAGTGCGGACTCCTGCTTTCCATTAAAAAATAGTGCCCGTGGTAAAATACCCTCACCCCCATGGTGGGATCCAGAGTGCACTTCAGCAATCAGGGATAGGGATGAGGCCGAGGAGTATTACAATGCGGACATGAGCACCGAAAATCTATTGGCATATTTGCAGCTTAATGCTAGAACCAAACGTCACCTTCGCAAGAAGAAACGTGCAGGTTGGATTAAGTTCTGTACCTCCTTATCTCCCTCTACTCCAGTCTCGGTAGTCTGGAAGAGCATCAATAGATTTAGACGTGGGTGCTCCCCATCAGTCTCTTCACCAATCACCAGGGAAACAGCTGAACTTTTTTTTGATAAAATTGCTCCACCATATGTTCCTTTCTCTTCTGAATGTAGCAATGTTTCCCTGCAAATTGTTTCAGAGGATCCTTTTGATGTACCATTTACTCTGGAAGAACTGAAGGTGGTGCTCAGACATGTCCGGGACTCAGCCCCCGGTATTGACGGTGTACCGTATTCTTTCATTGCTCATTGTGGAGACAAGGCTAAACTCTACTTCTTAGACATTATAAATTTTTGTTATAGTAATGGTTGGGTTCCAGATCAGTGGAAGTTGCAAATTATTATCCCACTATTGAAGCCTGGCAAACATGTAGATGATCCGAACGGACTTAGACCAATTGCTTTGTCCTCAGTCTTAGCCAAATTATTGGAACATTTGATCAAAAACCGACTTGAATGGATAGTCGAATCGAGAGATTTACTGCCGAATTACCAATTTGGTTTCAGGAAAGGGCTTGGCACAATGGATAGTGTTGGCGTTTTAGTTGCGGATATCCGTTTAGCATTTTCCAAAAATGAATCCGTTGTTGCTGCTTTCCTAGACATCTCCTCTGCATACGATAACGTTCTCCTTCCCGTACTCAGGCAGAAATTGCACCAGCTGAGTCTCCCGGGTAAGATGATCGAATGTATCTGTGGACTTCTTTTATCTCGTTCGTTGGTTCTGAGAGTTCAAGGCGAGGAATTTGATGCAAGGCAGACTTGGAAGGGACTCCCGCAAGGATTTGTTCTCAGCCCCCTTCTCTATAATTTGTACACGGCGGATATTGGGTCTTGCCTAAATAATAACTGTCACATCCTTCAATACGCCGACGACTTAGTCCTATATGTGACAGATTCCTCCATCATAGACGCGGCATCGTCTCTATGCCTCTCTCTAGACTCTTTGAACCAATGGCTTTTATGCCATGGTCTGTCATTATCCGCACCAAAGAGTTCGGCAGTAATTTTCTCTCGCAAAAGACTGACTCCGCACATCACTGTAGACATTTTAGGTCACAATGTTCCGTTGGTTAATAAAGTAAAATTTTTAGGCGTTTTTTTAGATTCAAAATTAAATGGTAAGCATCATATAAACTTATTAATAAAAAAATGTGAAAGAATTGTTTCAATTTTAAAAGCTCTCGCAGGTGTCTGGTGGGGTGCCCACCCTTATACTATGAAATTAGTCTATAACGCCTTGATACGTAGTGTTCTAGACTATGGCACATTCCATCTAATTCCATGCAACAAGGGTGCTTTGGCTGGGTTGGATAGGATTCAGTCAAAATGCCTTCGGATCATCTCTGGTTGTATGAAGTGTTCTCCTGTTAACGCATTGCAGGTTGAGTGTGCTGAACCTCCCCTGGCCCTAAGACGGCAGTATCTGGCCTCCCGTTTTCTAGCTAGATTAATATCTAGATCTTCCCATCCCCTTTTAGCAAAATTGAATGAGTTAGATGCCATAAGCAGAAACTCAAATTACTGGAATAATAAAGAAATTCCCCTAATCCTAAAAGCATTCCGTCAAACTCATAATTTAGAATCTCCAATAGAACAGTACCCCCGATTACCTCTTTTTAACTTTCCCTATGAAGTCTTATGTTTCATTCCAAAAATTTTCTTCAATATTGGTATTTCCAAAAAGTCCTCTTCAGCCAATTCGACCTTCAATGCGGCGGTGGGAGAACGATGGATTGGGTTTCAAAGGTTTTTCACAGACGCTTCAAAATTTAATGATCTCAGTAACACTGGTGCTGCAGTTTATTATCAAAGCTCCAGAATTATTTTACAATACAAATGCCCTAAGGAGTCTTCTGTGTTCACGGGCGAGTGTGTGGCTCTATTGGAAGCTTGTCTTTACATAGAGGCACACCACAATATTGACAAAGCCGTAATTTTCACAGACTCTCTTAGCTGTCTGCAAGCCTTAGTACAAAACCCTTTCAAGAGTAAATTGCACAGTTCCCTTGTTTTAAAAATTAAAAAGTCTTTATTATCTTGTTCTATTAGTCAAAGAGAGGTTCAGTTAGTTTGGATACCTGGTCATTGTGGCATTAAGGGCAATGAGTGCGCTGATGCCTTGGCCAAAGAAGCTTGCTCATCAGCAACAGCTGATCTCACCCACAATTCTCATCAGGGGTATGACTTGCTGAGCCTTCCAAAGGTTGACCTACAATCTTCATGGCAGGATCAGTGGAATAGCACTGGAAGAAAAAAGGGGAGGTTTTATTATGCAGTACAACCAACTATAAAATCAAAACCTTGGTTCTACGTCTACAAAAAAGTCTCCAAAACCGTTATATCAGTCCTTTGTCGAATCCGTTTAGGCTTTTGCTGTACTCCCGTATTTTTAGAAAAAATCCATGTTTGCGACTCCTCTCTCTGCGAGTGCGGGTTGGAAGAGGGCACTCTAGATCACATCTTCTTCGAATGCTCGAACAACGTTCCACCTTTAGATTTATATAAACGTCTCCCTAAATTTAAGATCCCTCTTCCGATTAATTTCCCCTCCTTACTAACATTTTCCTCTCCAGAGTTGCTTGTGGCGCTGATGACCTTCATCCGCCACAATAACATTAAGTTATGAACTATTCTTTCTGTGGGTGTGGTATGCATTTATTCTATGTTTTAACAAATTATAATGTTTATTTATATATATTTTTTTGTTTGTTTCAGTCCCGTACTAACCCAACAAGATCTACATTGTGTTCAACTGTATCAATCGAAAAAAAATTACTTGTTTTATTTTTTTTTTTTTATATCAAACACTTACTTTTTCCAACGCACTTTAGACATTGGCAGAATAGTCGACATCGGCTTTGCTTAGAAGAATAAAAAATAGAATAGAATACTACAGTACTTCATTGGCGGCAGATATTATGTATGGTATATTATGTATAGTAGATGCTTCAAAGGATTCAAATCATTTTGTTTTGCCGCCCCGGGCATCCGACAGGCTTAGTCCACCACTGCCCTCCGTGGTTCGAAAGTAATCAGAAGCCCGAAAGTCTGAAAATTTGTCTTGCCATGGGGTATCGTGTTTCCCAGTAACTGAGTTGTGGAGATCAAATAGGTAGTAGCTCCATATCTAATACTGGTAGTCAGCTACATCTGGTTAGATTGGAAATCGACCCCAACATAATTGGGAAAAGGCAGATGACTGGACTAAACCAATAAGGTGCTAATACTTATACATGAAACATGAGGTCAGTTGGTCAGTTTTAATAAGATAAAAAAAAACACAACAGGCCACTCAGAAAATAAAGGGTTCCAAAAAAACCAACCGTCAAATACTCAAATGTCTATTAAAGTCATTCGATTCAACAAACTGATTCCGAACGGATCAAACTATTACTATGCTACTCAGAATTATTGCAAAATATCTACGACGGGGCCGAGCCATTTCTACAACGCCGGCTTTGTTTCAACAGAGAAGCTTGATCAAATTGAAGAAATTACAATGTGATTTTCAATGTGCAGATGGGCGTCCCGTGTTTCTGAAAGGAGGAATTTGTGATAGAGTTTTGTATGTTGTTACTCTTGCAATGTGCGTGGTTGGTATATTATTAGCTCTTGCTACTATCTATGAAAATGCTAAGCCACCTTCATGGAGAACAGTTTGTCACTAAATATTCAACTCATAAAATTATGCTGTTATTTAAAAATAAATTCTAATAATATAAATATTTTGTTTCAATTACCTAATTTATCAAGAAGTACTTACATGCATAGCCTTACGCCGAACTACTAGTCTGTCAGTCAGTTTCTTAGTAAGATTTCAATCGATTATGAGACGTGACTGATCAATTTTAAATCTGGGTTAAATGGTTAGGAGTAATAGTGTTCTGTGGTCTAAGGTCTCAAATGGTCAGTCTACAATCTTTCTGTCAGGCTGCCACAGCGGTGTGATCCCGGGCCATGGAATGAAAAGCGATGGCTTCTGACTTTGATGAGGGCAAGGAGCTTGAAACTTACTAGTTTCATGTTTGGGGGCCACTTCCAGGCCCAGGTACAGTTCGCGTCAGAAACTTTGCCGCTCTGAAGTTAGGTTGCGCCTGCGCACTACTGTTTTATAAGGAAGAATAGGAAGATTGACTACTGCGCAGTCATTTGTTGCGGCCTATTGAAAGCGGCAAAGTTATTTGACGCGAACTGTACCAATGCCATTTGCAACCTGTTAGATCGCAACCGTCTTCCAGCAGCTGCTAGCTGCTGGAAGACTGGTGACTAGTCGACACCACAGGGGCATGGGTTACCCTCGGATCAAGTTCTGAATAAGAGAAGAAGTTATTGAGATAGATTTAACAAGCTTGTGTGATGTTGCTAAAATATTTATAAAAAAAACACGTTGGTTTCGGTCGGCACCGGGTACGTAAACAGTACGTGACCGGAATAGTTATACTAGTTATAGTACCAAAAGTTTGATTAGATTTCTACGTGAAACAAAATATTCCGCAATAGTTAGTCTGTGGCATAGAACCCTAACAGGGTCTGTGGTTACGGGGTGAATTGTCAAATTCAATATAAAGAACTGTCATTTGGTTTTTGTTTCGGTTTTGGTGGAATCTATGAAACTAAATCTGCTTTCATCTTGAGTTTGTGAAGTGATAATATTGTAAAAAATGGCTCTGTTCCCCGGAGCGGTAGCCTTCGACGAGTACGGTCGTCCATTTATCATTTTGAGGGATCAAGATAGGCAGAAACGGCTTACCGGTCTCGATGCCTTGAAGGTAATTTATTTAGTTTTTTTCTACTTTTCCTGATACAATAACAACTAACAAGTCTATTTTAGGGCCTCGCTGACTTCTCCTAGCAGCCTCACAACAACAGCTTTATAAATTACTCCAGAATTAATGACATAAATATGTATAACCTAAACTTGTCAAAACAATTTCGAATAATCGAGAATTATTTTTATAAAAAACGCGATTTTATAAATAAAACTGGCATTAAAACTGTAATTTATCCCTGCCTAAACCAGATTAGACTCATAAGTTTAACATTTAGTGCAATTTTATAAAATTACATGCATTCTTAAAATCAGGTGTTGTGAATCACATGATTCGAAATTAGGCAACCTGTACGTTTTTTATCAAGATATCATCTCCCTATCATCTTAAAACACCTCTAAGTCCCAATACAAATCACTATTACATTAAAAACCAGAAGTTTTAAGTTAAATTCCCTTCAAATTGTAACTTATTAAGATTATTTCATTATTATAATAAGTTAACCTATCACTTCTTTGTTTCAAGACATTTGTTCATCTTCTATCTAAGTTAATGGAGTTTTATAGAACTCTTAAACTTCATGATTGTTGATTTTTGATGGCAAAACATATCTTGGAAGTATTGTAAAAGTGATAATTCATACAAATCATGGTCTATGCCAATAAGTATAATTATGGAATAATTATAATCGCAATTCGTTTATTTGTCTGTGATTACCCTGATGACCCTCTGACCAACCTTATATACTAAAGAATCCAAAGTAGTTCTATAATGAAATACAATACATTTTATTTTATTTTTTTGTTTACCATTCTCAGCATTATGTTCCCACTGCTGTAGCACATGCCTCCTCTCTGTTTGGAATTTAAGTAAACAAAATTAATGCAAAAAAAAAAAAATGCTTGTATAAAATTGGAATTACAACAATGAAAACTACATCTTGAAATTCATCAAGCTGAAATAATGCATGATCTAAACATTATCAATCTGAAATTATTGATTATCATCAGTACTATAAAAACTGAACTTTAATAAAAGAGGCACCTCTGCTACCCCGAGCAAAAACTTGCGATAGTGTGTTTTTCTTCATTATACAGAGGCTATTAACTCATTAATTAATAGAAATAAACTAAATCTATAGTTTGACCAAGAGCGCTGTACCGCGCCTTAGGTATGGGCGCGGCGACCCGGGGGGGCAGTGCAGTCTGTTCATTCGTCAATGCTCACGGCGCCCCGCCGCTTATTCATTGACACACCTCACCGCGCATTCCTAAGGCGCGGTACAGCGCTCTTGGTCAAACTACAGTCAAATTGATTGAAGGGACTGTAAAAAAGGTTTAGATAAATGTATAACCTTATTTCAAATGGAGTATAAAAGCACATTATTAATGTTCCTGTATCGGTGTATATCCTATCACCACATTGCATGATCTTATTTGTTTTTATCAAAACTAATACTATAGAAAAGATTTGATTTTTTGTAAGTTTGCTTGTAATGAATAAACACAAAAACTACTTTCACCTGTTGAATGCCATTTTATCGAAGCTAGTGTCTTATAAAAATTACTAAAATTTAAAATCTTGTAAAAAAATTACTAAAATTATTGATTACATGAATCTTTTGCTAAAAGTGACATTCTATTAATTTGAGGATTATACTAATGGATAGATAATTTAAAAATTTAAATAATTCATGTTTTATTTTATTTCAAAAGTTCACTTCTCTATTAAAATAATTCCAAAATTTGTGTTCAAATATCCCCATCACGTCTGCGGAGTTTCGCTAGCTAATTTCATTTGACCCTGTATATAATTACTAGCTTTTGCCAGCGGCTTCGCCCGCGTGCATGTTGGAAATTATCCCACGGGCACGTACTACCGCGATAAAAAGTATCTTATGTCCTATTCCAGGTCATGGTCTATCTATGTGTGAAATTTCATCAAAATCAGCTCAGCTGTTTTAGCGTGAAAGCGTAACAAACAAACTCACTTTCGCATTTATAATATTAGATAGGATTAGGATTTTTTTTTTCACTAAATAAAAGTCACATGGTATCAATATATTGCTGATCAGAAAACGGCAATATTTCATCAACATCCATAATTTTCATCAAACATTTTATCTTTTCTCAGTCGCATATCTCAGCGGCCCGCCAAATCGCAGGGATCCTCCGCACCTCACTCGGGCCCCGTGGGCTGGACAAGCTCATGGTCTCCCCTGATGGAGACGTGACTGTCACCAACGATGGAGCCACCATCCTGAAGCTGATGGACGTGGATCATGAGATCGGCAAGCTGTTGGTGCAGTTGGCACAGAGTCAGGATGATGAGATTGGTGATGGAACTACTGGAGTTGTGGTGTTGGCTGGTGAGTCGAAATGTTGATATTTATTTATTTTAAAACAAAATATTTGTTTTAAAAGTGTCCATGGAGTTTCTTGCTTGCTGACCAACTCCTTTTACAATTCAAAAGTGTCTGTAAATGGTTTAATTGAAATACGTGGTTTGAGTTTGAAACTTGTTTTCAAGAGGAGAAAATGCAATGTTTTTGCGTGGAATAGCTAATTACAACAGTATTTAGTAAAGAATGGCTTCTGTTTCTGACAAACGTTTTTAGACATCTTTTTCCTGTCTGTTGGAGTTTCAAAACTTATCGAACCAACCAAGGGATTGTGTCATGAAGATTGGAAGTAGTGTACTGTTTAATTGTGTTTTTAACCGACTTAAAAAATAGGAGGAGCTTCTCAACCAAGATGTTTATTTTTATTTTTTTATGTATGTCATGGCATGACTCGGTCATATAAAGACAGATTTTGCAAAATTATTTTTCTTTATTTAAAGGTTATCTCTCGAAATGGTCCCATATAATATATCCTATATATCCTATCCTATATATATCATATTTTTATTTGTGCCATTTCTTTCCTCAAATCGTCATTTACATTAATTACATCACACTGTAATCATCAATCCTATCCAACTACAACATGGTGATGATGTTTATTTCTATTTATCCAGTCATTGGAACCACATTCAGCAGGGAAACTTACATAAGCTAAAACAACTAATCTTCATAATACTTAATTACTCTGTTTTTGTTCACCACAGGTGCCCTCTTGGAACAGGCCTCCATCCTGCTCGACAAGGGGATCCACCCCATCCGTGTGGCTGACGGGTTCGAGATGGCCTCCACCACTGCACTTACTCACTTGGACAACATCAGTGAAGCGTTCCCCGTGAACTTAAACACTAGGGAGCACCTGATCAAGGTTGCCATGACAACGCTGGGCAGCAAGGTGGTTGTGAAGTGCCATCGGTTGATGGCTGAGATCGCTGTTGACGTAAGTTTTAGTTTAGTTTTTAAAACTTATCTTAACAAATATTATCCATTAAATGGATTTTGGTTAAATAATAGTTTTATGGTCAAATGAAAACAAAGATTGACACAAATGGAGAGTAGAAAGAGGTTTTTGCATTTCTAAACATCATCTCTTAGATCTAAGTATGTTTAAGTTTAAGAATTATTGCTATTTTATTATTGTGTTGAACTGTAGATGTTTTATTATTTTGTTCTAACTACATATATAATATACAATCTTAAATATAATATACATCTTACACTAAAAAATTATATAAATTATGTACAAGTATTTAGTTAAGAATTGATTTTACTCTTTCGTTATCTTTTCCTCTCCAAGCCTCAAAGAAAGAGGCATTTTTTAGGCATGCATACTGTGTGACATGTCTAACACAATTCCAACAAAAAAAATGTCTTCAAGAAATTAAATATTCTCAATTTCTCACCTATAGTCCGGCCGTCGAGAGAATGCGCTCCTGACACCTGTTAGTTTTAATAGTAATAAGGATCAAATTCGCAAAACACATATTCGTTTTAATATGAAACTGACAGGTGTAAAGAACTTATTCTCTCGATGGCCGGACGGTGTAGGATTTTTAACACAAATCAAGCAGCAGAACACTTTAACACAACAGTGCATTTTTTTTTATAATCTAGTGAAAATTGCATACAAGAATGTGGTAAAGCCATATCTAAATATGTTTTGTTAATCCCCCAGGCCATCCTCTCAGTGGCAGACCTAGAGAAACGCGACGTGAACTTTGAGCTGATCAAAGTAGATGGCAAGGTGGGAGGCCGCATGGAAGACTCCATGCTCGTGAAGGGAGTGGTCGTCGACAAAACCATGAGTCACCCGCAGATGCCCAAGACGCTGAGGGTGAGTTATAGAAAAACTGAAGAAATAAGTTTTTTTTTTTTTTAGCTTTGCCCCACTTTAAGAATTTCTTCCTGTATCGTGGGTGCGTTTACAAACATAGAAACTCACATACACTAACACCCAGACCCGGAACAACTACTTGCAGATCATACAAATATTTGTGGGATCGAACCCGCGACACGTACTATTATCGCGGCTTATTTATCTCGGAGGCGACATAAAAAATCACAAAGAATAGTCATTTCGCCATAGAAATCTTATGTTTTGAAACAACATGTCGTGTCTACTTGACACTCGTCAACAGTGCCTGTAAACAATAATGCAAATAAAATTAATACTCTTTCTCATAATAGAAAAGGTTGTCTGTAAAAGATCGCTTTTAGCGATAAAACCGCCCATTGTGTCACCCTATTTAAAATGACTACATTTTTATCTGTATTTTTTATGGTGTACATAATAAAGAATATTCTATTCTAGAAAAGTCTAGTAAAAACTTTCACTGAGCTAGAAGCAACTCCATTCTTTCCCAAAATGTATGATGGTAACATTTGAAGACTGCATAGCCTTTTACAGGCCTGGCAGTTTATTAAAATCTTCAAAGTCAGACTTCGGTCAACAATAAATAGCACTAGCTTTTAGTGCCTTTTCACACGTCCCGATTGCTGGGTAACCGGTGCCGGCTACCCGGCAGCTAAGTGTATGTACGTTATCTTTCAGACGTGCCGGCGCACGGTGGATCGAAAATCGGCTGTAGAAGACATAGGATCTCGATTTCTTAAATGTTATTTTTTTTGCTGGAAATGACTTCTGCTGATCATTACTATGTACAAAAATGACACCCGAGTTAATTCTGCCCAAAAACGAAGGAAATATATTTTTTTTACGAAAAATTTGTATGAAGCTAGTATGAAAAATCGAATTATCTCCTAAACGGCATGTTTAACCGTAATATCCTTGGAGGTGGTCATAGTGCTAATTATTTATGATTTTTTGGTTGCCGATTTGACGAAAAATTTAATGCCGTTTTTTTAAAAAAATCGTCAAAATATTTTTATTTATTTTTACATGTAAAACGATCCCTTTTAGTGTCCAAGTTAAAAAGTTCGATATGTTATTAACCCAAATATTAAGAACACACAAAACAAGAAAAATTCAATAAAAAAATTGCTGTTTTTTTGACACATTTTTATTAATTTAAATAAAAAAAGATTATCAAACTCTTATTTAAGTAACATATAAAGTTATATTATATACAAAATAATTTAATTTAAGGAATTTATACTAAGCATTTGTAAAATAAAGTAAAATAAATTTAAAAAAAGACAAAATATCATTTAATATTACAAAAAAAAAACCCAAACAGACTCAAATACAAATTTACAAATAAGTACATATATATTTTTTTTTACAAATTTTCCTTATCACTCTCGTTGTCAGACTCCAATTCTGAGTCAGCATCCAGATTGGATATATCCAAAAACTCGAACTCAGTTTCCTGAAATTGAATTAAGTCGAGAGTTTCAGCAAAAAAGCTCTGCTTTTTCTTGGCATCTAACTTAGGCCTTTGTGCACTTAGCAAAGGAACCGAAGAAACAACAAGCATATTTAAAATGTCTTGATTGGAATCCTGCCTGCTTCTTTTCCGCGAATGATGTTCTCGAAACCTCCTAAAATCTTTGTTTCGAGACTCTGAGGCTTCTTCCGAGAGAGTCCCAATCGGCACAATATTATTTTTCTCAATTATGTCAGCCCCATGGATTAATAATTTATGAACGGTTGACGACATGGACACGGACTCATTAGAAGAGTAAACAATTGGTAATTTGGTTGTATGAAAAGTTTTAAAACTCATGATGTGTTGATATATATCTAGCTCAAGCATAGTTGTCTACGTGTGGGTGTACTATAAACCTCTGCCAACTCCTTCGGAAATATAGGAGTGATGCTATTTTATGTTACGTGTAGTTAAAAGTCCGTGTTCTTCAACATAAACAATAAAAGGAATCGTTTCATATGAAAAAACAAATGAAAATATTTTGACGATTTTTAAAAAAAAAACGGCATGAAATTTTTCGTCAAATCCGCAACCAAAAAATTATAAATAATTAGCACTATGATCACCTCCAAGGATATTACGGTTAAACATGCCGTTTAGGAGCTAATTAGATTTTTCATACTAGCTCCATACATTTTTTTCTTATAAAAATTATAACTCTTCCATTTGTGCACACATTTACTTCATATGACATTTTATAGAACAGTAATGATCAGCAGAAGTCATTTCCAGCAAAAAAAATAACATTTAAGAAATCGAGATCCTATGTCTTCTACAGCCGATTTTCGATCCACCGTGCGGCGTAAGATAACGTACATTAGCCGCCGGGTACCCGGCAACCGGGACGTGTGAAAAGGCACTTAGGATTGCTCAAGTGGCTGCGATTGGATCACTACCTTAATGGGTGGCCTTATCGCTTTCTGCAATCTCTTCCAGGCAACCTTAGAATGGACATTTTCGGATCGGATAGGTTTTTTGTAACACATTGTATATAAGTAACGAAAATAAATTATGAATACAGATTAGTAATCTAGGTACGAGAACAAGATTACAACTACAAGTAATGTTCCTTCACGAGTCTTTGATTATAAACCCAAACATAAAGTTTATTATCGTTTACTACTTCAACAGAAAAATAAAGTATTTAGAAAATAAGATCAAACATATTTATAGAAAAATAAAACATAATTTCTAAGCAATAAGGTTGATCTTCTTTTCGTGTGGTTAGTAACTAACCTGGTGTCAGAGTTTTAAAGCCGCCCATGGGCCTCTGACTTGGATAAGACTTAGACAAGACAGACTTAGATAAGGTTGATTAAACTATGTTGCAAAATAACCACAAGATTATTTGTAGTCTTATTTTTCCTGTCGTTTTTATTGCGCTCATCGGAAATCTAGTACTATTGTTGATCGAAGAAGTCTAGAGTTTTGCCCTAAATGATAAAAACTTTTTGCAAAAAAACAAAGTGAAAATTAACTTTAATATTTTGGAAGTCGATGTCTTTGGTTTTGAATTTTTGGTGGTCTGTTGCTTTTTTTCTTTTTAAGTTTTTTTTTTTTACCTACCCCACACAAATTCGCATACCACTACCTGCTATGTAAATAACAGTGACAGGAAGTTATCATCATATCATCCACATAATATACTAAGTGGGAACGTATTATTGACTTACTCAAAACTATCCAAGCAAAGTTAATAAAAGTTATATGGGACCAACTTGGGAGCATACCCTTTCAAACAAAAAAAGAATTTTCGAAATAGGTCCACAATTTTATTGATGGAGAAATCGGTGGACATACATACATATAACCTCCTCCTTTTTGGAAGTCGGTTAAAAAAACCCTTCTTGGCAGTCAAGTGATAAAATGCCCCCACATTACAGACTAATTGTGGCAAGATTGATTTTTCCACATGGTAATAGGGATGATGCCTGGGTAAAAAAAATGAAATTATAATTAGTCCGTCAGTCAGATAATAAAAAAATATTTTGCATTCTTTGCTTTATCATATTAATAAAAAATTACTTAGATAGAACGCTTTTTAAGTTGGGGAGTGGGGGTAGCTACGTCACTAGTATGTGTAAAATCTACATACTCGTGACGTCATGCCACATTTTACCTCAATGTACCGTAATCTTTAGATTAGGTAAAAAAAGAAAAAAAATACGTGTCCAATATTTTTTTTTAAAGGGGAAAAGGGACTAAATATTTTTTTTTGTCATCATCCCTATTTAATAAAACCCGTAATACATCATAAAATACTTATCTCACTTTTGCTTATTTTTTAATTATTATACAGAATGTGAAACTCGCCATCCTCACCTGCCCGTTCGAGCCCCCAAAGCCCAAGACCAAGCATAAGCTCAACGTTGGCTCAGCCGACGAGTACCGTGAGCTGCGCGCCTACGAACACGACAAGTTCTTGGAGATGGTGCGCAGAGTCAAGGTAAGAAATATAAAAAACAAAAGAAAAAGTTACAGTCATAATTGTCCATCTATAGCAGAGTACTGCTGGATAAAAGATTCATCTATCGCACGACTTTTATGTCGATCCTTGGTGACTCTAATCTAGACACCGGCCACACTTTTTTTTTTTTTTTTTTGTAGGAGGGAAATTATCAAATAACTCCTCCCGCTCTGGCCGGAGCGGGAGGGCGTGTCAGACTTTTACTGACTAAAACCCACCCGCGTTCCTTCCGTTGCCTATGTGCCGGGGCCGCGATATCCCTTTCGAACAAACTCGCAACCCTGGCAGGAGCACCGGCCACCCTGCGATGATCTTCGGTCCACTTAGCGCGAGGGCGTCCTACACTTAGTTAATCACTCACGACTTGTTGCTCATATCTACCAACCTGGCCATATTTCCTGGTTGCTTACGAATAAATTAATAAAAGAAAAAATCAATCTCCTTATGTTATGAAAATGTATCATAGCATAGCCATTATCATTGTTTATTTTTTGTATACACGACGATATTTATTAAGCTATACATTTCCAGTTAATGCTGATCTCACATGCTGACTTTCCTTAATATGAGGGATCTGATTATCCTGGAAATGTTGCTTTAATAAGCACCATTTCAAGCTAATGCTTGAAACTTCGTCGTGCGTACATCATATCTCAAATACACTGAAATAAGTTGAAATAACATTATTTTCCGTATCCCAGGACGCCGGTGCAACCCTAGCCATCTGCCAATGGGGCTTCGACGACGAGGCGAACCACCTCCTCCTCTCCCAGGGTCTGCCAGCCGTCCGGTGGGTGGGAGGTCCTGAGATGGAACTGATCGCCATCGCTACTGGAGGCCGCATCGTGCCACGGTTTGAGGAGCTCACTCCGGACAAGTTGGGGTCTTGTGGACTTGTGAGGGAGCTTAGTAAGTTGATTTTTAATATGTTTTTGTGCATCCCATTTTGTTGGTAAGGTCTTTAAAAATCACATGAAGGTTCTGAAGTGAATATTTGGTGAGATATTATGAGCTCCTCAAAGTGGTTAATAATACCCCCCTACTTTCTGTTTCTTTCCAACGTTGTTATAAAAACCAAGCATGTAGCAACTAACACAGTTTCAACGAAAATCTTTTACATAATATCCGCTATTTTCAACTCACTAACAATTTCAACAAGCCCAATTTTGTTTTTTTTACTGTCTGTGGCACCGTAGCTCTTAAACGGGTGAACCGATTTGAATTTGGTTTTTTACAAACCAAGTACCTTTAAGAAAAACAGTAATTTTTTTGGAATCTGTAAAATTAAAATTGTTAACTACTTAGGTCCCCTTGCACCATAAATAACTAAATGCATTTAGCATTAAACAAATTTCAAAACAATCTCTCCCTATTTTCTTGAAACTATTGACAACAATGGAACAATGTTATTTAATGCTCTACGTAATTACTGGTTTGTGATGCAAGTGGGCCTTACACGCGGACAGCGCGTAGTCCGACAGGCACTGGTCTAATATTTCATCATCACCATGCAGCAAGCTTAGCATAACCACAATATCAATGGGTTTTGTCTACGGAAGAATAGACAAAATGACAGATTGTGATTGTTTATCTGTCATTTTGTCTATTCTTCCGTAGACAAAACCCGTTTCTATGGTTCACGATGGTGATCGACAAAAACTAACATGTTCTAAACTATCTACCCTCCAGCGTTCGGCACATCCAAAGATGAGATGCTAGTGATCGAGGAGTGCTCCAACAGCCGCGCGGTGACCGTGCTCATGCGCGGCGGGAACCGCATGATCGTAGAGGAGGCCAAGCGCTCCATGCACGACGCGCTGTGCATCGTGCGCAGTCTCGTGCAGGTATACAATATTTCTCTCTACAGCATTCGGCACATGTTTACGAACCAGGCTTCCCATTTAACGTCACTCAAATCCTATATCGCGCAAGCAAATCTTACCGCGAAATTAGTACGGGGCATAACCGCACAAGTTGTTACCATGAATTCAGCACATAATTCTACGCCAACTGAGTAAATTTTCGTCGGTTATATAAACAAAATGTTAGCTGCTCTCGAAACGGTGAAAGAAAACATCGTGAGGAAACCGGCATGTCCTAGAACCGAAAATTCGAAGACATGTGACATCTACCAACCCGCACTGGGCCCGCGTGGTGGATTACAGCCCACTACCTCTCACAGAGAGGAGGCCTGGGTCACAGAGGGAACATTATAGACTGCTTATGCTGATGTTACATACAAAAGTGATATACCTAAGGTTCAGTTTGCGCTACAATTTCATATTTTTAATGACTTTTCAACAGTACTAGTTAGTCTAAAATCAACTTTATTTACACTTACATAAAATTGATGTGTGTTTAAGTGGAAATAACATCAATTGGAAACAAGAATTTAAATAGACCTTACACGGGCAAAATGTATGGAATATCTCCTTCAAGATGTTGACTTTTTCCAAAACCGTATCCGAAAAATCGGCTAAACATTACTGTTTTCTTTCAGTATACACGACTTTTTTGAAATATTAAATCCCTTTTCCCAGGACTCCCGCGTAGTGTACGGAGGCGGCGCGGCCGAGATCTCGTGCTCCGTGGCCGTGGCGCTCGCGGCCGACAAGCTGTCGTCGATGGACCAGTACGCCTACCGCGCCTTCGCTGACGCGCTCGAGGCCATCCCCCTGGCGCTGTCGGAGAACAGGTGAATATGTCACGTTAGAAAAATTATGCTTAAGTCCCATATAATAGGGGGCGAGCCTATTGACATCAACTGGGCTCAAATCCAGACTCCGGACTGATACTGAGAAATTCCTGCACGCGTAGTACCACAATAGAAACAGGTCTTCTACGGGTTTTGTCGACGGAAGAATAGACAAAATGACAGATTGTGTTTTTTTATTTGTCATTTTGTCTATTCTTCCGTCGACAAAACCCATTTTTATTTTGGTCATCTAAGCGTGCAGGAATTTCTCAGTATGATGGAAAAACAGTCGAAAGGCAGTCGATCGGTTATCAATATCATTGTAACAAAAAAAAAGATTGGTAATTTCAAGTAACTTAATCTGATCGCGGGGTCGACGCCCGCGGGACTCATGAACTACGATATTCATCTTAGTGCATTTTTTTTTTCGTTTACATTCGTGAACCCGTCATGTCTGAAGTTTCGCCAACCAATAATGTAATTTATTTAATCACGACTACTAGTAAACTAAATTACGTAGCTAATAATCTCTCCTAAGGAATCTCGCGCACTAGATGGCCACGACCACAACCTGTAGTCGCAGCGACCAGGCAAACTATCGATACGAATCGCGCACTTGGTCCCAACGGCCAACTAGCCGCAGACCATACAATACCACTCGACGGCCACGACCGGCCGGAGTCGTGGCCGACTAGTGCGCGAGATCCCTAAGGCTGACCTTGTCAGTAGTTTTGGTAAAAAAAATGTGGTTTTCTAGTATATTAACATTTTTTGTTTTATTTCCACAGTGGTCTGTCCCCCATCGACACTCTGTCTGAGGTGAAGTCGCGGCAGGTGGCCGAGAACAACTACAACCTGGGCATCGACTGCATGGGCAATGGTAATTATATGTTTCATAATAGGGCCTGTTTGCAATTCACTAAATGCGTTTAGCGCTAAAGTATTTAAAGTAATGTTTCTATTAATCCTATGAAAATGACAGACCGGTATTAAATATGTTTAGCACTTTAGATGCATGAGGAACAGGGTGTAAAGTTCACTCATCCTCTATAGAAAAGGGAGGATCCTCCGACCAGACGGGTGTTGTGTCTGGCGGGCCACTGCCCAACGATTGATGTCGGGACATAGTATATCTCCTCCGTGCCTCGGAAAGCACGTTAAGCTGCGTTGGTCCTGGCTGTCATTTGTGGATCTTTGACAGTCGTTACGGGTCGTCAGAAGCCCGAAAGTCTAAAAACCAGTCTTACTAAGGGTAATTACCCAGTTACCGGGTCGTGGAGGTCAGATAGGCAGTTGTTGCATGTAAAATACTGGTGTTCAGCTGCATCCGGTTAGACCGGAAGCCGACCCCAACAGAGTTGGGAAAAGGCTAGACAGATTGTTTGAGAAGACCGGTACCAAAGCCACCTTTCACCGAACGAGAGGCTGAACCTCTATCATGGTTAACACCATTGTCTCCATTCCCAGGTTCAAATGACATGAAGACAATGAACGTTATCGAATCCCTTCACTCCAAGAAGCAGCAGATATCGCTCGCCACACAACTCGTGAAGATGATACTCAAGATTGATGACGTTCGCTCGCCAGCCGATTCTATCGAGTAAAAGTATTAATTAACTCTTATGTACTGTTATATCTATGATCTTTTATAATAAAACACGCCTAATCTTACGTCCTTTTGTATGTGCACAACGAAAATCTGCTATAGTACAGTACGACCAATGAATTATGGCCAGTCCGAACTTCGCGCAGAAGGTTGCGCAATAACATTTTTTAGGAACCAAATGGTGACATGAGGCGAGTGTGAGTGGGAGAACATGCGCGAAAGTTCGTAGTGCCTATGTTCAGACCAGTCATGATTCATCGGCTGTACTGTATAAGCCAATATTTATGTCAAACGCGAGAGCGAGATGACATGAGACTGTCCTACTCGCACTTTTTAAAACGACGATTAGTCACGAGTCAAGACTCGTGACTAATCGTCGTTTTAAAAAGTCGTTTTAAAGAGTAGATTTGCAAATACTTGTCCATATTTTGGCAATGGGTGCAAATCTTTGTGCATATGTGAGGGGCTAGTAAAATAGATACTATTAAAATGTGGAGTTAGAGTGTTGCTGGGTTCTGCCTGATAAAAAATTATAATCCAGGACACTAGCTGATACAAACTTATGGAATTAAAATCACAATTGTACATATTTTATAATATGTAGTACAGAACCACATTATTAGAATTTACTTGTTTTATTATTTTAACCTTTCAATGCTAGATGGATTCGCTAGATATCCTGAGAAGAGCTTACTTTTAAATCTGTCTCAAAAATCAACCCGTTTTATGTAAATGACGCGAATATGCATTTTGACGCGTACGTACGTTGTATGGGTTAGATTGTTACAACTTTGAATGCTAATAAAGGTATTTTTCAAATAACACATCTACCCGCACTGGGCCATTACTGCCCACTCCCTCTCACAGAGGGGAAGCCTGTGTCTATTATAGGCTGCTTATGCAAGCGCCCCCCCCCCCCCCCCCCCCCCCCCGAGAGTCTTGCAACAACAGTTAATAACAGTCGTCATGGATAGATACACCACATCATGTTACCTAGTTACTGGGTTGTGGAGGTCAGATAGGCAGTTGTTCCATGTAAAATACTGGTATTCAGCTCCTTTAAGTTAGACGAAGCCGCCCCAAAATAGTTGGGAAAAGTCTAAGCAAATGATTTATGTTTTACAAAAGAAATACCATTATTAACATTCAAATTCAAAATATTTATATTTTGTCACACGCTTAGCTGCGCTAGGCCTCTCGGACTCGGCAGTAATAATAATAATGTTCTTATTTTAATTACATATTAAGTCATTGCATTTCACTGTATGCGAGCGGTTATACCAAACGTAATGGATGCCTTATTGCACTAATAAAATAATAAGCTAATTTACTTTTTGGAGTTTTATTTCTTTTTCATTCACCTTCTACACGAACGAGAGTATCGCGGCGATAGTCACGCCGCTCCTTGGCATCAAATTCAAATAGAAACTGTATGAAATCAAATTCAATACAAAATCAAATTCTCGCCGAGACACGGGGATATCATCGCAGCGAAAATTTTTGATGGCATGGCGAGTGTCATTGACTCTGACAGGGCCACCAACAGGGAATTTAATTTTGATTACACAAAAAAAATGTTAATTAGTCGAAAGTCGCCAAATATCAGAATTTGTCGGTCACTGGAGGGTTTATACGTGGCCGATCTGAAGAGAGTCTCCCCAGCAGGGCCACATTTATATCTCAAAAACTAAGGCACCTAGCGAAGATCTGTTTTCTCCCATATTTTGTCGTTAATTAGTCGATGATCTTCCTCATCGATTTAGTGTCATTGACTCTGGCAGGGCCACCAACAGGGATTTTAATTTTGATTACACAAAAATTTAGTCGCTAATTTGTCGAAATATTTCATTGTTTTGTTTGATTTGGCAATATTACTGTGTGAAAAAAAAAACTTGGCTAACAACTAGCGAACTAGAATACTGATTATGAAATGCAATAATTAATATCGTAACACCGAATGTTTAGTTTTAGAAAAAAATCTATTTGTAAAGTTTCCAAATGCGATTTTTACACCTAAAGATCAAATTCAATGTTATAATTGCAATTCATTATTAATATTTTAGTTCGCTAGTTAGCCACATTTCTTATTTCTATTCAGTAATATTATACTGTAAGAATCAAAACAGGTCAATATTTGACAGTTATTGAACCCTCTTAAACAAAAAAAATATCAAATATTAATTTGCACTAAGCGCCTGTAGGACTAAAATAGCACATGTCACAAATGTTTGTCCGCCGATTTCTCCGTCAATTTGTGGACCGATTTTGAAAATTCTTTTTTTGTATGAAAGGGTATGGTAAATTTTATTAACTTTGATTGGATAGTTTTTAAAGTAAGCTGCTGTATAATACGTATTTTTCCCACTTAGTATATAAAGAAAGAAATAAAAAGTATTTATTGAGACTCGCACAGGAAATCACATTATACTAAAAACACATTAAACATAAATAAAAAATAAAGTAACATTAAAATTTAAAGAAGGAAGTCCTGTACGAGGCCAAAAGGCTCCTATCTCAGCATGATGCCGCGACATTTAAAAATAAATAAAAATGTCGCAGCGCTGCGCGCTGGTATTCTGATAGGGCCCCGGCCCGTAGCTCAGAGTAATAACTAAAGCAGCCCGTATGGTATATCTGGATGATAATTATGATGATAACTTCCTGTGACTGTTATTTACATAGCAGGTACTGGTATTCGAATTTGTGTGGGTAAGTACCACAACTAAAAAGTGAAGAAAAAAAACACGTGGCAAAAAACGAAAATTCAAAACCAATGACACCGACTTCCGAAATTAAAGTTATTTTTCCTTAGTATTTTTCACTTTGTAGTATTTTTTTTTCGGAAGTCGGTTGTTTTTTTTTGTGTATTGTTAATTAAATTCAACCACTAAAATAGCACAGAGACAACTATCAATTTAGTACACAATTCTCAACGTAAATAAAAAATTGTGACATGTTTTTTTTTTTGTTTAAGTAAGCGTTTCTCTTAGTATATTTCTTTAAAAAAAATAAAGAACGCAAAAGGAACATTTATTTGTTTCATATTTTAGAACATTCTGAGCATCCTACCAGAAAATATACACGTGGTCGGGCTGCAACGTATACGTTACTACCCGGCCACAAACAAGTGCTTTTTTAACAAGATATATTTGTGGTACATTTAATCTATTCATACAAGAAGAAGAGTAAGAAGGTACTATAAATTACGAAATCGACTGTGGCCGGGCTGCGTCGCAACACACATTTTCAAGAGCTTTTGTGACTGCTAGTCATGGTATTCAACTTTTTCTGAAGTTTTCAGAACAAATAAAAGACAGAAAATAGTATTATCATAATTTTATTGTAATGAAGTAAGTCTATATACATTCCCGTACCGTACAAAACAAATCTATCGTCAACCTCGACCTTTGGATTCTTCAGTTTGTGAGTGTGCGAGCGAAAGGCGACTATATCTATCTCACTCCCGCTCGCGTGGAGAGTTTTATCGGAGACTTAAAGCTAGGAACAGTTAACATACTCTTGATTATGCTCAGGAACTTTACATAGTCAGCTCCTGCAAAAGAGAGAAATAAAGAATTAGTAGATTAAAACATTGCCACCCTTTTGGGCTTCACCGCAGTCAGGTAAAAAGATGAAAAGGGGCGGTTTTTTAGTTTAGGCAGATGGAACACTCCGTAAAATCATTAAAATCTTGCTACGAGACAATAAAGTGTAATTCAGGTCGCACAGCGCAAACTACCTACAGTTATATTCACCTAGAAGTTGCCTCTCTTTCTATCGCGTTAACTCTTAGATCTTCTGACTACGTTACACTCACTGAATTGGCCCAACAAGACGGGCCGGCCGCGTACTTGTAGCTTCATACCTAAACTTCGGAGTGTCCCATCTTATACGCATCTGTTGTATCGGCTACAGTAACGGATAACGCACCACGCCACGCAACGTCACTGTAGCGTGCTCCTTGGTCATATTATCATGTTGTGAAGTCATGTTTCGTCAATGAATATGCTTGGGTTCGTATGTTAGCTTATGCTACGGCCTTAATAATAATAATACCAGCCTAATAATGTCCCACTGCAGAGCAAAGGCCTCTTCTCATACAGAGCAGGCACGGGCATTGATCACCACGCTTACTCAAGACGGGTTGGTGATTTCAGACTTATTTTAATAAACTTTAGGTCCATGTTTCCTCACAATGCTTTTCCTTCACCAATGTCAGTAATGTCCAAGAGAAACTCAGATAACGCGCTTGATCGCAGTCTTAAATGATAGATATAAAGTGTACATACCATGATAGCATTGACGATATCTGATTGGTTGTTTCGGAGCGCGCGCACAGCCCGCGCTCGCGATACGTTGGCTTGGGACATGACTATCTCCACATCTTTCTCGTCCACTCCGGTCTCGTCAACTCCTTCCTCATCTTCCTCCTCCGCTATGGGGGCTACCGTCTGAAAGGTATCGAGAAAATTCGATTAACAATCAGCAGATTTTTTTTTTAAATGTTATTTGTGTCTACATGAGATCTCTTTTCCGATGTTTTGGACACTTCAGACACAGCCAAGGTAGATTTCATAATAAATCAAAAGTATTGTTTTTGTATCATCATTAGTGTGTTGTACCATGATAGGAAAATATCTCACAGAATTAACTTGTTCTGTGAATCTTCATAAATAAATAATGCGCTTTTCTTGGGGTTTCTACATAGTTTTCTGTCACAGGGCTGATCTTTTTAACCATAATAGGAAGCCGGTTGACATTTTCACAGGTAATGTGTGAATAATGGTAAATAATAAAACGATCACAATAGTATTAGCTATAACACTTTTTGTGGTATGGAACCATTTGTGCAGTTTAATTTTGTGTAGGGCAACGCTTGTAATACTACCGTGTCTATCTCCGTCATGACATTTAAAAACACATAGAACATACCGTGCCCGCAGCAGCAGCATCATTTCCAGCGGCAGCGCTCTCAGGTGCCTTGAACCTCTCAGCAGCGGCCATGGTAGCCTGTTGGGACAGGTCCTCTATCTTAGCCTCTCCGAACACGATGTAGGTGTCAGAGTGAGGGTTCTTGTATACGTCTGGGGAGTTGATCACGAAGAGGATGTTCTTGGATTTCCTGATTGTGACTCTGTTTACACCTTGGACCTGGAAAATTTATTAGAAAATATAAGTAACAGTTTTATGAAAACAAATTAAAAATCAACGGTTTTCATATGTTTTTTTTTATAGTGTAGCCTTTAATCAAGGCTAACGTTTTGTTTAGCAGTGGATATTTGGGATCGAAATTATAATTGACACATAAGTGTGACTGCTAGTGCATTTTTATCAGATGTTGCTAATGGTTCATAGTTGTGGTCATATAATGTGGGATTGATGTAGATATGAAACCACAAAATGTACCACTAACAAAACATACTGCTAGAATATTGACTGTTTCTCTTGAAGACTGGTGTAAAAAAGCACTTTTTTTTTCTCTCATTTCTCTTACCTTTAGAAGCTACAAAACAGCAATTTTTATTTAGTAAGGCAATACTTACAGGTTTAAGTCCAAGTTTGCTCATGATCTTGCGCGCTTTCTTCTCACCACGCGACTGTTTCGCCTTCGACACGATGTCGATGCCCGCAATAGGGTTGGAGATGCCTCCAGCGCCTGGTGCACCTGTTAAAAAAACACATTTTTTTACTTGATTTTGATGAGAAATTTATATTTGTTTCAAACCAAATGGTAAGTTTTGCTTATGTTAAGTAAAAAAAACTTATTTTATTACAGGAAATAGCATGAAATATTTTACACAGCACCATTTAGCTAAATTAAACTATTATCATCTAAAAGCAACACTACAGAAATAATTTTTGTAATTCAAAACATCTACAAAAAAGATATGGTGATGTATTTTTCAGTGCATTAACTGGGAAAAAGTACCTAGTGCCACAAACTCTCCAGCTACAACAAAGTATTCATACCAGCATCTTCCAATTCTGGGATAGTGTCATCGGAGTCGCTGTCCGAGGAGGCGGTCTCCTCCTTGCGCTTCTCGGTCATGGAGGCGGTGGCCTTGTCCAGCTCAGTCAGTTCTGGCATCTTGGTGTTTGTGCTGGATGTTATCTTGCCTTACGGAAGAATTCCTGTTGAAGAAGATAGAAAGACACGGTTTAGATAATTTTCAATATTATTCTTGTGTTACACCTTCTGTCAGATAGCCAACTCCATGTAAAATACTGGTATTCAGCTGCATCCAGTTAGACTGGAACTACTGGAAGACAATCCCAACTTCACGGTAGAACAATTACCGGTATCGTGTCGCGCGACAAGTCTCGCTAGTCTGCACGGGCCTTTACACCTACTAAGTTTCTAGTTATTAGTAATTTGGTCAACCTATATAAACAAGCTTCAATGGAAGAGGTTTGATCAGCAGTGGACTCTTTGAGATAAAACGAGGCTGAATCAAGATAGCAGTTATAATATTTGACTTGATTACTTTCTCAGAAAATCAGGGACAAACTTAAATTAAGCCTTTTATCTTGTATATATTTGTCATATTGCTTGCTGTTCAGTTTAGATGACCATTTATTGCCACTCTAGGGTCTAAAAAAATACAGGTAAACCAAATATTGTATTCTAAAAATTACACATAATCTAAAAGTAAGCCAGCAGAGTATCAGATTACTCACTGATTTACTTTGAGATACAAAAGATTACCTTGCAAAAGTTTTAGCCATTTTTTTATACTAAATGGCAAAGATAAAATAGATGAGACTAAGGTTTAAAGTTACACATTCCGGAATAGTTGTCTATGCACTGGAAAATCAATATTTGCATTGAGCAAAACAATAGGACTGTAAATAAAGACTAGTGCTGCATTCTAAACTTTCAGTTTTTTATATGCTTGTAATTCAGTATTGTAGCACCATTGTAGCATAAAAATTAAAGCTAATAGATATATTTCTAAGTAGGTAGATATATGATAAAATGTCGAAGGTAAAGGTCTCCAGTGCGCAAATACATAACTTTATCTACTATCTGTGCAATACTGCACTTCTAATCATCAATATTGATGGTAAATGGACCAAAATGGAGCACAGCAGTGATAGAACTACTCTTCAAGCTATATTAGCGAAGATTTAGGCAATCGCCGGACTAAGTAACCAAGAAAATGAACTAAAATGGTATGAATACATGACCATGAGCTGCATTAGTAAAATTACTTAGCAAGGAGCTCCGATTTACAGCGTTCACACTATATTGTACTGTGATGTGTAACAGTCGTTTAAACACGTAATATCACTAGAAACAATGAATATTTGAACACTTGTGCGAATATAATATGGGCGCGGGTTTCGCTAATACACCGAACCAAAATATTGAAATAACAACGCAAATATGTCGCGATTACACCTCAGTACACTATAACCTTTTAATTGTACACTTAAACACTAAGATTTCTTTAAAAACTATGGATTTATTACCTTTATTTAGGAATAATCGGTATCAAAGGAATCAACGGAGATTCGCTTCAATTTGACAAGAGCGGAAAGAAAATTTTGCTGACAGATAAAATATACTGAAAATATTTTGAAATTCTCGTCAATTTCTGTGTGTATCCGATCACTATTTTGGGCAAGTCACGGCAAGTGGAACCGGTGACTGAAAAGTTGTGACACAACTTTTGAAAACTGTTTTCCACACAACTGTACACAACAGTCTATTGTGTACAGTTGTGTGGAAAACAGTTTTGATCTCATGGGCATGTGATGCAGAGCAATGAGGAAAATCTCGTGAGGAAAGTTTTGAGGATGAATGTGGAGGGCTTTAACCGCTCGAGGCCCCCCGCGCGGCGCGTGTCCCTAAAGAGTAGGTAAGAGTAGGGGATCCAAAGAAACGATGGTTGGACTGTGTAAAAGATTATAATGTGGCTAGAAAGGGAGAACCGAGATGGCGACTAAAATAAAGCTATGAAAGAAAAGGACATGTTGCGCCGACTCCAAATAAATTGCGATAACATGTAGATGAGAAACATTTAACATGTAGATGTTTCGAATCATATGACATGAATCATACGTACATAATTTGTTTAGTTGAATGTGCATTCGTACTGCACGAAACCTATGTAAGTTTTAAAACCAATCTGCAGATTTGTTTTAAGACATGTTTTGTTTTGTGTATAGTTTTGTCATGTTTGTGTTCGCACTGTAGCACTGTTGTTTGTTTGTATCTCGAAACTTGTTTATAGCTTGTATGTAGCGCAAGGTTTAATGTTTTCCAAATAAGATAGTCATAGTAAACATTGAAACTTCTAGTGGATACTGGACAACGTTCTGCAATATTCATACTGAAACATTTTGTTATGAAACATAACATCACGCCTGTAATCCCCGAAGGATTAGGCAAAGGTATACCTATTAGTACACCCACTTTTCACCAGTTTTTGTTATGAAATTGGTTTGTAAAACATGTCCAGAGATATGAATCGTCAAACAAGTTTCAGATCAACAAGTTATGTGACAATGCAAACACGAATCGATACGGTGACGGAAAAAAGGAGTCCTCACGACTCACCATGTTTTTATTTGAATGATTCGCCAGTGGAAATGCAGTGTGTTATGCCGGTCACATACGTTTTGAAATATCGATACGGAATTTCGAAGGCAGCAAATCCATACAAAATCAAGGATCTATCACACACGTTCAATAGTTCTCCATTCTAGATGTACTCCGATTCGAATTTCCGAAAAGGAATTCCGTCAGTATGTGGGCGACCTTTTGTAAGGAAGAAGAATGACGGTGATTCTGTGTGTATCCGAAATCCGAATGTTTTCATCCTTTAATAAATTTTACTTTTGGCAACATGTTATGAATACGTCAACCATCACTAGTGATGCCATAATAAAATTGTATCGATATCGATAAATTACCATCACAATACCCAACAGATCAAAGAATGACATTTTTGTGCATAGATAAGGATGTTTAACGTTTGACTTTTCAGATGCGCCTTAAAAGTTTCCAAATCCGTATTCACATTAACCAACTCATCGCAATGTATGTTGTTGAACAGCGTCTGCCAAAATGAAACTATTGTCTTGACTGAACTATTAGTAATGTGTTAAGCTGCTATTCAGTAGAAGTTGAAATGTGTAACTGAGTAAGTTTTCTTGGCATTACTTTGAGTTTGTCATATTTCCACGAAATTTACCGATATTGATGGTTGATCCCGTATTCAAACATCCTTATTCATAAATGTCAATATTGTCAAATCACTCGCGAGTTGCGTTCATTTCATTCCGCTCGAAGGCGGTGCTATTCATTCAGGGCAGTTTTTGTTCGTTTTCATCGCTTTTCATCAAAAATACTTTTGCTGTGAATACGTCACGAAGTGCCGATTACAAATAAATATTCATTGAGAGTGATTGTGTTGAAAACATGTCGTTATTCGTGCAGTGATTTGGTGTTTTTATTCAGTCACTAATTATCAGGTCCAAAGTGCGTGTTGTTTTAAATTAATATTTAGTGTTTGTGCTGATAATTGATACGTGCCAAAGCCCAAATATGTCTTTGGAAGATAAATTCAACGCTGCGGTAAATGTGATCCGGAGTTTGCCGAAGAGCGGTGAGTTGTTTTTTTTTTTAAATGTTGTTTTTATTTATCGATTGCTTCGTTACGTCTGCAGTAAGTTATTACATAAAATTTATTGCGGTTAATCTTTTTCTAATGACACCAGAAACGAGATGTGTTGCAAACGGCTATTATGATGCGCGTCGCACATTATAATGGCAATGTAAACATGGTTGGCTAACTGGTTGCTATGGGCATAGTCATACATAATTGGATTGTTTTAAAGCATTTTATTATGGTCTGACACCTCCAGTTAAGGGGCTTGTGGCTAAGTAATTACTAATTAATAAATCAGGTTAAGCTAAGCTTGCCGCCGTTGGCCCGTGGATGGGTGACCATCATTACCACCACCATCATACCAAGACCCTTCCATGCCTTGGAAAGCACGTAAAGCCGTTGGTCCCGGCTGTCATTCGTAGATCTTTGACAGTTGTTACGGTTCGTCACAAGCCCGAAAGTCTGACAGCCAGTTTTACCAAGGAGTATTGTGTTACCCAGTAACTGGGTTGTGGAGGGCAGATAGGCAGTCGCGCCATGTAAAATACTGGTATTCACCTGCATCTGGTAAGACTGGAAGCCTAGGCAGACCTACAGTGAACATACATCTCTAACAAAAATAATTACATACAAAGTGTGTTCTATTTTGTGCACTGGTGAGGAATGTTCAATATAGGTAAAATAATAGTTATGAGGTGAAATTCCGGATTGAATTTTTTTTTCAGGTATTCTTCTTCCTCTTCTTAATACCTACCATATCTTTCTCAGTTCTCTGCAACAGCTGTTCAGTGGTCTCGAATGTCAGAGTGCGAAATCGGTAGAGCTGCCCACAAAATTCGGTACATTAGTACCCAAAATCGGTATATGACAAAAAAAAATACAATGTTCAATCAAATTCGTTTATTTATCAAAAAATAAATTAAGAGTCTAAATTTACATCAAACCAAACACACTTAAATATAATGATTTTTTTCGATCTTTAGGATCATACTCTACTCTTTGGCCATAGCCGCGGTCATCTTTGAATAAATTTCCAAGTCATAACAATTAGCGTCATTAAAGAGTCGTTTTGCATGTAATAGAACAGTGATTGACTCAGTAGACAGCCTATTTAGCTGTTTTGTTTTCATAAGATTCATAAGATTTCAGAGGACTCAAGGGTTTTCCTCAAAAAATATGGAACTAACTAGGTACTTACTTTCTATTGAGGAATTCCTCAATAGGCTGTCCGTAACGTAAAACATAAATGAAAAGGATTGCCAACGTAGAAGTGTAAAATCGGTAGAAAAATCGGGATTATTACATGTATTCTCTGAAATCGGGGAAAAATCGTTGCAATTCGGTATTTCGGTAGGACAGAGCCCATATCGGTAGAAATAACGAAAAATCGGTAGGTTCGAGACCACTGCAGCTGTTGCCTTTTTGTTTGTTTTCTTCAATATCTTTGTTCAAACTGTAGGTTATCAACAAACCTCATTTGTAATCTGTCTTCTGATAAGAAATTCCTATAGATAATAAAATAGCATTAACTATTTAAACTGATTAACAAACTTACTTAATTATTGTTTGTATGTATAATCTGTATTTACCATTAAGTACTGTTTGTTTGATAAATACTATTTTGAAGTGGCAAAATAAATCTGACATTCACACATTTCACACATACAGTTCGCGTCAAATAACTTTGCCGCACTGAAGTAGGCTACAAATGACTGAGTAGTCAATCCTCCTTATAAAACAGTAGCGTGCATGCGCAACCTAACTTCAGAGTGGCAAAGTTATTTGACGCGAATTGTACTAGCATTCTTGGGATTTTGTGCAATTTTTAGACGTATTATATATATATATATGCTTTATGGCCAAACAAACACTAAAGTGTACTTTTATTTGCTAGCAAAATCTAAGTAGAAACTTGACAACCAGTTTTACCAAGGAAGGGGTATTGTATTACCCAGCTACTGGGTTGTGGCGGCAGATAGGCATTCGCTCCATATAAAATACTGGCATTCAGCGGCATCTGGTTCGATAAGCCGACTCCAACATAGTTGGGAAAGGCTAGGTAGATGATGGCACTATAATACACTTTATTCAATGATCAGATATTGAATCCGTGTCAGAACTAGATATAAAATATCTGTATTTTCAGACATCAGCGCTCTTCCCCTGTTGTAGGCTACACTTGAAAATTAACTTTGTTTGACCTCTTTACATTATCTTTATCACATTGAATTTAAATAATTAATTACTATCAAGGCTCGGATACCGGTTAAATTTTCAAACCGTTATCATGTACTTGACGCAAAAACCTTTACATTCGGTTTCGTTCGCATAAACCGGCTTTTTAAACCCGTATTGGGAAGCGTATTTGCATAAAGGTTTTTCGGATTAAACGGTTTAGAACTAAAAAAACCAGTTAATACGGGCACGATAAACAAACGTCGCGCGCTGTTCGTACGTCTACATACCGCGGCGCTATGTACAGCATCCTTACAAGTATTCACAAGTTGCAACGCGTTTACCGACATGCTGTTCGTCAAATAAACCGGTTAATATAGGTTAAAATAAAGTTCTTAAAATGTTCACGTTCTTAAGAATAGTTCGGAGGAATACCTAAATAAACCGGTATTAACCGGTATTTCTTAAACCGGTTCCGAGTCTTGATTACTATTTTATGTATTAGTAATTATTGTGAGTAAGCAGGCAACTTTTAGGCCCGTATTACAGAACCTCACTCAAAACTCAAGCATTACTTAAAAATACAACAACCAATCAAAAGTCTTTACTCGCTTAAAGCCGTCGTTATTGATTGAAACTAGTTTTAAGTAATGCTTGAGTCTTGAGTGAGGTTCTGTAAAGGCTCGTGCATAACAGCGCGACGCGACTCGAACAATACAATTTCTAAGAAAACTTCACGATGCGGTATAACATTAACCGGTGTCGCGCCGCACTGTCGCGTCGCGCTTGTCTGCCAGAAGCTTTTTACGGGCCTTAGGCTTCTTGTACATGACACCGCCACGCTGGAGCCTCACCCGGCGGCGCAGGATCGCTTGTTTCGTTGGCAATGCTTTAATTAACAGTGGTAGTTGCTTTACACCAGGGCTCGGAAACGTTATTTAAAATAACGTTTTTAAAACTTCTCGTTTTTCTTTGCAACGTTTAGTTCGGAATGAAAACGAAATGAGAACGTTTTCAAAAATCGGTTTATTCCGCAGGACGCAGCCGCGCACGGTGCGTGCGCCGACAAGCATGTGCAAGCATTAGTTAAATTGTACCTTATTTTCATTTGATTACATCATTGATTCTAATGCGCTTGCCGCTTACATTGATTAGGGTTGTGTTGCGAGTTTCCTATCGATCAACCCGAAAATGGTTAAAAACGTTTTATTAACCGGGAATGGTTTGAATTTTGTTCTTCTAAAACGTTTTTAATAACATTCCGTTCGAACGTAACCGAAACAAATCGTTCGAAAAATATACCGTTATCCGAGCCCTGATAAAATGGTCACGGGTCATCGCGCGAGCCCAGCAACGCGGCGACATCGCACGATGCCCATCGCGCGACCTATTGGAACACCTGTAGAACCACAGAACAGATAAAAGAGTATCTGTTCTGTGTGTTGAACCATCGCATGTTCATATTTATCGTGCTGCAAAATCGCATCGTTTACTCGTAAGATCTTTAGCCAATTAGTACGATGCCTTGCCTTCTTTGTATAAAAATAAACCTCTGACCATCGAGATATAAGTACTAACGTTAATACTTATATCTCGATGCCTCTGACATTTAGTGTGGCAATTACAGGCTAGGATTCAATTAGTGCGATACCTAAACATCTGTGGGTACATATTTCTGTAATGAGTATGACTCAGTACCATTTGTAATATTTATATTCTATACTAATATAATATTAAAGCTGAAGAGTTTGTTTGTTGCTATGAACGCGCTAACATCTGGTATTACCAGACGGATTTAAAAATGATTTTTAAATTGCATTTGATAACCCAATTCTTGTGGAAGGTTTAGGGTTTTGGGTTAGGTTTGGCTATTTAACACCATACTACTATCCTTAGGAGACGAGCAAAAAGGTAAAAAACAGATACAAAAAGTGAAAACGAAGTAATAGCGTAAGCGGTCGATGCGATGCGACGCGGTGTGTCGCACCCCGAAGGAGTTTTATAAAAATGTGGCTGTTATTTTAGTATATCCACGCGAGGAGCTCGTTGCTAAGTAATAACTGCTGCACGGGTCGATCCATCAGATTAAGCTACGCTTGCCGGAGTTGGTCTGTGGATGGGTGACCATCTTTACATACCGAGACTCCTCCGTGGCTCGGAAAGCACGTTAAGCCGTTGTTCCCGGCTGTCATTCGTGGATCTTTGGCAGTCGTTACGGGTCGTCAGAAGCCCGAAAATCTGACAATCAGTCTTACCAAGGGGTTTTGTATTACGTAGTTTCTGGGTTGTGGAGGTCAGATAGGCAGTCGTTCCATGTAAAATACTGGTATTCATCGGCATCCGGTTAGACTGAAAGCCGACCCCAACATAGTTGGGAAAAGGCTAGGCAGATTGATTGATTTTTAAGACTTCCACGCGAACGAAGTCGCGTTTGTTTATGCTTACAAAATTATGAAACCAAAGAGTTCTGACCAGAGTAGTCAAATCTATACTAATTTTTATGACTGTACTTAGTGCATTATTGATCGAAGACTGTAGGGGTAATCTACGTAACTGCTGATACGATACCGAAAAAACTACATGGCTACAAGCACGCATACAAGCTGAAATTTTAGTTGTTTTCCCGCAGCGAAATGGTTTTGTCTTGGTCGTACAATAGATTTATAGTTTTTTTATTTTTTTTTATTGAAAAATTGCAAATTTAGAATTGTGATAAACAAAACTCGAAAGCGATCTCGACAAAGAGTGATACAGCGCAAACGCCCGACTGCGACTACTTACCTACCTAAAAGATATTCCAATTTTCCCTTCATACTTTTACGGGCTTAGGAACGTCATAAATACTTTTTTAACTACAATTTTTTTAATTATTTGAAAATAAAAACTTATATTTTTTAAAGTTTAGCGCTATGATTCAATAGTACTACTTAGGGCAAATCGTTCTTCCGCGTGAAAACAACCATCGAAATTTCAGCGTGTATTGTTTACAAATTCTGTTCCATTTTTCTATAAATTTTTAGGGTTCCGTACCTCAAAAGGAAAAAACTAAGCCCTTATATAGGATCACTCGTGTGTCTGTCTGGCTGGCTGTCCGTCTGTCATAGCCAATTTTCTCCGAATCTACTAGACCAATTTAGTTGAAATTTGGCACACATGAATTTCTGTGACCCAAACATGGACGTGTATAACGTAAATAAATGAATTTTGAATTATGGAGGCATCACTTTTCGGGGGCCGATTGGAAAAAAATAATAAAAAGTTTTGCGAACTGTACTGTGTGACGTACCTATCAAATGAAAGGGCTTGTTGTGAGGATCAGATTTTTTTATTTTTAATAATTTTATATTAATACTTTAAAAGATATTAAGAAAATAGATGATTTTTTTTTCTCCCTTGTCACCGAAACTACTGAGCCCAAAATTAAAAAAAAAATACAGAGAATGGTTCTATGCTCATAGATTACTAGAAAAAGCTATAAAAAGTCTTATGTTCTTAAAATAACATGGTAAATCTCTCAATATTGTGCGTACAAATTTACATAGTTGTAGGTGGAATGTATGTGGGAACATGGTTTTCAACTACAATGTTAATTTAACATTATTAAGTTTGTTCTTGGGATAAATTCATCCCAACTACGGAATCCTTTATTTTGCGTGGTCCGACACGCATGTGGCCGGTTTCTTTGTTATATATTTAAAGAGATTAGTACGCTTGCTCAATTCATGGCCAGGCAGAGGCCTCTCAAACCTCTCCATCGCGTTTGCACTGCAATCTAATCCAGATCGTCTCACAATCTTCTCCACCGTTGACTTCAACGGCAATATCCATTCATAGACAATATTATTATCAAGGAAAAAAGTCTTGCTATAAAAATTGAAACAGACTATTTAGAACTCCTTCCAATGGATATTAAGTACAATATTATCAACAGCTTACGATCGTTTTAAACCTTGAAGACAAATGTCTGTTTCACAATACTTCATGGTTATGAAGTGTTGTGAATGAATGATAAAAAAACCTATAGTCAATGCAAACTCATTAGTCAATAGAGCCAAATATCAATACTATTACACCTAAGATTTCTTATTAGAGCCAATCCTTTCTGTGTGTCCAAACCACTATCTGTTCTGTGGTCCAAACTGTCTCAATACACTTTTCTTAATCCTTAAAACTCCTATCCTCTTTCACTCCACAACGTTTCCTAAAATTAACTTGCTAAGAAGTAGGATGCCTTCATCATCATCATCATCATATCGGCTGATAATAATATGATGAAGCCATCTTAGTTATTAACAAGTTAAGGTGAAATGGGTTCCAAAGCAGATATTTCGACTTCACGCAAAATCAACGTTTCTCTTAAAAAAACAACGAATTTGCATTATTTTTTTTATGATTACGAAAATTGAAGAGTATCCTTAGTGAAGTATGAGGCCCGAAACACGATTGACAAAACTTTCCTCGATAGAAAAAAACGGCAAAGTTACCTTTTTTGTTACAACCACTAAGAGAAAAACCTATTCCATTCGATTGTTATCAAAGCAATTGTATTAAAATTTTGCCTACGTGTTCACTATTAAATACTTTAAGGAATTATGGACTTATTTTTCTATATCAACACGCGTAAAATTCAATATTTGTAAACATAGTGCAATAGAATTGCGCGCGGGCCGGGTCATAGGTACCGCCGCTCCCGGAACGCTAACACGATTGTATTTCGCCTTAACTTTGGAAAACTTTGAAAGGTACACACGGCTACACCTCAAGCTATACATTTCCAGTTTATGGTGATCTCGCATTGTATAGGATTTCCGTACAATGCGAGGTCAGCTTATACTGGAAATGTATAGCTTGATGTGTAGCTGTGTGTACAGTAACAAATTAATTTTCGATGTCCTGTTATTTTTTGGTGAAAATACTTCAGAAATATAGTTTGAATTTTGAATAAAACTTGACATCTTGCTTAATTGATGACCGAAACCCGACCCCCGTGCGTATCTACGCTCTGCTCGCCACTGCTATAGGTACTCTTCACGGAGGAGTCCCGGTATGTAAAGATGGTCACCCATCCACAAACCAACCCCGGCAAGCGTAGCTTAACCTGACGGATCGACCCGTGCGGCAGTTATTACTTAGCCTCGAGCTCCTGTTACAAGTTATAGGTCAATATCTATTCTTCTTTTCGTGTGGTTAGTGACTAACCTGGTGTCAGAGTTTTAAAGCCGCCCATAGGCCTCTGACTTGGCTTCACATGCCTTCGAGAAATAACTCTCAGACATGCCGGTTTCCTCACGATGTTTGTCCTTCACCGTTTTTTAAACAAGTAATACTCGTAATTATGCAATACGCACATGAATCCGTAAAGTCAGAGGTGCGTGTCTTGGGTTCGAACTCGAGACCTATGACTTGGCAGTCTGATGGTCACACCACTAGGCTATCACTGCTCACCGTAGGCGCGGGCTTGCGGGCGGTGAGCAGTGGGTAGCTCGCCGTCCGATAAGGACCAAGCCCGGGTCGACGGCGCGTTGTGTTCCACGCGCGCTTCAAAGAGATGTCAGCACCAACTGACGGGGTCCGTAAGGGCCAATGCCTGCCAGGGCTGCGAGTTTGTCCGAAAGGGATATCGCAGCCCCAGCACTCAGGCAACGGAAGGAACACGGGTGGGTTTTAGTCAGTAAAAGTCTGACACGCCCTCCCGCTCCACCCAGAGCGGGAGAAGTTATTTGATAATTTCCAACCCTCAAAACCTACCCCGTCCCAATAATTGCAACTCTTCTGATCTATGATGGCGGCCAACCGAAACAAATAAAAATCTAGGAAAGTCGTTAAAAACAACCGCTAAAACCGTGACACACACATACAGTCATCATTCTTTTACCATAGCATTTCTCCAGAAAACAACGCATCAAAAACAATTAATTCTAAGTATCCGGGTGGTACGTAAAAGCAAGTTAATAATTAGCTCTACGGCGTCCATTATACAAGAAAGGAAAGTGTTCACGTAATAACTCTTCCCTATATTCATGACCATACAAAATGTATGGGTTTAACGAGTATGGAAAACTTTAGAGCGTTTTGTTTAGTTGAAAGAAATGGTGGTGTTTTACGCGTATAGAGAAAGCATAGAATCCTGGCGGAGAATTGGTAATTTATTTTGCTTTTGCTAAAGGCGATTGAGGTGGTGTCAAGGGCACGCCACAATTGCGGCGATAACTCCTCTCTTTGAGCTGAGGCTAGAGAGGCGCCACGGCGTCCTCACCTTCTGCCTGACGCAGTTACTCACCGGACACGGTTGCTTCGGGAGGTTCCTGTTCCGGATAAGGCGGGAGGAAACGCCCGGGTGTCACCATTGAGTGGATCGCCTGGAGGACATGGTGGAGCATACAGTGGAGGTCTGCCCGGCTTGGGCGGAGCACCGCCGTGTCCTCGTGGAGGCGATCGGCGGCGGTGACCTCTCGCGTCCGGCCCCGGGGGCCTACTCTCTAAGCGAAATCCGTGTTGTGTACGGTCGGTCCGTACGACCTCTCCCGGACAGCTGTGAAACCAGCCCTCATATTAACCATTTCTGGTATGCCTTTATCAAAAGAATTACAGAGTATTTCAATCAGCAATTCGTTCCATCTCTAAGCATCTTAAAACCTATCTAATGTAAAGATGACCATCAGATGAACAGAACATGCCAGATTATGCATCCAAGTATGAAAACTCACAAGAGCATTCGAGTTAAAGACTGTAATTGTGAAACAATAATAAAAGATTACACTAAGCGGCTAATGATGAAGATAATGACTTATCTGAGAAAAATATCACGTTGATATCTTTTAATACTGGACACTTGTTATGTGGATCGATTGTGTGCAACTTATTGTGGTTTGAAGGTAGTCTTAATAGGTCGTTCACCTGTATTCGGTTATTTAAGCGTATCGACCATGAGAGACCAGTGAAGAGTAGTCTACACGTAGAATCTATTAATCATGAAAAAAGCGCTTTCGTTCTGACCAGATTTCTGAAAACCGAAATCAAGGCTCTAATCAGATTACCTTACACAAGGAGAAGTAAGGAATAAGCGAGCGAGTGCTACAGTAGTCGCATATGATGTGTAACATTAACATCTTAGCTGACAGTACCCACCTCTCGGAAAATGGGTTGGTTCCATCTTACTCTAGCACCGCGCGCTCATTGGTCAAATCAAATCAAATAGCGCGCGCTTCCCCGGCTTCCTGTTACACACTTCCGTCCCTTTTCACGAAGTCACTCCCACAGATTACAGGAAAGCGAGAGGGAAGATGTTACACATCGAAAAGAATCAAAAGCGCTGAATGTTCAACTAAGCCAAAATTTCCCTAACATTCAGTTCATGAATCCATGCAACAGTTTCCTTCTGCAACTATGCCAAACAAATCGATAGCATTAGCACAGAAAAATACGGTCGCGATAATCAGTCTACAAATTCCGATCCAAAGGGTTTCATATTTATAAATATACCTTTTACCCCACTCTGATACGTGAGAGCCAGATTATTAGCAGGCGGTGTTACGGTCGCGAATCATATTTTAATCAACCTACAACCTGACACTGACCTGCAAATTGCAAAAAACTTTGAAAAATTTGAATTTCGCGGGCTACATTTTATCAAGTTCGTAGACTTACCATCTATATTCCATAGGTGTTAAATAAAGGTGAACTAATCGTAAAAAGGGTTTTATAGATGACACTTTCTTGTTTAAAAATACGATAAAACCAAATTATATTTATTTTAGATTTTTACATTATAATAGTTTCCTTTTCTTGAATGTTAACTTTATCATTTGTTCTCAAACTACTCTTGGTAGATGTAACTGCTTGAGCAATTTTTTTTTGTTAATATAATATTTTGTAATCTGTCTACTCGTATTGTAAAGAGCCAAAACTCTAAAAACGTTGCCAAACTGAAGAGTACAACTGTGACGTAGGATGACAACTAAAGTGACAGGTATTACGTTTAGTCGGTTACTTGACAGCTGTCTCGTCACGTTGTTCTTTTTGTTTATCTTTATTATCTACCTAACCTATCGAGTATAGCTAGCTGGTAGGATCATTTTCTCTGACATCCATCCGACGCAATGGGAACTAGAACTAAGTATTTTGAGCTCCATCTTCAACACAACGTCAAACAAACAGTTTTTATGACAGCTGCGCGTACAGACTGTCTGTGGCGCGAAAGTCGCCGACGGTACGAAATGTTACCATTTTAAATATATAAACATTTAGGACTAAGTATTGTATTTATTCTTTTTTTTTTTGGAATTTCTTTAAATGCTGCACCGGTCGACGTCATCGCGTCATAACGTCAACGCCGGCTGTCGCTGAAAACCAGCGCTGGGGCTCTGTCTCGCATAGGGTCGCAGCTTTATGCTGAGCGATGGCCGTTTTGCGTGGATATGACGCATATTTTCCCCCAAATTGTTTATTTTCGTGTTTTGTTCTTACCTTGCGTCATGTGTACCGCATATAAACCTATTTTCTTTCTTTCTTTCCAACACTACGGAACAGCTCATCCACGTTTGCAAATCATTCTTATTGTGTGGGGCGTGGGATAATATCACAATGGAGTTATGTAAAGCATTGTCGGGGAAGCATTGTGAAGGAAAAAACTCAGTGGTAATTAAATGCTATGATTTTGACATTGACTGGGTCATATTTTTTTGTAATCAACTTCGCTTGTACCCCTTGTATTCTGTTTTGATTGGAAAGAATCTCGATGTCTTCTGATTCAATGCTAGCTTTCTGCTTAGGGGCCGTTCAAGTATTACGTAAGCACTATGGGGGGGTGGGGGGTCTTTGTTTTGCTTATTTTGGATGACATGGGGGGTAGATGATGATTACGTTTTTTTGGGTGGGAAATCATCAAATGACTCCTCCCGCTCTGGGCGGAGCGAGAGGGAGTGTCAGACTTTTACTGACTAAAACCCACCCGTGTTCCTTCCGTTGCCTGTGTGCTGGGGCCGCGATATCCCTTTCAGACAAATCCGCAACCCCAGCAGGACGAATGGCAACCCTCACATAGTCTATGCTTGAAAACGGAACGCATTTTCGGGGATTCCCGCAAATAATATTTTTGGCCCTATGTTGAATACTGTATCAGTAAAATATAATCACTATCCTAAATCTATTTTCTTATTTTTTAAATTATAATATAAAAAACAGGGTTGATAAAAATCATGACTTTTATAAAAAAATCAAAATAATCGGATTTATTTGATTTAAATCGGATTAATTTGATTTAAATCGGATTTTTTTGATTATTTCTGTCACACATGTCTCTAAATGTTTTTTTCATTCTCGGTACTAAGCCCATTAATTCCTTCTTACAACGTTTACACACCGCTTTGTTAAACTTGCCGCAAGTGGACTTTTTTTCATCCATATAAACCCAAACAGCATCTTTTTTCATTAATCAATCACGAATGACCGCGCCAAAGACTAGACGGACGGATTCAGTCACGAGTTAAAACGGAGAATCTCCGAACGGTGTAGTTAAACAGCATTGGACACGTGTGTGCGCGCCGTAGTTTATGTCGGGGGAAGTCCCTTGACACATTTTGGCTGATTTGGTCGAAGTAAAACAATTTAGATTTAAATCATTGATTTTTATAAAAAAATCACTTGATTTTAATCGCGATTTAAATCACTGATTTTAATCAAGTGATTTAAATCATATCAACCCTGATAAAAAATATACAAATACAATAAGTATGGGGGGAGGGGGTAAGAGCTTTGCTTACTTTTGCTGACAAGGGGGATGGGGGGGTAAATAATTGTAATAAATCTGCTTACGGAATATTTGAACGGGTTTTACAAAATATCACGCCTGTTTTCTCCGAAGGGTTAGGCAGAAGTGTACCTACGTAATACACCCATTTCGCCAGTTATCTATGTAATGGGAGGCGAGTCTATTGCCATCAACCGGGCACAAATCCAGACTCCGCGCTGCTACTGAAAAATGTCTATGGAAAAACCCATTGACTCTTGTCCGACCTGGGAAAAGAACCCAGGATCTCATGCCTACCAATTCCGTCTAAATCGGTTCAGAATTCCTGCAACTCTTTCTAAATTGACTTATAAATTCTCTTCTTCTGTTGCCGCTCCAATTAGCCTGAATTTGTTAGCGTAAATAGTCTAGTTTTTTGCCTGTAGAATATGTAACATCTTTAAGGCTCGTGCAAACCAGCGCGATGCGACTCGGACAATACAATTTCTAAGAAAACTTCACGGTATAACAACAACCGATGTCGCGTCGCGCTAGTCTGCACGAAGCTTTGCTTGTTTGCTTGTTATGCCCTTAGCCACTGTTCAATCTGGATCTGGTAAAAATGCTAAGTAATTGTGCCCATGATCAGTCTGGATAGTAAAATTCTTTGACCTCCAACTGTTAGGTCTTCGATTCCTGACTTCTGATTCACCTTAATCCTTGTAGAAATCGCATTGATAACAATGTGTTTATTGGTATTGTGGCGGCATCTACAACCCCACATGCGATTACGCATCAAATACCTGACGTCACACAACTCCTGCATCGCGCAAGCAGGGTTTACCGCGCGATCAACATATATTAACTTCCCGACATCAATCGTCGAGCAGTTGCCCGTCAGACACGACACCCGTCTGGTCGGAGCATCCTTCCTTTTCTATACAGGATGAGTGAACTACACCCTGTTCCTCATACCTCTACAGTATTTTAATCGGAGCAGTACATTACAATCAAGTATTTCGTGCGTTATCTCATAAACTGAGCAAGCGCCGCTCTGCAATTTAGAATTATGTAATTTATTGCAACGGGTCCTCGTTTTTTGTTCGGTTTATAATATTGCGTGTTTGCATAATACATACAGCTAATTAATTTGTTTCGACGTTGAACGAGCAATGGTTTTTAGGGTTCCGTGCCTGGGGGCCTACTTCCTAAGCGAAATCCGTAGTTTCGGCCGTCGTTACGGACGCTTCGTTCTCCGTCTCACAGACATACCGTAAGTGAGAAGGAGAGCGAAGCGCCCGTAACGACGGTCGAAATTACGGATTTCGCTTAACAGTAGGCCCCCTGAAGGGTGTCAAACGGAACCCTATTACTAAGCCTCCGCTGTCCGTCCGTCCGTCTGTCTGTCAGCGGGCTATATCTCATGCACCGTAATAGGTAGAAAGTAGAATTTTTACTGATTGTGTATTTCTATTGCCGCTTTAACAATAAATAATAAAATAAAATTAAAGGGGTTCCCGGTCCCCATATAAAAAACGTGTTTTTTTCGGCCTTTATTGCTAAATATTTTACGGTTGTACGGAAGTCTTCGTGTCCGTTTCCGACTCGCACTTGGCCGGTTTATTATTTTTTATTTTGCACCATTCTTATATCTAGACCATAAAAGTAGTAGTATTGCTCTTTTAAATTACATTTGAATGTAATTTTTTGTGTTTTTTTACTTTTTTTGTTATATAACTTGGTCGCAGTTCTTTTGTACGTTTTGTGTTACAAAAGTAATTTTAGAGTGTAAAATTGTACCTATGTGAAGTGTGCAATGGTAATGTATGTAATTTACGAATAAAGAATGAAATGTAACTGTTAAATACTTTCAAATCGTCGAATATAACTTGCGAGCTTCCACGTAAACCACAAACGGACACAGTGCACGGAGACGCTACGGCAGCCAATTTTAGAGACGGTACCGTCAAAACTTTTCATAAATAAACTTTTAACTAAAAAAAAAAAAATACATTTCGCAATAGCAGTGTTTGGTTTTGAATTTTACCACCGACTTCCGAAGTTAAAGTTATTTTTCACTTTTTAGTGTTTTTTTTTGGAAGTCTGTTGTTTTTTGTTTGAAAAAAGTTTTTTTTTTTCACTTTTTAGTTGTACGAGTAGTACCTACCCCACACAAATTCTTCAGAACTTATCATATCATCCACATAGATTAAGTGGGGAAAAATACGTATTTAAAGCTAACTCAAAAAGTATTCAAGCAAAGTTAATAAAATTTATACTCCCGACTAAAAATTTATACGGGACCATCTCGAAATTACACCCTTTCAAACAAAATAAGAATTTTCAAAATCGGTCAACCATTGTCGGAGAAATCGGTGGACATACATAAAAAAAGATACGCTACGAACATAGAACCTCCTCCTTTTTGGAAGTCGCGTCACCGTTTTCTCAGAGAAACTGACGGCCCATGACAATTCTAGCAATGTCCTGCCTGTAACAGCTAGCTTGCGCTGAGTTGCGCCAAATTCGGATACGAATATTATTCGTGAAGGCGTCTCTATTCGCTAGTCTGTGACTTGTAAGCGAAGCAACGAGATCCCACTAAACCATCATGCCATCTTGTTCTTTCAATACATTTTACACATTGTTTACCAGCAGCTCAGTATAATAAATTAATAATGCGTATAATTTGGGACAGCGCTCCTTCATAGGCAAGTCCTGTTACTGGCTGGACGTACGACGCGTTGCATGAGCTCGGTACAGAACACGCAAGCTAACCACTCAAGGTCACTCGCATATCAACAATAGTGTGTGCCTCACGGCTGCTCCAAAAGGGTTCTTCAGCATCAATGCCAGACAGATGCTGTCTGTCGCTGGTTTTCTAATGAACCTTTAGGGACAAGTGACGGGAATTACAAACAGTTTCAACAATACCTAATATATATTTTTATAATTACAAAATAAATAAACTAGTAATTAAATATAATAGGGATGATGACAAAAAATTTTTTTTTACTCCGTCTGAGATTATAAAAAAATATTGGACACGTATTTTTTCTTTTTTTACGTAATCTAAAGATTACGGCGATACATTGAGGTAAAATATGCCATGACGTCACAAGTATGTAGATTTTATACATACTAGTGACGTAGCGACCTCGACTCCCCAACTTAAAATGCGTTTTATCTAAGTAATTTTTTATTAATATGATAAAGCAAAAAATACGTGTCTAATATTTTTTTATTATCTGTCTGACGGACTAATTAGTTTTTTTTTTTTTTACTCAGGCATCATCCCTATTACAAAAACAACAAGAACTGTCTCAGCAAAACCTGTTCTTAGCGATTAGCTAGATTGATTCGTAACCGGTGGACTCACAAAGCGCTACAGGCCGTCAGAATGAAAATTATACATCCCAAGAAGATGAAATAATTATGTGTCCATATTTGGCAAGAAAAAAATTTATTAAGTAAGTATCAAGTTTTAATAGAGGCCAAGGCAAGCATGGAGCTAACTTAATATGATGACTGAATCCAAGGTAAACCCAGCAACTTTAATTAACTGCAAAATGTTTTTGCAGAATATATTATTAATAAAGGTCATTGAGCACGATAGTATGGAAACTATACCCACGCTGTACAGAAATAAAATAGGGTTGAATAGACAGATTAATGTATCTAGATAACGATAGTATGGGTTGCATTAGTGTGGGTATTGTCTGTCAGGACAAAAAAAATAAAGTTTATTTTTCTATGTTTGTGGTAAGTGCACTCAACCAAAAGATTTAAAAAAATAATACCTGGTTGCTATGTAAATTCTTTAACACTTTTGAAGATGCGCTCAGGCCACATCTGCCAGGGTTGCGAGTTTGTCCGAAAGGGATATCGCGGCCCCGGCAGTGCACACAGGCAATGGAAGGAACACGGGTGGGTTTTAGTCAGTAAAAGTCTGACAAGCCCTCCCTCTCCACCCAGAGCGGGAGAAGTTATTTGATAATTTCCCACAATCTAAAAAAAAAAAAGCCCGCATGTGACGCGCAAAATATCTGAAAACAAACTTTTTCGTAATAAAATAGCGAAATCTGTGTACAGTATCAATATAGCTTATTGTGATAAAACCGTCTGTATATTTTTTTGACAGCATAAATGGGCTCCCATAAAACTGTGACATTTCTGATCGGTATTGCCCACGGAGGCGAGTTCAGAATCTTCTAAAATATCGATTTTATTCGGTTTTAGCCGTAAAACGATGTGAAATGGTTGTGGTCGTGGGCTCTCACACTATTGATAAAGGGCTTCAAACAACATATCTAATTAATGACGTCACAACAAAGCAGTTCGCTACTAAGAGTGGAATTTTACTCGTTTATGTCGATAACCTCTAAAACAAGTTCGTGTATCTAGGTGAATGCTTCGCGCCTTCATTTTGTATCATTCAATTTTGATGCACCTACTTATTTTTGGTTGTAAGAGTAGGGGCCATTACGGCCCTTTGTACACGGCATGGTTTCTTTACAAAACGGGGTATAAACCGAACCGTAGAAAAAACTTGTCCATCAACAAGCTTCCATAGTGATCCATACAACACTGACGACCTTGCTTACCCACGGCGTATAAACCGCACCGTAGAAAAAACGTGTCCGTCAACAAGCTTCCATAGTGATCCATACAACACTGACGACCTTGCTTACCCACGGCGCATAAACCGCGCCGTAAAAAAAACGTGTCCGTCAACAAGCTTCCATAGTGATCCATACAACACTGACGACCGTGCCTTCACACAGCGAATAAACCGTAGTTTTCCACGACAAGAAAAACTTGTGAGCACAAAGAGCCTAAGAGAGTGATTAAATGATGACCATAGAAAAGATGGTTTATATGACAATGATATTAATGAAAAGGGACTAAACGATATTGTGACAACTAAAGTTGAGAATGTAAGAATTTGCGCCGAAGCAACATTCATTATGATACGACAGAAGAACAGTTGGGATCAACCAAAGAAACGATTGATGGATTGTGGTAAAGATGATATGGCTAGAGAGTAGGTGAATACTGAGATGACGACTAATAGAGATGTGCTATAAGAGTAGTGGAAGACCAAAGAAACGATGGATGGATTGTGGTAAAGAGGATATGGTTAAAAAGAGGTGAATACTCAGCTGAGGGATAATAGACGGAATAATATAGATAATAGACGGTATGGAAGAAAACATGCCAGCTGCTCTGACCTCAAATACACTGAAATGACAGTAGGGAGATAATAAGATATTGCCATGTATTAAAAGACTTCTGTACAAAAAAAATTGCTGAAGACACGATGTGATAGAAGCTTTAAAACTATATTATCTATTTTGCCATCATTCAATTCGTCGGACGTAAATTCAAGTAAAACCACTCGTGAAAGCTATTTTCATGTAAATCATCGAAAAAAATCTCATTACTAATTCGTGAGTGAAATAAAAATAGTGAAAACTTCAACCTCTGACCTCTGAACCACTTCCAGTAGAACATTCGTCATTGATACATACATACAATTAAGTATACAGCATGTATTTGAAAGGTATGGTCATATTTAAGTGTGTGCTAAATATGACCATGCAGACAGACTATCACACAACTTACAAGGAGCAAACATCGTAATAGCGAAAAAATCATCAACTGTCCTATAAAAAACTTCAAGACCTACTCGACCCAAAATGCATAGCATAATTATCCTATAATGTTTCCACTGCTATGAGACAGGCCTCCTCTCTGTGAAAGGGAGTGGGCCGTAATCCATTACGCGGTCCCAGTGCGGGTTGGTGGATGTCACATGTCTTCGAATTTTTTGTTCTAGGACATGCCGTTTTCCTCACAATGTTTTCCTTCACCGTTTTGGGAGCAGTGGTGATGAAATTAAATACACAAAGTAAAGCGCCTGCCTGGATTCGAAATCAGCATCAATTCGTAAGTCAGGGTCAACCACTGCTCTCGATGTTTCTTGTTATGTCATAAAATACCACTCCAGGCTCCTAAATCGAGCAACCTTGCATTTTTGTTTGTAGACCTAATACATTTATGAATTAGGTCTATGTTGTGTTTGTGAAAGTGGTTCAGTTTGATGGTATGTACCACATGACCCTTAATTTTGACCATACTTTTTTATACATGCTGTATGTATTTAATTATATGCTACGACTACAAGTCATTGTACTGTATTGCATACAATACTTTGAAACTAGTAATTAGATTAACTGGTTGTTGTAACTTTGCTACTTTTTCATATAATTTTATTGTAAAGGCTGTGTATCCAGAGGTCGACGACCTGCAGTACTCCAGTAGATAGACTGTATATTTAGTAAATAGTCAGATTTATATAGGTCATAGGATAACGAAATCATGTTGAATAGGAGTGTAAGATCTCGTCCGGTGAATATTACTCGTCATCTCTTAGCTGCCACGGCATTTTTTTATTTTACTTTTTAATGTGCACGTCTATCTACCGTGTCGTTCTCATATAATAATTTAATCATGAATGATGTAACCAATATTTTTATAACAATATTTTTTAATTTAAAAGAGGGTCAGTGGAGTTTCGTGCCCGTTTTTCTCCATAGGTACCTACTTGGAATAATAATAATAATAATCACTGGCAACACAAAAACGTCAACACGTCAGAAAAATAGTTCCCTGAATTTTCATAGTTTTATTCACGACGCAGTATTTTTTTTGTTATATCAGAACCCGAAAACAAGCTTAAAACCTTTAAATCAAAATAAAACATAAAAAATAACAAAATGCACCACATAAATAGACCTAATGAAAAAATATCATAACGGAGGTGAAGTGACAGATGTCACCTCCAATAAAAGCTATGAAAACGGAATGAAAACTAAATGTTGACGAGATCTGCTGCACGAGCACGCCCACCACCTCCGGACTCGTCGCTCAGCTCCGCCTCGCCGCCGCCGGTATCCAGCCCCATCGTGAGCGCTGTGACGACAACGGCCGCGGTAGTTGTGTCGAGCTCGAGTGACGAGTATTTTTCCCCGCCGACGTCGCCAACACCTGTACGTCGGCAGGGGAGAGGCCGGCCACCGAGAAGCTTGGGACTTAGGGGCCAACCGGCCTCGAGCCGGGTCCCCGCTGCCGGTGGTTGTGTGCAGCGCATGAGATGGACTCAGTCTATGAACGAGAACGTCATGCGCGCATATTACGGGTCTACAGAGGGAGGAACTAACCTCACTGCGTACCGTGTTAGGATGCTGTCTCTATTTCAGGAACTAGAGCCAACCGTCAACGTCTCGGCCCAACGACTGTCGGATCAGGTGCGTGTCATCCAACGCAATCATAGGTTGGACGATGCCGCACTTGATAGGCTGCGCTCAGAGGTACTGAGCAACCATATCGTATCAACTCCGGCACAAACCGCGGCACAAACGTCAAATACTGATGCAATCCCGCCGCGGTTCAATCATGGTGTTGCAGAAGAGGATGATAGGGTTGACACAGTAAGTAGCCAGTGCAACGTCCGACTGAGGAGCGCACTGGAGGATGCGTTGCGCGAGTATAGGCACACCCCGACCGAACTTAGACCCCGACTTCCACGCTTACCCATGCACAAAAAAAATAGGGCGCTGGTGTGTGCCTTGGACTCGCAGCTTAAGAATTTCTTCGAGAGCAGCGAGGATCTCATTGATACACACTCGATCCTGTATTGTGCGGCTGTTGCGGCATGTCGTTTAGCTAACGTCAAGTTCCCAAACTGTGACGGAGCTACTCGACCAAAACCAGCCGTACCAGCCTGGCAGTGCAGGATCGAGCGACGTATTGATGGGACCAGGGTCCTCATTGGCAAACTATACTGCTTCAGGGAGGGCAATACACGACCACGAGTGATGCGCTTTGTAAGGCAGGCATTCTCGGGGACTGGAATCAGTCCTCAAGAATACATGTCCCGTGTTACAGAGCGCATCGACTTCCTGAAGCAGAAAGTTTGTGCATGGGCGAGCCGAATTCGACGGTATAAGCGGCGGGTTGACCGATACACGCAGAATCGCATGTTCCAGAGCGATGAGAGGTGGGTATATAGAGCTTGGGAGCGGCCTGAACAAAATGTGACAGACGTGTGCCGCCCAGATGATGCCGCCACGAGTGCATTCTGGCGCAGCATATGGTCGGTACCCGTCTGTCACGCTGAGGCTGGCTGGATGCAGGATGTCGAGCGAGTGTGTGAAACTATACCAGAAATGGATAAGGTGCAAATCACGCCATTAGATATAGCCAGTGCAGCCCGTCCGTTACCGAACTGGAAATCACCGGGACCGGACGGACTGCACAACTTTTGGCTAAAATGGCTAATTAGTTCACACACTTGCCTGGCATCTCAATTCCAGTCATCCTTAGAGACTGGGTCGCTACCACAGTTCCTTACAACAGGCGTTACCCACCTGCTCCATAAGTCAGGTAGTCCCGCGGAACCCAAGAATTATAGACCGATCACATGTTTGTCGACAGTTTATAAACTTCTTACATCCATTTTGAGAGCGAAAATTAACACACACATTGACAATAACTCGGTTATGTCTGCCTCTCAAAATGGATGTAGGAATGGGTCCCGCGGAACTAAGGAGCTACTCCTCATCGACATGGCCATAAGCCAACAGGTTCGTCGATCCTGCAAGGATCTGTCGATATGCTGGATAGACTATAAGAAGGCCTACGACTCGGTGCCACATACATGGCTCATGAGGGTGCTGGAGTTGTACAAGATAAATGCAACTCTACGCACCTTCCTGATGTCGTGTATGGGGCAATGGAGGACGGTCCTTCGCTACCCAGGATGTCGACAGATCCAGGGGAATGATGAGCCTGTATGGATTAAACGGGGAATATTTCAGGGCGACAGTTTGAGTCCACTTTGGTTCTGCTTAGCCCTGAATCCTCTAAGCACACTGCTAGAGGATTCAGGTCTAGGCTATCGGTTAAGGAGAGGTGGTCAGGTCATATCTCACCTCCTCTACATGGATGACTTGAAACTCTTTGCCCCCAACAAATTGCGACTGATGGAGCTACTGAAGGTAACTGAAACATTCAGTAGCGCCATCAGGATGGAATTTGGTGTGGACAAATGTGCAGTCATGCATGTAAAGCGAGGGGAGATTATGGAATCCGAGGGAACTCAACTCTCGGACTCCATACACCTTAGATCCCTCTCCTCAGCCGAAAGCTATAAATATTTGGGTATGTCGGAAGCGTTAGGCATCAACGTTGCTGACATGAAGCAATCGTTGAAGGAGCGCTTCTTTGGTCGCCTGAAGAAGGTTTTAATTAGCCTTCTTTCGGGCGGAAACAAGGTGCGCGCCTACAACGGTTGGGTCATGCCGGTTTTGATGTACTCTTTCGGCATACTCAAATGGACTCAGACCGAACTCGACGCCCTGGACAGAAGGGTCCGTACACTCCTGACCGCAAACCGGATGCATCACCCACGTTCATCGGTGATGAGACTGTACATCCCGCGGAAGTGCGGGGGTCGAGGCTTTTTAAACGCTAAGACCCTCCACAACCGCGAGGTATGCAGCCTCAGGGATTATTTTTTTAAAGCCGAAGTGGGTATGCACCGGGATGTGGTCGCAGTGGACAAGGGACTCACCCCGCTCTCCATGGCTAAAGAGAACTGGCGCAAACCTGTAATACTTACTACAGATGACCGCAAGGAGGTATGGCAGAGCAAGGAGCTTCACGGGCGCTACTATCGGGCTCTTCATGAGCCTGGTGTAGATTTCTTAGCGTCCGTATCCTGGCTACGTTTCGGTGACCTTTTCGGGGAAACTGAAGGTTTTGTCTGTGCAATTATGGACGAAGTTATCTTGACGAATAACTATCGGAGACATATTATGAAGGACGGGACGGTTGACGTGTGTCGGGCATGCCATCGTCCGGGTGAGTCCATCAGACATATTATCTCTGGTTGTTCGCGTCTAGCTAACGGCGAGTACTTACACAGGCATAACCAAGTGGCCAGGATTATTCACCAGCAACTTGCTTTGAAATATAAACTTGTTGACTCTGAGGTACCGTATTACAAGTATGTGCCCGACCCAGTTCTCGAAAATGACCATGTCACGTTGTACTGGGATCGGTCTATCATTACTGACAGGACTATTGTAGCCAATAAGCCTGATATAGTGGTGATAGACCGATTAGCGCGCCGCGCAATGATAGTCGATGTTACCATCCCGCATGACGGGAACCTCGTGAAAGCTGAGAAAGAGAAACAAATTAAATATCTCGACTTAGCACACGAGGTTGTCGACATGTGGGATGTGACCTCGGCTATCATTGTGCCGATTGTCGTAACGGCCAATGGCCTGATTGCGGAAAGCCTCGACCAACATCTCTCGAGGCTGTCGTTAGGCGGTTGGATCAAGGGCCTGATTCAGAAGGCAGTACTACTCGATACGGCTCGCATTGTGAGGAGGTTCCTGTCTCTGCAGCCCTAACCACCGGTAGCTTGGACCCTGCTCCCGACACCGGCGGACATCTATTTTTTATATTTTTAAATGTTTTTTTTTTTATATCGTTTTTTAAGAAATATTTAAAAATGTAAATAAATAAGAAGACAAAACAAATAAACGAAATAATAATAAATACTTTATTTCAGACCATGGTGTCCATTTTGTTAGTAACAATGTTCTTATAGACTAGTGTTAGTAATACGCAAATCAATCACAATAAAATAAAGTAAATTCAACAATCACTACTGCGCCATTCCATGACAAATGACGCAGCAATGATTGATGAAACTACAGTCCAGCCGACTAGCGATCATGCTAAGGATGCTGTTGGCGCTGCTACGTACTCTATGCACCAAGGATGCGCACCTTTTACGCATCGTAGCATAAAAGCAGTCTACGCGATGTTCAGCAAACATCCCTGATGCACTACAGAATCGCCGCAGCCCCATCAGCACCCTGAACGCATTATTGAATTGGACTACTAATGACTAGGAATGGGCAACTAGCTTCATCTTTCTGACTGACCGACTCCTTGACAATTCAAAAGTGCCTGTAATTGGTTTAATTGAAATAAATGCTTTGAGTTTGGTCCAAGCAGCATTGCTGTGTTTGAAGGGTGTAATGCTGAAAGTCACCCAAAGGGCAGTGGAGAGGGCTATGCTTGGAGTTTCCCTACGTGATCGAATCAGAAATGAAGAGATCCGCAGGAGAACCAAGGTAACCGACATAGCCCGAAGAATTGTCAAACTTAAGTGGCAGTGGGCAGGGCACATTGCTCACAGATGGCCGATAGGTTCTGGAGTGGCGACCACGTACCGGGTGACGTAGCGTTGGAAGGCCTCCCACCAGATGGACCGATGACCTTGTGAAAGCCGCAGGAATCCGCTGGATGCGGGAAGCACAGAACCGGTCGAAGTGGCGGTGCTTGGGGGAGGCCTATGTTCAGCAGTGGACGTCTTTCGGCTGAAAGGGATCAGGGTCTGGTGTTGACAGGTGAATTTAAAAACACGTGAGGTTTTTTGACCTTGCCTTCATTTCACAGGCGATGCCATAATGCAAACGACAAGTCTTAGACGGAAATACTACTACTGCCTAGCCTTTTCCCAAATATAGGGGTCAGCTTCCAGTCTAACCGGATGCAGCTGAATGACGGAAATGATCTACAAAATAGTCCGCAATTTCAGGAATATGCAAAGTCAAAAAAAGTCTGTGCTATAGCAATTTCGGCGTCTGTCCCTTTGTCCATTCATTTGCCAGTATTCGTCCTTTAAAATACTCAGAATTAAATTGATTTTATTGCACTAATGGTAACCACTTTTGTGATTTATAACATTCTGATTTGATCAATTACCCGTTACATAAAATAACTGAGAGGCCGCACGAAGACGCACACGAGACGCTGTGCGTCTTGTCGTTGCGCCTAGACGCTGCAACGAGCACCTTTCTCAGCGAACACAGCAAAACTGACGCTGACCTGTCGCGTGCGACTGTCGTCAGATGTGCGCGTGCACTGTGTCTCTAGTGGCTGCTACAAATAGCAAGAGCGTGCGACTCCCCTAGTCTGTCGTTGCGACTCTCCAAATCGATCCCAAGTGCGTGGAGCTTTGAACAAAATAAATGAATTGTCAGTCGCAGCCTGTCGTTGCTTCTAGTTGGTACTGTCGGACTTCGGAGTCGCATGTCGCATAGTGTGTGAGAAAGCTTAGACTACACTTGCTACACAGATTAAAGCCTTGTGCAGACTGGCGCGACGCGACACGAACAAAACAATTTCTAAGAAAACTTCACGGTAGAACAATTACCGGTGTCGCGTCGCGCCATTCTGCACGAGGCCTAAATGATAGCCTCGAGACAAACATTGCACAAATACGTTCAGTTACAAACAAACTACCTAACAATGCCGCAATCACCGCATTCAGTGCCACATAATAAATATTCAGCAAGATGTACGTGCATTGTGCAAGTATACTACGCTAGGTCTTGTTTATTTAACGTGCCTACGTTTTAACACCACTTGTGATATGGACAGGTCCACTCAAATCTGTATGGTTCTTTTTTGAAAAGACCATCGCAGACACTAATTTACCTGTTCCTCACATGCTCTGACCAAGATTATGTCTGGACTTTATAAACACTTTTTTACAAAAAAAAAACAACCGACTTCCGAAAAAAAAACACAAAAAAGTGAAAAAGTCGGAAGACGGTGGCAAAAAACGAAAATTCAAAACCAAAGACACCGCCTTCCGAAATTAAAGTAATTTTTCACTTTTTTTTTTTTTTTTTTTGTAAAATGTTTTTATTTTTCACTTTTTAGTTGTGGTACCTTACCCCACACAAATTCGAATACCAGTACCTGCTATGTAAATAACTCAGATTTTTTTTCGATCTTCTTTTTTAGAGTAGACGGTTAGGAAACACCGAATAAATCTAGTTTTAAGACATAAGTTATTTTTGACGTGTAAAAGGGTTTTTTTGAACCAATTTACAAAAATAAATAGCAAGCATAAACAAAATACTTACTTACGATTAGTCCATAGCTTTAAGCTTTATCAGCCTATAAAATTCCCAATGGTGGAACACATAGGGAGGAGCCCTATGTGTTCCACCATTGGGAATTTTCTGTGGTAGGGAGTGGGTCGTAATCAGTCTGGCGGGCCTGGTGCGGGTTGGTGAATGGCATGTCTTCGAAAAGCACGTAGCGTGGTAAAAATATACAACGTGTCCCAAAATTCAACGATAAGCGGGCACCAGACGGTGGATCTGCTCATCACTACCCTAGAAAAAAAAAAAAAAAAAATGTATACATTGAATTAAGAATTAAATATCATAGAATTAAATTAAGAAATACATTGAAATTTACACCCCTTAAGATATTTTTAACTACCATAACCACAATTTTTCTAATATTTCTGTTTTTTTTTTCCTATCGGCAACCTAAGTCGCACTGCTATCCACCACAACCCTTAAAAATCCCAGAATGCCTGAAGCTTAACACAAAAATCAATCCAAATTATTTTTTTTCCTTAAAATTTTCTAAGTTTTTTACTTTCAGTCGTCGTGGTGTAAAAAAAAAGTATGAACACTTCAATGGCAAGTTTAAAAAAAATTGACGCAACTAATCAAGATTCCAAAATGGTATAATACTCTAGGAAAAAATGTCTATAACATTTTGATTGACACCCCTTAAGATATTTGGAACTACCATGGTAGTTTAAAATATCTTAAGGGGTGTCAATTTTTTTTTTTTTTCATAATTTTTTCTTGGGTAGTGATGAGCAGGTCCACCGTCTGGTGCCAGCTTATCGTTGAATTTTGAGACACGTTGTATATTACATAATGTTCCCACCACTGGGACGGCGGCCTCCTCTCTGTGAGAGGGAGTGGGCCGTAATCCACCACGTGGGCCCAGTGCGGGTTGGTAGATGTCACATGTCTTCGAATTTTTGGTTCAAGGACATGCCGGTTTCCTCACGATGTTTTCCTTCACCGTTTTGAGAGCAGTGGTGATGAAATAATTTACACAAAGTAAAGCGCCTGTTTGGGTTCGAACCTACGACCTACCACCACTGCTCTAAATATGTTTTAGGAACCAGCAAGGATGTACTGATAGCGGGGCTGTCCAGGGTGCGTAGGACGTACAGTCTACCGCACATCAGTGGTACCAATTTGATATTCAGTAAGGGTGTCAGACAGTTGACGTACTTATAACTATCGCCACTTCTGGAGACTATATTAGCAAGTCAGGCTGTGGATTAAAGGAATCTCTATCTAATGAAAGCAATAAAGATATTGAGTATTGAGTAAAGGATGGGTGACCAATCCTTGCATATCAGTGGTCTCGAATGTCAGAGTGCGAAATCGGTAGAGCTGCCCACAAAATTCGGTACATTAGTACCCAAAATCGGTATATGACAAAAAAAATACAATGTTCAATCAAATTAGTTTATTTATCAAAAAATAAATTAAGAGTCTAATTTACATCAAACCAAACACAATTAAATATAATGATTTTTTTCGATCTTTAGGATCATACTCTACTCTTTGGCCATAGCCGCGGTCATCTTTGAATTAATTTCCAAGTCATAACAATTAGCGTCATTAAAGAGTCGTTTTGCATGTAATAGAACAGTGATTGACTCAGTAGACAGCCTATTTCGCTGTTTTGTTTTCATAAGATTCATAAGATTTCAGAGGACTCAAGGGTATTCCTCAAAAAATATGGAACTAACTAGGTACTTACTTTCTATTGAGGAATCCCTCAATAGGCTGTCCGTAACGTAAAACATAAATGAAAAGGATTGCCAACGTAGAAGTGTAAACTCGGTAGAAAAATCGGGATTATTACATGTATTTCGGTAGGACAGAGCCCATATCGGTAGAAATACCGAAAAATCGGTAGGTTCGAGACCACTGTTGCATATGTTTCGGTAATCCCGTCAAAGAGTCAGTTCCAGATGATATACCTACGGTAGTTAATTCGGTTGTTCAATGAGTTGGAAATCTAATCGAGGCTTGGGATATCGGTATTTCCAAGTCATTGGGTTGCAGAATCTAAATGGCTTTCCAGGAAATGACGGTACGAACTAATGCCGGAGTTAAACGAGGCTAGTTTTTGAAGTTAGGATAGCAAACATGTAATATCCTGACTTAGCACAAGCTAGACTTGTTTGAAATTTTGATACTACCTTTGCCGGTCACACGAGGCTAGTACAAAAGCCAGTACAGTAAAACCAGTGGTGTGGGCGCTACTAGCTCAAAAATAGATCCCAACTCTATTAAACTATCTCACTGTCACTAGCTTACTATATTTCTCACTAGCTTACCAGCCTATAGGTACACTAGATTCGAAATTCAAAAGTTATTTATTCAAACTAGGCTGAGAATCACCACTTTTCGAACGTCAAAGACAGTCCCCCAAAACGCCCACCCTTCACCACTTTTAGGCCAGAATATAATAGAATAGAATTTTAGATCTTACGTTAAAAACTGTTTCACACAGACTACCATTGCTGGTGTAGAAATATTAAATAATAAGCTAGGTACATGCAAATCAGAACTATGTACATTATAAGAATATTATATAAAATTATGAAATTTTGTACTAAGTTTATGAATTTATAATATACATATACTAGCTGCCCGCCCCGGCTTCGCTCGGGTAGCACTCAGTACTTATTTACGGCGCACCTACCTACCTACCCTACCCATCTACACTACCTACCCTACCTACCCTACTTAATGTCGAAAATATAAATCATAATGTCAAAGAATAAATCATAATATAAAAAAAATAATTACAATGTCAAAATAGTAATGTCATTATTAAGATTTTAATTACAATATAAAAATTATGATTTCAAAAATTCATGACGGAATTAAAACAAAACAGACACACACAGCAACAGATTAACTAGCTTGCCAGCTTACTAGCACAATCATGATACCCTAGCTTAAAAAACTAGCCTCGTGTAATCCTGGCATAAGCGTAGGTAAGTACAGCCTGCAGTAACAACAAATACAGACGTAAGAACTTGCTTGCATGCATTGTAAGGGGGTTTAGTTTGCTTTGCTTAAAGTGCATTTGTAAATACGAGCTCGACCCATTGCTTGAAGCTATACGGGCTTTGGCAATACGCCAGTAAACATTACAAATAATATATATAACATAATAAAAGTGAAAATTTCTGTCTGACTATTAACCAGTAAACTGGATTGCGACAATATGTTACTAGTCAACAAATTTCTTTGAAAATAAAATACATACATAATAATTCTCTTCTGATGTCTTTAGCTCTACCATAGATTTTGTATATCTATAATTTTTAACCGACTTCCAAAAAGGAGGAGGTTATATGTTCGACGCGTATGTATGTTTTCTTTTTTTTCTCTTTTTTAGTTTTTTATGTATGTCCGTCGATTTCTCCGTGAATTGTGGACCGATTTTAAAAATTATTTTTTTGTTTGAAAGGGTATGCTCCCGGATTGGTCCCATATCAATTTTATTAACTTTGCTGCGATAGTTTTTGAGTAAGCTTCTATAATACGTATTTTTTCCCACTTAGTTTATGTGGATGATATGATTATAACTTCCTGTGACTGTTATTTACATAGCAGGTACTGGAAATCGAATTTGTGTGGGGTTGGCACCACAACTAAAAAGTGAAATATAAAAACTGACAAAGTTATTTTTCTCTTTGTAGTGTTTTTTTTCGGAAGTCGGTTGTTTTTTTTTTGTAAAAAGTTTTTTTACGTATTAAGCGCCCGTATTGTCCCACTGCAGGGCCTCTACTGTCTTCCCACTTTTCTCAATAGAAGGTGGAACCATTCTTTGTTAAAGGAGTCTAGGTCATCCCGCCGTCTCCGTGTGACCGTGCCGCGATACTTACCTTTAATAGAAACCCATTTTGACATATTAATGTTAAAACCAAAAAAAAAAAAAACCAATAATAACAAATAATAATAATAAAAAAAAATAATAATAATAATAATAATATAATATCTAAAACCAATCCTATTGATTAACTCTATAAATGGTCATTGGCTCGCTCCCAGGTAATTTCTCTATCGAACTATGCTTAATGAAATAATTACATCTCCCAATTACGGCCCTTCGACTATCTTCGGCAGGTTTCGGAGGCTCTCGGAAATCACATACAAGTTGCTTATTTCATTATAAAGTACTGCACGAATATCTGATTCGGTCCAAGTTAAAAATAATGTAAAATCGAAAGTGAGCGCAACCAGTTTGGGTATATTTCGTTCAGGTCAGACTGGTTCGGTTTAAGAAGCAAGATTTGTATTGAAATTTAAATTGGGGTTTAATTTTTGTTTATATTGTTTGATAAATTGCAATGCTCACGATTCATTAGAAGACTGTCGTTCAATTAGTAAAGGAAATTGACGTCATAACATTACGTAGCTCCTATGTTACTACTAGCTTTTGCCATGGTAAAATATGACTTTTTACTATTACTGTAAATCCAAATTGTTATCAAACAGTTCTGAATCTGCGAGCTGGTTTTTGGTTTGTACTGTGCCATAGAAAATGTACATCTTGATTGCAAAAGTGCACGATGAATGTATAAGGGCTTCACCTTCGCAAGATATACCTTTAAACTTTTCTTTCTTGTGGAATTCTTGTTGGTCTTGATATTAAGCAACTGATAATATGTTTTCATGAAAGAAACAGGTTCCGTTATTAAGTTTTCCATAGTAGTCATGCTTGGTCGGGGATTTGATGAAATCCAGGATCTATATTCTTCCCGAGTATGTAACCATGTGACTATCGAAAGTAGGTACCTGTCTTGTGAAAAAGATGTGAGGTTATCTTATGATCTTTAGTTGCTTCCAAGTAAAAGCTTCAATTACTTAGTCGGTTCTTAAAATAGCTTTGGATGACTAAGATAAAATTTTATAACAGGTTTGATGAGCCTTGTGTATATTATTAGAATACTGTTTTTTACTCGGCAGCTAAATTAACCGCTAAGTGTATGATGGAACGAATGACCAATTGTTTTTATGTAGCTATATTATAATTATGTTATTTTATTTATTTCGCTCTTTTCGCTAATGAAATTTAAAATTATTGCCTGAACTTTCTAAATGCATTATCTCACCAACTTGTCTGTTTCGTTCCTTTTTGCTTGGATACCTATTAGACTCTTGAATTATTATTGAGCACAACCAGTCGTGTCTATTTTTAACCGACTTCCAAAAGGAGGAGGTTATCAATTCGATTGTTTAGTTTTTTTTTTATGTATGTTCGGGCATAACTCCATCATTTATAGACGGATTTGCAAAATTCTTTTTTTGTTTGAAAGGGTATACTTCCGAGATGGTCCCATAGTCAAGGTCAGGATCTGATGATGAGATCCTGGAGAAATCGAGGATTTTTTTGGAATTCGGTTTTTTTTTTTTTTTTTTAAGTTTTATGCCATCATTTTAAGGTTCTTCTTATACTCTTTCATTTCGGACGAAGAGCTTTATTCCTGCGATTCCAAACCTTTCCCTCGTATAAAAACTACGGCTTACCAAATTATGTATCTGAAAATAGTTCATACCGTAATAAAAATATTAGTTAGTCAACAAAATGGTAGGGGTTCTTACTGTCTTTGGTGCTCCGGAAGTCTGGACGTACATTTAATTCCTGGTTATTTGAATACATCCCAAAGCACATCATCATCATTATTTTGCCTTCCTCCCAATTTATTTGGGGTCGGAGCAAATGTCTTTTCAATGCTCCCCAAAGCTATGATGTTTCAAAATTGAACCCAATTCAGATGCTTACAGCCTACAGCTATCAGCTACATCCTACAGTGGTATAAGATATATAGAAGAGTGAAAGATCACTATCTTTCCACCACAGCGTCATAGTTGCGTAGGTATTTATTTTGTATTTTATTTCTTTAAAAAAAAAAATGAATTGCATTATTATTAATAGAATCTTAGTGATATTTTTTTTAGAAGTATGTATTGTTGTTTGTATGTATGTATGTAAGTATATTCTCATATTATTTGATTTATTTTATTGCGTGAATTGTTTTGATTTGATGTATTTTACTTCCTCTCTACTCTTCCACACGGTGTCTACATCTCTTATCCTCTGTCCTATCGCAGGTATGCTGGAAGAGATTTCTTTAGAAATAAGCATCACCTTTATACGTATTTTTCTGTTCTTTTCTTCTTGTCTGTATATATGTGTGTACATAAATGGATAAATAAATACTCGTAAAATAGATAATCAACCAACAGTATGCAATGCAAAGAGTATTCCATCCACTTAGATGCCTGTCATTGGGAGTAAGCTGTAATCTACTGCGGTTTCTACAGCCGAAATGATTGTAATTTGTGGTTTTGATAGCACTGATAGCAATGATATAATTACAGTCATGCTTTGGACTTCACAACGTATAATTTTGGGTTTAGAACTGATTTTCTTGCTAAAAGTGTTTGAAAATCATGAATAATATAAATTCAACATTTTAAGTGTTGAATTTAAATTATTTCATGTTGGAAGATTCCTAGGTAGTTATCGGGAAACTTAAAATCAAGTTCACATAAAGCTGTCAGAACCAGTTTCGTCTGAGATTGCCGGTTCATTGAAGCGGGTAGGAGTGGAGATACAAACGTCATCTAGTAATAGAATACTGCGGATTGCAGTATACTCCACGCCATGTGAATTTAGTTCACCGTGCGAACGATGGGATTTCTCATCGGCAAAAATGACGATTTTCCATACAAGCCTTCATTATTTGACCCCTTTAGGGGATGAACTATCAAAAAATCACGACTTAATGTACACTTTCGTTATTAAAAAAATTCTCATGCAAAAAAACCCTGTGGTTTAGGATGTGCGTTGTCTGTCAGTGAATTTAAGAGTTTTATTAACTAGGTAATCATCATCACTACAGCTGAAAGACGTTCATTTCTGGGGGTCTACACCCTAAGCGTTATCAGTAGTATCGGCCGAAGTTACGGGCGCTTGGCGCTTCGTCTCACTTACGAACATACCGTAAGTGAGAAGGTGTTCAAACGCCCGTAACTTCGGCCGATTCTACGGATTTCCCTAAGGGAGTAAACCCGCTGGACATAGGCCTCTCCCAAGTGTCGCCACATCGGCCGGTGGTATCATCACTACATCGACTAGTGATGGTAATATCACTATACGTTAACTTACTAGAATTCTATTTTTATTAGATCTGCCAAATTACTGGAATTTTATTTGGATGAGATCTGTCATCATCCGCTACAATGGACAAGTAGCCTGATAGTCTTACTAATCAGCTAAGTCTGAGGTAGCCTTTTTGATTGAAAATCATAGCAGTCATCATAACATAATAGACAGCTGTGCTGCTGGTCAGTTTGTTGCGCCATTTCTTCTTCCCAGCTAAAGCACTAGGAAGTGGAGAAAGGCGGGTGTTTTTTGGGGGCTGTCTTATGTAATTTTGTCGTTCAAAAGTGCTGATTCTCAGCATAATTTGTATAGATGACTTTTAATTTTTAACCCCCGACGCAAAAAGAGGGTTGTTAGATGTTTGACCGCTATGTGCGTGTCTGTCTGTGGCACCGTAGCTCATAAACGGGTGAACCGATTTTAATACTGTTTTTTTTATTTGAAAGCAGGTTTTCTAGCGATAGTTCTTAGATATTATATGTTTTATCAAAATCAGTTCAGCCGTTTGAAGTTTATCAGCTATTTTCTAGTTGATGAAAGGATGTGAGCGTCTTCCATGGGTCTGATCGATTTGAAATTTGGTATTCTGTTACTTCAATGCTATAAGAAGAACATAGTAACCTTGAACAGGTGCTGCAGCATCACCTGGAATTTGCAGAACACCCAACTCCCTTACCAAATTACAGCACACGTATCGTGTTTGGACTCATTGGAATGGTCTCAATGAATAGGTTATAGATAGATGATGGACAGGATCTGATGATGGAGTAGGAAAGAGAAATGAGGAAATGTTAGTGTCCGGGGGTTTTTAAATTTTAATAAAATTTCACTTGTGGAGCTCGTGGCTAAGTAACGACAGCCGCACTGGTCGATCCATCAGGTTAAGCTACGCTAGCCGGGGTTGGTCAGTGGATGGGTGACCATCTTTACATGCCGAGAATCCTCCGTGCCTCGGAGAGCACGTTAAGCCGTTGGTCCCGGCTGTCATTCGTGGATCTATGACAGTCGTTACGAGTCGTCAGAAGCCCGAAAGTCTGACACCAGTCTTACCAAGGGGTATCGTATTACCCAGTTACTGGGTTGTGGAGGTCAGATAGGCAGTCGCTCCATGGAAAATACTGGTATTCAGCTGCATCCGGTTAGACTGGAAGCCGACCCCAACGTAGTTGGGAAAAGGCTAGGCAGGTTGATTGAATAAAATTTCACTTGTGATTCACTTATGAATTAAATCTAGCCCCAAACTTCTTGGTTAATTAGGATGTGGCTGACGTAGAAATTAGGAAGTGGATGGGTGACCATCTTTACATGCCGAGAATCCTCCGTGCCTCGGAGAGCACGTTAAGCCGTTGGTCCCGGCTGTCATTCGTGGATCTTTGACAGTCGTTACGAGTCGTCAGAAGCCCGAAAGTCTGACACCAGTCTTACCAAGGGGTATCGTATTACCCAGTTACTGGGTTGTGGAGGTCAGATAGGCAGTCGCTCCATGGAAAATACTGGTATTCAGCTGCATCCGGTTAGACTGGAAGCCGACCCCAACGTAGTTGGGAAAAGGCTAGGCAGGTTGATTGAATAAAATTTCACTTGTGATTCACTTATGAATTAAATCTAGCCCCAAACTTCTTGGTTAATTAGGATGCTATGTTTATGATGAAAAAGTACAAGATCCCAATCTCCTTAGACTTAGATTAATTTCGGGCATGTATCAAGAATATTGACTTCCAACAAAGACAACAGACGAAAACCAGATGTAATGCATTATCTACTAGAGTCTGGAGATGATCTTCACACGCTTAACAACAATACATTTAACTGCATAACAGTTTTTCGGCAGCTGTTCTCATCTAACAATGGAAAAGAACAAATTTTGAAAATGTATGTGGTAGTATAACTGAACTAGCTTCTGCCCGTGACTTCGTTTGCGTGGAAGTCGTAAGTCACCACAATATACTAAAATAACAGCCACATTTTATAAAACTTCCCTGTATACTACGTTTGTAGTTTTGGTCTCAGCAGCCCTTGGCCTTCTACCCACCGCATCGCATCGTGTCGCCCGCCCGTGCTATTACTTCGTTTTCGTTTAGCGTTCATTCTGGTCGGTTCCTAGGGGGTCTTAGCGTGATGTTAAATTTAACCTAAGTACATATCTACGTAGTCGGGCCATAAGTTCTGTCACATAGGTAAAATTTCGAATTTAGAATGCAAGCCGAGGAAAATATTATGGGCATTCGAAATTTGAATATTTAAAGAAAATAAAAACAAAGGGTTTCTGGAATTTTGTTCATTTTCTAAAATGGAGTGGACGCGCAAAGAAGACAGAGTCGCAGTAATTGCATTGCATCGTTGCGGTCACGCGCCTACTGAGATTTTCAAACAGCTGAAAAATTTGAAAATTCCACTGAGATTTATTTATCGTACTATCAAACGATTCAGGGAAGATTCAAGATTAGAAGATAAACAAAGGAGCGGTCGACCTCGTACTGTTCGGACTCCAGCGGTCATCAAAGCAATGAAGGCGCGAATCCAACGAAATCCTGTCCGCAAGCAAAAAATGTTGGCTCTGCAGATGGGACTAAGCAGAACTACTGTTAAAAGGGTGTTTAATGAAGACCTAGGACTGCGTGCTTATAGAAAAAAAACAGCACATCTTCTTAACGCACGGCTGAAGAAAATCAGCCTCGAAAGAAGCCGGGTTTTGTTAAGGCGGTACGCGGGAAAAAAATACCGCGAAATACTTTTTTCGGACGAAAAATTTTTTAATGTTGAGGAGAGTTTCAATAAACAAAATGATAAAGTGTATGCACACTCTAGTGAAGAAGCGAACAAACGTGTGCCACGTGTTCAGCGTGGTCATCACCCTTCGGCATTCATGGTTTGGCTTGGGGTGTCCTATTTGGGTCCAATGGAGGTGTTTTTTTGTGAAAAAGGAGTGAAAACCAGTGCCCTCGTATATCAAAACACAATCCTAACAAACATTGTGGAACCTCTTTCACAAACAATGTTCGAAAACAGGCACTGGGTATTCCAGCAGGATTCTGCGCCGGCTCATAAGGCGAAAAGTACCCAAAACTGGCTCACGACCCGTGGAATCGACTTTATCAGGCATGAGGATTGGCACTCATCCAGTCCAAACTTGAATCCCTTGGATTACAAAATATGGCAGCACTTAGAGGAGAAGGTCTGCGCTAAACCCCATCGCAACTTGGAGTCACTTAAAGCATCCCTGATTAAAGCAGTCGCCGATATTGACATGAATGTCGTGCGTGCTTCGATTGATGACTGGCCTTGCAGATTGAAGGCTTGTATGAAGCAAGATGAGGACATTTCGAATAATTTTAATGTGGTTTAAATCTGTATTGTATACCCTTTTATTTGATATATAAATGGTTGTAGTGCGTAACTCATTGTGTCATTTATTTAACTTTCCATATGTGACAAAACTTATGACCAGACTACGTATAACCTTCCTCAAAAAATGGGCAATTAAATGCAATAATGGTAGTGGACTGGTACCTAGTTCCAGAGATTATAAGCGCATTCAAACAAACTCTTCAGCTTTATCAAATTACTAGCTGCGCCCTGCAGTTTCATCCGCATAACTCTCAATCCCGTCGGAATATTGGGATAAGAAGTATCCTAAGTCCTATTCCACGTCATGGTCTACCCGTGTGCCAAAATTCATCCAAATCTCTCCAGCCGTTTTAGCGTGAAAGCGTAACAAACAAACACAAAGAAACTCACTAGTAGTTCCTTCTAGCTACCCGCGGCTTATTACTACTTATAACATCAGCTATCTGTCAATGAAAGTCCCGTCAAAATCGTTCCAGCCGTTTCGGAGATAACTCGGAAAAACAGACAAAAATTAAAAAAAATCTTTTTTATTTTTGTTACGAGTACCGTATAATACTTTTATAATATGCATTTAGTAAAAAGCTGTTATTTTGACGTTAACAGATTCTTAAATTTTATTTATTTGTATAGAACTATAGATTATGCTAAGTAAATTATAATAAATGTACCTACAGTCAGTGGAGATATATTGTTCCTCATATTTTACAGAAAGGCATTTTCGATAACGTGAGGTTTCTTACAAACATGATGATTAATGTTTACTTTGAAAGAATATATTAATTAACATTTTACATTCATGACACTCATTTAGGTGTCCAATATAATTTCAAGGTTCATCACCTGCCTAGCCTTTTCCAACTACATTAGGGTCGGTTTCCAGTCTTAACCGGATGCAGCTGAATACCAGTATTTTATATGGAGCGACTGCCTATCTGACCTCCACAACCCAGTGACCGGGTACTACGATACCCCTTGGTAAGACTGGTGTCAGACTTTCGGGCTTCTGACTACCCGTAACGACTGTCAAAGATCTACGAATGACAGCCGGGACGTGCTTTCCGAGGCACAAAGGATGGTCGCCCTTCTACGAACCAACTGCGGCAAGCGTAGCTTAACCTTCGATCGACTCGAGGGTTATCATTAAGCCACTAGCTAGCTCCTCTATGTCATTTCAAAGTTATCAACGAAATTCAATTTTCAAGTGAATGTAGTAGTTTTAAATAATATTTTCATTTTATTTAATGTATTCAAGGTATGAATGTTGCAAGTGTATCCGCATTGTATGTAAATATTCTGGCACGTCTTCAGTTGCGTCAAGACTAGAGTTTAAAGTTGAGGAAAACCTCTTTGAATGACGTTTGCACTGGACTAACACAAACTATATGTTTAAGTATAATATGTTTGTTCATCGGTGTCATCATCTATGCAGGAAATACTTGAAACAAAAATAAAACAATACACCACGATGAGTACCTTCTACTGCAACTGTATCTTCTTATTATTTTTGGTGCGAGACTATCCAAATCAAGAGTGATTAATATTAATGTTGATGAATAGAGAGGGAGAGGAAGGTCAAAGAAAATATGGATGGATTGTGTGAGGAATGATATGAAAGAGAAGAAGAGAATGATTGCGTGACGGTTGACAGGAAAGAATAGAAGAAGAAAACGTGGTGCGCAGACCACAAGTAACATGGGACCAGGTCATTAAGATGGTGATGACTGCGAATTGATGTACGCTTGACAAGCTTGTTAAAACTTATCTCAAGACTAACATAGCTAGCTGACAGAATTTAGCTATGTTGCTGCGTTTCATTTATGAGGATTTATGCCTGTTCTCAGCATATGTTGCTCACGTTATTGTACCTGTAAGTTCTTGTCTTTGACTTCTCTGTTTTACAAATTGCGCAAAGATTCAGGGACTTTATTTTGGGTAACGAAAATAAACTGGTTATTCTGGAATATCTTAGGTTTGAGCCAGACCATACTTCTTAGAGCTGTCGTAGGATTTGCTGCCCTTTATCCCTCTCAGTATTCCAAGTAATCCATTCAAAAACTCTTGACTTGTAATTTAAGTATCTACGTCTTAGTCACTTAACTAAATCAGTCCTCAATTACTTCCGACAAACCGAGGGAACAGGTACTGTAAGCGTGAAAGTTACGTAAGAAAGCAATCTTAAGATAATTTACGTAATCGTTTCTCGGTCACGGGTGCACCGAGTCGTTGCGAGTGATTGTATCCACGCTTTGTTTTATTTTTTGTAGAAGAATTTTGGTTGGTTTAGTTGGAAAGATCTTATTGCGATACGCGATTTTCGTTTTTAATAACTTAGTTTTGATGTTTAGGTTATATTTAATTGGTTTGTGACCAGATCTATTACTGCTTTAGATGAGTTTGGCTTTTAAGATAATTGGTGTGATTCTTTCACCATTATTCATATTATAAGTAACATATATTATCATCATTATTTTTCGTTAATCAAATCGAGGCAAAATTAGTTCGAAAAACGAACTAACTTACTCTCGACCTGGTTCAGGGTTTTTATCAGATGCAAATAGCTGCGTTCTTTGCCTATTTTCCTTTCAATTAAACTTCCTTGTCATGTCTAAAATAAATTTAATTGAATGTTTAAGTTAACTAACAAGAAATTCTTGTCCAAAACATGCCAACATTTGTTCTATACCCAGGTACGTCCTGGCACATCATATCGTCCAAATATATTCATTACCCATCCAATTTCATTTTACGTACATTTTAATAACAGTCGAATGGCATGATGACATGAATGTCGTCTTACAAATCGATCCGTGCCCTATTTGTGATAATGGGTCCTATCGTAATGAAATGCTATCAACAATTGTACTTTCGTACGTTACTCGGTACGCATTTGGGACTGCTATCATCATAAATTGAGTACCTTTGTGATTACGTTTTGGGCCAAATATGGTTTCAATGAATGCTTTATGGTTCGAAGCACGTTTCAGTATGTCGTGTAAGTAAGTTAGTATAGTCGTGTTGATTATGATAGGTTGCCTATTCCTTTGCCAAGTCGCTGACTTTTATAAGATTCTATTTGGAATGATTCAGCTGTCCTTGTGAAAGGCAAGTAATGTAGAAGAGCCTTGCACAGAAAAAAAAATGGGGTTAATTATGCTACCAGCCAGTGAGCATTCACTTAAAATTACTTTATTCATGCATCACTACAATATCATGGAGAACGATAGTCATAATCACTATGCTTGACACACAAAACATTTGATTGGAATGTGAATTGTCGATCGTAATATTGTTGTCAGCGTTACTTGTTGTTGATAAATATACTTCTTTTTTTGAGTCTAAGTAATCTCTTGCCGGATTTTTCTATAGCAACTATTTCGTGTTGGTCCATCCAGGTTTGCGTTTACGTTTACGATATTTTCCATCATCGTAAGAGTTTTTAATATTTTTTCTTTCTCTTTCCTTGCTGTTACCTTAATGGATGTGCAAGTCCCCATTACTCAAGACCTATTTAAAATTCATTACGTATTCTTTGATCACTTATTAACCACTCGTGGAAAGCATGACAATGGGCAATACAAGGTCTTCATCGATTCGTTGATAAGTAGGTACTGCTGATTTCTATTTCTGGTACTTTATATCGATCAGCCAAGTTGAAAGTTTTATTGTGTTTCGATTAAAACTTAAGGTTTCGGCGTTATCAGTTTGTTGTGAATTTTCTGTATCCTTTTTAAGATGTCTCTGAAGTCTTTGATCTTTCTCTTTATCTTTCTCTCTATCTTTATTGCGGAGTTAGCAAGGATCAGCACCCTAATTGCATAATACACGATCAAATTGAATCTGAATGATTTTTGAAGGATATTGCTAATCCATTGCTTCATATGTTCCAAAAATTTGTCTATTCAACAACGTTAATAACGCGATGAATGTTGTTGAACTGTCAAAATGAAACAGATTGTGATTGGTCATGTGTTACGCAATTAGGGTGCTGGTCAGCTGTGGGGTTTTTGGAAGATTTATTAGAAAGATCAAACTACGTCCATGGTCTAGCTATTGGGGTGCCAAATGCCGAAAGATATGAATTGGCTTCCATATTTCTCCAACAGATGATTACGTAGAAGCGGTATTCCACAAAGTCTTATTTCGATGAAGCTTTGTATCGAATAATTAATAAGGTCGTGGGATGCACGATCGCTGAAAGCGTGTGATAATTATGCAAACGATATATTTGTGGATGCCAACATCTATGAAAATTTCTGGCAATTTAGTATTTCGCTGAAGTGATGTTCTATTGGGTAGGCGTTTTCATCATCATCATCATCACCATCATCATTGCCAGCTTTGTACCTCCCACTGCTGAGTATCGGCCTCCTCCCTTTTGTGCCATGCTTCCCTGGTCTGTGCGAGTATCATTCAGAAGTCATCTTTAATTAATCACATTGTTGCAGGCTCAATATCGTCTAGTTAAACCATCTCAATATTAACTAACGTATCATTTTAGTTACTGGTAACTGCAAACGCAGTTAGTTAATCAATAATGAACGGATAGTTCAAGGTCCATTACACATAAGTGCAAGACCGGTGTAGTTGGAGAACTTGTTTCCGTCACTAAATTATGTATACGAAATGAATGGTTCTATAATGACTATGTTAGTGACGGTTGAATGTAGTAAATTCAAAATACTCACAAAATAGGAGTAAATGTTCCTTCATTCCTTCAAACTCTTTGTCAAGGGATTTTGAAGTCGAAAAGAATGTGGTAACCGCAAAAGTTCTCGGAATGATGAAGAACAATATGGTTCCTAATATACATCCTAACTAATATTATTAATGCGATAGTCACTTTGTTTATTTGTTGCGCTTTCAAGCTTTAACGGCTGAACGGATTTGGATGAAATTTTGCACATGGGTAGACCATGATCTGGGTTAAAACATAGGATACTTTTTATCCCGATATTCTCACAGTATCGAGACTTATGATATATAATAGTAATACTTACCAACGACCTTGCAGACATCGAAAGGGAACGTAGGGCACTGGCGGTCCGAGGGAACATGTTGGCACGTAGATTCTCTCGTTGTGTGAACCAAGTCAAAATCACTCTGTTGAAGGCGTTTTGTCAAGGTCTGTATGCGGGGGGTCTATGGGCCAGCTACACCAAAAGATCGCTAGATGTCTTACGCATTCAATAAAATTATGTTTTTAGGATGCTGTTGAAACTGCCCGTTTCCGTGGCGCATCGGAGATGTTTGCTCAGAACCGAACTGACGGCTACCATGCAGTGATTCGCAAAAAAAATCGCATCACTGATGCGTAGAACGCGGGTCAGTGACAATAGCATCCTGAAAACAGTGGTGGAGAGCCCTCACTCCCCTTTTCTGAGGCACTATGTGGGGAGAATGGTCAGGTAGCATATTCCTTGCTTTATCGTTCTCTGCACATCCTACCGCAGTCACCAGCTATTGATAACCTTGTTTTATGTACTACAAACACTAGTGATAAGGTATCTTACTAACAAATTGGACCATATTGTTGTCCGAAATGAATAAATAAATAAAAATAAAATAAATAAACAAGTGCAAGACTGTGGCCTAACTGTGGAACCAATTTAGAGAATAACTGAGCAATATGGTGGATATAAGTGAGTGCTAAACATTTTAGCCAGTCTGCAAAATGGTATAGCGGGGCTGATTGCTGCGCCGGACGTTGGTTATGTATCCCCAGTCGACACAAGTGGATGCTATTTTAAATGTAGGATAGTGGAAAATTTGAAGCATTCTACACACTAATAAAGTTTGTTTACCAACTATTAAGAAAGTAAGTTCACGTCTATCAAACGTCTACGATGTATCACGAACTTTCTCTTTACGACGGACGCTGTCCAAATTATGGAATGCTATTGTTGTTATAATTATTTGTATGTTCACGTGGTGGTCACATGACGCAACCATACGTCTCGTAAACCAGTCTAAAATAAATAAAAATCGTTTTATTTTGGAATTGGTCTCTCCTGCATTATTCTGAGATAGCCTTTTTGGCCTCGCACAGGTCGTTTTTATTTTTTTAACATGTTAATTGTTAATGATACTTTTGCTGATATTTTTCGTTCTTTCTTTCTATCCTTATTTTTTTATCTAGATTTTATTCATTTATAGTATTGTTATCACTGCCTGTATTTTCCGATGCTTTGTCATGCATGCCAACAATAATTGATCTCTCATCTGATCTACCTCTGATTTCAGCTGCATCCTATCCCTTCAGATCAGTTCAGTTTGGCGGTTGAAATGATCGTTGCATGGAGACTCTTTGTAAAGAGATCTACCTTTTATCTATCACTACCAAGTACCACAGCAAGTACCAACAACTTGCTGTTGTGTTCAGTGTTTTTTTAACCAAATGTCAGAGGTTCTTTTATAAATTGTTTTTGTTTGACTAACCTACTGGTTACCGCCTACCGGCCTCGTGTTGTGTTGTATCGTATCATTGTATCGATGAACTTGACATTCACAGTATATTTTTGAAAGTCAGCTTCTACGAAATTTTGTTTTCCACCTAATGTCGGATCTTTATTGAAAGATAACAGACACAAGCTTGTTGTCTTCCAACCTAACGTTTTGAACAGATTTGAAAACATTTAGTAGATCTAAATCCAAACTATTTTTTGTTGTTTGTGGCCCTTTACGGGGAGCCCTTTCTCCTTCCTCCTCTGTTGGTTTTTTGCGATATTCTAGTCCAACAATAGCATATTTTTTTGTTACTTTTCCGCACAATAACCCATAGCCGCTAAGTTGGTTGGTAACTTACAAAAAAAACACTGACATGAATCATTTACTTTCTCTTCTCTATAGTCGTTACCTAAAACGAAACGTTATTAAGTTAAAGTAACGTTCGTTTTGGCGTTCCGTAGATTTAAAATTGGAAAATGGAAGCCCGTATGAAAACAATTTGACTAAGTACTTTCAATGAATTTTATAGAGTTATCCAATGACCGCCGCTACTGAATGAACTGCCATAGTTATCGTATCGTCTCGTAAACTCAATTGTCTGCTAAACTCACCATTGTTATAATCAGAAGTACTGCTGCTTGGCAGTAAGTCCTTTTGTGCACAGTGTCACATGATTTTCTTGCCGTGAAAAACTACGGTTTATTCGCCGTGTGTAGGCACGGTCGTCAGTATTGTATGGCTCACTATGGAAGCTTGCTAGTTTCTTTGGTCAATCCCAACTTTTCTTCTGCCTGCCTACCATAATTAATGTTACTTGGGTTCGGCGTCGCCGTCGGCGCAAAATCTTACATTCTCAACTTTAGTTGTCACGGTATCATTCACTCTCTCTTCATTAATATCATTGTCATCCAAACCATCTTTTCTATGGTCATCATTCACTCTCTTAAACTCTTTGCTCTTTGTACATACACGTTTTTCTTGTCGTGAAAAACTACGGTTTATACGCCGTGTGGTAAGCACGGTCGTCAGTGTTGTATGGACCACTATGGAGTCTTGTTGACGGACATGTTTTTTCTACAGCGCGGTTTATACGTCCGTACCGTACAGAAACCGTGCCGTATACAAAGGACCTTACAGATTGTCAAAATTAGCAGTCAGGAATAAGGAAGTTAGAGATATAATTTTGATACAAATCCTTAGACGTGTCCTTCGCTGTTGCTGCTTGACGTGGTTGACGTATTTGAGTGACTGTGATATGTACAGTCAGTGTTTTTCCCATGGTATCACTGCAGTAGAACTGTACTGTAGCAATTCTTATGCTCGGTTTCTATAAATAAAACGTTTCCTTTTACTTACCAATGGTAAAAAAGTTATTGCCAAACCGAACGTATACAGAAATTCATAAGCAAATTTTACCTGTGATAGCTACTTCCATGTGGGAGGGTCTACTATGCAAAGCTATGAGGTATTTGCTTCATTATTAGTAAAGATTCAAGTGTCTTCATTTTAACCATTAACGGTACGTAAATAATAGGAACCGGCCATTATTAGACAACAACAAAATAACTATCATTCGACTCGCTCTTGACGCCATTTAGCTAAATCACGATTTTTGGAAAGGCGCGGGCGCATAGAGCTATTATCTACTGCCTAGAGCCGGCCGGGCAGCTCTTATGTTTTTATATGTATTGTTGTTATGTGATTATTATTATATAATGATATTCTGCTGCATAATCTGGCAATTACAATCTAAAATGTATTATTTCCGCTTGAGATAAGTTTAATAGAGTAGTAGATAAGTCTGATGAAACACTGAATTCATCTAGTTAAAACTTAATTTGTTTTTGACGTGTAAAAGTATTTGTAAAAATCTGCTTACAGAAATAAAATCATTTAATAATGTTTTTCTACGTTATCATCTCTTTTCCGTTAATATCATAACTTAGGATCAGCCATTTTTGCGAAAAGTACTTGTTTTTTCACGAAAATGGCCTGTCGTCCAAATGGCCTGTCGTGCAAATTTCGTGTCGTGCAAATGGTGAATGTCTTTTGCTCAAGTTTTCCGGATCCCATAACAATTCTTTCATCATTTAGTAGGTAGCCTACCCGTCAAATTACTAGCTTTCCAGAGACTTGTCAATTTGAATTTATTAAAATGGACAACTGCTCTTCCCTACATGTGTTTATTAGTCGAGCGAGCACTCGTGAGCTGAAATCAGCGTCAGGTGGTATACGGTATAATTTGTGTTGTCATGTGACATTATGCTGAGTTGAGGGCCCTTCGAGCATTATAAGCATTGTTTTATTTCTGTTTTCATAAAATTCAACATTCAACAGTCATTTATTCAAAGTAGGCTGAGAATCAGCACTTTTCGAACATCAAAGTTACGTAAGACAGTCCCCCAAAACGCCCGCCCCTCACCACTTCCTAGTGCTTTAGCTGGGAAGAAGTGGCGCAACAAACTCCCCAGCAATAGTGTAAAGTGTTTTAGTTCTAATGCCAATAAACGTAGTTTTCTTTCTTTCTTTACTTATAACATAACATCACGCCTTGTTTCCCCAAAAAGTTGAGCAGAGGTGCACGGCGTCCTCACCTTCCGCCTGACGCAGGTTCTCACCGGACACGGCTGTTTCGGGAGGTTCCTGTTCCGTATAAGGCGGGAGGAAACGCCCGGGTGTCACCACTGTGTGGATCGCCCGGAGGGCACGGTGGAGGTCTGCCCTGCTTGGGCGGAGCACCGCCGTGTACTCACGGAGGCGATCAGCGGCGGCGATCTCTCGCGCTCGGCCCTGGTTCAGGCCATGGTCCGGAGCGAGAGTGCATGGAAGGCCGTCACTTCCTTCTGCGTAGCAGTAATGCTCGCGAAGGAGGAGGCGGAGCGCGCGACGGAGAGGCAAGATTCGCGCCCTCGCTCCCCTAGTCGCCGCAGGAGACGCCCCGGGCGTCGGGAGTCGCGAGCCGACTTCCGGCCACCGTAGGCGCGGGCTTGCGGACGGTGGGCAATGGGTAGCTCGCCGTCCGATAAGGACCAGGCCCGGGTCGACGGCGCGTTGTGTTCCACGCGCGCCTCAAAGAGATGTCAGCACCAACTGACGGGGTCCGTAAGGGCCAATGCCTGCCAGGATTGCGAGTTTGTCCGAAAGGGATATCGCGGCCCCGGCACGCAGGCAACGGAAGTAACACGGGTGGGTTTTAGTCAGTAAAACTCTGACACACCCTCCCGCTCCGACCAGAGCGGGAGAAGTTATTTGATAATTTCCCAAACCCAAAAAAAAAAAAAACTTGAGTGGTGTCAGGGACACCCGTATGGAACGAAGTTCAGAGAGAGAGAGAGAGAGACAGACAGAGAAAAGGCTTGTGCAGACCAGCGCGACTTGTCGCGCTTGTCTGCACAAGCCTAAACACGCGCACGCCGCACGGCTTACAACTATAGCAAAAAGTGTCGTTACAACTTTTGGTCTTAATTTTTTCCGTCTAGCCCCCTTTCGTAACGCGCGATAAGGAACTTCGTTCCAAAAAGAGAGGTGTACCTACAGTACCCCCACATTTCGCCAGTTATATTGTCAAGTCCCCTGTAATAGGGGGCGACCCTATTGCCATCAACCGGGCACAAATCCAGACTCCGGGCTGCTACTGAGAAATTCCAGATAGAAAGAGTCAGGAACACTTTGCCTGACCTGAGCCAGTTTCTCACATAAAATACCATAATGTTGGCATTACAAAATGCTATCATTTCCAATTTGTTAATGAATAATGCCGGGGCTTTACCTACAGACAAATAGTTGACTATATTTGCAAAGTACACATAATTATTTGCTCAGTATCTAGTAGTGATGCAACGAATAATACTTTTACGAATACCGATTGTAATATTCGCCGAATACGAATAGTAATACTTGATGCTACTATAGCTGCACGCAATTATTAGTCAAAGAAGGTGAAAGGAAATTAAACACGCTAAGCAATATATTAAAATAGCAATACTTACATGTAATTTAACCATTAAAATAAACTATAGGTAGATTTTATTTAAAATAACATAATATGTAGTTGCAATTTTTTTGGCGACCAACAATTCCTTTTTTCTGTCTGTGTATTTTAGTACCAAGTCGATAAAACACAGTTAACACATAGAATATTTATTTGTAACTGATTTTTTTTAGCTAAATACGTGCCTACTTCTGGCTTAGCCACAAAAAAAAAACTAAAAGGTCGCCACAATTCATGACCATCTGTGGATGTAAGCAAAAGATAAGATAGTTTCATGATTTTCGTGAATCTTTGTGTCTGTCAACTCGGTCGCCATAAAAGTATTCGGCGAATACGAATATTCGTATTCGTTGTATCACTAGTAACTAGATATTGCTTCATAAGTTGCTACTTCCTTGAACTGTCTTTGGCGATGTGTTTATGACGAGTCTCTGTTAATTTATAAAACAATGAATGTGTGATCAAGATCAACTGAGTCTCTCAATACCCCAGCACAATTTTGATTCAACATAGAATCGACAAAATCTCGCACGAGTGTTACGGCTTGACAAAACATCCAGTTTTCATTATCATATTTTAGTTAAATATTCATGTATTATACACCAAAACGTTCCGGTATAAATTCTCTAAATGATGATGAAAACTGCATCAAAATCCATTGTGTTAGAATGACTAAACGGTCACACAGACACGACACCGACATTGTTTCACAATATTTAGAGATTATGAATGCTTCTTATTCGATGATTCTATCCATTCCAGTCACTATGGGACTCAATCAAAGTGTAATTTGTGAACCGTGTAATGGCCGTCCATACCACATAACTGGCATAACCCAAGTTACTCGTAGGTAGTTTAAATTAAATCAATAACGTATTCGTTCGTTTTATCTTCTACTATCAGAATACCAGCGCTGCGACATTTTTATTTATTTTTAAATGTCGCGGCATCATGCTGAGATAGGAGCCTTTTGGCCTCGTACAGGACTTCCTCCATTTTATTGTTACTTTGTTTTTTATTTATGTTTAATGTGATTTCCTGTGCGAGTCACAATAAATACTTTTTCTTTCTTTCTTTCTTTTACTATTTACAATATACTTGCCTTGTTGCTCTAGTGGTCTCAAGCTACTGCTGAGCATGAAGGTTCGATTCCCAGGTCGGGTAAAGTGTCATTGGGTTTTTCCATCTGGAGTTCCTCAGTAGCAGCCCGGGGCGTCTGGATTTGTGCCCGGTTGGTTGGCAATAGGCTCGCCCCCTATTACATGGGACTTAAACATAACTGGCGAAATGTGGGTGTACTATAGGTACACCTCTGCCTAACCCGTCGTGGAAACTAGGCGTAATGTTATGTTATGTTATGTTATTTACAATTGACTTTTCAAAATAAACATTGCAATCAAATCTGCCTAGCCTTTTCCCAACTATGTTGGGGTCGGCTTCCAGTCTAACCGGATGCAGCTGAATACCAGTATTTTACATGGAGCGACTGCCTATCTGACTTCCACAACCCAGTAACTGGGAAATACGATATCTCTTGGTAAGACTGGTGTCAGACTTTCGGGCTTCTGACGACTCGTAACGACTGTCAAAGATCCATGAATGACAGCCGGGACCAACGGCTTAACGTGCTTTCCGAGGCACGGAGGATTCTCGGTATGTAAAGATGGTCACCCATCCACTGACCAACCCCGGCAAGCGTAGCTTAACGTGATGGATCGACCAGTGCGGCTGTTGTTACTTAGCCACGAGCTCCTCCACACAGAACAGATGTTGCAATGTTTCAAAATAAACATTGCAACATCTGTATTATGATTTTGTGTCAATAAAGCTAGAAACAATATAATTTGTCCTATCTTAACGACTTGTACATTAAATCAAATTGTAGACGTATGATACACACTGGTCGGGTCAAGAGTTCAACTTTGTTGTAACAAAGAATACTGACTACAAAGTACAATATACTTTACCTTCTTGAACATAAGATTGATTTTATAACTGTTGGTTTTATCTATGTGGTCAGTAGGTACCTCGTTTATCATATATTCTCAAAGTACAATAAAATTGCGTAATTTATTAATGGTCGCCGCAACATTTGCTATAGCGTCGTCTTAGAGTGAAAACCTCTTATATGCGAAAAACTGAGTAATGAAAATATAAATTAAGAAAAATTCTTGTATGAGCCGTATGCCCGATAAGATTGGCCATCGGCAAAAATTACGAAGTTCCATAAATTTTTTCACCCCCTTGGGGGATGGGATGCATTTTCAAAAACTCCTCCTTAGTACTTGCTCACTTTCGCTATAAGTAGGAACTTTTGAAAAAAAGGAAACAAAATATTTTTATTTGGACACAATTCGTGAAACACAAGATAAAAATAGCAAATAAATAAAAGTTATAAAAACTAAAACCCAACTACGACAAAAATACCAACTAATAAAAATTATAAAAAGTTTAATCTGACGTCACATAGCCTATAACCAGCGGACCATCAAGACGCTTCCAACGATACCTTATTTATCAAATTATGGTGAGTAGTTTAGAAGTTATGAGGGAACAGATGAACATACATGACCGATCAAAATCATAACTCCGTTTTGCATCCCCGTAGTGGAGTAAAAAGTGAACATAATATTTTAACAACAATAGTGTTATGTGTTCCTCACGGCTGCGCCAAAACGGTTAATTTCAGCATGAATGCCAAAAAAATGCTGTCTGACGCTGGTTTTCTAATGTACCTAACATACTAAATTTCATGCTTCTATAGACCCTGAAGTTTAGGCAGTGCGTTGTCTGTCAGTAAATTCATTAATGAATTTAAGATTTTTAAGCCTCGTGGAGACAGGCGCGACGTAATGGCGATTGGCGACGGTGCGACGCGACTCTAACAAAACAATTTCTAAGAAAACTTCATGGTAGAACAATAAAGCCTCGGTACAGCGAATACTTGCTGCGTGTGAATTCGCTGCCTGCCTGTCCTGTCACAAAGCAATTTCTACACGCGAATTTCGACAGAGCGGCGCGCTGAGCGGAATGGCTACTCGCAGCGAGTACCCTGGCACACTCAGCGAAAGCTCGCGTGGCGACTTGAACTCGCCGCGAGTAAAATTGAACACGCTCAATATTCTAATCGCGGCGAATGAATCTAGTCGCCCGCGAGTTCTCGCTGCGAATGCCTAATCGCAGCGAGTATTCGCTGTGTGTGTCTGAGGTTCAACCGGTGTCGCGTCGGCACGAAGCTTTATTCAGTAGATTATAAAAATTGCAATGCAATAAGGTCACCTTGACACACGAATCTAGTTTCAGTAAACCGGATAATTATTTATGTATTTTAAACGTAAATACTGTAATGTAATCGTATGATCTGACCTTGTACATATTGAAGGCGTTAATAAGTGCAAAAACTCGATTAAAATGTGCATTGATTAGCTGAGTGTTATCAAAACAGCGTTGATTAGCTGTTTGTTCATGATTTTGTTGAGTGTTGTCACAGCATGGAATGTGTGTATAATGTGTGTATAAAATATAAAATTAAAGTTATAAAAACTAAAACCGAACTTCGACAAAAAAGTCAACTAAAAAGGTACCTATAAACAAGGCATCACAGACAGACTACTTAATTAAAAGGCAACGGAAGGAACACGTGTGGGTTTTAGTCAGTAAATGTCTGACACACCCTCCCGCTCCGCCCAGAGCGGGAGAAGTTATTTGATAAATTCCCACACTCTAAAAAAAAAAAAAGCCCGCATGTGACGCGCAAAATATCTGAAAACAAACTTTTTCGTAATAAAATAGCGAAACCTGTGTACAGTATCAATATAGCTTATTGTGATAAAACCGTCTGTATATTTTTTTGACAGCATAAATGGGCTCCCATAAAACTGTGACATTTCTGATCGGTATTGCCCACGGAGGCGAGTTCAGAATCTTCTAACCCAACCTTAAAAAAAAAAGAAGAAGGACGTGTGACTCCGGAGTTTTTTAGTCCTTTAGAGAGCGCCATATTTAATGTGACGTCATATAACCAGTGGAAAGTCAAGACACTTCCAACGATACTTCATTTGCCAAATTATGATCAGTAGTTTAGAAATACACTACACAAATACATAAATACATACAGGTCAAAATCATAACCCTCCTTTTTGCTTCGCCGTAGTCGGGTAATTAATGTAAAAAGCGCAGGCCACACGGGGAACGAAGCGAAACAAAGCTAAGTTCGTTTAGTTTTCTTCCGCGACTTTTCAAACCTTCACACCGCGTACTATCCTCGCTGCCTCGTTGGTCTCGTGGTCGCTCTACTGGGTTCGATTCCCGGGTCGGGCAGTGTTATTGGGTTTTTCCATCTGGAAGATCTCAGTAGCAGCCCGGAGTCTGGATTTGTGCCCGGTTGATGGTAATAGGCTCGCCTCCTATTGCGTACATGAGACTCAAACATAACTGGCGAAATGTGGGTGTACTGTAGGTACACCTCTGCCTAACCCTTCGAATTACATGCGTGATGTTATGTTATGTTTATGGGAAGGTGGTGAAACAGTCCATTTATCTCTTAATTCGTTTTAAAACATGTGATTTCGCAACTCAAAACGTCGAAGCAATAAGATCTGTAATCGTAACGAAAACGAAACTAACCACATTTTTGTCCTTGACTTGCAAACTGATGACGTGTACGTGTTGTTGATTCGACTCAGCTGTTGTAACACGTGATTATGGGCCCTTTAAGCCCACGTTCGCACGGACGTAAATATATCGCGGCGATTTTTTTTCGTGCAATGGATTTTCAACGCTCTTTTTTACCGCCGAGAGTTGAAAATTCAACAGTGTGTTTTTTCAACGCGCTGGGACGAGAGTGCGTCCCAATGCATTGGATTCTCAACGCTCGACTCAACCCCGAGAGTTGTTAATCCAGTTCGCGATAAAATCTCGCCGCGTTATTTTTACGTCCATGCAAACGTGGGATAAGTGTCGACCCGTAACGACTGTCAAAGATCCACGAATGACAGCCGGGACCAACGGCTTAACGTGCTTTCCGAGGCACGGAGTAGTCTCGGCGTGTAAAGATGGTCACCCATCCACGGACCAACCCCGGCAAGCGTAGCTTCACCTGATGGATCAACCCGTGCAGCTGTTTTAGTTAATAATACTAACTATAAATAAAAAATTATAAATTTATTTTCATTTTTCCTCAGGATCATACCAGCCGAGCAATGAGTTGATGCTACGTTTCTACAGTTACTTCAAGCAAGCGTCAGAGGGCCCCTGCGATAAGCCAAAGCCTGGATTCTGGGATGTAGTCAACAGGTGAGGTATAGGTTAGCAATAGCAACATTACATTACAGTTTTTTTAATGGGTCGTATTGCAATATGTAGTTAGCTAGCGACCTCGAAAATTGATCATATTATTCTTGCCTGAGCAACCGGCAGCAAGTTCATCGTACTCCAAAGATGTCACTGCGTGCGGTAGCGTTGGGGGTCGGGTTGCCTCCTTCCCTCAAATATGGCGAGGGGGGTAATGGCTGATCTTTGTGTTATGCTCGTGAACGGGTGCTGCTTGTGGTGACCGGTAGTCTTGCTGACCATGGTTTTGTTATTGTTATTAGTAATTAATTGTTAATTTATATTATTAATTTTTACTTCGAAGGTTCTAGTTTATCATTTGTGACTTCGAGTTACAGCTTTAATAGCTATATGTAATCGGGCACGTCCTTTATGCCTGGAGGCTTTCATTCGGGTATTAAGTTCTGTTTACTTTTTATTTTCGCTTGAGGACCTATAGATTTCGATGATTTTTTGTTGGTATATGTGCTAGCTGACACATAGCAAATGTTTTTTGTTGCATAATGTACATTATTTTGCATAACTGCTATTGTATAGAATCAAGTTTTTCTAACTGAACAGACAGCTGTGCTGCTGGGGAGTTTGTTGCGCCACTTCTTCTTCCCAGCTAAGCACTAGGAAGTGGTGAAGGGCGGGCGTTTTTGGGGGACTGTCTTATGTAATTTTGACGTTCGAATAGTGCTGATTCTCAGCCTATTTTGAATAAATGACATTTGAATTTGAATAGCACCCTAATTGCCTAAAAGCTCATGCTAACAGTTGCGACTCCACAGCGCGACGCGAGTCTAGTAGACAATTTCTATGAAAACTTCATGGAAATTGTTCTATCAGAATCACGTCGCACCGTCGCATCGCGCCTGTCTGCAGGGTTAAGTTACTTTCAATCACAATCGAAATCATTTTAAAGGATATTGCTAATCGCTCTTAACCCTTGAAAGATAATCATATTGAGATGTACCATAGATATTATATTTCTATGAGATGTACGCACAGTCCCGAGCATAAAAAATATTACTATGGATAGGTCGGCAATAATATCTGACTTCATGATACATCCATTAATATCTGTCGTCAAGATGACGGATGTAATCATTTTGTGGAAGGGTTATACAAGCGTCAGCACAATTATGTGACACTGAAGGAACACTAAAACTATCTGATGAGACAAGCGAGTAGGATACTGTATCGGCTTCAAAAAGATCTGCCTGCCTACTCTATTAAATTCAGAAGAATCTGATACCTGGTTGTGACCACTCCTTTTTTGGAAGTTGGTTAAAAAGTACGGAGTCGTCACTAAAAAATAAATGGTCACTTGCTTACATTTAAATACCGCTCTTATCTAATTTCAGAGCAAAATGGGAGTCCTGGAACAAATTGGGCAACATGACGAAGGATGAAGCAATGCAGGCGTACGTCGCTGAATTACACAAGGTAAACTAAACGACCTCCCCGTAAGAACTATTGGCGAGAACGTCTCTGATGGGTTCCTCTGGAATTGGCGAGACAAAACAAAACATCGAGAGAAAGGAATGAACGGAATGAAGAAAGAATGTGCGGAGGCCTTTGTCTAGGACTAGGAATGTACAGGATATATAATAAATAAAAACACAATACAATATACAAGTAAATACTATAGGAACCATTGAAAAAAATAAAACAATGGAAATCAGTCACGTATACCCCCTACACACTATGCCGGAGCTTTTGCCGCGCGGCACGTATCCCCGGCTTTTGCGCCTTCATTTCCTTTGCGATCCTTTGTGCGGCTTTGTGCGGGCAAGGCCGGGCGCGCTGCGGCTTGCCCGGCGGCAGGGCCGGCGACGCGGCGGTGCCGGTGGCATAGTGTGTAGGCGCTATTAAAGGATTATATTTAGATTATGCATACAAGCATTATCTGCATTTATAAGAACACCATCCTAATATTATAAATGCGAAACTGAGATTGTTTGTTATGCGGCCGCATCTGTGTCTATCGTGACGAAGCAATGCGTGCTGAAGCTTCGTATGTTTTACTCGCTAAAAAGTTATCGCGCTAATGCGGTGGTCACATTAGCGGCTTTGCGCTAAAACCCTTTGATGGACTCGGACGATAAGTGCTACGCAGCCCGAACTATCCCGACGATAACCGATAATGGTTGGTCACATCTGCGTGTATCGTATCACTGTGCGATGCTTCGTCAGGATAGACGCAGATGCGGCCTCAGCTTCACGCTAAAACGGCTGAACGGATTTGAATGAAATTTGGTACATGGGTAGCCCATGACCTGGGTTATGATATAGGTTACTTTTTATCCCGATATTCCAACGGGATCGAGATCTATGGGTGTGAAACCGTGGGGCGCAGCTAGTAAATTCAATTTTTTTTTTGTTTTCCGTAAGTATAGTAATAGTTTTTAAAAAAAGCGCGAAAAGTGTCCACACTGAGAAGAGTGACCTCGCACAATATTAATGGCGTTTCCATGACAATCAAGTCAAGTGTCTGCGATATTGTGTGTCAGAGGTGTCAAAACGAAACAGAAACGCGACCATCTTTTAACGCGGCAGGGCGAATCTACGATTTTATTTACCTTTTACCTATAACTTGATGAGTAACAAAAATAATGGCTATAATTCACGTGTGTGTCATAAACGAACAAAACTCACAAACACAACCAATTCACTGGGCCACACAACTTCAATTAGAGTTATTAACACTTTTGAACGAAGTAGGTTAGTTGTCCTAGGTTGTAGAAGTGCTAACTTGAGAAGTGTTGTGGTAAATACCATTATGTCATATATTTTATAATTTTATAATGCTTTTGACTTTTTGACATTCTGATACCAAAAAATGCCAAAAATAATGTCCCAAAATCGCCCGCCCGTGCGAACCTGGACTAAGAGGACACAGTTTCCATAGAACAGCATAATTACTTAGTAACAAAACCGTAGGTATTTAAAATATCAAATAAAAATAAGGATGTTAGTGAGAGTATGATTCGAGTGTGAATACCTGTGCGTAGTGTGTCTATATGTGAGAGTGTATGCGAGAGTGTTACATGTGAGAGTGTACCTGCTACGGTATGTGCTGCAAAAGTGCCTCCGTTTCATCATATGTAAGTGTCTGTATCCAATTAGTTATTGTTTTCTTACATTCATAACTGTTTTTGCGTATATGTAAATCTTTTTGTATATTTTGTTGTATAGCTGAGCAGACCGTTTATTAAATTGCCTACAAGCAAACATAGTTTTAGTCTGTGGAGTTTGTGTAACAATGTCAGTTTTTCTTTTCCGTACTAAGTCTGTATCATATGACAGGACTGTTTTGATAATGTACATTTTACTTACGGAAAGTAGATCACTGATTTTGTATAATGTCTAGTAGTATATCTTTTATTTTTAAAGTACATCATCTTTATCAGAGCTCGTTGGGCTTGGTCCACGTCTATAAAATTGGTTTTCGCTGCACCTCCCCAAATAGGGATGCAATATAACAAGACTGACTGAACCAAAGCCATGTATACGTAGATCTCATTATGAACAGTTCTTGGGGTGTCTCGTTACTCGTTATATGTCCAAGGGTTTGAAAGATCAGCTTAATCTCCTAACCCTATTTGAGAGCTGTTCAAGATGTGGATACTAGGATGATATTTAGTCTGTGTGACTTGTTTAATGCATGAATGAATGAATTGTTTCGTATGTCCACATGGGTGTATGCTTAGATAGAGATCCTCACTTGTTTGACAATAATTGTTAATACTAAACCATATGTAACTCGTTTTTTATGTATTTTAAGTGAGTAGGTTATTATTTTGTCAATTGGCTGCTTGTGCCATACCTATCTCAGCTTTGAGGTTTTTCTTGCCAGCAGTTCCCAGAGAAAACGACAGCGGTATCATCGGCGTAAGAGAAAACTTTTGCATTCTTGATATGCATGTTGCAGAGATCATTTAAATATATCAGGAATAGTATACGGCCCAGTATACTGCCCTGCGGAACGCCGTATGTGACTTCAGCGTTACTACTAGTCAGTTACCCACCTTAGCCCTTTGCTTCCTAGACGTGGGATAGTCTTTGAACAACTTCAGCGGGGTTTCTCTTATTCCAGTTTTCTCCAGTTTATTCACAAGGACGGAGACAGAGACGGTGTCAAAAGGTTTTTTAAGGTCCAGGAAAACAATAAGGCATTTATTACCTGTGTCAAGTTTACAGTTACTACAGAACTCCAGTGTTATAAGTGCATGCTAAGTGGATAAGCCTTGACGAAAGCCAAATTCGGAGGGATAGTAAATTAAATTTAGATAAATATTTTATTAGAAAGAAAAAAAGAAAGAAAGAGAGAAAAATGTTTAGTCTGCACAAACAAAAAGCACATTACCAAAAAAAAAAATACATAGATGATGATTAGTCATCCATACATTTTTCCAGTATTTAAGAAATGGATGGCAAAACAGATTTAGGCTTGTAGTTTGTTGACATCATATCTGTTTCCCCCTTATAAACGGGAGTAATAATGGAATGTTTCAGTAGGTCAGGGAAGGTGCCGCTTTGGAAGCCGAGGTCTGCAAGGTGAGTTCTTCGTTCTACGAACTTCCTTTCGAATGTGTTTTAGGAATTTCCTCGAGATACTTTCCTAACCTGGGGCATTATCAGACTTAAGGCCCATCAAGATTCGATCAACTTCATCGGGGTCAGTATCCAGGTGGTCAAAAGTATTACATTGTACAGGTAGTTTGGCATATTGATTTATAGGGTAATTATTACTAGGCAGAATTTGTTGAGGCAACTGTTGACCAACGATGGCAAACATTTTATTTATAAGTTCCACGCTCCCACTTACTATTTATATTAATAATACCAGCTTGTTACTGTCCCACTGCAGGGCATAAACTTCCTCTCATACAGTTGGCGATTTCAGACATATTTTAATTATAAGTCTAGGTTTTCTCGCAATGTTTTCCTTCACCGATGTATGTACTTTACTAGGTACTGTTTCTATGAACCGAGCATAAATATAGAATCCGGAGTGCTGCCGAGCATTTACTAATGAATAAACCCAGTGACCATATCCGAACCTGGGGGTCTACTCACTACGCACAATATCCGCTGATTCGGCCGTAGTTACGAACTTTTCCTAAACGTATCACTTACGGACATATGAATGAATAACCGCGACATTTGGCAGTTGTCCTTACTTCCGATAATAATATCTAGCTAAGTGTAGTAACTATGTGTGTAGCTGACCGTCCAATAAATTGAATTTGACACTTGTTTTGATGGATCAGCTACTTTCGGGCCCGTATCTTCGTTGATGGATTTAGAGATTTCATTTGTCTTAAATAAAACCTACTATTCTATTAATTATATTTTCGAGCCGTTTGGGGTTGAAACCCTCGGGCCGTGGGGTCCGAGTGCTCACGGCCTCTTTAAAGAAATCTCCAAACGGCTATTTGACACTTCCCGTGACCCAAGGGCTGGTTTTTACCTTGGGCAGAGGCTAAGCATTGCCATACAACGTGGCAATGCGGCCAGCCTCTTGGGTACATTACCAGTCGACAGCGATGCGGATGAATTTTACGATGCAATATTTTAGTTTTTGAATAGTTTTAGTTAAGTTAGTATATAATTTTGTTATTTTTCAATATAAAACAAACTCAATTAGTAGTATTTAATTTTAGCTTCTATTCTATTTGCCAACAGATAGTAGAAACGATGTCATACAACCAAGACGTAGCGTCATTCCTGTCAGTGGACGAGGACGACCAAGGTTTCCCGAACAACGACCTGGAGCTGGTCGCAGGCGACGTACTGCGGAGAGTCAGATCCGGACAGAACAGTCCTGTGTGTGAGTACTATTTTTGCTGATATTGTTGGATTCAAATCATTTTGTTCATAGATTTTAATGTTACTAATGTTATTGCAAAATTAATATCATATCACAAATCTTCTTGTGATTTTGGTATTCTGCCCATATTTATGACTTAATGGTGAGGGCAACTGAATGCAACCCAGTGTCGCAAATGAGCTCTTGCGACATGACACTATTTTGACGAACGTTACTTTCTTTCATAATTTGAGTGGCGTTAATTATTCTCATTTGGATTTACCATTAGGGTTGGTATCCATCAAATAATGAAATAAATAAATAAAGCTATAAGAGGTGAGGAGATGTCTGCGGTGATAAGTAATAAGACCGATCTTTATGAAACAGCTTGGCTATAGTCCGCGCGCGACTGGTAGTCACCGACTGAGGTATGTGAGCGGTGAGACGAGAGGGCGGCATTGACAAAATTGGCAGACTGAGTTAGCTTGGCCTTTGTCTACCTCCCCCTTCCCACCGCACTCATACCTCAGGCGGTAACTAGCAGTCGCGCGCGGACTATGAAAGGAGTATTATCACCGTACCAATTTCTGCTGCCAAGTACCGGCTTTGTACCGGTTTGAAAGTTATGGGTGCTGGAAAATTGTACACACAGCAATATCACTTGTAAAGCCTCTGGTATTGCAGATATCCTAAGACTGGAATGACCACTCACCAGATGGATCACGAGCCATGTTAAGAGCGTTTATCCTAAAAGTTGAAACCGTCGCAAATAGCTGTCAAAATATTTCCTGTTATGACAAATCTGGCAATATTACTGTATGGAAATAAGAAATGTGGTTAACTAGCGAATTAGAATATTAACAATGAATTGCAATTGTAACATTGAATTTGATGTTGTACCCGTTTTAGGTGTAAAAAAGGCATTTGGAAAGTTTCCAAATACTTTTTTTTACACCTAAAACTAAATATTCGGTGTTACGATATTAATTATTGCATTTCATATTCAATATTCTAGTTCGCTAGTTAGCCACATTTCTTATTTCCATACAATAATATTGTCAAATTAATCAAAACAGCGAAATACTTGACATCTATTTGCGGCATTGTCCCTTTTCAGAATAAAGACTCGTACAGACCAGCGCGACGCGACTTGACCAATACAATTTCTAAGAAAACTTCACGGTATAACAATAACCGGTGTCGCTTCGCGCGACAAGTCGCGCTGGTCTGTACAAACCTTAAACGACCTTAACATGAAAAACCTGAGTAGATATTGGTTGTTTGTTTATTAGACATTTCTCTTCTTCACTTTTATGGATACCAGTCTGTGTGAAGAAGGTCCTATCTCGAAGATAAGACCATCTTCACCCCAAAAGCCCTAACTCTACGTTCACCCTAGATTCGCGCTCAGTGTCCGGCGCGTCCTCCCCGGTGCGAGGTCAGTCGCCGCCGCCGCCGCGACAACGACACGACTCCGAGGACGAGTACATAGACACTGTTGATGTTAGTGTAGTACGTATGTTTTGACTAATACCTTGGTTTTGGGTACTAACTTGTTTGTTTGTGTGTGTATTCATTAAGAGACAAATGACATCGAAAACGATGGGTGTGAGACAAGATGTCTCAATATTTGGACTTTTAATCGTAACTTGATAGTTGAAGGGATACCAGTTTCTGACAAAAAAGGTAGTGACGGAAAAAAAAAGACCGAAATTGAATGAACCTATAATGTACTCATAGTTTTAATTGAACTAGTGGTCACCCAGAGGTCGAAATTCGACCATAATTCATTTAAATTTTAAGTTGTATAGTATATACTAATTCCATGCTGCCATGTCATGATTCTAATGTAGCCATCTTGTGTCAAACGCATGGTAGTGTGTGTAATGATTTTTTTATTAATTTAATTTATTTCTAATGTTTATTATATAAAAATATTAGCTTTCTGCACTCCTACTCCACATAAACTTTAACTGTGCCAAATTTCATACTCCGCCGTTCGCTTAATTTTCGTAAAAAAACAAAGTTTTTGCTTCACGTATTAATATAATGAGTTTTAATTATGAATATACATATTAAATATATATTAAATTATTAAAACACATTATATTTGTTTATAACATAAACAATTTGTAATGCTAATGACCGACTTCACGTCTTTGAAAAGTCAGTGAACTGAAAATTACTCTTGAATATGCAAAGTAAAAAAAATATAGCTTTATTTTTTCGTATTCTAAGGTTAATACGGGCAAAATAATGATTCTCAATTTTCCTCAAAAAACTTGTTGGTTACAATTTTTTTGGGATTTCTTAAAATTTTACGTACTATATTTGCCATTTATTATTACCGTTGGGTTAATAATGAATGGGGAAAATAGTAAAATTTGTTAAATAAGTAAATAACGTAAAAAATTTTTTTTTTGTTAAAAACTATTTGTAGCATGGTAACATTGCTTTGAACTGTCAAGTTTCTGAATACGATTAAAAGTCGAAATAAAAATACACTTTTGGCGGGACATATTTTGTCTCCAAGTGGCTTTATGAAGACGTCTGGCGTTTTTGGGAATGTGTTTTTAAAATTTTTACTCTGGTCTCCAACGCTGAGGGACTAATTTGGCGATTAGTAAAAACACCTTAGGCCCTCACCTCACCTTAGGCCAAATGAACATATTGGTGCGTGAAAAATTTTCGTTGTTCGTCATTAATGCTGGAAAGTTTGAATTCCCGCGCATTATTTGAGAAAAGAACTATAGAAGCCACGGCCGCAACCAGGCATTGATGGACTCAAGTATGTGTGCCTCGGCTTCTCCTCGGCCCACATTTTCACCTTCGTCCATCAATGCCCCTGTTGCAGGCCGCGACAGTAATGTACTTTTCCGGCGGGGATTAAATGCGTCACACGTAGGATATCGATTTAAATACTGTACTTGACCTGAGCAAAGGCCACTCTAACCACATTATAAACGTACTAGCTTTACCCGCCCCGACTTCGCACGGGTAGCACTAAATCCTACCTACCCACCCTACCTACCCTACTTACCCACCCTACCTACCCTACCTTACCCTACCTACCCACCTACCCACCCTACCTACCCTAATTTTCTCACCGTTTAAACAAAAAAAAAACAAAAAAAAATTAAATTAGAAGACAGTAAGAACATTTATGAGTTTGACACTCAACATTTACAGTCTGAAATTCAGGTACTAGAAGCATCACTACAGTCACTCTATACTAAGTATGTGAGGTCTAAAAAACAAATTCAGGAGCACATTCTTGCTGCAAATGAGTTAGTGGAAATGTGCAACTCTAATATAGATAAAGTGGACCCGCTGACTCCCAGCAGCCCTCAATCATCATTGCAAAATAAAAACAATCTTGGCACTCTCCAGCCTGAGGCAACGGAGGACCCGTACCAGTTGGGAAGTGCTCAGGTCTCTATAACTAATCAAGTTACACCACATATTGAACAAGGTCCTTTGCAAGTAGTTCAGACAGAAGCTGATTCTCTCCCTTTCTCCATTATGTTTTCTGATAGCTTTGGAAAAGGGTTAGGTAAATTACTTAGCAACAACCTGAGTCATTCTTCTCAAAACTATTGTATGCCTCAGAATTCCTACAAACAAATAATGTCTTCATTAACTAGGAAGGAATATGATCCTAATGCCATTATTACCGTACTTATAGGTAATAGTTTTAATGTTAAAAAAGATGATATTACTGATTGTGTCACAGAACTATTGAAGTTAAATTGTAAGAAAATAATTTTGTGTGCTTTTCCATATTTTGAGCATTTGTCAAATAGGCAAAACAACTACATTCACATATTAAATAATTACATGCATTTCTTAGTTAGTCACCATAGTGACAAGTTTATATTTTTTGATACCAACATTTTTGTTGATAAGTTAAGGTCGACTAGGGATACTGTGTATCTGCCCATTAGTTTTAGACGTCAAATAGCTAGGCTATTAGCTTTTAATATTAACCCAGACATAATTAGTATGTCTAAGTCATCTACAATTAGCACCACAATTAGTAATAGTACTAATGTTAAGGTGGTTAGTTCAAATAGTTTAAACTAGTTTGTAAGACAACAGAAGGTACCTCTAACAGTATAGTTACACTTAATAACAAAAAGGTATTTTCTAGCACTAACATAATTAACTGTACAAAAGGGGCTAAGCAGAAATCCTTGAAATTATTTCATCAAAATATTCAAGGCTTTTCTTCCAAACAATTGGAAATTGAATTGTTTTTAGAAAAAACAAGGTTTGACATTATTTGTTTAACTGAGCATTGGTTAAAGGATTATGAAATGTTAATTAACTATGAGAATTATAGTGTGGCCAGTTGTTTTAACCGAAAATCTATGCTGCGTGGTGGTTCACTAATATTAATTAAAAATTGTATTAAATCAAAAACCCGTATTGACATAGTTGAACTATCGGTTGAACATAGCATTGAACTGTCTTGTGTTGAGCTAGATAAGCATGTTATAGTGTGCGTTTACAGACCCCCAAATTATCAAAACTACTCTTTATTTGAGTCAGTAATGGAAGATGTTTTGGCAAAACTTGCAACTGGTAATAAATCAGTAATTATCTGTGGTGACTTTAATGTGAATATTTTAGAAAATAATTCAAATACCAGTAGATTTTTAAATTTGTTCAAATCATTCAATTTGTCAAATGTGTTTGTAGAACCAACCCGAGTAACTACGACTACTGCTACATGTATCGATAATGTGTTTTGTTGTTGTGACTATTTAGATAAAGCCATAGTTAATTATCTCCCTTCTGATCACAGTGGTCAATCCGTAACTTTTGAATCCAACATACCAATAAGAAAAGTCCAGATACAATTCAGACCAATAACAGCAGTTAATTTAAATAAATTTAATAGCACTTTAGTTTGTAAGTTAAATAATCAAGACCTTACAATGAACAATGCTAATATTTTGTATGAAGAATTATTTTCGTTAGTCCAGACAGAGTTCAATAATTCTTTTAAGAAGAACACAAAAACTATCAGCCCTAAGTTTTTATTTAGTGACTGGGCAACTAAAGGACTCAGGAAAAGTAGGGATAGACTGTTCGAGCTGTATGGCCTTAAGCCTTATATTAACACGGAAACTTTTAATAAGTATGTTGCTACTTACTCTAGAACTTTTAAGAACACTTGTAAGACAGCTAAAGCCTTATACATTAGCAACAAGGTTAAGTCAGCAGACAATAAAATACAGACGGTTTGGAAAATTATCAATAATGAAACGAACCGGAACAAAAAGCATAATTCTGACTACACACTGAAGACGTCATGTGGTGGTCTCGTTTGCGATAGCAAAGAAGTTGCTCAAGAATTTGTAAATTTCTTCACCAGTATCCCACTTAAAACTACTGAAACCTTAAATTCCTCGCCCTCGCTCTCTTTTGATTTAGTAAGGGCGAATGTTTCAGCTTGCCCGATTGAATTTAACTTTAAGCATATTAACCCTTTAACAGTAATAAAAGCTTTTAAGCAAATTAAGATCAAATTAACCGAAGATCTTTGGGGAATGTCCATTAAAGTATGTACTTCCATAATTGAGACCATAGCGCCTTACTTAGCATTAATATTTAATTTGTGTGTGGACCAAGGAGTCTTCCCGGATTTAATGAAATACAGTAAGGTAATACCACTTTTCAAATCCGGGGACAGTAAAGACACTAATAATTATAGACCCGTGTCTGTGTTGCCGGTTTTCAGCAAAGTGTTTGAAAAGGTAATGCTTAATCAAATGCTCAATCATTTTAACACAAATAAAATCCTTCATGATCAACAGTATGGTTTCACCAAAGGACGTTGTACGACCGACGCCGGTGTAACCTTATTAAGACACATTTTTAGCGCGTGGGAAGAGGCCCAAGACGCCATAGGAATCTTTTGTGACCTCTCCAAGGCATTTGATTGCGTCGATCACGAAACCTTGCTCTTGAAACTTGAGCATTACGGACTTGGAAAACTTGCGCTCAATTTAGTAAAATCTTATTTAAATGATAGACAACAGAAAGTCCAAATAAACGGTGTCAATTCAATAGGTTTAAAAGTAAAAATGGGCGTGCCACAAGGCTCGATATTGGGTCCATTCCTCTTTTTAGTTTATGTCAATGATCTACTCCATTTATTAAAAAATCAAACACAAATGGTGTTATTTGCTGACGATACTTCCTTAATTTTTAAGGTAGATAGACGTGCCACAAATTTTGACGACGTAAATAACGCCCTAATGCAGGTCCAAAGTTGGTTCACTGCTAATAATTTAGTATTAAATGGAAAAAAAAACGAAGTGCATAAAATTTTCTTTACCAAATGTCAAAAGTACTGATTGTGAGATAGTATTGAATCAAGAGAAACTAGAATTCGTCGATAAAACTGTTTTCCTGGGGATCACGCTCGACTCAAGGTTACAATGGGGTCCTCATTTAACATCTCTTGCAGGACGGCTAAGTTCAGCAGCATATGCTGTCAGAAAAATCCGTCAATTTACTGATGTGGATACCGCGAGGCTGGTCTATTTTAGTTACTTTCATAGTATCATGTCTTACGGTATTTTACTATGGGGACGGGCTGCAGACATCGAGTCTATTTTTATTCTGCAGAAAAGAGCGATTAGAGCCATATATTATCTCCGCAGGCGTGACTCTCTAAGGGAACTGTTTAAGGATATTAACATCATGACGGTACCTTGTCAATATATCTATGAAAACATCATGCACGTAAGAAAAAATGTACATATTTTTAGTAAAAGAGGTGATAGACATAATTATAGTACAAGAAATAGGGACTTATTAGTTCAACCAGGTTTCAGACTGGCTAAAGTGGACTCATCTTTCATGGGATACTGTTTAAAATGTTATAACAAAATTCCTCCCCACATACTTCAACTGAATGAGACGAAATTCAAATCTTGTATAAAACGCACACTATGCAGGCAGGCATATTATAAGTTGGGGGATTACATCGCTGATAAAAATGCTTGGCTCAATGCTGGTCCTGCTCCACAACCACAACTATTTGTTTAACATTTGAAAACACTGTTGGAGCTGCTGAAGAGTTTAAGACTATTTTTGCATTGTATAAAATCAATTTCCTTTGTATTATATAATTTAAGAGCACAGGTGTGAGTACTATGTACTAAAGAGCTAACATTTACCGGGTAATACGTATTTTATTGACTTGAATGTGCCCTGGCGGCTGTGAGTATGTCATGCTCACTCAGATGTCTCGCTGATGGTGGCGCGTGTGTTGGATCATTTAGCTCCCTTCAAAATGGTTGAGCTGAATGGTGCTAATCCATGCGTCATGTTCGTGAACGGGCGCCGTCAGTTGGGACAGGTCAACTCTTAGCTGCCTTGGCTGATTTAAATTTTTGAATTGTTCTTTGTTTTATATTTGTATTACGGACGCTTCTAACGTGCACGTCTTTCTACATTGTTCTCACATGTTTAATTTCAACATGAATGATGTAACATACTTTGTAACAATTTATTTAAAAGAGTGTCCGTGGAGTTTCTTGCCCGTTCTTCTCCATAGGTACCTACCTACTACGCTTTGGAATGGGCAACTAGCTTCATATTTCTGACTGACCGATTCCTTGACAATTCAAAAGTGCCTGTAAATGGTTTAATTGAAATAAATGCTTTGAGTTTGAGTTTGAACCTTTCCTGGACTATGACAAACATTTCAAAACCAAAATTAGCTAAATCGGCCCAGCCGGTCTTGAGTTATAAAATTACAACGAAAAGTGGCATTGATTTTTATAGATATAGATTAGTCTTTATACCAGCTTATTTCAATACTTACAGAGTGAGCCAGAGGTACCTCCACAGCGCAAGGACTCAGCGCAACAGAGGCAGACCGGACAGAGGCTTAGCAATGGACACGCGCATCAAATAACCTCACAGCTTACACGTAAGTTATTCGTGATTTTTTTATATCTAGATCTATAAACGTTACTTAGCCCGTACAGTCACACAATTGTCTAATTATAAGTGCATTATAGAGACGGGAACATGCCTAAGTCAAAGCAGGAGCTAAGTAACGTTTATATTATTATGTACACTAGCTTTTGCCCACGGATTCGCCCACATGGAAGTCGGAAATGATCTCACAGAAACGTACTACAGTAACGCGCACGCTAGTAAAGCTCCCAGTCGGCATGATTTTTCCTGACATCTTCAACAATCATCGTCATATTTGTCAGCCTTGCCACCAATAGCCGAAGAGTCCCAAGGTTTGTGTGCTTTCACATGAAAAGGCCGAAGAGTCCAGGGATTGTGTGCTTTCACATGAAATAGCCGAAGAGTCCAGGGTTTGTGTGCTTTCACATGAAATAGCCGAAGAGTCCAGGAATTGTGTGCTTTCACATGAAATAGCCGAAGAGTCCAGGTTTTGTGTGCTTTCACATGAAATAGCCGAAAAGTTCAAGGTTTGTGTGCACATGGAATAGCCGAACAGTCCAGGGTATGTGTGCCTGCCTACACAATACAGCGAACCGACGGATCATCAGTGTGCTCCATTTGTTATTGAATTACAAAATTTAAGTATTTATGTTGACGTTCCAGATCTGAAGGTGTTGGAACAGCTGCCCGGAACTCTCGCGCGGCTGGAGGCAGACGTGGCCGCTCTCAGAAAAGCTGTGGAGGGAGACCGCAGGATACTCGATGTGAGTACTTACATGGCCATGTTGAATTTGTCAATAATATTAAGACCTTTATTTTGGGCCCTATTTCTAAACGTTTTCATTTTTACTTCACTTGTTAGTGATTAGTGGTTAACTTGTCTCTTTCGTACAAGTTGTACTTGTCCTAATGCTTTGATCACACGTACCAACAAAATGATACTAGGCCGAGAGAGTTCGGACGACGAGTAGGTGTTTACATGTATTTTTAAACTTGAAACCGAGTCAGTTAGTAGTTTCACTAAAATCGCAGGAAACGGTAGCGTGCAGCGAGTGACGTGAGTGTGCCGAGTGGCGAGTAGGCACCACAGAACATATATACTCTACCAGGTAGGCACCGAGTGCATGTTTATACCTGCCGAGTGGGCTAGCGAGTCATTGCGGGGAAGCGAGGGAATGGGCACTCGGTATAGTAAATAGAACAGGGTCCGATTGACTGTCTCGCCCTTTAACTCGGCCGAGCAGTCGGTGATGTTTTTACACGTACCGAGCACTTGGCTGAGAACACTGTCCCGCTCATCTACTCGGTACGTGTGATCAAGGCATTGGTTCCTGTTTCTCAATGTCCGGATAGGCACTTTTTACCGGAAAATAACGGGTGTAAAAAGACGCTTATCGAAGCAGAACGTCACTTGGTCTTTCCGTCATTGTGATCTTTTTAAAATTGAAGATCAAAGTTCAAAATTCTTTAAACTTATTTTTTCTTGAAAACTAGTTTTAAATATTTTAATTTAACTTTAAATATCCTCACAATTCCTGTACATACCGTTGCAAGAACGCATTTAATAAGCACAATATTTGCGGCTGTTATTATTTAGCCACTAATAACTAGGGAAATCATCAAATGACTCCTCCCGCTCTGGGCAGAGCGAGAGGGAGTGTCAGACTTTTACTGACTAAAACCCACCCGTGTTCCTTCCGTTGCCTATGTGCTGGGGCCGCGATATCCCTTTCAGACAAACCCGCGACCCCAGCAGGCATTGGTCCTTCCGGACCCCGTCAGTTGTTTCTGACATCCCTTTGAGGCGCGCGTGGAACACAACGCGCCGTCGACCCGGGCCTGGTCCTTATCGGACGGCGAGCTGCCCATCGCTCACCGTCCGCAGGCCCGCGCCTACGGTGGCCGGAAGTCAGCTTGTGACTCCCGACGCCCGGGGCGTCTCCTGCGGCGACTAGGGGCGCGAGGGCGTGCAGCTTGAATCTCCCACGCGCGCTCCGCCTCCTCCTTCGCGAGCATAACTGCTTCGCAGAAGGAGATGACGGCCTCCCATGCACTCTCGCTCCGGACCATGGCCTGAACCAGGGCCGGACGCGAGAGACCGCTGCCGCCGATCGCCTCCGTGAGGACACGGCGGTGCTCTGCCCAAGCCGGGCAGACCTCCACCGTATGCTCCACCGTGTCCTCCGGGCGATCCACACAATGGTGACACCCGGGCGTTTCCTCCCGCCTGATCCTGAACAGGAACCTCCCGAAACAACCGTGTCCGGTGAGGACCTGCGTCAGGCGGAAGGTGAGGACGCCGTGGCGCCTCTCTAGCCACTCCTGAAAGAGGGGCCTTACCGCCGCAATTGTGGCGTGCCCAGCGCTGGGTTGCGACAATCGCACTCTCCATGCCGCCATGAGATCCCGCCGGAACTCTGTCCGCTGTGCCGCGATTTGTTGCGGCAGCGGAGTTATACCCCGGCGTTTCGCCTCCTCGCGCAACTCCCATATGTGGGCGAGGACCAGCCACTAGCCCCTGTCATTCACATCATTATAGGAGCTGGTTTCGTTAAAACTGTTTTTTAAACTGATTTCTTTGCATTCCAGCAAGTGTCCCGCGGCTGGCGATGGCCGTGGCAGGAGCTGAGCGCGCCGACGCTGGCGCTGCTCATCATCTGGCCCTTCGTCGCCTACAGGATCGCCGCGCGCTCGCAGCGCAGACATACGTAATGTGAGTATTGAACTTTTAAACACGTTAATTTGAGGTGACTCTTCTTATTTAAGGAGTCCAGGTAAGATCCGCGCGCCGTGAGCGTTGACGAATGAGCGGCCTGTCAACACCCAATGAGTATTTTCATGAAAATTCACGGCACCAGTTGGCGTTTGTTTGACAAGAGTCGAAATGAAAGACATTTCGACGATGAATATAAAATATATGATGACATTCGTTTCATTCATTCATTCAACATTCAGTCTCGCCAAAAAAAAAGGTGCTTTGACACTTGTGACAGGTGCCCGGACCTGACATCTTACCACCTGGTGAACGTCATTTCAGAAAAGCCTCATTAATGCGACCGTTGTACCATAAATGATGAAATTTTAAGCTAGAGTTTTTTTCTTGGAGTAAAGAAAGCTCCTAGGTTGGATGCATTGTGTGAATAATTTAAAGGAAAGGGGTGTGACTACTGAGAATATTGAGATGATGGCTAATGATGACAAGATGGATGATGTCATTTCTTAGCTTGGTGGTTAAAAAATTAATGGGGAAAAAAATATAGTGGTATAGTTTGACCGAGACCGCTGTTCCGCGCCTTAGGAGGTTCGATCCCCTGGCCGTGGGAAATCCGAATTATTACATAAATGGTATAATATTGAAGCAGTGGTGGCCCAATGGTCACGGCCTCGACTTATGAGTCAGGACGTGGGTTGAACTCAGACAGGCGCTTTACTTTATGTAATTTATGTCATCACCACTGCTCTCAAAACGGTGAAGGAAAACATCGTGAGGAAGCCGGCATGTCTTAGAACCAAAATTTCGAAGAGATGTGACATCGACCAACCCGCACTGGGCCCGCGTGGTGGATTACAGCCCACTCCCTCTCACAGAGAGGAGGCCTGGGTCCCAGCACTGGGCATAAAAGCGTAATGTCATAACCTAATTTCTGTGTTACAGGTAGCAAAGCTGTAAACCTAGCTGATAAGGGATCGCTCGATGTCAACACCGACCGCTCACGACTCGGTCATTGTCGACAATAACCGCGCTCGTGGCTAAAGTAGATAATTTGGTGTATTTTGTAATTTTACTACTGTCATAGTGTATTTTATTGTGAAAATTATTCTCTAAACTTTGTATAGTTGACCTTGTTATTGCTAAAAATACAATAGACGACGTATATTTAGTAACCTAATCCGCTTAACTGTTCAGAGTCGTATAGGTAACCCTGTAAGGAATCGACACGTGTTTCACCTCTCGAACGAGGCATCCTCAGGATGACGATTGACTTATTGCGAATCCGGACTCGACGTGTTGCTACGTCAAGCTTCGAGCGCACTGTGAGCCATATCGCCCGACAACCCCAATTATATAGGATTACTGCACCACGTCCACAACACGTTCTTTAAGGACTTAGTGGACTAGGTTACTAAATATATATCGTCTATTGTATTTTATAATGGATTTCCGCAAAGTCACGCCTGAGTCAATTAACTATCTTGTTATTGTTGTTGTGGTGAACAATAAATAGCGCATAGTGGCCTACAGTACAACTGTTTTCTTGCAAAGGGCAACTAATAGAAGTCCGTCGACTGACGAAACACGAAGTTTGCCGAGGGAAATTAAGATACTGTACTTCCCCATAGGAAAAAGGCGTGTACAGAACGCCACCTGCAACGATATATTGTATCTATTTAACTAAAGTGCTATAAAGATCTTGTGGCGCCTGAATGACATTAACGGGGGGCGCTGTCGGTAAACATTTGTGAAATTGACATAGAAAATGTATTGAAAAACAAGATTGTGGCGTTAGTACCGATTTTGGCCACGCGCCAATAGAACTTTTTTGCGTTGTATCTAAGGTTCAATGTCGCTTGTAACACACACGGTTCCGACAAATACTCTATTAAATAGATAGTGAAGTTTCAATGTTTAAATTATTACACTTTAAAAAAAAACAAATTTTTTTCAATGTAGTTTTTTTTTGTGAAAATTGGTAAAGCAATTACGAGGTCGTGTATACAATTATTACCCGACCGCGTCCAAAAGGAGGGTAATGCTTTTTCTCTGTAATTTCTGTGAATATTTTTCTTTTCTTTTTTCTCACTCAGAATTTCCTTATTTTTTCTATAATTTCACAATAAAATACACTGTAGTATTTATATTCTATGTTATGTATGTATGGGTTGGTCCATTTATATCAAAGTCCAAGATTTATTGTGCAATTAATGTTCTCAAAGCGTACTCTCGTTCGTAACGCTGTTTCGAGCTTTAAAACTTTCGGTCCGAAAGTAAAAGCCGTAAACTTGTTTTCGGGCAAGAAACAGTAGATTTGTAAAATGAGAAGTAATGTTATTTACATATATGTTACGGCCGTCGAGAGAATGCGTTTTTGACATCTGTCAAATTTATACTAACAAATAAATGTGTTTTGCGAATTTGATCCTTAAAGTTACTAGACATTGTCCAACTGACAGGTGTCAGGAACGTATTGTCTCGACGGGACTGTAGAAATATTATTATTAAAATGAATTTAAAAAAATATCACAAATATTGCATTTTGAATATTCTAAGCGAGAGGCTAAGCGGTTTTATAAGTGTATGGGAATATGGTCTAGGTTTTTTTAAGTTATGTTTTTTTTTCCAAAATTTCCACGTTTTTAATAATTAAAAAAAAATGTAAAACGTTATGCCTCGACCAAAGTTGAGACCTCGCATATCTTTGACAAACTTGTAAAAGACAAATAATTATTAATTGTTGTATATATTTTAAAGTCATGAGGTGTTGTGCCTCGATTACTCAAAACGAGGCATTCAAGAATGTGTCAAACGAATGTTGTGGGTGTATAATATTATGTATAACTTTTAATATTCTTATCTTATATCTTTAAGAGTATGAATAAGACAAGCTGAAATGAATTTACGTCAATTTACGCCTCACGTCAACTTATTACTAAAATCGAGGCATAGTATTGGTTTTATGCCTCGAAGAGCACGGTACGACGCAGCCTGAATAGTCAGTCCTACTTCCACCTTGCTAATGTTTTTACGCATGCGCTATTCTCACATAGTTGGTACCAATATAAGGAAAGGCGAATACAGCTTGTCTTATTAATCCTCTCAACCTTATACCACATTAATATAAACGTGATATTGAACACAATGTTAGTCGGTCGGGTTCGCCCCGAAATATGTTAGTGTTTTTACCACTTTTAACGTTTAGGGGAGGTTTAGCTTTACTTAGGTTTGATGAAATAGAAATGGGGTTGCCAGAGTAAAAATTACTATAATGTTCCCACGACTGGGATACAAGACTCCTCTCTGTGAGAGGGAGCGGCCCGTAATCCACCACGCGGGCCCAGTGCGGGTAGTTTTACGCTGACAGTCTCTAATGTCAAGAACTAAGCGAGTTTCTTTTATTTTCAAACAAATAAAATATTTATATTGGATTAGCTTCAATGAAATAATTAAATAAATGATTTACATAAAAAAATTGCTTTTGACGAGGCATTCACTTGTTTCCGAAAATAATTTTTAAGTATTTATTTATTTTGCTCAAATAAAATTCTCGATAAAAAGCTTAAGCCTGATTTTTAAATAACTCAAAACTGCCTTCGAAGAGTCGTTCAAAAAACAAGAGTTGCTTTTTTCGAGGCACACATAATAGTGGCCAACTCGCTTTTATTCAAAGAATTTAAACACATTGTTACCTATATTTTTAGTTTATTAAAATAAAGGTTTTTAATTTCATATTTTAATATATAATTTTGTTTTAAGTTAAGATTATTTCTAAGTGGTAATTTAGTTCTGTTGGTAATTTTTATGTGATATGTAGATTAGAGTAATATGCGTAGACAGCATTGCAAAATGTATCTACAAGTTATTTATTTTCTCTCATTTATGATATTTTATTCACATAATATTATTATTTTTAATAAAAATGAAGGTCTAAGAAGCCGGAGTATACTACAAAAAAAAACATAATAAAATAAACTTGTCCTTTTGGTTTTTGTAAGTCGGTTAAAAAATGTTCTTACGTTATTTTTTAAATGTACATATTATTATTATTATTTAAGTACATTACATTGCTGACTGCGCATATATTAATAAAATAATAATTAATTTCTTATTAACAGATATTCCACCTTACGGGCTAAGTCAGATTCATAATTACGGTTAGATTTATTAAATCGATGTTTTTGATTCAGGAATACCCTCAGTTTTTAAAAGCAAAATCAATGTCGGATCTCAACTTAAGCTAAGCGCATATGATTCTCTCTCGCATAGGGCCGCAGTATTATGCTGAGCGATGACCGTTTTGCGTGGACGCGGCATTAATATCCGGCCAAAAAAAAAAACGTGTGTGGGGAAAATATGTGTTTCTTTGTCATGTTTACCGCAAGTAATCGTATTTTTTTTTCTTTTTTCGACAGCCTCGTCAGGGAATAGCGCATCGTATTTCAATACAAAACATTTTGATTCCTAAACTTCCTTACAAATAAACACATATTTAGATGAACCTGATCAACGCGATTTTTAACACACTTATGTATTAAAAATCGCGTTGCGGTCCGCCTGTAGTGTCCGATGGTTCATACAAAATGTATGATGTAAGAGGATATTTGCAATGCCCGCCCAAGTCTGCGCCAGCCTTTATATGAGATTTACTGATAGAGTCTTGATCATGCTTTTAGAAACTGGGGCTCATTATCACATTGTAGGGATGATATCGCTCAGTGGCTGTACTGATGGCAGCTAACTACCCAACAAAATGTAATACCTACTTGTACATGGTGTAAAAACACTCTTTACGAAGCCGTCATCTACGTATTAGTTACAATAGCGGACACAGGTGGTGAACCACTTTTCCAACCTTATCACTAAGGGCATAAGGGTGAAAATGGTGCACCGCAAATGCTCACGGTTGGAGATCAAACGATTTTTTATTATATTGGTGTAAAAATTCGCTGTTTGCGGCAGCGTGCAATGTAACGCACTCAAAACAAGGTGCATACAATGGTACAGGGGTCGTGGAGGTATTTAAAGTTAAGTTATAACATACACTCACCGGCACGGAATTTGGCCCAAGCGTATTATGTAGTTTATTGTCAAAATTAAACACGAAGGTAAGGAATCATAACAGACCCACCATGAAAACTGACGGTTTTCCTGGAGCTTAGCTTGAGCGAGTTGAGCTGAAGTTAAAGGCATTATTTTTTTAATTCTAGAAGCAGAAATGAGTGCAGATTAATAAAAAAATAAAACAATAGACTTAAAATGCACGGCCAATTTATTATCACCTTTTAACTTACCCGTCTTCTACGCGTTCCAGCAAGAAATTCAAGCAGTGTTAAAAACGTTAAAGAAACGTTTTTTTTTTTGTGCTTTCCATCTTAAATTAACATTAACAAACATTGTAACAATCTGCGACTGCAAGTTGCCATACGCGTTAGGGAAATTCAGCTGTTATCGGGTTGTCTATCATTGGGCCACATTCTGTGCCGCTGAGTGTATAAAACTTATTTTAAAAGTTAGAAGTTTGACTTTGAATATCTCCATAACCAGAAGGTTCCCAGGTATGGTCCAGAACAAAAAAGTGATCACAATGACGGAAAGAACTTTTGACTTTCGGCATTGTTAAGGGTATTTTTACACCGGATTTGACTGTAATGTACTTCCAATGTACATCCACGATACAAACGAAATTCAAGTTTGAGGTATGTACCTCATCTTTTTTTAATTTATATAATTGAGAAATTATATGACGAATCAGTAAGCTAGCTACCCCTTTGAAGTTTGTCAGTTGCCGGAGCGGAATCCTTACAATAGTATGATAGCATAATTTCTTCTATAGCCCATTGAAATACCTAATAAATGTTGTAGAAGAATACTTAATCAATGAATAAACCTATTACACTGTAAAAAGGTTTCGGAGCAACGGCGATTTTAACTTTACAGGGTCAAATTAAATTAGTCAGCAACTTTGACCGCATTCCGAATCATAAGCCATAATCGCTCACAGCGGTCACATCAATAATTTGCGTTCCAATAGGGATGATGACTGGGTTAAAAAAATGAAATTCTAATTAGTCAGATAATAAAAAAATATTAGACACGTATTTTTTCCTTTATCATATTAATAAAAACATACTTTTATTATAAAACGCATTTTAAGTTGGGGAGTGGGGGTCGCTACGTCACTAGTATGTATAAAATCTACATACTCGTGAAGTCATGGCACATTTTATCTCAATGTATCGCTGTAAAAAAAGAAAAAATACGTGTCCAATATTTTTTAATCTCAAAGACGGACTAAAAAAAATGTTTTAGTCATCATCCCTATTTAGATATCAAAATTATGTCAGCTAAGAGCTGTCAACAATTCGGAACGCTTGTGAACGCGCTCACAGTGCTCGCTCAACGTCATAACCTGTTTCATTCGACATTACAAGGACAATCGTTGTTGCTCCGAAATCCTATAAAATTGCATTTGATGTCTAAAATATTGAAACTTTCGTCGGATACACGTCGATAATTAATTATGTATGAACATTTATTTGTTATTGTAATTATGAAATAAAGGGGATTTTTTACTGATGTTCTATATTTTATTTGTTCTTGCTTTTAAAAATAGTCCCCAGTTGAAGAATTATATAAAGATAGCCAACAAAGTAACTGGCGTCATTTTCCGACGCGTAAAATGAGTGGCGTAAAATACGGCCGATGAATCATGGACAGTCAGAACTTTGCGCAGAAGGCTGCGCAATAACATTTTTTAGGAACCAAATGACCAGTGTGTTATGTATGGGTGAGAGAAAAAATGCGCGTAATTTCGGAGAGCCTATGTCCCGTCCCGGCCATGATTCATCGGCCGTGTGAGCAGTGGCGTAGCTGGGTAACCAAGGCCCCTGGGACAAATAAAAAAAGGGGGCCCACTACTATCTAAGCTTGTTAGGTTTTATCAAGTAAAAATATTAAATATTCAAATACTTTAAAAATGCTAAGCAGGCTAAGCTACTTTATCATCAGCTCTTTTTCGTGCACTGCAGGGCAGGTAATAAAAATATTAAACAGTAACAACATAAATTACATTTAATACTTTGTGTAGGTATTGGGCAATGAAACGAAATAGAAAAGATTAAATGGTTTATTATATAAAGGTCGGACCTACCAACTGACTAAATAACAATTTTATTATATTTACAATCTTTTCCGGGCTTTAATTTTCGCAAAGTATCAATAATTTCGGTTAAATCCAGACTTGATGCGGTTTTGTTTTCAACGATAAATGTCGGAGTCGAGTTTGGCGCATACTATTTCTTAAATAATTTTTTCTATCAATAGAAATATTTTGTCCAGAAGTACTTGCAGAAGGCTGACTAAAGAACTTGTCAATTTTGGGCAATTTTTGTTTACTATCTTCTCTTTCTTGGCGTTGTTTGCGTTTAAATGCACCACTGGGTTTCTTCTTTTTGTCCATAATTTTAGTTTACTAATTTATTTATGCAATATTTATATCAGATTGTGCTCGAGTAGGTACTTACTGTTCACTAACGACGTTTAAAGTAAAAGGAAGGAGAAACGTAATGATACGCTACAAGACGTCGTTGGGGAATCCCCGGCAAACATTTTATCGCCGCTAGTGTTACCACATTTAATGGTGGAGACCAAGAACGATATTCTCGCGCGCCTGAATTAATGCATCTACTGTAGGTGACCTGCATTTTTTTCACAATATTTCGCGTTATACAATGAGTAGCCGAAATTATAGATTTGACATGATTTATTGACGTAACGGACATCAATATGAGTGGTACTAAAATCAAATAAAATTGAACCACTATATTGACCAATACTAAAAAGTTTATGGACATTAGCTTACTTACTCCTGATACAGCATTAATTTTTTAACCGTTCTCGAAAAAAAAATCTTGACTCGAATTCACAATAAAACGCACTTCGATGAATAATAAAACGCACATATCGCTATCCATCAAATTAACAACACTGCCAACCCACAGAAAGAATTTAGGGGAATTCCCTAGGTATAACTTTCGAATTTCTCTCAACTGAGTTGCCATGATTAAAGTCGGGTTGCAACCTGTCATATTTATTTTGAAAATGGGAGAAATTTTCAAAAGTTCAGTGCGATCGAGATTTTCCTTAGAGTATATAACACTGGAGAAGCCTTACGAACACTTCCCCTCTGTAAAAGTACAAGAACAAATGTTCTATAACGTTCATAAAAACTACTTTCAAATCGGTTCTAACGCACTTCGTGAATCGTTTTAAAGGCGCGCGGAGCTCCGTGAAAATGCCTATTTGTACTGTTAAATGGTGTAAAAAGCGTTCAAATACGTCAAATTTACCTAAAGAACTGCATAACTTTCCATAAGCTGATTTTTTTTTCTAAGATTTAGTCATATTTTTATTGAAATTTAAAATCCTAACCTCATAATACAATTAGATTTTTCATTCGATTCAACCATGATTCAATATAAAACGTAGCATGAATCGAGTATTTTCCTCACGTTGCTTCTGTGACGTCACCGAGTCTCGCTACATCTCGTTTTTATGTTCGTAAAGATCAAAATACTTTTCTTTTGCATTACGAAAATATACGTCAAATCAGCAAAACTTACACGCACTTGACATGCGATTATGTCCTCTAGTAAAAATGTTAACGAGACTACCGTAGTGTTGAGGTCATGTTTGAAACCAAAATTGACATGTCGATAATTTCCTATTAAAAATTAGTTAGTAATTATTTTTGTTTACTTATTTTTTATTGTTCAATGTTTTATAATTTGTTTATGTCCATTGAAGTGTTTGTATATAAAAAAATCAAAAATTGAACTTGATCTAATTTTTTATTGAGATTACTTACTTATTACAAATTTAGTTACTTTTATTTAATTGAAGTTATTTTCTCTTCTTATTAAAATGTAACTATTTTATGCAACAGCTGTTTTATTTCTGGGTTCAAGCAAAATTCCGAATGAATATCGATATCGATAAAAATAAAAAATATGGTACGGACTTCTCTATCCGGGCGAGCAGCTATTGTTGTTTTTGACAGTAGCTACCCCGTCCCCCGCAAAAAGTGACAGACTTTTTTGTTCGGAATATTGCGCTTATGGCTTCTCCAGTGATATATACTCTAAGAGATTTTCTGGTAAGGATTTGAGGGCCCCGGGGCACTGCCCCGCCTAGCCCCTAGGTAGCTACGCCACTGCGTGAGTCGCGTAATTTACGTTGCGCAAAATGAGCCGCGTGACTTTAGTCTGCAGGCTATACCTACAGTTCGTCCGCTCTGCCAACATAATATCTCAAAACAAGAACGAGGTTTACCGAACCACACGGCTAAGCGGCTCGACACGCCGCCTCCTCCCGCGCTCTTGATGTGCGGCCTCGGTCGCCCACAGCAGTCTGCGCCATATTACAGAGTACTCTGTGGTCTGCGCTCTGCGCTAAACAACGTATCAAGCAGGCAACTAGACTCTACAAGTCATGAGCATGGATCGTAATGTTTTTTGAAGAATGATTCTGAGCAACTAAAATTAGGTTGGGTCCCTAAAAGGTGTGTCAAAGGTAGGTAATAAAATAAAACAAGACATTTATAAAAACATATTCGTTATATTCGGTGTCCGACGTGGTCAGTTACAATAATATCAACAAAGCTAAGTGAAAGCCGCGACATCGCGTTTGTACACTCACACATATGCGACGCTTTACGTGATTGAAATAATGCATTTTCTTTTGGATTCGGCAAAGAGGGGGGGGGGGGGGTGTCTTTGATAGCGGTTACGGGCATTCAGAAGCCCAATTATAAGTTTGACAACCAGTCTTACCCAGTAACTGGGTTGTAGAGGTCAGATAGGTAGAAGTTCCACGTAAAATACTGGTATTCAGCTACTTTTAAATAGAGGAGGGAGATAATATATAATTAGACAGAGGACTTGAAACATAAGTGGCGAAATGTGGGTGTACTACATTTATTTTAATTTTATTAAAACTTTATGCACACAAGTAAAAAAAAAAACTGTACAAAGACGGGGTTAATGCCTGAGGCATTATCTACCAGTCTATGGTAGGTACAACTTTATAAAATGCATAATTCCACCACATATCGTTCGCAAAACCCGCAACAATCTATAATATCGCTCTATCATCTATTGGTATACATTTACAACGTTTATCGGTGCGGCCCGCACACGTATTAACATAAAAATATGGAATCATTAAATTTATCCGAAATATTTTGTAACGATAAAAAAAACACGAACGCCAAAATATCCTTGTAAGGCTATACCGTTACATGATTTTGGCGCGTGGCCAAAATCGAAACCGCCATCTTGTTTTCTCAATACATTTCACCAAGCAATTTCACAAATGTTTACCAACAGCGCCGCCCTGTCAACGTCATTAGAGAGCCAAAAGATCCTGGTTGATACAGTACCAGGGCGATAGTATAACACGTCGAGCTTTAGGCTCATTAAAGCTCAATTTACATTGCCACGGAACGGAATGGAAGTGAGTTTTTGCAACGATATTGACAATATTGTGCATAGTAAAATTTACTTTATGTCAATTGTGTGACGTACACTGTAGATTGTTGTAACGCGAGAATTCTCAAGAAAACACGTGACCAGATATTTGGCTGGTATCTAGTTTGAACGTTACAATATTGACAAAAAGTTCATTATGCTTTGTACAAAAAAATCGCTTTTATTTCGATCCGCAGCAATGTAAATTGAGTCTTAGAAAGAAACTGTCACTGGGGAATGAGTAACAGAGGCGACGCACGCTATACAAAGCGTAGCTCTTTCAAAAATTTGTTATGCTATATTTACAGCCGGATACGGTAGCCTTTAGAATTTCGCGAATTCCTGAACATTAGGCGCCATCTCCACAGACGAGAGAATCGCGGCGACACACACGCTGTGCGTTCAAATCATCGCCGCCGTGTGGAGGTTGATTCATAGTTTCTATTGGATTTGATGGTGAGACTATCGCCGCCATTTTCTCGCCCGTGGAGACGGCGCCTTAATAACTGACATTTAAAAAGTAAATATGTCGGCTTAAAGTTCAAAGATCATATAAGCCCTCAGATTTTCCTCGTACCTACACGATTTTATATCGCGCATTGGATTTTCAACTCACTACTCGGCGCCGAAAGTTGAAAATCCAAACAGTGTACATTTTTGACGCGCATTGCACTCTGTTGGATTCTCAATGCTCGGCTGTTGAGACCGAGAGTTGAAAATCGCCCGTGCGTAGCTGGGCTAAAAGATAAACAATTAAGAAAATGTAGTTACATCATTTTTATTTTGCGTCAATACGTGTACGGTATGTATAATTTAAAGATACACTTTAATTTAAATATATTCCTTATCAACATGTTTATAGTTTGTTTTTTTATGAATTTTATATGAAGTCGTGATTTTAAACCTCTTCTCTAATTAAACTCTTTTTTACAACACCGAGAAACACTTTTTTCTTTTTAACAATTACCTACCTTTTAAAATCACGACCTTTTTAATTTTAAAACAGTTTTTAACGTGATTTGCTTACGAGAAAGTATTTTTTAAGATTCTGCATAGGTAGGTACTTCGTAATATCTTTTTTTGCAATATAATGGAATGAATAAATATATTTCTAATATTAACCGGTTAAAGTTCGAAAAAGTAACTAATGTACCAATATTACCTTTAGTTTTTAGGGTTGTACCCGGGGTTGGCTCCGGTGTCCGTCCGTCTGTCACCAGACTGTATCTTTAAAACCATAATAGGTAGAGACACTACTACAAAACGACAATAAAGTAAAAAAAATATCGGGTCTCCATCTTCATCATCTATAAGAAACGTTTATTTATCGGCGTTTTTTGCTCGATAGCGTTAAAACTAAATATTGTACGGTCGTACGGATCCCTGTGTGAGTTCGACTCGCACTTGGCCGCTTTTTAATGTTACCTTTATTATAATACCGGATAATTCGCACATTGACCGGGTAATATAAGAAACAACTGGGCACATTAACCGTAATATCTTAATAAACACACCACAAATATAAAATTTTATAATAATATCGAATTCACGAAGAATACGGAATATTTACAAAAATATTAAAGCTAAATGGAGTAAAAATATCTAGAAACTATGTTTTTTTAATAATAATAATAATCGTTATTTAAAACAAAAACATAATGTTTGTCAATGTAGTGTAACTTAAACTTAACAATTAAAAAAAAAAACAAATAAAAAACATGGCTTCCGATTATTAATAGGAACTTAAAACTATGTACAAATATATGAAAACAATAATAATTTACGCATTGTTCAAATAAATAATACTCGGGTCAACTTTCAACAACTACAGAACGGTTTACTAATGTTTGCCATAATTTAAAATGCAATAATTTTATATACCATACTTGTATTTGCCATTTCATTAGAAATAACGCTTCAGTTGCCATAATCGTGAAATTACATAAAATCATTTTCACTAATTTCATTGGTCATAATCGATCAAGTGTCATAATAATTTTAATCCATATATTTATTTGCCCATACTAGCACAACAATGCTAGTTCAGTTGATTAATATATGATTATCTATACGATACAGATTTTTTTATTCACAAGGAAACCTAAAAATAAACCTAATCTACTATGCATGCTGGCTTTGCAAAAGAGGAAATCTAGCACTCGGCGGCCGCTGCCGCGACACGCTCGTAAATGATAATAGTGCAAGTAAATATTATGAGGGGGGACGATTATGGAAAACAATAATAGGACAAATAATTTTATGGAAAACCAGACAATACCCTACAGAACGCCATCTGCTACAAACCTTACATACTCATTTTGCTTCGCTTACGTCCATACGTCTGCATACACGCACGCCGGTTGTGAGCACTACGGACCTGACCTTTCTGAAGAACATCCCCAATAACCAATAAGGTCACTATGTCCTTCTAGGCGTCCCTCAATACTCAATATATTTATTTGCGTTCCACAATGTTAACATAGGTGGTAAGTACATTATAAAATATACATAATTTTAGATCATTGTGGACCCTGTCGGGCACAGCAAGATAGGATAGAGAAAGAGGCGTTCCTCCCGGCGTTTCCAATCACATCTGCCTTATTTTCTATGAGTTCGTGACAAATTGACTTGAAAAGGTAAGGCATAGACAATAAATAGGATGACGCCTGGATAAAAAAAATAAAATCTAATTAGTCCGTCAGTCAGATAATAAAAATATATTAGACACGTATTTTTTGCTTTATCATATTAATACAAAATTACTTAGATACAACGCATTTTAAGTTCGGGATTGGGGGTCGCTACGTCACTAGTACGTATAAAATCTACATACTCGTGACGTCATCGCATATTTTACCTCAGTGTATCGCCGTAATCTTTAGAGTACGTAAAAAAAGAAAAAATACGTGTCCAATATTTTTTTATAATCTCAAAGACGGACTAAAAAAAATTTGAGTCATCAGCCCTATTAATGTGGTGGAAGACTGGTAGAGATTTTGTCCAGAGACGGTACTGTTTGAAAAATGAACTCAGAAAATTTAAAGTATCTGGAGCTTTAGGCACCTGCCGACGAGGAAGTGACTTAGGTATATTTATAACCTTGTTTCCAATTGATGTTATTTCCGCTTAAACAAACATTATGAGTCTAAAGTCATTTAAAAACAAAAAGAAGTTGTAGCGCAAACTGAACCTTATATGGAGGCTTTACAGTTGTTTTTCCTAATACTCTGGTTTGTTTACATGTTTGGCAAATAATTTTCTCGCTCAAAAAACGAACGAATGATTGTAGGTCCCATGTAAGTAAAAGAGATACATATATTAATAGTTGATCTCTGACTGTTCATACCGCTGGTGAGTACTCGTTCCTCGCAGGGACAAGATGTATCAAAGAGAGTACTCGCTCAGCGTCGCTCAGGCAGGCAGAACGTACGCTTAACAGCGAGTAATCGCTCGTCGCCGTCACGCACTCGCTGCTTGTTGGGCGCCAACTCGTTTTTAGTTTAGACAGTTGACTTAATTCTGGTATATGTTTCTTTATAGATTTGACCCGAGTATCAGTAGAAGTCATTTTCTATACATTCGTCGTATTAAGATATTTGATCAAATGGACACAAGTTATTAACAATACAGTCATCAGTTCTCAAAGACTTGTAATTTGTTTTTATATACGCGCAAATTATTATTACCAACATATAAAATAAATAAATCTAAAGGCGCTCCCTCACCGGGAGCATTCGCCTGTAATGTAACCGTAACCTGCGAGCTATAGTTTGACCGAGACCGCTGTACCGGGGGGCGTGCAGGCCACTCATTCGTCAACGCTCACGGCGTCCCGCTGCTCATTCGTCAATGCTGTCCCCACCTCACCGCGCATATTTCTTGTATTGTTGCATTACAGGCGAATGCTCCCAGTGAGAGAGATCTTTAAAACATACTGCAATCAAAACGTTACTCTTAAAATTACCTTACTTAAAATGCATTAAAAATAGAGGTACAGATATTATAAGGAATAGCCGGGTAAACTGGAAAGTATGTTATTATAGGAATAATTATCATGCAAATTGTAGTAAATATTCAATAAAAAAATTCGTAGAATTGATTAATTAAATGCGAATATATTCAAAATTTTGATCGTTCGACGTAAAAATTCAATTTAAATTTTTATTAACTATTTGAGAAAAGCCACGAATGTTATATTTAGATTATTTTATACTTCTTAATTTCAACGTGAGGTAACGATTTCTATAAAAGCAACTTGCTTTATTTATAGTGAATGTTTTTGCTCTCTATATCTATAAATGCATTAGGAAATGACACTTTTTTATAGTTTTACAATATTGTAATATTTAGGTATTGTTTTCTTCGTTATAGACAAACTGTCAGTCGACCTCGTAATAGATTTATCACCCTAAGATTGTCACTTGCACGCAGGGCTTGGAACCGGTATCAAAAATACTGCTTCTGTACCGGTGCTTAGCGGTTCTTTTCATTTTGGTACCAGGGTCGGAACCCATGTATCCAAATGGGTAAATACGGGGTCGAATATACTTTAATCATAGTACAAATATATGAATCTAAATTATTTATCATCTCGTATTTATCGATATCCAGTTTTCGAATAACTCGATACTTTAACGTCGTCACACACATATTTTTGCACAAAAAAGTATATATGTATTTTTTTTTGTATACTTGTGATGACGTCACCTTATATGTAAATGTGTTTGCTGGAATAATAATAAATACAGCAGTTTCATAAAATGCCTACCAGTTTTGTAAAATTACCAAGTCATATAACAAAATTAAAAAGAAAATATTGGATTGTATCTAGCATATCTAATCAGGTATCTTAAATAACTTAAAGAATAATAATTATGCCCGTTTGCACTGAAGTCACACTGGGGAAGTCCTAATGGTTAATTAAACCAACCCGCACTGGGCCCGCGTGGTGGATTACGGCCCACTCCCTCTCACAGAGAGGAGGCTGGTCAAAAACGGCGGGTAAAATAATGTTGTGGTCTTATTTTGCAACATAGTTGTTTCAACCTTATTGCTTAGAAATTAGTACGGGCCCTATCAGAATACCAACGCTGCGACATTTATTTTTTAAATGTCGCAGCATTATGCTGAGATAGGAGCCTTTTGGCCTCGTACAGGACTGCATTCATTTTTTATTTTATTTTGTTTTTTTATTGTTTTTTCTTTATTTTTAGTGTGTTTTTAGTTTAATTTGTGATTTCCTGTGCGAGTATCAATAAATACTTTGTCTTTCTTTCTAAATTATGTTTTATTTTTCCATAAATATCTTTGTTCTTATTTTAAAAACACGTTTACTTTTCAATAGAAGTAGTGAATATAATTGCAAACGATAATAAACTTTATGTTATAGTTTTAAGGTTTATAATCAAGTTATTGCAATCGCGACCACTTGAGCGATGTTTTTGTTTCAAATCTTTAATCTCGGCTATTGTTGATCGAAGATCCCAGCAGTGGGAACAATAGAGGCTGATTGAGTAAATTAAAGCAACACACATTTGCACGGTAATAGGCGGTTCTTATAATGCAACACTGGGATTAGCCTTATTTGTGTGTCAATGAGGGTTTTTTGAAATGGCTTTCACTAGATGGCAGCACTGAGACGTCAGGTCCTGGCACCTGTCAAATCTGCCAAGCCTTTTCCCAACTTTATTGGGGTCGGCTTACAGTCTAACCAGATTCAGCTGAATCTGATTTTACGTGGAGCGACTGCCTATCTGACCTCCACAACCCAGTAACTGGGTAAAACGATACCCCTTGGTAAGACTGGTTGTCAGACTTTCGGGCTTCTGACTACCCGTAACGACTCAAAGATCCACGAATGACAGCCGGGACCAACGTCTTAACGTGTTTTCTGAAGCACGCAGGAGTCTCGGTATATAAAGATGATCACCCATCCACAGACCAACCCCGGCAAGCGTACCTTAACCTCAAACCGCCTAGTTTTTTTGTTATGACTTAATGATGACCAAATGAATGAAACGAATAATGGCCGTCATCATATATTTTATATTCATTGTCGAAATGGAAGACCTCTTGTCAAAGTGGTGGCAACTAGTGACGTGAATTTTCTTAAAAAACACTCATTCACGAGAAGTCTTGAATTACTTTGAGTAGGCTTAGTGCAAACGGACATTATAATGATGTAGTATTAAAATAAATACGTGTACTAAATGCTTCAGCATGCTCGAACACACTGCACGCAATTTTCAACTCTATTTTAGTTGTGATTAAGTTCATTTTGTATAACATAGTATGTAAATTTTTCACGGGTATCTACCATCCCCTTGAAATCATTTCTAGTTTTACATTAACCCATAGTATAATATAATCAATTCATAGTAATATCCACAAGACAATATAGGTCTTAACCCATTTTATTCACGGTCGAATTCATAAACACACATCAACTTTATGTCACCGGTAAGTCTCATGTTTTCTCTATCATTTTAAGGTGGTATTGAGGAGACAGAAAGACTAGAGAATCAATCATTAACTTCTCCAGCATATTTCAGCAAAATGTCAACAAAACTGAAATGTTTTAAATCTATCATATTTTCGATTCGCAGCGTTCCAATTTATACCTACTGGTCAATCAAAAGTTAATCATTGATTATTTTTAATTGATGTCTCTGAGGCCGAGATCTATAAACGTTACTCAGCACGTACTTAGGCTAAGCGTTATCCCTGTCACTGTCACACAACTGTCAAACTACAAGATGACACACACACATACACGCAGATATACCACACAACCGTACACACACGCATACACAGATATACCAGACACGCAGACATACCACACACACACACACACACAAACACGTACACACACACAATCACGCACATATGAACATGTCAAACACTTCAAATTCTCAATTCAGTAACCGGGTATAAGTCGAAACATGAGCTAGTAACGTTTATAGATCTCGACCAGAGTGCGGCACAAAATACATTCAAGAACGTCTTTGTATCGTTTTAGAATTCGGGTATAAATGATCTAAGACCAAATTTAGCAAATCTACAAACTATTACCAAACATCATGCGATCGTCATACAGACTCAATCTGTTACTCTCACTCGCCCGCCCCTTCTGTAGCGCTCTGTCTCTTCTTGCCCTTCTGACCGCTACAGGAAGGTCTCCAGGCGTTTTAACCCTTCCTGCCGGGTTCAGAAGATTTATATCACCGGCAGAAGAGAATATTTCAGACACTTGTTCTAGCGAATGCTGTCTTTTTATCGCTAAGTTTTTTAAAGTCGGTTTCGGGGATCTGTTTCCAGGGTATTTTAATTCTGCTGTATCAATTTCCCCATTTAAAGCCGCTAGGTAAACAGGATTATCACCACTGTAACCATTGACTAAATTTTCCTTATCATTCGGATCACTAAATTCGTTATCGAAATTAGTGTATTTATTCTGAAATTTGTTGAACGTGAAATCAGTAACTTGACTGGATTCTTTCAAAACTTCATTTTGGTATATTTTTTTCTTTTCTGCGTCTGTTTTTGGTATGGTTTGCATTGTTATTTTTGAGCCTCCATTTTCTGATAGAAGCATTAAATGCTCATCTTCACTGCTTGAGCAGTCGGAGTGGATGTCAAAAGGGCTCATGTTACTGTTGTAATTATCTTGTGTGTCTATGTATTGAAGCTCTAAGTTTATACTCGCTCTAGAAGAGCTGCCGCTGTTTATAATTCTATTGTCACAACTAAGTCGTTTTTTAACCGTCGAGTCTTCAGATTCAGAATTAGATTTAAGAATACTTTGAGATGAGAGTGATGTTTTAACAGATCTTTTGTTCAAACTCTCCGAACTGCCTTTTTTACTTTTCATTTCGATACTATCTGGTGGTTTAGCTTTCGGGACTATTACGGCAAATATTTGGTTCGGGGTTCGTGCTTCGTTCTCTCTGTTTGGCAGTTCTTTGAAACCAAAGACTTTGTTATCAGATTCCATCATCATGGTCGGTGATAGGGTTCTGTTCGGAGGTGATAGGGTGCAGGGCCCTTCGAAGTTATAAGGGGACCTGTCTTGGTTGATAGTCAGATTTGAGGGTCGATCTCTTTCGGTAATATTCGAAGGCTTATCAACTATTGACGTCATTGTCCGTTGAGAATTCTCCGCTAACTTCACTTCAGTTTCTTTCCTGTTTAATTTTTCGAAGAATTTCTTGATGCCCCATTTAGGCTTTTCTACCTTAACGTCTTGTAGTAAATTAGTTTGTTTCGGAGCCCTATCAACATCATGGGTTGTTACGTCATTCTGTACGTAATCTAACGGTCTTTGATAGGACCTAATTTCGGTTAGACCGGAATTTTCAAGTTGTGGTATTCTTGTATGGCTTGAAACGCGAGCTACGGAAAGGCAATTTTCTTCAAGATTTGGTACTCGAGGAGTTTCTATTGGAGCTGTGATGTCTTTAAGGGACTTGTGAATAAGTTCGACGGTGGCTTGTTGTGTGTTTGTATGTGTGTTTCGTTCTATGCACGCGTTGCGGCCTATGTGCGGTTGGGGGTATAGCAGAGGAGTGTGTACGTCACAATTTTGGGTCGTGGTACAGTTTGAGTTCTTGTCAGATTCCGGTGGGGGGTGTATGTTGGAGTCCGCTGAAAAGAAGAATAAATATCAATGTTATTGTAGGGGCATAGTCGTATTATTAAGCCAGCCAGCAGAAATCGACCAGAAGAGCTTCGAGACAGAGAAACTGGGCGAGCTCTAGAAAAATGATCTGTCTCTGTCTCAGCCAAGAAAACGTCCGCTTCTCGATATAAGCACATTATAAATAAGTAACAGTAGTAGTCTTCATAGAAAACGGCCGAAACGACGGGCTTCGAAATCTCAGTGTATACCAGTACGCAACAGTCTCGAGTGCGCGGCAGTTACGCACGGACGCGGAAGGTTTATCAACTGAGCGGCCATGGTTAATTATTTCAAGGTCACTGCCAACACGTAATACTGTTACTTTATTATACTGTGATATTAGCTTCTCCCCAAGGATCCAACACTAAGGCTGCGTTTCCACCAGAGATGAGCGAGGATGCGTAGCGAGGGATGTGTGTGAAATTAACCAATAACATCCTTTCACTGTCATAGCTTGAGCTAAGCTAGCGTTGTTATTGGTTAGTTTTACGGACATTTCTCGCTACGCATCCTCGCTCATCTCTGGTGGAAACGCAGCTTTACAGAGTCAGAGTATTCATATTAAAATGTGAGAGTGAGCAAGATTTAAATATCAATTGGCAGAGCGTTTTTTCTTTGGTTTGGTTGCATAAGGCGGCATTTCCACCAGAGATGCGTGTGAAACTAACCAATAATAACGCTAGCTTAGCTCAAGCTATGACAGTGAAGCGATATAATTGGTTAGTTTCACACAAATCCCTCGCTACGCATCCTCGCTCATCTCTGGTGGAAACGCAGCCTAAGGCTGCCAGTTCATTGACGCGGAGCAAGGCAACGGACCGAGAAGGAATGCGGAGCGGAGTTGCGGACTGTGTCTGTCCATTGATGTGGAGCGAGGTGTGCGGAGCGGAGTTGCAAACTGTGCGGAGCTAGGCCGAGTTCACGCGACGAGTAATTTGAGCCGGCGGCGGGGGGAGATAAGTTCCCCGCTCCGCTTTCCCGCTCCGTTTCCTCGCTCCGCTTCCCGGTTTTGTAGGAATTTATAAACTAGTTTGGAAATCCCTGTCCACTAAAGCGGAGCGGAAATTTTGTCTATATTATATAATATTGGCACAGCTTCGCTCCGCTCCTCTCCGCTCCAGTGAACAGTCAGCCTAGGCTTGGCTTCGTTTGGCCATAAAACAAACTCAATTAATTAGCAAATAACAAGTGTTTGAACTTACCACCGGGTGGATGTGGATGCAAGTTGTTGTCGTGTATGAGCGGTCCCTGCGCATGTAACATCTGTTTCAGTTCTGCCATGCGCTCCTCTACGCAAACTGCTGTCAATCTAAGGGAATAAGTTGAAAAAATAAAACTTTTTAGAGGTATGAGGAACAGGGTGTAAAGTTCACTCATCCTCTACAGAAAAGGGACGATCCTCCGACCAGACGGTGTCGTATCTGGCGGGCAACTGCCCAATTGAGTATAGTCGCCTGCTCCCTCGGTAGGGGGGCGCCAGGAATCGGTTTTGCGGTCTTGCCCGAGGAATTGTTCTCTCGGCCTTCGAAATCGGGGGCCTGTCATTGGGTTCCTCTCCCCCTGCTAGAGGTGGGAGTACTTTATTGCACACCGCCTAAGGGGGTTCGCTTACCCTCAGCGCTTTGGGTGTATCTGTGGGAGCGCCCGAAGTGCTTCACGACGCCCGTGCGACCAGGCCCCTGCCGGGTGAGATCCCTAGTTCCCTAGGGAAGGCCCAACAAAGGCCGGTCTAGCAACGAGGGCGTCAGTTTTGGTTGGCGCTCCCCACAGTGGGAGTCTTCCAAGCCCCCCACAGCGTGAACCAGATCTAGCCGGTAGCGCTGCAGAGCGCGGAGCGTTGCAGTGTGTGCCGAGCGACTTGAGTCGCAACTGCCCAACGATTGATGTCGGGAAAGTTATACATATGCTGTTCGCGCGATAAACTCTAATTGCGCGATGCAGGATTTGTGTGACGTCAGGTCTTTGATGCGTAGTTCGCATGTGGCGATGTAGATGCCGCCACAACTTATTCAGGTATATTCAATAGCCCAGATTCCTTCAGCTAAGTTACAAGTCCCATGTAGTAGTTTCGCCAATAACTAGGCACAAATTCAGACTCCGGGATGTTACTGAGAATTCCTCGAACCAAGGACCCTACACTCAGCAGCTACATTACATACAACCACTAACACTAACGCGTCAGTCGATATGAATAAACTTATTAGGATTTTCAGACTTACTTAGCTTATATTTAAGCTTAACACACACACAAACCGGGTGCGTGTCGGGCGCGGGTCGGAAGGAGTACGGCCATGTTTAAATTGTAATTCCTTATATTATATGGATGTCAGCACACGAAAAGCGTACTCGCGTTCCGACTCGCATCCGCTTTACGTGTGTGTTGAGCTTTATAAGTTTAGAGGTCGTTTACGGAACCAACTTCATTTACTAAGTGTCTCTTTCTAGCCTTTTTTGTTAGAAAGAGATAAAAATACTAATTTAATAATATATAATATCTTCTTACCTGGCTTCTGCATCATGATCCCAGCATTCATCGCAGGTGTCAGCAGCTATCTTCAACGCCCGGGACTGTTGCACCGGGCCCTTCGGTAGCGGGGGACGCGCCTTGTTGCGGGATACTAGGCTCTGTTGGAAGAAATATAGAGTTTTAAATATATTTTTGTACACCCCGATTCAAACTTAATGGCGGCTCGGAACATGAGGCGAGTCGCTGCGCAGTAACGAATTCATGTATCAGCGGGGGTGACCAGTGCGGTACTGCGCAGCGAGTGGCTAACTTCCGAGCCGCCATTAAGTTTAAATCGAACTATACTGTAATTCAGCGTCTTCAAAATATCACGTAAATTATAAGAGGCGACATTTCGTTAGGTGGTAATACTCCTTCTTCTTTTCGAGTCGATGGTAAATACATGTATGATGTTATAAGAGTTAGGCCCAGTAGGTGGCTACGCCAATTGCATTATCAGTGGCATTTTTTACCACACTTTTTTGCCACAGCATCTCCCACAGCACCAGGCCCAGTTATATGTCACTCACCTGCATCATCGCCAGACTGGGGCGCGGCGGCAGGCTGTGGTGCTGGTAGGGCGGCGCGTAGGGCGGCGCGGGCCCGGCGTGCGCGCCGCGCGTGCGCCACAGCATCTCCCACAGCACCAGGCCCAGTTATATGTCACTCACCTGCATCATCGCCAGACTGGGGCGCGGCGGCAGGCTGTGGTGCTGGTAGGGCGGCGCGTAGGGCGGCGCGGGCCCGGCGTGCGCGCCGCGCGTGCGCCACAGCATCTCCCACAGCACCAGGCCCAGTTATATGTCACTCACCTGCATCATCGCCAGACTGGGGCGCGGCGGCAGGCTGTGGTGCTGGTAGGGCGGCGCGTAGGGCGGCGCGGGCCCGGCGTGCGCGCCGCGCGTGCGCCACAGCATCTCCCACAGCACCAGGCCCAGCGCGAACACGTCCACGGCACACAGCGCCGCGCGCGCGCCGCTCAGGTCCAGCGCGCCCTCCAGCGCCTCCGGGGACAGGTAGCGCAGGGTGCCGGCCTGGGAGAGACACGGTGCGGTTACAATTGCAGTTCGACAAAGGTTCAGTCGAGAAATAAAAGTCATATTGGCACTTTCTGAAAGTTGGCAACGTTGTAATAAGCTGTCAAATACAGGGTATTTGGAAGCTGGGTGCAAAGCCTAGGCGGTGATAGTTGACACCATTTAGAGCATTTCGAGCAATACATGTCTTAGACAAAGTATGTTTTTTTTTTAACTTGAAACTTAAGTTTTTTAAATGAACGAAGTTCCTTCTCATGTATGATTTAAAACAAAAACATAATGTTCGCAGCCGCCGTCTTGGATTTACATTTTGACCTCACTATCAACTTTAGCATCCTCGAAAACTATGAAAACGACAACCATGGCGAAAAATTACAAAATTTTCACAGCTACCATCTTGGATTTTCATTTTGACCTCACTATCGGCTTTAGCACCCTTGAAAACCATGGAAACGATACCAATGATGATAAATTTGAAAATATTCAGACTTTCCATCTTGGATTTGAATTTTGACCTCACTATCGGCTTTAGCACCCTCGAAAACTATGAAAACGACACTAATGTAGAAAAATTTCAAAATTTTCACAGCCGCAATCTTGGATTTTCATTTTGACCAAATCCCCACTTTCGTCTCTCTCTTGCCAGCCTGTTAATTGTTCATACAATGTTCGCGATTGATCTCTTTGGTGATTGGAACTTTTACTAACAATATCTACCACATTCCAAATTCAAATCACTTTTAGTCCCTAGACATTAAAAAGCTATTTTGGTCCCTGTTTACGAAGAATAAACTAGCTCTTTTTGAAAAGATGTGATAAAAAATAACATACTAACTTTAACTGGGGCACTGTAAGCAATCAACTGTCAGAAATTGGGCTATTTAAAAAAACAAAAAATAGCAGTTAAAAAGAAAAACCTACTTCGTCTAAAACATGTATAGCTCTAAATGGTTTCAACTATTACCCCCCTTAAGGCCCTGCACCCAGCTTCCAAACATCCTGTATATCGTTGTTTTGAATAATTAATCAATCAATCTGCCTAGCCTTTTCCCAACTATGTTGGTGTCGGCTTCCAGTCTAACCGGATGCAGCTGAATACCAGTATTTTACATGGAGCGACTGCCTATCTGACCTCCACAACCCAGTAACTGGGTAATACGATACCCCATGGTTAGACTGGTGTCAGACTTTCGGGCTTCTGACGACTCGTAACGACTGTCAAAGATCCACGAATGACAGCCGGGACCAACGGCTTAACGTGCTTTCCGAGGCACGGAGGATTCTCGGTATGTAAAGATGGTCACCCATCCACTGACCAACCCCGGCAAGCGGAGCTTAACCTGATGGATCGACCAGTGCGGCTGTTGTTACTTAGCCACGAGCTCCTCGAGTTTTGAATAATTAATCAATATTACTAAATGATATTATAAAAAAACCCATAATGTTTACTGGGGTACAGGTAAGGTGTGTGTATGTTTCCGTGGGAGAATTCCCGACTTCCACGCAGACAAAGCCAGTTATAAATTTACCTCAGTGATCCTGGTCGGCGTGGCTCGGTCCCTGGCCGCGTGCAACAACTGCGCCAGCCCCAAGTCTGCCAGGCGCGCCTCGCCATTGGCTGTCACTAGTACATTGCTGCTGTTCACGTCACGATGTACCACGCATGGTTTACTGCCAGCTGGGGAAGGAGCAATGGTTTAGATACACAACCACGCACGATTCACGACAGAAGCCAGACTGACAACCAGTATTATTGTGTTTCCCAGTAACTGGGTTGTGGAGGTCAGATAGGCAGTCGCGCCATGTAAAATACGGAAACAATAAAAAGTATTTATCGTAACTCGCACGGGAAGATCACAAACTAAACTAAACACAATGATAAAACAAAAAAAAAACGAAAATACATTTTAAAACAAACAGACGGTATTGTAAGAGGCCAAAAGGCTCCTAGGCATAATGCATCTCAGCATGATGCTGTGACATTTCAAAATAACTGTCGCAAAGCTGGTATTGCTTGCTGTGATGTCACGGGCGGATACTGATTACAAATACATAAATCAATAAACTATATGTACCTTTTTTTTTTTTTTTTTTTTTATGTACCTAAAATGTAACCTGCATTCGGTAAGACTGGAAGCCGACCCCAACATGGTTGGGAAAAGGCTAGGTAGATGCTGATGAACACACGATTCGCGACATTAAACTCAATATTTTAGCGCTACCAATAACATTTTCGTTAAGTATTTCAACAACCCTGTTTAGCATCCCAAAAAATAAGCCTGTTTATGGGGCCTTATGCCTAACCCATTGCGAATGCAAAATGTACTTTATTATAATAAAGTTAGAGTTTACTTTCTACTTTTTCCTTATACCGCACTTAAAATAACTTACTGGGAGTATGCAGGTGAGCGAGGGCGGAGGCGAGTCCGTGAGCGATGTGAGCGAACTCGAGCCACGCGAGCGGAGCGCTCTGCAGGCGAGCGCGGAGCGTGCTCGTACATAGTTCTACTACTATGAGATGTTCGCGACCGCCTTCGGTTAGGGTGGCTCGACTGTCGCTGCCTGGGAAAGGAAAACGTTCAATAAAATCTCCTAATTTATTTGTTATATTGCCAAATCAAACAAATATACAAAATGTTAAAAACTTTAAAAGAAACTGTCACATTTGAGTTTGTTGCTCAGAGTAGTCGAACAGGAACCACAGACCTCATCTAGTTTTTAAAATGTTACAAAATATACATGATAACCATACAGACAGATAAACAGTCAAAATCTGTAATTTTGTCTATTCTACCGTCGACAAAACCCGTTTCTATTGTGGTCATGCTAATTGTGCAGACATAAATATCGGGTCTCCCTTGTTTCATCGAAAAGAAATTGCCAAATTATCACTTCCCAAACAATTTTCCGCAAAATTTAATTTGCCAAATTATTACTTAGCAAAAAATCTCTTCCCAAATAATTCTAACGCAAACCTAATGTTTTGCAAGTGAACGTTTAAACAATTAACTTGTTTACCAACTAATACTTTTAGCAATTTTTATTTAGTCAAATATTTCAGTTCGAATAACTCATTTTACGCAAAATAAAGACGACGACACTTGGGAAAAATTATAAACAGGTAATAATAATATTATTATTATTTTTTTGTATGTAGCATTTTTTTTAAATAATTAATCTCGTCTAACTCGTTTAGTTTCGGGTAGCCTGTTTTTGTCCATATTTTTTTTCTATATAATCTAGTCGTTTCTGGCACTCGCCGGCCGCTGCCGCGGCACCGCTCGCTGCGCTCGCTCGGCTCGTGCGTAGGAGGTCATCGTTTTAACCTAACCTAACCACTTTTTTTAAATAATTAACCTACTCTAACTAGTTCCATAACTAACTGACCAAACGTTTATTGTCTAAAGATTGTTTGCTGTAATAAATCATTTGATTAAAGACCAAATGGCTAAATGACATTATCCTTCATAATATTCTGCCAAATAAAAATTTGACCAAATGAAAATGTGCGTACTAAAATCATTCCAAACATTGCATTGGTATAAAAAATGGTTGCTAAAATTTGGGCAAAATCTTTTCGGTAAAACGGCAGGATACAATAAATATCATTTATCAGACAGTGCTAGCGTCAAAAAAGGGGATATGATATAATGTCGAGTTTCATTTCACAAACAATCAAATGTTTGGCGGCGAGAGATATATTTTTCGTGACACAGAATGTAACAGAACTCACCATAATATCTCAGTATGTTGGGGTGTGCCAGATGTGGCAGAGCATACACACAGGCCTCTTTCTGCCACGTGCTACAGTTGGAGTACAGTTTGACAGCTACAGGAGTGGTCCCTAAGCTTCCTCGCCATACAGAGCCGAATTTGCCTTGACCTGTTTGAGAAATAAAATATTTTTGCAAACTACAGACAAACCAGAAAAGGTATGCGCTTCGGTAATCTTCGTGTTTCCGAATCAGTACGAACTTCGCGCCACAGAGTAACCCCCAACAGAGGCAAAGCTTCTAAGCTTTGTACTGTCGCACTTTATCGTAGCCTCGGAAAGCACGTTAAGCCGTTGGTCGCGGTTGTCATTCGTGGATCTTTGACAGTCGTTGCGGGTCGTCAGAAGCCCGAAAGTCTGACAACCAGTCTTACCAAGGGGTATTGTTTTACCCAGTTGCTGGATTGTGGAGGTCAGATAGGCAGTCGCTTCATGTAAAATACTGGTATTCAGCTGCATCCGGTTAGACTGGAAGCCGACCCCAATATAGTTGGGAAAAGACTGGGCAGATTGATTGACTTTATCGTAGTACACCTATCATTGTGCGTTTGTATGAAGCCATCTCTCTGTTGGGTTACTTACTCTAGTCAAACCTTGTCATATGTCACTCGAAAGTTTTGAAAAGATTTTTGGAATTACATAGAGTTGTTAATTTGAAATTTTTGTAACAATGGTAATACACAATAGGTCAGGAATTCCATGGTTGTAACAGTTCTATATTAGAACTCAAAATAGCGTGTTCGTATTTCCGAAGATAGACGATTATGACGCAAGCGCATACTTTTGCTGGAAGCAGTGTATTTATTACTATTAGGTCTGGACTTCAAAAGAGACTGTGACCTCTGAGTTTGTTTCGGCCTTTCTTCTCAGAGTAGTCAGATAGGAAATGCCGATAAAACGCCGTGTAAAAGTGTATAAACCTATTTCCAGAATAAAATCATTTATCATTATTGCTTTGTCTGAACTGCGGCTTGAATTGAAAAATGTAAATGTATAATGAATTGTGTCGGGCACATGTTTTGGAACTTGTTTTATCTACTCTCATACGCAATATCAAATTATAAACTTCCAAACGAGTTTTTATTGAAATACTTTATAAACACAATACCGAAATTTTAAAATTGATGCATATTTTAACTCTTTTTCTATAACAATATAAAGTTATACAATATTTTTTTTTTTAATGTCTATTTAAATAGGTACTTATTTCCAATTGATGTAATTTCCACATAAACCAACATCAACTTTATGTGTAAACAAACTTGATTTTAGACTGACTGGTACTGTTGAAAAGTCATAAAAAATATGAAGTTGTAGCGCAAACTGAACCTTATGTGTAGGCATTATAGTTGTTTTTCCTAAAACTCGTGTTTGTTTACATGTTTGGCAAATAAGTTGCGAACGCAGATTTGGCACCTGGCGTGACGTCACTCGTACAGTACAGTTCAGTACGAACGGGGCTGCATACCAGCGAGGTGCCTAGTTAATTCTCATAGGTACTCTTGGTTTCCAAGTTACTTTGACCGTCTTTTATCTGTTCAATCGTGCTGTTGGTTCTGTATCTTGTTTTTGAACATTCTAATAAGGAAGTTATGCTTAAGAGCGTTTATTCTGAAAGTGGGTAACGTCACAAGTAGATGTCAAATATTTCGCTGTTTGGATTAATTTGGCAATATTACTGTATGGAAATATGAAATCTGGCTAACTAGCGAACTAGAATATTAATAATGAATTTCAATTATAACACTGAATTTGTTGTTGAAACGTTTCAGGTGTAAAAAAGGCTTTTGAAAAGTTTTCAAATACTTTTTTGCATCTAAAACTAAATATTCGGTGTTACGATATTAATTATTGCACTTCATAATCAATATTTTAGTTCACTAGTTAGCCACATTTCATATTTCCGTACAGTTATTGACAAATTAATCAAAACAGGTAAATATTTGACCGCCATTAGTGACGTTGGCAACTTTAATTGATAAATTGATAACCTTGTCGAATATATAATAATTCTGAGGAGCTCAGAAACCAGGCACTAGATATTAGTATTAAATAGAAGCTCACCTATATGTTCAATAAGCGTCAGATTATCGACACAAGACAGTCCAGTCGCCAACGCATCCGGTCCGCTACCCATTATATCTCCTGCAAAAAAAAACAACATTTAGTGGAGATACTATGGATTATTCGTAATAATATACAGGGTGTTAGGCAGACGGTTGAACATACGAAAATGGCGGATCCGTGGGGCCGTCTGCGTCTTGTTATTCGGCCTAAAGACGTATCTTTAGGCCGAATAACAAGACGCAGGCCACACAGATATTTTTAAATTTTATTCAATATTCGTCGTTGCTCAATCTTCAAACGTCAATTATTTCATTTAAAAATAACATAACTGGCAATATTTTTTTATTGTTTTCATCTAGAATAATTTTAGTTACATGTAAAAAAGATTTTGCTTGTATGTAATTAATTTCACTTTTCGCAAATGTACAGTTCCGTGAAAAAAGGCCCATGCAGTTAAAATTTACGAATTATTCTAGTTGTTTTAAAGGAAATTGTGCATATTGCATACTGTTAGAACGGTCATGAACCAAAGATGTTTTCCTAGAAGAAAGAAAATACTTTTTTAACGCAGTTCTTAGTTGGGCTTTCGGTATTGTTATTTTTTTTAAAGTTTAAGTGATCGTTTTTAATTTTCTAGCAATCGTCTGCGTCAAATACGAATTTTATAAGACTTTACAGTCATTCTTGATGAATGGTTTTTTTTTTTACCAATTTTGTAATAAAAACCATTACCGTCTGCCTGACAACCTGTATAACTCTGCCGGTAATTGACTCACTGCACTGCACTGCATTTGCTGTTATGACATAGTGAAAGACTATATAGTACATGCATTGTGAACCGAGTCGTCGGGTCCTAAATGTCAGTAGCAATAAGAATGTGCAACGCCTTGCGTCCTATCGATAATTTACTATTTTAAGTGGGAGCGAGACAGATTAATAAAAAAACTTGAGATGTGTCAAGGGACACCCAGAAGGAACGAAGTCCTCTTTCTATGAGAGAGAGAGAGAGAGAGAGAGAGACAGACAGAGAAACACGCGCACGCCGCACGGCTTACAACTATAGCAAAAAGTGTCGTTACAACTTTTGGTCTCGAAGTATAAGTATAAGTATCTTGACTCTTGTCGACTTATACACTCGCTCGACTTCAACTTCGACTCCGACTCCGACTTCGACTTCGACTTCGACTCCGACTTCGACTTCGACTCCGACTTCGACTTCGACTCCGAGTCCGACTCCGACTTCGACTTCGACTTCGACTCTGACTTCGACTTTGACTTTGACTTTGAGAGACAGACAGACAGAGAAACACGCGTACGCCGCTCGGCTTAGAGTATATAACACTGGAGAAGCCTTACGAACACTTCCCCATTGTAAAAGTACAAGAACAAATGTTCTAGTACGTTCATAAAAACTGCTTTCAAATCGATTCTAACGCACTTCGTGAATCGTTTTAAAGGCGCGCGGAGCTCCGTGAAAATGCCTATTTGTACTGTTAAATGGTGTAAAAAGCGTTCAAATACGTCAAATTTACCTAAAGAACTGAATAACTTTCCATAAGCAGATTTTTATTTCTAAGATTTAGTCATGTTTTCATTGAAATTTAAAATCCTAACCTCATAATACAATTCAATTCGATTTTTCATTCGATGCAACCATGATTCAATATAAAACGTAGCAAGAATCGAGTATTTTCCTCACGTTGCTTCTGTGACGTCACCGAGTCTCGCTACATCTCGTTTTTATGTTCGTAAAGATCAAAATACTTTTCTTTCGCATTACGAAAATATACGTCAAATCAGCAAAACTTACACGCACTTGACATGCGATTATGTCCTCTAGTAAAAATGTTACCGAGACTACCGTAGTGTTGAGGTCATGTTTGAAACCAAAATTGACATGTCGATAATTTCCTAGTAAAAATTACTTAGTAATTATTTTTGTTTATTTTTTTTTTTATTGTTCAATGTTTTATAATTTTTTATGTCCATTGAAGTGTTTGTATATAAAAAAATAAAAAATTGAACTTGATCTAATTTTTTATTGAGATTACTTACTTATTACAAATTTAGTTACTTTTATTTAATTGAAGTTATTTTCTCTTCTTTTTAAAATGTAACTATTTTATGCAACAGGTGTTTTATTTCTGGGTTCAAACAAAATTCCAAATGAATATCGATATCGATAAAAATAAAAAATATGGTACGGACTTCTCTATCCGGGCGAGCAGCTTTTGTTGTTTTTGACAGTAGCTACCACGTCCCCCGCAAAAAGTGACAGACATTTTTGTTCGAAATATTGCGCTTATGGCTTCTCCAGTGATATATACTCTAAGCCGCTCGGCTTACAACTATAGCAAAAAGTGTCGTTACAACTTTTGGTCCAATTTTTTTCCGTCTAGCTCCCTTTCGCAACGCGCGATAAGAAACTTCGTTCCGACAATGATTTATGGCCCGACGACTCAGTTCTTAACGCGGCGATTATAGTGATATACTTCTTATAGCTGGGCGTATCTTACGCCGCATAACAGTAGAGTAAATACGTCATTTATATAAGAGTATTTTTTTCTGTTTGGTAAAGTGTAATCTGAATGTAGTATTTTTGATGTGTAACATCTATCCTCTAGCTTTCCGGCAATCTGTGCAAGGACCTACTCACCTACGGGGAGAATTTGTGACAGTGATTTCGTGAAAAGGGACGGAAATGTGTAACTGGAAGCCGGGGAAGTGCGCACTATTTGATTTGACCAATGAGCGCGCGCAGTGCTAGAGTTGGCCGTCAGGTGGTACCAACCCATTTTCCGAGAGGTTAATGGTATGATGATGATGATGATGATGATGATGAATATTGTTTATATCATATATAGGTCAGCCAAGATGTCAGATGTTACACATCAAATGCGACAATTTTTTTTGGAAAGCAGTTCAATGCGAAAATAACTTTGCACAAAATATGAGATTTTTACTATCAATAGTTTCTGAGCCGAATCTGATTTTGTTTTACTCACCTTTCTCAATGTGCAACGTATCAGTATCACTATGCGGGTGTCTGTTACTGCGACAGTAGAGCTTGGTCAGCAGCAGCGCCATAACTAGGATAGCTACTAGCGCGAGTACGGACGAGGCGAGTATGTTTGACGCGGCCACCATGTTTTGGGCGCCACTGTCCATTGTGGACTCAGCTTTCATAGTTACTGTTTCTTCTTTCAGGGTCACTGGGGAGAGCAAATTGAAAATAGTACGAAGGAAGAGGAAGGTTTCATAGAACTAAATAAACTGGGTGAATGTTTGATAGTACTTCGGACCATGGTCTAATAAAACAAGGTCTGGCATTCCGGGACTAACACATGCTTACGTCACTATCCAGTTGCCAGTCTATTGCAACAAAACACGATTAAGGAAATATTTTCAGAAACCAAAGCTTTTAAATTGTCGTTTCGTGTGTCTAATCAAACGAAACAATTCAATTTAAACATAAACCAACGTAATTGTTAATTAAAACCTCATTGTTTTATCGGATTCGCACAGGTAATAAAGGTGGTTGGGGAGTTATTATTACAAACTTCTGGTAACACAGATGTGATGACGTAGACTTATGTTGCCCACGTGACCACTGTGTTTCGGAATGCCATACCTGGCGAAGTATATTATTATACCATGCTTCGAACGAATACCAAAACTATCATAGATACAGCAATATGGTTTAAAACTAAGGAACTAAGAGCTCAATCAGGTCCGTCTTTATCCTATTGGAGGCCCTGGGCACATATGGATCTCGGGGCCCCTGTGTAAATAAGAGTAGATAAGCAAAATTTTAAAATTATTCAACAATTATTTTAAAGGACAGGCTCACTCTTTGTGTCAGAGCGTAGGTCGGGGCCACACCAAGGACACACGATCTTTAAAAAAAAATGCTTCTGACAGCTGTCAGTTGAAGTGATATGTGTAAAACAAAATATCTCATTTTTCTGTCATGAAATACAAAATATTAGCATTGAGTACCCTGGATAAGTTTTTCGGCTTAATTATTATGCTAAATAGATAATTATTCAATGATTTTGCCGCGTCTTTCCATTTTATACAAGGCCAGAACGCAGCCATAGGAAACTGCTAGCGTATAGATTGGAAATCACTTTTTTACTAAGTTCTTCCAATCTATACAAGAGTAGTACGCAAATACTCGCGTATACTTCGTAGTGACCTAATTAATTACCTTATTCCAAAATATACAGTGCCAGTACGCATACGGACTAATCGCGTATAGATTGCGATAAATTGTGAACTGGTAGGTATTCAACTTGTTTGCGACGTAATGCACCTTGCGCTAAATAGCCTGCCTGGCTGGGAGCAACTTGGAAGTAGCGCTCGCCGGCCGCTACCGCGGCACCGCTCACTACGTTCGCTCGGCTCGCGCGCGGTTGGTCACAGTTCTAACCTAACCTATTTCATATTCCGTTATCTGTTAGCTGTTCCATTTCACCCAGTTCAATTTATTTTTATTTTTTAATCTATATTATTAAAACTCATGTCAAGCGTAAGTGAGGGGTATAAAAGCAAAAACGCCACTGTCCATTTTCGTCCAAATTGAACTATGAATGCCATCTATTAGGTTTTATTGAAATCATTTTGGTGTATTTACTAGTTCAAAAGCAATGTTCCCACTGTCCCGTAGAAAATTAAGTTTGAAGTTTGGAGTGAGAAGCAAAAATTGACACTGTCCTTCACCAATCAAATGCAAAAGCGCCATTGTCCAAACGGACCAATCATAAGACGTCGGCCATGTCGTTTCTAAGATGGCGTCGAATTCTTTTTGTAGGGAAGTCGTTGCTCTTTTTGACGTCAAATGTGCCACTGGTGATGTAGTATAGTATGGAACCAGGAAGCGCGCGTCCACGTTACAAACTAAACACGAGCAGTACGCAAAATTCGTGTATACATTGTAATCACAGATTTAAAAATTGTATTACAATATATACGCGAGCAGTTTCCTATGGCTGCGTTCTGGCCTTGTATAGATTGGAAATACGCGTCTTTGCCGCAATTGGTCCCATTTTACGTATTTTGATAGCTGGGAAATATGAGTTTCTTTCAATGTTCAATTAAACCAAAATTATATAAAAATCAAAGAAACATAATACTAATATTTCACAAGTTTGGGGCTAGACACGTATTGTACTTAAATCGCACTGCCAATAAATTATTTTGTCATTGAATCGGGTACTAAAAATGCGTATAATGGAACGGCGGCAGCTGTAAGCAATAATTTTTTTGAAGATAGGCCGGGCCCCCGTCGATCTCGAGGCCCGGGGCACTTGCCCAGAGTGCCCACTAGAGGGGCCTGAGCTCAATTTAAAATTTACAAAAAAAAAAAATTGGGATCCTGGAATCAACTCAGATCTTTTTTCACCCTGTAAAATTTAACTCAGTGTTGCCTTTCAAGGAACTATTTATGTAACTAATATTTTAAATGTCAAAGCGTGTTTGTTTGTCCTTCTTTCACGCAACAGATTAACATAATTTTTTTTATAGAGATATTTTATGAGACAGAGAGTGACATAGGTTATACTTTTAATTTCGGAGAAATGCATGCTTCCTTTGTGATAGACCAAGGCAATGGTAAAAACCAAGGATGTTGCGGATGCAGAATTTATTACATCCGCGGATGCGGAGCTTAAGATATTTTTTCCAAATATCACTTTGCGCCGGTGGTGGCATTGTAAATTCACTTTTTAAATATCTATCAACTGCAGAAATCTGGCTTAACACACAATGCTCACTGTTTATTCACAATTTCACAATAACACTCTAAAACTGAAATATTTATGCAATCAGCACAACTAAGCACGTTATGTCTGATTTACGATAAACAAATGATACTCAATAACAAACGCGTCGAATCTTATCATCCGACGAAATCTTCGCTCTTATTGGTCTATGAGCACGTACGTACGGCACGCTTCAGTCGCCGGCCTCTCCTATTTTCTTTCTTGTCGCGACCTGTGCTACATCTGCATCCGCATTAATTATTGCGGATGCGGATGCATATGTCCAAATCAATTCGGAACCTCCGCAGTTGCGGATGCGGGTATCCGCAACATCCCTAGTAAAAACTAGTAAAGCGTTTAAAGTGAATTACTTACAGAAGTCAGCATTACAGTATGTATTGCTGCAGCAACAGAACTTAGTGCCGGGGAGTCTTGGTGCTGAAACTTGGGTGCACCTGTCGCAGGAACTTCGCCCTTCCGTCTGAGATGAGCGCCAACATCCTGCAAAACCATTTATTTATATATGTCAGTAATGTTAACGGTGTGGCAGTGGTGAGAGTTTTAAATATGGAGTCAGGTTTGTGCAAGAAGGTTAAAATAACCTGCATAATCAGCCTCATGATGTTTTCCTTCACCTCTCGAATCGGTGCAGGAAAACATCGTGAGGAAACCGGCATGTCCTAGAACCAAAAATTCGAAGACATGTGATATATACCAACCCGCACTGGGCCCGCGTGGTGGATTACAGCCTCTCGAAGACTTTCGAAGAAAGGAGGCCTACGTCCCAGCAATGGGAACATTTTAGGTTTTTTTTTTGACGTTGGGATATGGTCAAATAACTTCTCCCGCTGTGGGCGGAGCGGGAGGGTGTGTCCGACTTTTACTGACTAAAACCCACCCATGTTCCTTCCGTTGCCTGTGTGCCGGGGCCGCGATATCCCTTTCGGACAAACCCGCAACCAAGGCAGGGAACATTATAGGCTGATTAGGTAGGTTTTTGCAAGAAACGTCACCTTCGGCGCACCAGTCAACTAGTACTTTAGATCAATAAAAAATTTGCAGTCTCAACGTAAGACTGGGGTTTTTGACAATAAGATTGATGTTCATTCACTCTGGATCACATACGCATACTCCTAAATTGGATTGCCATTAGTGCTGTGAATTTCTGTGTGCTGTGTGTGTGTTCTCTGATTTGTTATTTGCGAGCGAGTTATCACCGAGGCGATTGTTCAGCTTCGTGTATGCAATGTGTCCGCCGTGTGCGTAACGAGAGCGATTGACGTGAGTGTACAGGAGAGAGCGAGACAAGTGAGTGTACAATATTGAAAAAAAGTGGAGAACACGACGCGTAGTCGCGGTTAGTTCGCTACGCGGAGAGCACGTTCACAGATCGCTAGAAACACGCTAACAAATCGTCAATGCGATAATGCTCCATAGCAGCTCTACTTGAGAAGTCTAGTGGATTGGTGGGTATTTAGCCCTAGCTTCCTGAGACATCTCCCTTACACAACCTTGATAGAGATTTTGCCTTATAAATTGCAAGAACAGTATTTTTTTATCCTCACCTTGTCCAAGTACAGTAATATTTGCATCCTTGTCCTGATGCCACAGAGTATAACAAGAGGCCCTGGTGTCGGTGCACTGTTCCACCTGAGCCACCTCACCGTTGAGCAGCGTGGTCTCCGATATGGGACCTGTTTCTGAAACAATAACTGCTGTCAATAGGATTAGAAGGGAAACTAAGTGCTTGGAAAAACTGATGGTTCTCAGTCAATTGGAATAAACTATTTTTGATTTCAGTTAGGTGCTGTCCTAATATAACGAAATTACGCGGCCATCGCAAGTTCTCGAACGTTGTTAGTAGTAAGCTAGCATCAAACATACAGGTTTCGAATAGGTGCCCCAATTAATATTGATATCTGTGCGATAGTCGCATAATCGCGTTTTAAAGGGACAACGGGTTAAGCCGCGTCCTAACCAAAACGATCATCGCGCGGACACGCGGCCGTCGCGAACGCGTGGTCGCCCCGACGCGAGACGGAGGGTGCTTTCTGGTTTTGCGCTCAAACAAACGCGACGATCGCGTCGTCGCGCGACAAAACTATTTTGGTTAGGACACGGGTTTAGAGTCAGGCCTAAAGACCCGCACGCAATTTTCCATGCGAGCCTTTATGGGAGGACTTGCAGTCATGGAATCGGCCGCAATGGGTGATGGAGCCCGCTAGGCGTAGCTGGCTGATACTAACCGGAGAATGTACAAGAATCTCCTAGGCCCCCAACACGTGGTGTAGTAGGAATAGTGGGGTTTTAGTCATTATGAGTACGACATAACACTCCATTCTCCCAAGACAGAGGGGGTGGGTATCCATGAGGATTTCAAATTCAAAATTATTTATTTTGGGACAACTAGATCCAAAGGTTACAAAAACTTAGAAACTATTGTTAGCACTTAAATACAATTACAAACGACAACACATCCAATTCTATACACAAATTCCCCTGTGCTGAGACACCCCGGCCCGTCAAGATAACCAATAGGGAGGTACCTCCCTAAAAGATCACCAGACGAACGATTTCCCCACAGAAGAAAAAAAAAGATTCTAGTGTTTTAGACTATGGACATTTGGAAGAATCAATAGAGCAAATTATTTTCAATTCATTAAAGTATGATTGGGCAATCTCTAAATTCAAGTTCATCAATTTACTGAAAGAATTTAATTTTAGACGAAACCCCGGAATTTCATTGAGGCCTAAATATTTCCTCCAAGATACATCCTGTTTATAAAATAATAGCAAGTCAATGAACTTTCAAGGAAATATTACAATTTTAAATACTGGGTACTAAATCTGTGATAAAAAGCAAATCAATATCTTTTACTATTATATTGATAAAAAATACTTAATTTTTAATTGATTAACAAGTTCTACCTACCGAAACTATCATTTTCCACCATCAGTTGAGCATTCCGTTCATCCGCATACGAAGGTGTAACACTCATTGCCACACTATCATGAATTTTATACAAACATGATATTGTAGGTCCCATGGTTGTTGTTTTCTCAGTTATTATCATAGCCGCCTTTACTTTATACATCTTTATATCATTGGACAAACCATTTTTCTCTTTATTCTCTTTACCAGAACTAATAGCTTTTTTCTCAAAAGAGCTAACAATGTTATCTCTTACAGTGTCAGAGGTGAACTGTTTCGACATCTCGTGAGAGGTGTCCACAAACTCATTTGAATTTGGATTCTCAAGGCTTCTTTTTGAAATTTTTGTGTGCTGTACCGGCCAGTATTTATGCTTGAGAGTATCTTTAGCAACTCTTTTGAGAATATAATCTGGTATGCTTCGTTTTTTTAGTAATTTTGCATGTTGATACACTTTAGAGACACCTCTAACTTCTACATAGTTTGGAACAGGATCAGCATTTCTTTTTCCTATAACTCTGGGCTGGTCATTAATAACTGGCCATTCATTATTCAAATCCTGCTGATTATTCCATTGTATTGTCCTTCTATGGTGGTATTTAGTGAAAGTTCTTACATAGTGTGAAGGCTTTAAGTGTTGAATGCCATTCCGTAGATCCTGAGATTCTTGAGGCCGAGAAGTGAGTACCTTAGCGGTAAAAATAAACAGGAACAACACTATGCATTTCAGTAGTGGTGTCACTCTGTTAGATATCAGTCCTTCCATCATCTTTTTAACAGAATTTTGTAACAAACACTTTGTTACTCACGTCATTTTCAAGAAAACTTTATCCATATGGGTTTATGTTGCACTGCATACAGTAACTCACAGCCTAGCAACGGAGACACTGCAGAAATATCGATTTTTCTGCTTTCAATATCAGGCCCAATGCAGTAAACTAACACGAATTACACCAGGTTTTTCTTATTATTTAACTGATTATAAACATTTCACACACTGTTGTATGTATTTAATATTCGAAATAGAGCAAGAACGATAAAATAATGATTATTTATATGTCGCAGTAAACGAGCTTTTGTGAAAGTATCAATGTTTACATGTTTTTACGACTATTTACACTTTTTTAGTAATAAGGAAGTGGTTAATTAAATTAATAATGAATTGTGATTGATTTTTATGTTGTGTTGATTACTTAACTTGATTTTTTTATTATAACAAGAAAAATCAATAGAATGTTGACAAACACATTTTGCCCGACATATTGCGGGACGTTTCGTTTCCTCGTTGTCTAGTCTCACCTCTCACATCGAAAATATGCGACGTTTTGTTTCGTCACTGAAGCAAAAAATAAACAAATACTTTTGATTATTAGGTCAAAAGTCGAGGTGTTTTATCTTATTCTTAACTAGTCTGAATGTTCAAATAAGTTATTTGCGCATTTTTTTGTACTTAGTTACTTACATGATTGGTTAAAGCTACTTAGGATGCATTATAGCCGCATCAACTTGATGAATAATGTGCTTCTTCTATTATAGCAGTTTTTTTATTCGTGGTTAATTTCAGCCCATTGTCTTTCTTTTATAATAAAAATAAAGAACAAAAAATAATTTGAGTAGAAGCGATTTGGCAATCAAGTCTTATCAGAATCTGATTCAACTTTACTTGCATGCAGATGCAAGTCGTAACTAGTCGTCTCGCAACTGGAACGTCACTAACATCTGTCGTGCATCTGTCGATCTTCCGTCATTCGAAAGGCTTGGTCGCTCGCTAAATTTACAAAAAAATATACGAATTCTTCAGATTCCTAACGAATTTGTGCTTCCATTTTATACTATCCATTAATTTAAGACTGTGTGTGGTAAATAAACTTCCAGAAATGTCTTCTACATCAGCAGCGGACGAAATTGATGAGGCAAAAGAGCGAGAGCACTTTCGCGCCGTTGTCACCGCTTTCAAATATTATAAGTAAGTAATTATTCAATTTATACGCGTATAATACGCCTTTTTAGCCCTTGGAAATCGTTTGAAGTGGATCTATAAATAGTTTGAGGCCAGAAACAAAGTTCAAATTCTGGGTAGCAACAACTTCTTTGTTTGAGCAAATCGTACGATCTAATTAACCTATTTAGATAGAAACCAAAACTCCTTTGTTTATATCCTCTTTTCCGAAGTGTAGCCTCTATGGTGCTGGGGTATAAGGGCGGGATTTTCGCGATATCACTTTTGGAATAATTATTGAGTGTAAGTGGTAACTGTAATTTTACACAAATTAGGTACATATTCAATACATAAAGAATTATGATTACTATAGTGTAGTCTAAAATAGAGCGACATACTTGTATTGATTTGCTTACTGCTGCTTGCTATTCACATTAATACAGAGGTTCAATATAAGTATCAGTTTTTTTTTACCTTGTATTATGAGTGATAAAAAATACATTATAAATATTGTTTTTACATATTGGCTCACACATTTTCATCATAGTCACAATTGACTATGATGAAAATGTGTGAGCCAGTGAACTATTAAGGAATGAAGATATTATACTATTGTGATTGTGACAATTTCCCCTTTACAAGATTCATGGATTTATTGGCCAATCTTCAGAATTTTATGGGGTCCATGAGGGCTAATAATATCACAACGATAATATAAGGGGTACTTTTTTAATCCAAACTTACCCTCAAATTAATGTTGTAAATGATCTATTCAAGTTTATGAACTCGTATCTGAAATTCTCTTTGTGTAATTTATTTCATCACCACTGCTCTCAAAATGGTGAAGGAAAACATTGTGCGGAAACCGGCATGTCCTAGAACAAAAAGCCACTCTCTCTCACAGAGAGGAGGCCTATGTCTCAGCAGTGGGAACAGTGTAAGCCAAAATTATGCTATCTGAAACTGTTTCCAAAAACTTCATACCTACTGCTTCATAATATTACCATACAGGAAACTGTTATAAACATTCAATTTACAAATATGTACTAAAATGGGTGCTAATCACATTTGGTTATCATGAATGTTTAACAGTATTTTCTGGCTGAGTACTATATGTTATTTTAAAAAGGACTATAAATATATTGCAGGGTTGGCATTAGAATCCAACTGCATGCATTTAAGATCTCTAATGGATAAATAGATCAGTTTTTAAGAGTTCAATAGATCGGGTAAGGTACTAAAAATTCAAATGAGTTTCTTTCAAAACTTTAACATTTCCACAGAAGGTACCAGTGTCCCATTGTACAATGGGATAATGGTACCACCTATCACTAGATTTAAATGTTTGTCCTTATTGTTTTATATGGTGTACAATAAAGTGAGGAGCTTGTGGCTAAGAAATAACTGCCGCACGGGTCGATCCATCAGGTTAAGCTACACTTGTCGCGGTTGGTCTGTGGATGGGTGACCATCTTTACATACCGAGACTCCTGCGTGCCTCGGAAAGCACGTTAAGCCGTTGGTCCCGGCTGTCATTCGTGGATCTTTGACAGTCGTTACGGGTCGTCAGAAGCCCGAAAGTCTGACAAGCAGTCTTAGCAAGGGGTATTGTGTTACCCAGTTGCTGGATTGTGGAGGTCAGATAGGCAGTCGCTCCATGTAAAATACTGGTATTCAGCTGCATCCGGTTAGACTGGAAGCCGACCACAACATAGTTGGGAAAAGGCGAGGCAGATTGATGGTGTACAATAAAGTGTTCAATGAATCTCCACTGGGAGGTAGTGGTCCTTCGTGACAGATAGTCATGACTTCCCCCATATCCCTCCCAACTCCTATTATATTTCTATTGCCGGATCATATGCAATCCAAAATTCCACATACCTATTTGGTGCCTGGTTCTTAACATAATTCAGCAATTTGGCAGCGCCTCTTTTCTACCTAACACATATTAAAGAAATATTAGCATACTGTAAAAGATACTACCAAATCAGTATTGCTGAACACGAGGTCTTATCGATCCTGGGTTTCCCAGGTCAGGCAAAGTGTTATTGGCTGTTCCATCAGGAATTTCTCAGTAGCAGCCTGGAGTCCGGTTTAATGCCTGGTTGATGGCAGTAGGCCAGCCTCCCATAACATGGGACTTAAATATAACTGGCAAAATTTGGGTGTACTATGTAGGCACACCTCTGCATATATTTGTAAAAGATATTAGATTACTTCCATTGTCATATTACCATTATTTACCAATACATTAACTAAATTAAACAAGTAATAAATATTTGTACAATAAAATATATTAGATGATGCAACATCCTTACTACGAGTATATTTATCATTTACATTGTAATGGAGTAAAAGTTATATTTGTTTCACGCTTTTACCTTATGACGTGTATTGGCAGCTGTCGAGGATTCGTCATCTAGGAATCGTGGGGGCTGGTTATTGAGGAAATAGGTAATATAGATTTGTGTAGGTATTGATGAATCTATAAACTTAGCTTATTTCGGTCCTAGTTAAGGGTTTCACCCAAATTTCGCTGTTATAGAACGAAAGAGGGACAAAGGCTTTGTTGTGTCCGAAACACGTGCATATAAAAAACAAAAGTTAACTCAATTACAGTAAAACAAAACAAAACCCTGAATACCTGGTTATTTGTGTCTTGTTAAAGCCTCGTGCAGACTGGCGCGACGCGACTCTAACAAAACAATTTCTACGACAAATTCACGGTAGAACAATTACCGGTGTCTCGTCGCGTCGTGCCGGTCTGCACGAGGCTTAACTGTCTATAAGTTAAGAGTGATATATTGTGCCTAGTTGGTGGATAATTTATAAAGTACTCTCCAACCAGGCGAAAGAAAAGATCTGAAAAAAAAAATGGTTGCAAAACAGTCCAGAAAATTTGCCCGCGACTTCCGTCCCCTTGGAAGTCAACAAGTCAACAACTCAACAAGTCAACAACATAAAACATATTCTGTGGCACGCAGCAATCGGATCAGTACTTCAGAGATTACATAGACACCATTTTTTTTATCGCTTGTCCACTCAGAAATGATTCCGCCTTACCCATAGTAATCCGCATTACGGAGTACCTAAAGGCGATAGTGCCTTTTGCAGAGAGGTGTGAGACAGGGACATATTATGTTTCCGAAACTGTTCACCGCTGCACTGGAGGATGTCTGTAGGACTTCTCGTCCCACAAACCGCAGTGGGACTTCTCGTCCCAGAAAGTCTTTGACCAGTGCGTGTTGCCAGTGATGACCTATGGCACTGAAAACGTGTCGCTCACAATGCCAAGGCCCATTGTGAGCGACCACGTTTCATCAGAAGGCTAAAAGTCACCCAAAGGGCAATGTAGAGGGCTATGCTTGGAGTTTCCCTACGTGATCGAATCAGAAAGAAGAGATCCGCAGGAGAACCAAGGTAACCGACATAGCCCGAAGAATTGCCAAACTTAGTGGCAATGGGCAGGGCACATTGCTCGCAGAACAGATGGCCGATGGGGCCGAAAGGTTCTGGAGTGTCGTAGCGTTGGAAGGCGTCCCACAAGATGGACCGAAGACCTTGTGAAGACCGCAGGAAACCGCTGGATCTGGGAAGCACAGAGTCGGTCGAAGTGGTGGTGCTTGGGGGAGGCCTATGTCCAGTAGTGGACGTCTTTCGGCTGAAATGATGATGATGATGATGAAATGCGGTAGTGGGCGCGTCATTTCAGAGTGGACAACTTTTACCTCTTTATAGGTAACATTAGTTTAGATATTCAATAACTTTTTAATTTTATACAAATAATCCCTCTTGTCGAAAAGTCAAACGGACGGCATGTCCGACAATCGGACATGTCCGGACAAATCCGCACGGTTGGCCTTTTTTTGTTTTTGCGGGTTGGAAATTATCAAACAACTTCTCGACGGCGCGTTGTGTTCCACGCGCGCCTCAAAGAGATGTCAGCACCAACTGACGGGGTCCGTAAGGGCCAATGCCTGCCAGGGTTGAGAGTTTGTCCGATCCCTACCGCCCAGAGCGGGAGAAGTTATTTGATCATTCCTACCGTTGCCTGTGTGTCGGGGCCGCGATAGGGATCGGATAAACTCTCAACCCTGGCAGGCATTGGCCCTTACGGACCCCGTCAGTTGGTGCTGACATCTCTTTGAGGCGCGCGTGGAACACAACGCGCCGTCGACCCGGACCTGGTCCTTATCGGACGGCGAGCTACCCATTGCTCACCGTACGCCATTGCTCACCGTCCGCCATTGCTCACCGTCCGCCATTGCTCACCGTCCGACGCGCGACGGTTGGTAACCCTACATCCAACATATTTTATTTTTGGAGCGAGCAGGAGCTGGTTGCCAGCCTTACCCATACACTAACAGGAAGTTCCCTGATCTTTTCTCATGCAGATGAGCCCTATTTAAACCAAGCAACACAGTATAGAATAGAATACTAATTGAATAACTAAGTACAATAAGATTACTGAATCATATTTTTTCCTTGTATTCGTTTACACGTGCCGGCGTTAAGGCGAGATTTAATTATGTATTGCACGTCACTTGCGTCGTTCAAGGAGCTGTAGAGACACTTTGTTGTAGTTACTAGTACGTAAATACTTATTATAACATTGGTCTATTATATGGAGTGTGTTTTTAGGGTTCCGTAGACAAATGGAAAGTTTATAATTTTGACATGTCCGTCTGTCCGTCCGTCCGGATGTAACACAGCCATTTTATTGGGGACTTTCTTTTATTTATTTGCACTATATCGATGATATTTGGAAAGAAGGTTTATTCTGTGCATCGCGAAATAATGGTATATCGAAATTATGAAAAATATAATTAGGTGTGGCTCTCCCCATATATGTAACCGAGAGATAAAAAATAAACCATGCATATATGCATTAAAAAAAATCATAATCCTGTGGTACTCGGCAATATCATGCAGTGCAGCTTTCTATCACTGAAAATTTTATCGCTTCTCCACTCTGAAATGACGCGCCCAACTACCGCATTACCCATAGAAATCCGCATTACCGTGTGCCTAAATGCGGTGGAGGGGCGCGTGGCATGGGATCCTCTATTTAATATAAAGATTATGGTGTTTCTAAGTGACGTCAAGTCTTGAGGTATATTTTCGGTTACAATCGCAGCAATAACTTTGTTTTTCATTGTTTTTTCGAGAATACTATGAAATGCAAACTTACTTTCGCGGTTCATAAAATAAATACTGTGCATGCGTAAATATTCATCCCAATTACGGAACCCTTCACTTTGCGTGGTCCGACAGGCAATTAGCCAGTTTTTACCGGGAAAAAAAGGAGATTATCAATTCGATACGTATGTATGTAATATTATTTATATTTTTTTTAATTTTTTTTATTATTATTTGTATTTTAATCTGGTGTACAATAAAGTATATATAAATAAATATAAATAAATAATTATTGGAATAGCAATATATTCACATAATGATAATCTATAAGGGCTTCCAAACAAATATTTATACAACGTTTTTATATGTGTATGTATGTATTTATTTATGTTTGTCCACGCATTTCTTCGAAACGATTACTTGGATTGTGACCATTTGTATTTTATTGGCTTATATAAGGTCCCATTAAATAGATCATTCAATCCACCAAAATAAAGACAATGGTAAAAAAAAAATAAGAAAAACGCATTAACAAAAAAAAAAACTGCTACCGAAAATACACTAAAAATGTTGGTAACCGTGCCATTTATTAATTTAGGTCAGAATAAAATCACTTTAATCAGTGTTTTTTTTGCTTGGATATCTTTGGTTAGACGTACTGAACGTTGTGTTAAAATTTGTCCATCTATTTTAATGGAACCTTGTATTTACTTCAACTTAGGGAACAGTGCAAGATTAATCAAAATCGGTTTAGTACTTTTCAAGATATGGACTAATAATACGTGTAAGTGTGACGGCCTGGCTTATTGATACGAGCTACGGGTGTGGTGTCAAAGGGTATCCTAACGTTCCCACTGCTGTGACCCAGGCCTCCTCTCTGTGAGAGGGAGTGGGCTGTAATCCACCACGCGGGTCCATTGTGGGTTGGTAAAAGTCACATGTCTTCGATTTTTTCTAGGACATGCCGGTTTCCTCACAATGTTTTCCTTGAACTTTTTAAGAGCAGTGGTGATGAAATCAATTACACAAAGTAAAACGCTTGCATGGGTATGGGTTTGAACTTACTACCCACTATAATTGGCCGATATTTATCGAAATCTGGATGTACCTGTAGCAGGTACACCCACATTTCGCCAGTTATGTTTAAGTCACATTAGGGGACGAGCCTATTGCTATCAACCGGGCACAAATCCAGACTCCGGGCTGCTACTGAGAAACCCAATAACACTTTTTCCAACCCGGGAATCGAACCCAGGATCTCATGCACAGCAGTAGCGTTTGCGACCACTACACCAACGGACAGTTTAATTATCTTATTTAATTTATCTACTATATATCTTTGTTCCAGGCTCTGCAGTTTAGACAGAATCCACAAATCAGAGAAAATAATATCGATGTTACCTCAAAATCACCAACGTCGCTTAGAGAAATACAAGACTTACCTCGCGAAATTCAAGAAATGTCTCGACATAAACAATAGTGTGGTGCACCTAATTATAAAAGATGTTGACACTATGTTTGAAAACGTTGACCATACGGTCACGGACACTTCCGGGACGAATGGGACAGAAAGTTTTGGGTGTAATTATAATAATTGTGAAATTGCGTCTCAGAAGCAGCATAAAATGCAGCATGATGTTGAAAAGGTATGTACATATTATGTACGGTTTTATAGACTTCCTCCTATTCTCTATTCTGCGCTGCCAGTCATCATCTTTCTGAGCAATGGGTAGCTCGCCGTCCGATAAGGACCAGGCCCGGGTCGACGGCGCGTTGTGTTCCACGCGCGTCTCAAAGAGATGTCAGCACAACTGACGGGGTCCGCTAGGACCGATGCCTGTCGAGGTCGCGGGAAAGTCCGTAAGGGATACCGCGGCCCCTGGCAACGTACAGGCAACTGAAGGAACACATGTGGGTTTTATTCAGTAAGAGTCAGACACGCCCTCCCGCTCCGCCCAGAGCGGGAGAAGTTATGCATAAAGTTGATGTTTATCTAAGTGGAAAATTCGTGTTTGTTTACATGTTTGGCAAATAAATTGCGATCGCAGATTAGTTATATTCAATCTGCCTAGCCTTTCCCCAACTATGTTGCGGTCGGCTTCCAGTCTATGTCTAACCGGATGCAGCTGAATACCAGTATTTTACATGGAGCGACTGCCTACGACCTCCACAACCCAGTCACTGGGTAATACGATACCCCTTAGTGAGACTGGTTACCAGACTTTTGGGTTGTAAAGATGGCCACCCACCCACGGGCTATCCGCGGCAAGCGTAGCTTTACCTGATCGATCGATCACTCCAGTATAACTTTTTAAATAATGATTTAATATTACCTACATTCCAGGTACAATCAGTTTTAAAAAACATAGTCCGCGATTGGAGTGTCATGGGTACAGCGGAGCGGGAACAGTGTTACAAGCCTATACTGGACGAGATGGAGGAGCGGTTCTCACTGGACGATTACAGGTATGTTGAGCAAGATTTTTAACAAAATACTTTGTATGAGTCTGGTAAAACACTATTGGACTATAGTTTGACCGGGACCACTATTCCGCGCCTTAGGACTGCGCGGCGAGGTGGGGAGCAGCGTTGACGAATGAGCGGGGGCAGGCCGTGAGCGTTGAAGAATGAGCCGGGGCAGGCCGTGAGCGTTGAAGAATGAGCGGTGGGACGCCGTGAGCGATAACGAATGAGCGGCCTGCATTGCCCCCCGCTGCGCACATACCTAAGGCGCGGGAAAGCGATCTCTGTCAAACGATAGAATCGGATGCTTTTTTGTCAGCGACGAACGCATAATTGACCGCTATATTACCAATTTTTTTTGGCATGTGTGGTCACCTTATCTCTCCGCAAAACGGCCAAACTACAATCCCCATAAATAGGGATCATTAAAATTTCTAGCAGTCTAAAAATGGCATGGGTTTTTTGAATACTTTACTAAATCCAGCTTAGAAGAATTTTTTTATGTATTTTTCTGGAGTACTTACAATAAAGTAGGTGGTAGGGACATCGACGCGCAAATTATGATCATGAATGCAGCACATGATTCTAGACCCCCAAGCATATATATTTTTAGTCAGTTATCAAAAACAAAAATCTGCTGGGTCAAATATGGAAGACAAGAATTTTTGATGTGTAACATATACAAGCTGAAATTTTAGTGGTTGTTTTCCCGCAGCGAAATGGTTTTGTCAACAAGACAAAGCCATTTCGCTGACAATAGATGCGTACAATAGATTTATAGCTTTTTATTTTTTTTTATTGAAAAATGGCAGATTTAGAATTGTGATAAACAAAATTCGAAAGCGATCTCGACCAAGAGTGATACAGCGCAAACGCGACTAATTACCTACCTAAAAGATATTCCAATTTTCCCTTCATACTTTTACGGGCTTAGGACCGTCATAAATACTTTTTTACCTATATTTTTTTAATTATTAGTTTTTTTTTTTTAAGTTTTGCGCTATGGTTCAATAGTACTACTTAGGGTAAATCGTTCTGCCGCGGGAAAACAACCATTAAAATTTCAGCGTGTGTATGCAATCTTTATTTTCTGTCTTTCCAGCGACCGCTCCCAAGTCCGCGTGCTAGTCCCGGGCGCGGGCCTAGGCCGCCTCGCGTGGGAAGTGGCCGCGCGCGGCTACACGTGTCAGGGCAACGAGTTCTCGCTGTTCATGCTGTTCGCGAGCAACTTTATACTCAACAGATGTACTGAGGTAAGTTACAAGCAGGCGACATTTTAATAACTCAATAGATAAATGTGTGTGTGTGTGTGTGTGTTACAGTGATAGCCTAGTGGTGTGACCGTCGGACTGCCAAGTCATAGGTCTCGAGTTCGAACCCAAGGCACGCACCTCTGACTTTTCGGATTTATGTGCGTATTGTATAATTATCACTTGGTTCAAAAACGGTGAAGGAAAACATCGTGAGGAAACCGGCATGCCTGAGAGATATTTCTCGACGGCATGTGAAGCCAAGTCAGAGGCCCATGGGTGGCATTAAAACTGACACCAGGTTAGTTACTAACCACACGAAAAGAAGAATAGATATTGACCTATAACTTGTAACAGGAGCTCGAGGCTAAGTAATAACTGCCGCACGGGTCGATCCGTCAGGTTAAGCTACGCTTGCCGGGGTTGGTTTGTGGATGGGTGACCATCTTTACATACCGGGACTCCTCCGTGCCTCGGAAAGTACATTAAGCCGTTGGTTCGGCGGTCATTCGTGTGGATCTTTGACATTCGTTACGGATAGTCAGAAGCCCGAAGTCTGACAACCAGTCTTACCAACGGGTATCGTATTAACCAGTTACTGAGTTGTGGAGGTCAGATAGGCAGTCGCTCCATGTAAAATACTGGTATTCAGCTGCATCCGGTTAGACTGGAAGCCGACCCCAATATAGTTGGCAAAAGGCTAGGCAGATTGATTGACTGATAACCTGTATGTGTAGTTCAAACTATAAATATAAGTTGGTTTATTAATAAATCAATTTTAAATAGTGGAGAGATTTGCTTTGTCCAGAAAGTGTGGTTAAAAAATAAACACTATTACTAAAGTCTATTCAAATTCTTGTAACCAATTGGCGTTATTTCCACTTGAACAAATACCAACTTTACGGTAGTTTAATTGAAGTTTAGTTTATTTTTTTAAGCATTTCAGAATGAATTATAAAAATATTTAACGGGCAGCGTAAATTGGAAACTAAATAAAATTGTGAATACATTTGAAATGTGAAAGCAGTTTTTGGAAGACGGCGTTAATTAATTAATTTATTAAAACTTCATGCACAAGTAAAAAAATACTGTACAAAGGCGGACTTAATGCCTGAGGCTTTTTCTACCAGTCAACCTTAGGGTGGTGCAGAGACAAAACATGGCAGGTGCAACATAAGGGATAGATAACTTGAAAATTAATACATACTACATAGATACATACATACATACATATAAACCGAATAAACTTTGTCAGGAGAAATAACGATAGGTAGAGGCGTTGTGGTTCAGTTTTTTTTATGTTACCAGAATTTTCCTTGTATTGTTTTTTTAATGTTCCAGATAAACAAATACACAGTGCACCCATGGGTCCATCAGTACGTGAACAACATAACCTGCGAACATCAGTTAATATCAGCCAAGTTCCCCGACGTGTGTCCGTCCGGGAACAGACCTAATCACAACTTCTCAATGACGGCCGGCGACTTTCTCAAAGTAAGTGCTCACATACTTCAACAATATTACATAATTTACGTGTCGATTTCTTATAGGGTTTTTTATGATTCTTTAAGAACAGTTACGCGGATTAGGTTACTAAATATACGTCGTCTATTGTATTTTATCATGGATTTCCGCAAAGTCACGCCTGAATAAATTAACTGTATTACACCTTCCCAAATGAGTCCATTCAGTTTTGATTAATTTGTTTCGATTTTACATTAGACTGTGGCGGCATCTACAATCGCCACATGCGAACTACGCATCAAAGACCGGACGTCACACAAATCCTGCATCGCGCAATTAGAGTTTACCGCGATGGACATATATACAATCTCCCAACTTCAACCTCTGGGCAGTTGCCCGCCAGACACGACACCCGTGTGGTCGAAGGATCCTCCCTTTTCTATGGTGGATGAGTGAACTTTACACCCTGTTCCTCATGCCCCTAAATTGGTGACCCCGACGTGATCTGAACACGCAACCTTCTGATAATGCCCCTAAAAAACTATGACAATACGGATGATGCCTGGGTAAAAAAAATGAAATACTAATTAGTCCGTCAGTCAGATAATAAAAAAATATTAGACACGTATTTTTTGCTTTGTCATATTAATAAAAAATTACGTAGGTAAAACGCATTTTAGGTTGGGGAGTGGGGGTCGCTACGTCACTAGTATGTATAAAATCTACTTACTCGTGACGTCATGGCACATTTTAACTCAATGTATCGCCGTAATCTTTAGATTATGTAAAAAATGAAAAAATACGTATCCAATATTTTTTAATAATGTTAAAGAAAGACTAAAAAAAAATTTTTGCCATCATCCCTATTCGCAACACAAGCCACACTCTAACATAGTACTTTTTAGACTTTTCAGGCCTGTTAAGTCCATTGTCTTCATTATCTAGTGCACTTGTTCTGAACAAACCGACTCTTTTTTCGTGCACCCCATGGTCTAATAAAACAAGGTCTGGCATTCCGGGACGAACACATGCTTACGTCACTATCCAGTTGCCACTCTATTGCAAAAAAACACGATTAAAGGAAAGATTTTCAGAAACCAAAGCTTATAAATTGTCGTTTCGTGTGTCTAATGAAACGAAACAATTCAATTTAAACATAAACCAACGTAATTGTTAATTAAAACCTCATTGTTTTATCGGATTCGCACAGGTAATAAAGGTAGTTGGGGAGTTATTATTACAAACTTCTGGTAACACAGATGTGATGACGTAGACTTGTGTTGCCCACGTGACCACTGTGTTTCAGAATGCCATACATAGAAATATAAATAACAGGAGAAGTGGCATGGGGGCGTGTCTGTGTCCGCGCATCTTGACCACAATGGTCATGCCTCAGGCAAATGGCCGTTTCCGCTAACTAGTGCGCTTTCGAACGTGATCGTGATAACATTTAAGAATACCGTGTTGTTCAGTGGTTTCTTGTAAAAATCGAAGCTAAACTATAAACTTTATAAATCGTAGAACCACTTTTCATAAATCAGCACAAGTATTTTGCTATATTTGTGTTGAAAATCATGAAAAACAACAAATCGTAAAATATTTCTTGCCTTTACTACGTTATTTTTGTTTTCATATATCACAGCGACTGTACTTTTATTGTAGTAAATACATTGCTTCTTTACCACTACCAAAGTATGTCGCTAAGTAACTGGACAAGCAATGTAAAAATTACAAAACGATATTTGCTTTAAGCGGTTGCATTGTAAGTACGGCCGTAGCGTCTTGCGATGGATTAGTGATGTGGTTGTGCAGATCCACTGACGTAGGCTATCGACAATAATGTCGATTGTCGTATGAATTTATATTACTATTAAAGTTTATTCTTCAATTTGTCAACAGTTATAGCCTGATTGGAAGACCGATGTGAAATCTTGTTTTATACTCAATTAGATTTTCTCAAAATGTTGTTTTTTTTTGGTTTACTTAATATTTCTTTTTTTTTACTTACTTATTTTTTATTTATATCATCTTATTATATGTATATCGTTTTTATTTATAATTTTTTCAGCAACTTCCAAAAATTTTAATACAATAATAAATGGGAGAATCGATAAGTTTCCGATTTAGTCAATCACTAGCGTATATGTAAAATAAATGGCTTTTGCACAGCACAACGATAGCGAACGATGTTTTCGTGTGGGTGAGTTGTACGGTGCATGGTAAATGCACGCTGTGTTTGATGGGATAAGGTTTATAATTGATTATGTAGTACGTTCTGATTTGTAAATTGCAAGTGTGAGCGGGACCTCGTATTTATTGGGTTTACTGATCGCATGTGTGATCGCAGACTAGAGAGTAGGGATAGATTGAAGACATTGGGTTTCGATACATTTTCAACTACCGGGCATATATCCTTCTTTCTTATATCTATGATGCCATACCTGGCGAAGTATATTATTATACCATGGTGCACCCCTTTATTACATCGACAGAAAGAAAGGAAATGGCTGTCTTTACTAAAACATCAATTTTCCAATTCCAGGTATACACAGAAGCAGACGAATGGTCCTGCGTAGCAACATGCTTCTTCATCGACTGCGCGCCCAACGTGATCGAGTTCATAGAGAGAATATACATGATATTACAGCCTGGTGGCTACTGGATCAACCTGGGCCCTCTGCTGTACCATTATAGGTAAACATTTGAATTTTATGAAGTAAAAAACACGACATAGAAACCCTGAACGTAAACGAAGCCTGGACAAGGTATGTGAAGATCGTAGGAAGCGGCGTTTTGTAGTTTCTGCCTAACACCGTAAGGACTATTCTTGCCTGCAGCGCTCGGCAGCTATAGAACCGGGCCGGGAACAAAGGTGAACATCGTGTTCACGGGATTTTGTTTTGAAATTGGTTATATATGAACTTCTTTGATGGTATACGTTTGTATTAAAAAACCTAAAGCCAGAACTATAATTCTAAGTGCTTTGAATTTAATTTCGTTGGTTCCAAAGCAGTGGAACCATTTCCCAATTGGACTAATGTTTGAAAGCCATGGTTACACTGCAGTACTATTAGCTAATAATAGCAAAACTGCAAAAAAAAATTGCAAAATGGGTTGCACATTATGCTAGGAGTGCGTTTACGTCACTGACACAACGACTGGGGCTCATGACGACCTCTCGCTCGGCGCTACCCTCCGCGCGTTGACTATGCCAATGCTTAGGCTATAGTTGAACCTCAAACTCAAACTCAAAGCATTTATTTCAATTAAACCATTTACAGGCACTTTTGAATTGTCAAATAGTCGCGTCAGTTAGTCAGATAGTTGAAGCTAGTTGCCCATTCCAAAACGTAGATCTTTATGGAGAAGAACGGGCAAGAAACTCCAAGGACACTCTTTTAAATATAGAAAATTACAAAATCCTGGGTACATTATTCTTGTTGCTTCTATATGTGAGAACAATGTACAAAAAATAATCAAAACAATTCAAAATATAAGATTAAAAATAAGCCATGGCAGATAAGAGATGACCAGTCACAACTGACGGCGCCCGTTCACGAACATGACGCGTGGATCAGCACCATCCAGCTCAACCATTTTGTAGGGAACCGAATGATCCAACACACTCGCCACCATCAGCGAGACATTTAAGTGAGCATGACATACTCTCAACTGCCATGCTCTTTCAAGTCAACATACATCTTAATAACATGAAAACGGCTCCATGGTACTAACCCATACCGCTTTACCGCGTCTTAGGTGTGCTGAGATGGGAAGGACAGTGCAGGCCGCTCATTTGTCAACGCTCAAGGTGCGATACAGCGTTATCGGTGAAACTATAATAAATGTGTTGACAAATCTAATATAGTTTTAGTGCTACAAGTATCTTTTGGCGCCTGAATGACATTGTGATACGAGGGCGTTGTTACTAAACATTTTTGTCAAAATGTCACAGTATTTTTTTTATTGAAAGACGGTGGATGGCGGCGTTACTTCCAATTTGGGCCACGCGCCAATAGATTCTTGAACCGTTGTAGTCAAGTTTTGAACGTTTATTTTTACAGTGACATGCCTACGGAGAACAGTATCGAACCGCCTTACGACATACTACTGGAGATTATTAGAGATATAGGATTTGATATATTGGTGAGTGACTCATTAAACTCAGAAATCATAAATTCATAATCATAATTTCATATCTCGCGGGATACCTAGCCTGCACGCATAGCATGACCACAATAGAAACGGGTTTTGTCTACGGAAGAATAGACAAAATGACAGATAAACAATCACAATCTGTCATTTTGTCTATTCTTCCGTCGACATACCCGTTCCTATGGTGGTCACGCTACGCATGCTGTACCTATTTATAATAATTATGTTTTACTCTCTTATCTGGCCAAATATTTCATGTTAATTAAATATTCTATGAAATACAGGTTTTATATATCGATACCACTTCTTCTATCGCGGCAAAGTGTCGTGTAACGCTGGTTAATTTCTAGCCTAGTGAATTAACTTACTGATTTTTCAACAGTCAAAAAATTTTTTGTCTGAGGAAAAAAATTGCGGCTTGACAGTTTTTGTATAGAAAATATGTCAAACTGATAAAATTCTTCAGTAAAAAAATTATCTGGCTATTGAAAAATAAATAATTAGCATTAAATATCCAATATCTTGGAATAGGGATGATGACTAAAATTTTATTTTTAATCCGTCTTGGAGATTATTAAAAAATATTGGACACGTATTTTTTCTTTTTTTACGTAACCTAAAGATTACGGCGATACATTGAGTTAAAATGTGCCATGACGTCACGAGTATGTAGATTTTATACTTACTTGTGACGTAGCGACCCCCACTCCCCGACTTAAAATGCGTTTTATCTAAGTATTTTTTTATTAATTAAATTTTTTTTTTTTTTTTTTACCCAGGCATCATCCCTATTATGCCATTCAAAATTTGTAATTAATTTTACAAAAATAAATATATCTATTTTGTCCGCAGAAAGAACAAACGGGCGTAAAAACGAAATACGCCCAAAACCCGCACTCTATGATGCAACACGAATACGACTCGGTGTTCTTCGTGTGTCGCAAACCTTACTGTATGTAGCCACGTAGCAAGTTATAAGTTATTTATTATAAAAACGTTTTATATGTAGACTACTTTAAGATTAGAATGTACGAAATTTTTGTCCATTTTTTTTGTGGGCAACTGTTTGCCGATTTTTGCGCCACAGTTGCGACTCTATTACGCAGCTGGAAACAAAAGTTGTGTAACATAATTTTGTATTGCTAGAAACTTGTAGCTGGCAACATTCTAATGTGTTGATAGGACCGCTAACACGGGCAACTCTGGGCAATTTTGGTCATAAATTACGTCATGACAACATCAAGCCGGTTTTCTGTGATGCCAACATGTAGGTATTGTCGGTAAAAATATACCACCACACCATATTAAGCGATATTTTATTAAACTAGATTGCTCCACTACCTCGGGCAATAATTGCCCGCGTAAATGCATCCTGAAACATGTTTCCAGCAACACAACAACACGTTGCTGCAACAATGTTGAGCAACTTATGGCAACTGTTGCATAAAAGTCGCGCCACAGTTACGCCACCATCGAAATAAGCACAAAAACTTTATGAAGTAACATGGATACTACTTGTTAGTTATGTGTAGCTACGTAGTACATATTAATATATTATTTGTTTTTATACCATGTGAGGACGACAAGACGACAATAAATGAAAATACTGGCAATACTAGTAGAGTATTTTAAAATCGTTAAATACATACCTCAATCTAAACATCGAAATTAAAAAATCTCAATAGTGATGGGCTGACTATGGGTTTTGAAAATTTACCAACTCTACAGCTAGTTGGTAAATTTTCAAAACCCATAGTCAGCCCATCACTATTGAGATTTTGATGATTGGACTACAGGGTCAAATTAAATTAGCTAGCGAAAGGCCGCAGACGTTACGGGTATCGACATAAAAAAAAAAAAAAAAAAACATCGACGACCGCTAGTATAGTCCATTCGCGTTAAGAAAATTGTGAGTCATCGTTGTCCGCCGGCCTAGCCAGTCGGTCGCAACAAATAAGAAAGTTAAGTTCACAGTGAGCATTGTCGGCAGATTCTCATACGAAACGCTTGTGTCTTTTGCTACCCGATTGGTCGAGGGGTGGGGCTAGGTTAGGCGGCAACGATGACTGACTATTTTTTTTAACGCGAATGGACTACAGTGTAGTTACTAGTATGAGATGATATATGATTGAGACAATCTGTTTTTTTTTTGTTTTATCGTGTTTAAATATCCCATACCCATTACGTCTGCAGAGTTTTGCTAGCTAATTTAATTTGAACCACAATAGTTAATTGACTCAGGCGTGACTTCGCGGAAATCCATTATAAAATACAATAGTCGACATATATTTAGTAACCTAATCCGCTTAACTGTTCTTAAAAGAGTCATAAACCCTGTATGAAAACTAAAAAGGAATCTTACAAGGTTTATGTCTATTGCCGCGCGGCACGTGTCCCCGGCTTTTGCGCCTTCATTTTCTTTTGCGATCCTTTGTGCGGCACGGCCGGGCCCGCCGCGGCATAGATTACTAAATATACGTCATCTAATGTTTTTTTTTTTTGATCCAGTATTAAATATTATAATACTAGCTTTACCCGCCCCGACTTCGCACGGGTGGGTAGCTTTAAACCCTACCTACCCTACTTACCCTACCTTACCTTACCTACCCTACCTTACCTACCCTACCTTACCTACCCTACCTTACCTACCCTACCTACCCTACCTTACCTACCCTACCTTACCTACCCTACCCTACCTTACCTACCCTACCTTACCTACCCTACCTTACCTACCCTACCTTACCTACCCTACCTTACCTACCCTACCTTACCTACCCTACCTTACCTACCCTACCTTACCTACCCTACCTTACCTACCCTACCTTACCTACCCTACCTTACCTACCCTACCTTACCTTACCTACCTTACCTACCCTACCTACCCTACCCTAATTTTCTCAAACGTTCCGTTTAAACCTTCCCTGGACTATTACAAACATTTCAAAACCAAAATCAGCTAAATCGGCCCAGCCGTTCTTGAGTTATAAAATTACAACGAAAAGTGGCATTGACTTTTATACTCGTAAATATAGATTTGATTGAATTTTTGATTGTAGACTAAGAACTTCATTAGTTAGATGTACGAAGATTTTGTCGTATTGACGTCCTCATCGTGTATAAACATATTGAAAGATGAAATATTTTGAAGTAATGGTTTGGGGAATTATTTCATTTTATTTTGATCTTTATGTGGACCTAAATTCTGGCCTACACTCTTGAGTTTTGACGTAAAAACCAAGACTGGTATTAAATATAGTAAGTTAGTATGTAAAAATTTAATGCTTTCTGTTTCGAAGACTCCTCAAACCGTTATTTCAGAGATGGTTTTAGAACAGCGATACTGAACTCTTTTATCATTTGCCGCTACTTTCAACAAATCGTTGACTAAAATATTGAAGATTTAAAACGTCATCAATGTCAAAGTCAAACAATTTATTTCAATTAGGCACTTAAATGGCACTTTTGAACGTCAATTATACAAAAAATAGAATTGATTCTAGTCGCCCCTTCCAAAAGGTAGTTTTCGTATGGAGAAGAATGGGCAAGAAACTCCACAGTTACTCTTTTAAAATGTTTTTACAATATTTTGTATACATTAATTGAATAATTATATGTGAAGACGATGCATCTAGAATAAGATTAAGTAAATTGAATGTCTAAAATAAGTTTTAATATTATTTTTAACTGGCCAAATGCAATTTGGAGTTCAAACTCAAACTCAAACTCAAAGCATTTATTTCAAATAAACCAATTACAGGCACTTTTGAATTGTCAAGGGGTCGGTCAGTCAGAAAGATGAAGCTAGATGCCCATTCCAAAGCGTAGTAGGTACCTATGGAGAAGAACGGGCAAGAAACTCCACGGACACTCTTTTAAATCATAATTATGGTTACAAAATATTGGTTACATCATTCATGTTGAAGTTATACATGTGAGAACGATGCAAAACGTTAAAAGCGTCCGTAATAAAAATAAAAATTCAAAAATTAAATTAAATTAAATTAAAATAAGCCGTGGTAGCAAAGAGATGACCAGTCCCTACTGACGGCGCCCGTTCACGAACATGACGCATTCGCGTTCGTCGGATTCCGTTCCACCGTACAACATTTAGGAAAAAAAAAAACGTTTCTTTTAAGGGGTTCTTTATTTTTTTTACTTTTATTATTTGTTGTTATAGCGGCAATAGAAATACACAATCTGTGAAAATTTCAACTATCTACCTATTACGGTTCATGAGATACAGCCCTCTAACAGACATACGGACGGACGGACAGACAGCGGAGGCTTAGTAATAGGGTTCCGTTTGACACCCTTCGGTTACGGAACCCTAAAAACAGTATTGAGCTAAAATATTAAGGGTGTAATTCACAAACCACACTTTAACTTTACTTTCTTTAATAAACTAAGCGTTTTATACAAATATGAACATTATCTGTAAAATATTAAAGTTCATATTCGTATGAACCATTTGATCACATTAGCTTATACGAATCTGAACGTTATACCAAATCCAACTAAACGAGATAAATTTCATGCTTTGGGATTAAAAACTTTAACTTAATTGTGAAAGGTTCAGTTTCCATTGCAACAAAAATTATTTTATGACATTTATCGATAGTTTTTTCATTCAAAAATCCACTTATATTAAATGAGTTTAAAGTTGATATTTTAGTATCGCTGTTCTAAAACAACAGGGCAGCTGTAAGCCATGTATAATCGAAAGATCTCTACGCCACAAGATTAAATAAATAGGACAGTATAGTGGAGATTTCAGGTCAGTAGTAACACAGATTAATATAGATGGGACACACCGCAAACTCATTTAAATAAAAAGCGACTCTTGCTACAACACAATAAAGTGCAATTCAGGTCACACAGCGCTACCTACAGTTATATTCACCTAGAAGTTGCCTCTCTTTCTATCGCGTGACTCTTAGATCTTCTGACTACGTTACACTCACTGAATTGGCCCAACAAGACGGGCCCGCCGCGTACTTGTGGCTTCATACCTAAACTGCGGAGTGTCCCATCTTTATTAAACTGTGGTAGTGGGGTCAGTAATATAGAGTTACAGTAAACAGCTCTCATTGAAATATGTTTTGTAGCCAGTATGTTGGTTACGGATGGACAGATGTATTTGAATTCATTGTAGGGAACTTGCCCGGTTTTATTGACGTGACAACGTCTAATAAATCGATGAACGCCGGCTGCACGCACGAAAAAGTGTCCCGTTGCGCTCATTGTCCCGTTACGCTCATTGTCACGTTACGATCGTAGCGAGGGAAGGGAATGTTTTGTTATGACGTTGTCACGTTAAACTATCGTCTGTAAACCGACTTTACAGACAACTAATTTTTTTTAAAGTGTATCTTAAAGATGATATCGTCGTTAAGATGTCAAACATAAACAGTTAAAATACGCACAAATAATTTATAAGTTGCAATGCAAAAATTGTCTTTTAAAAAATCTTACTGACTCGACGTGACTTCACGCCTTTACAAATAATATTATTATATAAATTTCCAGTAAAATAAAAATAAAAAAACTTATTTGATTACACTTGTTTAAGCATAATATTTTTATGACGTCATTTACACATAGACAAATTGTCCATTGATTTTTTGGACGTTTTATCTCAAGGGTATTCAAAAAAAGGTAGATTTTAACCGCTCTCGTACTGTTAACGTACCCGGGCCGACCGAAACCTTAACCGCTCAAAACCCCCCCGCAGCGCGTCAGTTCAGTCATTTTCAAGTTTTTAAACCACCTTCTCAATCATTCAGTACATCTGTCTATCCATGAATCAACAAACATTATAACTTTATTATATAAATAATTTTTGTTTACGAAATCTAGTACATAAGCTGTTATCACAAAGTATTTTTTGTTTTAATTCTTGTGAGTCACTAGAATATGATAAAGGACGGAATATAAAATTCTTGCATCCATCTTATTAGACAACCTAACATCCCCTCAGCCGCATGCAAGCTGGCTTTCATAATCAATATTCTAGTTCGCCAGTTAGCCACATTTATTAATTTCCATACAGTAATATCGCCAAATTAATCAAAACAGCGAAATATTTGACATCTACGGCGATGTTGGCCACTTTCTGAATAAACGCTCTTAAGTATACCATTTATCAAAATACCACTAGCGAACCTGCAATGTCCCCCTTTAAGTTCATTATTATGACTTCATGTATTTTAGTGACTCGCAAGAATTATTTAATAATCGCCAACGCGATAGCGACTGAAACGTAAAAGATTTTTTTTTCTAATAAATAAGGAGTTTTAGGGCCTCATATTCCGTGCACATCAATACATAGTTATTAGTTTATCTCCTGATCATTAAAAAATACCCTTTTTACTGAAAATACATAAAAAGCGGTACTTTTCGAAAAGGAATGTATTATGAGTAGGTAGGTCTAGTTTCTGGAGCCTTATTATCATGGGTAGTTTGAACCATGTTCCCGATGTTGGTAAATATAATCCAGAGGCTTAGGTAGTTTTGTAAAAGTAAACAAATCGTAAAATGGGTTTTTATAGATGACACTTTCGTGTTTAAAAATATGATAAAACCAAATTAAATTTATTTTAGATTTTTACAATAGTTTCCTCTTTTTAACCGACTTCCAAAAAGGAGGAGGTTATATGTTCGACGCGTATGTATGTTTTTTTTTTATGTATGTCCGCCGATTTCTCCGTCACTTGTGGACCGATTTTGAAAATTATTTTTTTGTATGAAAGGGTATGCTCCCGGATTGATCCCATATAAATTTTATTAACTTTGCTTGGATAGGTTTTGAGTAAGCTTCAATAATAACTATTTTTCCCACTTAGTTTATGTGGATGATATGATGATAACTTCCTGTGACTGTTATTTACATAGCAGGTGCTGGTATTCGAATTTGTGTGGGGTAGGTACCACAATTAAAAAGTGAAAAATAAAAACTTTTTTTTCGGAAGTCGGTTGTTTTTTTTTTGTAAAAAGTTTTTATATTAATGTATGTTAAACTTTATGATTTATTTTTAAACTACACTTCGTAGATGCTCGCTTCGTAGATGTAACTGCTTGAGCACAATTTTTTAGCTAGATTCGTAATAATATATAATATTTTGTAATCTGTCTATTGTAAAGAGCCCAAACTCTAAACGTCAACGAATTATAACGTTGCTAAATTGAAGAGTACAACTGTGACGTAGCATGGCAACTGAAGTGACAGGTATTACATTTAGTCGGTTACTTGACAGCTGTCTCGTCACGTGGTTGTTTTTGTTTACCTCTACTTAACTACTTAACCCTATATTTAACACTATTTATTTATTATAAAAAATTTGATATTGTATGTATTGATGTGAACATGATAGCCAAAATAAGAGCCGCAGCTGATATCTTTGTAATGATACGACTGTGTCGAGTTTTTCTTATGGTATAGTGGATTCATGTATCCATCCATTCTATAGATATCCAAGTTAGTAAAAATTTAGACGTGCGAATCTAACCTGCGTTCGGAATTTATTTGCCTAACATGTAAACAAACATGAGTTTTAGGAAAAACAACTGTAATTCTAACACATAAGGTTCAGTTTGCGCTACAGCTTCAATTTTTTTAACTTTTTCAACAGTACTAGTCGGTCTAAAATCAACTTTATTTACATTTTCATAAAGTTGATGTTTGTCTAAGTGGAAAACTCGTGTTTTTTTACATGTTTGGGGAATAAATTGCGAATGCAGATTTTTTGCAAGTCAGCGCTATACTGACTTACTGTACTGTCAAAATACTAGGCTTGTATAAACCTGTCTTAAAGCACATGTTAACACAGATGGCTCTCTCCGCAAAATCATTTAAATAAAAAGCTTGCTACGACACAATAAAATGCAATAGGGATGATGAAAACATTTTTGTTTAGTTCATCATGGAGATTATTTAAAAAAAAATTGGACACGTATTTTTTCTTTTTTTACGTAATCTAAAAATTACGGCGATACATTGAGTTAAAATGTGCCATGACGTCCTACGTATGTAGATTTTATACTTACATGTGACGTAGCGACCCCCAACTTAAAAATGCGTTTTATCTAAGTATTTTGTTATTAATATGATAAAGCAAAAAATACGTGTCTAATATTTTTTTTTATTATCTGACTGACGGACTAATTAGTTTTTTTTTTTTACCCAGGCATCATCCCTATTCAGGTCGCACAGCGCTAATTACCTACAGTTATAAGCACCTAGAAGTTGCCTCTGTTTCTATCGCGTGACTCTTTATATCTTCTGACTACGTTACACTCACTGAATTAGCCCGACAAGACGGGTCCGCCGCGTACTTGTAGCTTCATATCTAAACTGCGGAGTGAACCATCTGTATTTATCTGTTCTTTAAGAGCGTATATACAGAAAGTGGGCAACGTCGCAAATAGCTGTCAAATATTTCACTGTTTTGATTAATTTGGCGATATTATTGTATGGAAATAAGAAATGTGGCTAACTAGTGAACTAAAATATTGATTATGTAATGCAATTATTAATATCGTAACACCGAATATTTAGTTTTAGATGTAAAAAAAGTATTTGGAAACTTTCCAAATGCCTTTTTTGCACCTAAAACGGTTACCACATCAAATTCAATGTTATAATTGCAATTGACTAATATTCTAGTTTACTAGTTAACCATATTTCATATTTCCTTACCTTATTGCCAAATTAATCAAAATAGGAAAATGTTTGACAGCAATTTGCGACGTTGCCAACTTTTTGGATGAACGGTCTTAAGCATTTTTGTTTACACTTGTATAAATACAAAGGAAAAGCAGATCGGCTACGTACACGCGTCCGCATATAAGTGATACATTGTATAGTAATAATAACTTGAATAAATAATAAAATAAATATAACGTAGTTTCTAGCGTACAAGGGGAATCTAAACTTGGAATAAAAGCTGTAATAATAATTCTTTAATTGTGTAATTATTATGTTTTTGGTGCGTTGACTGGCTAGGAAAATAATAATGGTTATAGAAAATCTAAAGGAAAGCTACAACAAAGCATCACACCTGTTTCCCGGAAGGGTTAGGCAGAGGAACCTATAGTACACCCACTCAGTCGTTTCTTAATATTTACTAAAAATAAGTGTGTTGAAGAAAATGTATGCAAAATGATCAAACTATAAATAAAAAAATCTGTATTTTTAACAGTAAATTAATTCTTCTTTATCGTATCCTACATTTTCTAGCCACTGAAAAGTGTATTTCGTGCATAAATACACTTCTCAGTAGTCAGTACGTACGCATGCGTATTTGCAATACTTTATTTCCCTAGCCAGTTAATAAAAAAATTGTTAGTTAAAATATGTATTAAAGGGTTCTAATCGAGCTACTATTTTATGTGTCGGCTCGAAACCATGCTTTATTATTGAAATAATGTTTTTGACGTGTAGCGTAGGTACAATACGCGCTACGAAAGATGAGACTTGACCGCGCCTCCCGCCGCTCTGGCGCCCGATGACGCCCCGGCGCAGACCTCATACCGCTAAAGAGACCCATAAATCGTCTACTGCGCAAGTCATACCACGTGGAGTATCAAATCTCATTTTTAATAGCACGTACACTCTGTTCATTTTATAATGATTGGCAGCATTAGTATCACGTTCAGGTAAATGACGTATCCTGTTGCACAAACATATTAAATTAGCTAGCGAAACTACGCAGACTTGATGGGTATGGTTTTTTTTTTTCTGTTGTTACAATTTCAATTTCAAAGTTTAGAAAATCTTAATTTTTTATTTTATCATTATAATTATATCGATACCTTTCTCGTTTGTGCAGCTTTGCCTGTTTTTTTTTACCTTGTATTAAATTATACACATCATGACATCACACATAAAAATTGTTTTTTTTAGAGTTGTGGCTTTAATCAAAAAGTAGTTATTCTCCTAAAGTAATTTTTTTTTTACAGTCATTATAAAATGAACACAGTTTTAAATCACTATGATCTTCATTTTGATATATTTAATATGTTATAAGTCCGTTGAACCGAGATTTGTATCAGTCTGATGACAGTGACGCGTATATCCGTCAAATATGAGTTAAGAGGAAGATAGAGGGAGAAAGAGATAGAACTCAAAATTCATTGGAGTATTTTATAGTTATTTTACTTCAATTTGTGCTTTAGTGTCTATATCAAAGTATGTATTTTCTCAATAAGATTTCTATATTATTTTTGCAAATCTGTTACTGTTTCAAAAATTTTGTGAGGTGTTTTGCAAACATTTATTGAAATTCTTGAATTTCAATAAGTAATTGATTTTCTCTATTATCGACTAGAGAAACGCATAAACCAATTTGTTTAATATAAATAAATAAATAAAAATCTTTATTGCAGACCACATGATCCATAAATAACGACGATAAAAAAATAAAAAAATAACATGCAAATTTAAAATAACAAAAATTAAAATCTAGCTTTACATTAAATTATTCTTCAGAATATTTAATTTTTATCGGCACTATAGCGCAAATAGAATAGAGTATATTATAAGTATTGTATTAGTTTTTGTCCACACCTGGGATCACAAACAGCTGGGCTTAAGTATTACAGAAGGTACTGATTAAAATTAAAATTGGCTATTGGTTGCATGTTGTGAACACTTTTATTTGTGAGACTTGTGTATTGAAGAAACAGTAGAACAATTTGAAACAAATGTAAAAAAAAAATATTAGATATTACCAAAGTGATGTTGTAGTAGTTGTAGTTTGATCAAGACCGCCGTTCCGCGCCTTAGGTACGAGTATGTGCGTGGTTCACGGGGGGTAGTGTAGGCCGCTCATTCATCAATGCTAACGGCGCGCGGCGTCCCGCCCGCCGCTCATTCGTCAACGCTGCCCCCCGCCTCGCCGCGCAATCCCCAGGCGCGGAACAACGGCTTTTTTCACTTTGTTCTGTTGTTAAAACTTATGTCAAATTAATATCATTCGTTGTTGTTATTCTACTTGCGTATTTGCACAAAAATTCGCTTTATTTTTTTTTTATAAAAACTGAACTTTATTTCAATAGAAAAGGGTTTGTTTTGAATTACCCAAGTAACGTGAATGTTTTGACAAATACGCAAATATTTGTCTACAGATTTCCTACCTATCATGCTTTTAGGTAAGGTAGTAAAGGTAGGCAAATAGTCTTCAAGACACTGTAAACTGCTACATTTTATTTGTTACAAGTTGTTCTACTGTTTAAAACGCACTGTTGTTAATTTGTTAAGCGAAGAGATTAAAAACAATGATTTATTGGTTAATTTATTATTTCATTACGTATTCCTAGCTCTTAAAATCCCCATTCTAACCTGGCGATATTCACGCCATAGGCAGATTAGTCTATGTTTACTTGCATAACCAGTAATCTGCTTTTAACTATGGTTGTCTAACGACTGACACTGTCATGGCCACCATCAGGGATTTTAATTTTCATAACACAAAAAAATTGTCGCAAAATATCAGAATTTGTCGGTCACTGGTTCAAAAGTTATAAGGATTTATAGGTGGCCGCTCTGGGAAACATCACGAAAAATTGTCGTAAACTCTTTGATCTAGCTCTTGGACTATACTTTAAAAATAGAACTCATTATGTCTTCTAAACTAAGACCCGACTAAATCTGTGACTTGGCCAAAAATTGCGACTAATTAGCGACAACGACAACATTTGGGAGAAAACAGATCTTCGCTAGGCGTTATCAAAATTAAAATCCCTGATGGTGGCAGTCCCACACGAAATTGCTGAACCTCAGCGGTTCAGCAATTTCGTGTGGGACTGCCACCATCATACAAAAAACATTACCTTCCATTTTGGCTGGCCGCACTCGGCTGTATAATAGTTAGTCGTAGTGTGGTTACTCATCTAAGGTAGATCAATCGAGCTGCCGATGCTGCATTCTTAGTTAGCGCCACTTGCGTCATCGTTGCTTTGACCGCTACCATAGCCAAGGGTAGGTGGCCCGCCGGGCCATTTGTTATTGGTGCTTGTAATTCCATAATGAAACCCGGCTGCCAAGTGTGGCCCCATGGTTTGCCATAATCGCTACGCTTGGTTGGCGATCGCAGTATGGCGTTAGAAATGCATAGAGAACACTGCTGCCTATTCTCTAGTAAGTCCCTAAGTCGCCTTTTACGACACCCACTTGTAGAAATAGGGTGATGCTATTCTTTAAATTCAGCACGACCACCATATAAACGGGTTTTGTCAACGGAAGAATAGACAAAATGACAGATCAGATTCACAAACACAATCTGTCATTTTGTCTATTCTTCCGTTGACAAATCCCATTTGGACGACGGCACCGTATACTTTTACAGAATTGAAAATAAAGCAACCAAATAATCTGTTAAAGTTTTATTCAAATATTGTATATAATACCTCCCAATTTTATTTATATCTTCATTTGAATGGTTCATCTTCGCATACGTTAGGAATTGCCGCCTTAACTTCAATAGTTTCTGTGGGTTTACGAACTGCGTGTAGCCCGCTTCTAGGATACATCCGGGGTAGTCGGGGAATTTGACTTCGCCGTCCATGTTTAGTTGTTTAGCTTCGAGAATCTGTTTTGATATAGACTGTGTGACTTTGTCTAGTTCGTAGAGGAAGTTTGTTGAAGTTAGTGGTGCCTAAAAACGGTAATTGTAATGAGTAAAATGTAGATGCTTGCATTTGATGATGATTGATTTTTATATGGTCAATGGCAATGAAACTCGGCTGTGAAGCCTACAGACAGCAATGAAACTCGAACACATCGAATTAATAAAAAGGAATATGCCTTCAACATGAAATGCTGAAATGCGCTGTTTTGAATTATTGTCAGCCAATTGCCATGTTATCCTATACTTACTAGATAGTTAATTGATTCAGGCGTGACTGCGAAAATCCATAATAAAATACAATAGATGACGTATATTTAGTAACCTAATCCGCGTAACTGTTCTTAAAGTCATAAAGAACCCTGTATGAAATCGACACGTGTTTCACCTCTCAACAAGGCATCCTTAGGATGGCTATTGACTTGTTGCGAACCCGGGACCCGACGTGTGGACACGTCAAGCGTCGAGAGCAGTGTATCCTATACTATAACTATAATAATAGGGAAATCGTCCTTTGACAGAAATAAACAAAATTTTGGTGATTTTTACTCTAGTTTTGTGACAAGAGAATCGGCACTAATATGGTTTTAGAAAATTTAATATAAATAAACAAGTTACTTACATTCTGTGTACTCATATTAGGAGGCGGGGGTTTCTTCTCAAACAGCACTTTGTAGACATCTTCCAAGTTGAGCTCATCTGTCGGCTGCACTGTGAACAGCGGGCTGTCCCATCTGTTGTTGGAGTTTGGTTCCTCAAACCTGGAATCATGATTGGTCAGTTTAAGACAAGTAAGTATTCAGTATTGCTGGTTGATTGGAGCATCACTTTATTTAGCAAAAAATTACTAATAAGTCGAGCAGAACTGTGTGTGGAAAAATCGTGTAGATTTGTTCCTTGCTCCTTCTTTATGATTTATTCCTTGACTTAAGAGCGTTTATTCTGAAAGTGGGCAACATCGCAAATAGGTGTCAAATATTTTGCTGTTCACTAGTTAGCCACATTTCAAATTTCCATACATTATTTTTGCCAAATCAATCAAAACAGGTAAATATTTGACAGCTATTTGCGACGTTGCCAACTGTTAAGAATAGCCCTCTTAAATTATCATATAGTTGTTAGTATTTATGTTCCATTTATATTTGATAGGGTTACCATTTCGTAACCTAACAAAATGCTTTTCAGTACTCATTGAATTCTTCATATTTTTAGATGAATACTCCAACATCAGATATGTTCAGACGGATGATAATCCTGGATGAATTTCTGAATTATTCATTAACAATAGCAAATTAAAATAATGTGGAGTCTCAACAGACGATAGGTTATTGGTATTCTAAAATCTCTTACCTAAGCCTGGTCAAAGCATTAAATACTTCTTCAGTATAAGGAACACAATCATTCTGTGTCTCTGTACAATTTCCTTCTGTAACACTCTGTCTCTTCAGATTAGCTTCCCAAGCTTCATCATGGTTCCTGATAGTGTATACTGTGCATTGTGTTGACTTTGATGCTTTTGAAGCACAGTAAAGTTCATATCGGTAGCCTGAAAGATTATGATAAATTATGTTAGCAACATTTTCATACTTCATACAATACTGCCCATGAATCATGGCTGGTCCCATGGTATAATAAAACAAGGTATGGCATTCCGGGAGCGACACATGCCTACGTCACTATTCAGTTGCCACTTTATTGCAACAGAACTCGAATTTAAGGAAAGATTTTCAATCACCATTCTGTTAAAAAATATATACAAAGCATTGAAATTGTCGTTTCGTTTGTCTTATCAAACGAAACAAACATATACCAACGTAATTTTTAATTAAAACCTCTTTATTGTATCAGATTCGCATAAGTAATAGAGGAGGTTGGGGAGTTATTATTACACACTACTGGTAACACAGAAACGGGCTGTCTAATTGACATTCTGACATTTTGTCATGTATCGCTATTCTTGTCGAACCCGTATGTTGGTCTCGCTCAGTCCCATTGTACACAGTGATTCTCAAACATTTTTTTGTGGACGTCTAACAAGTTGGTTTGAAATTTTTTTTTCTTTGACCACAATATCAAAATGGTTAAAATATTTTTTGTTTTTTGATTTTGAATAAAACTTCGTAAGTAGACGAGTTTAACAATGTGTTTGAGTATTATTTTAGTAATCCCTAGAATCCACTTATTATTAAGAATGAATATACACTTATATTATGAATGCTGAAGTAAATTTATCTAATTTGTATTTTTTTTTGTCTAGGGAAACCTACAACGCGCGGGTAGAGCTACAGGCAAAAGCTAGAAGTAATTTAATAATTATGTCAATGTTTTATAAAATTTCCCCAGACTAAAAAGTTTGAGAACCATGGATAGCGGTGATGACGTAGTCTTGTGTCTCCCACGTGACCATTGTGTTTCGGAGTGCCATACCTTGTTTTATTATACCATGGCTGGTCCGTAGTTTGTGTGCAGAAGGCTGTGCAATAATATTTTTTAGGAACCAAATGGTGGCATGCGTGAGTGAGAGAACATGCGCGAAACTTCAGAGAGCCTATGTTCATCAGACCGGCCATGATTCATTGGCCATATTGTAAAACACAATATTTCTCTTTTAGTCTGTCTGCTAGTGTGCTTGGTATTGGTAATCTCTATAGCAGCCCGGGCAGATAGTCCGCTTGTGTGGGCGTTGGCCGATCGAACGAGATCTGTTTTAGTTATTAAGTACTAACATAGGCTAAGTAAGATTGTTACTAACACAATAGACCTCATTTGTTGTCTGAAAATTAATAAATAATAATAATAATACTTAAAAGGGACCTTGTTAAAACTAGCACTGGTTAAAATAGTCTAATTACTATTTGGAAGAGGCCCCATTTCAAAGCAAACTTTGAAATACTATCAAGAAAAAAGAAAAAAAAAACAAGTTTTGAAGTGGTAAACTAAGGAAAGTATTGTAGTCGTAAATGGTTTTCGAATATTTGTAAATGTTTTCTAGACTCTCCAACAGTGTTTAGGGTTCCACTTCTAGTTATTTAAACAAGTATTTACATACAAATACAGTTCAACAGATTGTCTACTTTAGTCGTTTTTTTACCTTTAATATAGTTACTTCCATCCAGTATAACGATATTGTCCTTTCCAATAAGCTTCAATACTTCTGATTTAAGGTATCCCCTCACTCTTTTCTCTTTCTGTGAGTCCAAATATGTTGAGTTCTTGTCATAACCTAACTTTACAATAGCTTCGTCTTCAGATATTATTTCCACCTTTTTCCCATGTTTATTTACAAAGAAATCTTTCAGTTCTGTTGCTCTTGATGTTTTGCCACTCACTGGTGTACCACAAATTAATATTAATGGCATTTTTTGGGGGTTTTATGGGTTTAATGATTCAAAACTGTAGTATGAAAACAATGTCTTCTTGTCAATGTCAAAATCAATAAGTGTGTCAAAATCAGCTGCTGTCACTTGCGTTTTGTTAAGCGTATTCTGCGTAGTAGATTCGTAAGTTTCTATCGTGATTTCAAACTGTATTGCAAAAGTCCTCCTAGATCTAGCCCATTTAGCCCGTTCATTATAAAATATTAAATCTTGGATAGTTTACTTGACAGTTATCTAGGTAAGGAATTAAACATCAATGACAGACAGTTTGGTTTTAGGAATGGGTTATCAACCGAGACTGCTATAATGACTCTAAAGAGTACGGTGCAATATTACACTGGGAGGAGGACACGTGTGTTTGCATGCTTCTAGGACCTATCCAGGGCTTTTGACCTTGTCTCATATGACATCCTATGGGAAAAGTTGCTGAATGAAGCTAACCTGTCGCCAGAATTAATTAATATGTTTAAGTTCTGGTACGGTAACCAATATAACACTGTGAGGTGAGCAGGCGCATATTCAGATGTGTACAGGTTAGAGTGCGGGGTGAGGCAAGGGGGTCTGACTTCGCCCAAGTTATTTAATATATATATATATGAATAAGCTGATCGAGGAACTCAGCAGCACTGGCATCGGATGCTCAATAGATGGTGTGTCTTTTAACAACATCAGTTATGCTATGGTGCTGTTGAGTCCGTCGATCAGTGCTCTCAGGAAGCTGTGCAGCTGCATATATGTGAGTGCTATGCTGGAGCCCATGGATTAAGGTATAATGCCAAGAAAAGCGAGCTGTTAGTCTTTATGGCTCAAAATAAGACTTATGAGGTGGTACCACCAGTCTCACTATGTGGTGCAACTCTAGACAGAGTAAAGCAGTTTAAATACCTTGGTCACTTGGTTACCTTGGTTACCTTGGTTACTGGGTTACAGAGGATGGCACTGTGAACTGTGATATGGAGAGAGAACGCAGGGCATTGGCCGTACGATGCAACATGCTGGCCCGCAGATTTGCAAAGTGTGACAACAATGTCAAGATCACATTGTTTAGGGCATATTGACAGGCTTTTTATACTTGCAGTCTGTGGACCAGGTACACGCAAAAAAGTTTAATGCCCTGCGTGTGCAATACAACAACGCTTTTAGGATACTGCTGTCACTGCCACGTTATTGTAGCGCGTCAGGGATGTTCGCAGCAGTGCGTACCGATGACTTCTTTGCGGTCATGCGTAAGCGAACCGCGTCACTATTGCGTCGAATGCGAGACAGTGACAGCAGTCTCCTGAGCATTGTTGCTAGCAAGACTGAAGGCCGCCTGATGGGGCACCTGTGTGCAGTGCATGTATTGTTGCCAGGTGTCTCCAGAAGATGGCTTAATAGATATAGGGTTGTTTAAGTTGTGTTGTGTTATTGTTATATGTTGATGTTTTTCTTAATTAATTATACTAACATAGTTTATGTAATACTAACAAATTCGCTTAGTAGCAAGTCACCAGATTCTCAACTCACCAGATTCTCAACTAACCAGATTCGCAACTCACCAGATTCGCAACTCATCAGATAATGTACTATCGAACAAAGAAATTATATAACTTTCAAATTAATATAATAGCCTGGGGAAGTTACGCCGAATTTTAGGCTAACTTTGCATTAGCGATTTTTTTCATTTAACGTGTAGGGTATGGACAAGGGAGTATGTTAAACTGTATACCGCGAAAAGTTTACACCCGCGTGTACGTTTTTTTTTTAAGAAAACATCTAACTTCAATTTTACGTGGTAGGTAAAAATATTAACAGACATGTTTGTATGGAGTATTTGTCGAAGAGATTAGGTATCACAAGTAGGTAAAACAAATACATTTTCATCCACAGATATTAACGTAAAAATAAAATTAAGTTTTTTTTTTTTGTACTTCACGTAAAAATATTAACAGCAGTTTTTTTGCATTCAATTACTTAATTAAATATTTTAATACGCTATTTAACAAAATTAAACATATTGTACTAGCGCAAGATATTAATAAAAGTTTTTTTGCAATAACGGTTCAGGCAAAAATGTAACAGAGTTAAATTTGGTCTAACTTTTATTTATAGGCTCTATCTGCTGTTAATATTTTTGCTTGAAGTACAATTAAATAAAATCGTAATTTTATTTTTATTTAAATTTCCGTGGAGGTAAATGTTAAATTCTGAAATAATATATTAATTTTACGAATTGTTTACATAATATAACCAAAATTTTCCTGTAAACTATTTTGCCTCAATTTTCATTCACAAAAATGCGTTTTTGTTTTGTTTACCTTGATGCGGTGCTGGAAAACGTTATTTTTTTAAATATTATTTGAAGAGCTAAGTTCAAAAACACGATTCAGGAAAAAATCGCTGTTACGATTTTGTGCAGGGTTCAAACCTAATTTCCCCGGTCTATACGACTATTTTACTGATAGACAACCTAATTACATAAATTTGAAAAATCCATTCAAATGCACAAGAGGTCGGATTACATTGCTGATAGACAACCTCATTTCATAAACATGTTTATTTTCTTCCTGTAGATTTATTAAGAAGTATTGTGACACTGACGTATTATATTTTCTAAAAGTTTAGTTTGTGAGTGGTTTGCGATCTTTGCATAAATAGTTATCGATATTTGCGATTCAAAATTAACATGGCTGAGATCGGTGTAAAATTTATAAAGAGTCAAAGAGGTAACATGGTTTTATTGTATGAGGGCTATAAGTATAATTTCAATGTAAAAAACAAATCGGGAACCACTAATTGGAGATGTTGCAATCAAAAAGAATGCAATACCTCAATTACCTTGAACGCTAATAATACCATTGTAAGAGAAGGAAGACATTTGTGTACCCCAGACCAGATCCGAAATTTAGTTGATGCTACAATGGACGAATGCAAGAATGCAGTATGTGTCAATTTAAATACTGTGCCAAAAATATTCGAAGAACATTTTTATAACAATGTGGCTAATAATGAAATGGCTGTGCATGAGATTCCTCCGTTTCTTTCTAAGAAGGATACTTTATATAGGGCACGAGCAAAATATTTGAAAGTAGGTCGTGGTGTGATATCTAATACTAAGGATGTAAAATTACCGGAGCACATTGTTAAAGATTTCTTTTTATTTGACGACGGCGATGAAAATAAAATAATTATTTTTGGTACTCAATTGGCAAAACAAAAGTTGAAAACTGTTACTACATGCTACGGGGATGGCACTTTCCTAGCGGCACCTAAGCCGTTCTATCAAATTTATACAGTACATGCGGACTTATCACACAATGAAAATGCAGTTGGTTTTGTGCCTCTAGTTTACGCATTTCTTCCTGACAAATGCCAAAATACATACTATCGTTTTTTTCGGGTACTAAAGGAACAATTTGGCATGAACATAAAAACATACAAATGTGATTATGAAATTGCAGCGATGCAAGCGGTGAAAGAGGTGTTTTCTGATGCATTAGTAAAGGGATGCTATTATCATTTTCAGAATGCCAATTGGAGAATGAGCAAAAAAATTGGTTTGAGCGATACTCGCGAAGGTAAAAAAATTACGCATCTTTGCACTTTATTACCTTTACTACCACCAATAATAATTCCTGAAGCATATTTAGGCATTTGTGAAATAGCACCACAAACTGAATCTTTTATGAAATTCAAGAACTATTTTGATTATCAATGGATCATAAAAGTAACCAGTGAAGTTTTTAGTTGTTATGGAGAAAAGAATAGGACCACTAACGCCATCGAAGGGTGGCATAGACGCTTAAACACAAAAATAACAACTAAACCATCATTGTTTAAATGTATTTTAATTTTGAAAAAAGAAGCAAATGTCCAAGATATCAAAATTAAAAAAACCGCTTTGCATTTTAAGGAAAACCAAAGAAGTATTAAATTATTACAAAAAGATGAAAGAATTAAGAACATTATTTCGGATTGCTTAAATAGTAAAATTAGTGTAAGTGATTGTATGACGCATATAGCTACTTTGAGTTACCATACCTTCTGAATCATTATTATTATAGTTGGTGGTCCTTCATGTTGGTGGTCGAACTAAAGGTATCCAATTGACGTCGCGAATATAATAGAATGTCCGTATTATTTTGGTTTTGTTTCGTTTTTTTTTTGTGAATAAAGTATTCTTTTATTTCTGGCAGCTCTGCTTCTGGCATTTTGTGGCAGAATAATTCAGTGTAGTTAACTTATTTCACCTGGGTTAAAAATAACTTAGTGCATTAATCCAGGTTTACTTTTAGTATAGGTACTTAATGCACCTAGGTGAATAATATTTACGAAAAGTATTGTTAATGCACCTAGGTGAAAGAAGTTTAAGAATTCCGTATTATTTCGGTTTTGTTTCGGATTACCTACAAAATTTTTTTTTTTTTGGTCAATAAGGTACCTATTCTGTTATTTTATGTGATTTTGTGTTTCATTGTACATTTGGTGAGTTGCGAATCTGGTGAGTTGTGAATCTGGTTAGTTGAGAATCTGGTGAGTTGAGAATCTGGTGACTTGCTACTAAGCGAACAAATTATGGGTAATGTACCTGACTTAAAAATTAATAAATAAATAAATTATTGAAGCAATTCCTTGATAGATATGTATTCAGACGATTCGATTTTATTTTACTTAAACCGCTAGGTGGGGGGGCACGTGCCACTCGCACGAGGCCTTCTGATCAATGATGATTCATGATGAATGATCTGATTAAGTCTCAGTCTGCAGTCATCTCTCCAACCATTCTCTATTCTCGCTCACACTCTAGTTCATCCCCTCATAACGGTGGTTGTTCCTGTTCCAAATTGCAGAAAGTCGACAATATTAAAAGAGTGTCCGTGGAGTTTCTTGCCCGTTCTTCTCCATAGGAACCTACTACGCTTTGGAATGGGCAACTAGCTTCATATTTCTGACTGACTGATTCCTTGACAATTCAAAAGTGTCAATTTAATTGAAATAAATGCTGATTTCAGAGGAAGGTTTAGGACAGGGACACAAAAAAAAAACACCAACAATATTTTTTTTTACTATTTCTTTTTTTAAACAATTGCACATTACTTAACTCTAGTAAAAATAAATAAATAAATTAAAAGGGAGATCAAATAAAGAGATTATAAATTTTACATCAGAATGGAAATGGCAAGTCAGGTATATTCACAGCGCGATCAGAGGGCATAATATGAACTAAGTATATTACCAGGCAGTTAGTGGCGATTTGCTAGGTATCAACCCGTAATGGGCCCACGTGGTGGCTGACGGCTTTCAGTGGAAACATTTTAACTAGACTGTAGAGTGTAGCATGATGTAGCTTAAATGTTCCTACAGCTATTATATGTACTATCGAAGAACTTCATATCTAAGCAGTTTGAAAACAAAATCCCGTGGACGCGATGACTACATCTGTTACCGCCCCGGTTCTATGGCGGCCGAGCGCTGCAAGCAGAAATAGTCCTTACGGTGTATAGATATGAACTTCTTCGATGGTACGAGTATATTCATGACTATAATTTGATATATACCGCCTGGTAATTGCCGGTCATGTAAGCCCTCAAGGTCGATTTGATCAAGCCTGATCGCTATCTTAAGATAATATAACACATTACTTTAAAATATACACTCAATTAAATAACATTTACAGTTTACATTTAAGTATTTTACAGATTTCAACAATGTTAACTACCATTATTAGGGAAATCAGCAGGGCTTAACGAGTAAGCGCCCTTCAGCCCTCAACTCTGTCCCTAATGATGGAATATAGTTACAATCGACCAATCTTATTTGAGCTTCCGCGGGCGCCCTCCGACGGGCGGCCGGGTAAGCACTCTGGGTTGCCATTTATAATTCTGCCGCACGCTCTAAATAACAACAAAGTTTACAGCCTTGTTTTCGATATGTGTTGAATAATGCCTTAGGCAAGTACTTGGCTCTTCCAAATACTTTAAATATTGTATTTAAAAGAACTCTCATGAAAATTCACGCCACCAGTTGGCGTCACTTTGACAAGAGGTCTTCGATTTCGACACTAAATAAAATATATGATGCCGTTCATCTTTCTTTTCATGCATTCGTCCACCATTCGGTCAACAGTACGACTAGAGTCCACGCCACCACTGAAGTGAAAAGTGAAAAGTTGTGGAAATACATTTTTTTAAATGCAATTTGTTGCAATGACATAGACACTAGCGCTGCGTTTTTCCGCACTTGAGTGGCGGTGCGGACTTAAAATAAATTATACGCTTTGACACTTTTTACAGGTGCGTGACCTGACGTCTAGTGCTGCCACCTAGTGAACGTCATTTCAGATGACCTTCATTCACATGCCGAGATAGGCAATTTTGGTTACTACCCCCTCTTAAGTGTATTATCTATGTTCACAACCACTTTCGGTTTTGTACAGTCAGTAGGTATTTCGTACAAAGAATTTGTACGCGGATGTCTTTTGTAGGTACGGTATCTAATGGGCGTTTGCTCCAGTGGAAAACGCCCATATGAGTCTATATCCTTTTGGTCCCTCTTAGAAGTCAATATAGTTCATATGCTCGGACACGACTCCTCGTATCCAAGTGCTGGTGACCTTGACGTTGTGGTAGATGCCAGGCTGGTGGTCTACTCCGCAGCCGAAGCCGGCAGACGTGATGCCGACGAGGTAGTAGCGGCCGTTGTCCGACACTATTAGGGGGCCGCCGGAGTCACCTGGAAAATGACTGACAATATTAGTTAGGGTTAACACTTTCGACTCCACCCATTTCTGATAGAGCTCATTCGCCATGGCGCCATACATATTGCAAGTTGACTCCAAGAACCTCACCGGCATAACGTTTGCCCTAAAGTTAAGCCTGGAGGAATGTCACCGGCATTAGGTTTGAAATCTTGTTAAAATACACAACAGATTTTATTTTCACAGTTTATGATGCCGAATTCGCTAAGAAAAACCTACATTTAAAATGAGCCCTCCGCGAGAGCTCCTGGCATCCCATATACTTATGCCATAACGTGTTAAATGGTGTTTTGGATTCAAGATGTACTTAGGTACCATTAAGTTCTTTGAAGCTTGATCAGAAGAGATCTGAACCTGTTCGGAGGAGAAGGAGGAACTGCTTTGTCGCGTTCTTCGAGTGGAAGGGAGGCCGGTCCATCAGAGATCTCGGTATGAGCTAAGGACGGTTATTATAATTATCTTGTCTTTTTATTCGATGAAGTAAGGGATATACTATCTACGTCATCTAAAACAAAAGGATTTGGGTAACCAAGGGGTCTGAAACGATGAAAGCAGAGTCTCAAATACCTTTAATATTGACTAGCTGGAGGATAGTTTATTGACTCAGGCGTGGCTTTGCGGAAATCCATGATAAATACAATAGACGACGTTTATTTAGTAACCTAATCCGCTTAACTGTTCTTAAAGAGTCATAAAGAACCCTGTAAGAAATCGATATATGTTTTGCCACATCAACCGCCGCACAGCGATCGGAGCTTGACGTGGCAACATGTGGTGTCCGGGTTCGCAACAAGTCAATCGCCATCCTGAGGATGCCTCGTTGAGAGGTGAAACACGTGTCGTTTTCGTACAGGGTTCTTTATGACTCTTCAAGAACAGTTATGCAGATTAGGTAACTAAATATACATCGTCTATTGTATTTTAGCTGGAGGATATCCATTATAGTTCTTTTTTCTTTTGTGCATTATTAAATCGCATAGTACAATGATGTTAAGTAAGAGGACAAGTTAAATGGCTAGATGATTACCTAAGCAAGCATCCTGGTGTCCGTCCGAATGTCCAGCGCAGATCATCTCAGAGTGAATCTCCACCGAGATCTGTTTACTTCTGTGCCAGTTGATGCACTGTTCTTTACCTGAGGACAAAATGTATTATTAGCTTTTTCTGAGTATTTAGTAGGTAGGTACTTGTTTTTTAGTAGGACTGCAACAGCCTATTTCAAGTTGGGGGTCCTATTTTAGTCAGGGCTCTATCCAGAGACGCGTTTTAAGTTAAAACGCTGCGGCCTCCAACCTAACCTGTTAGCCTAGGTGGCAAAGAACCATCCAATTTTTGCTGACCGAATTCTGTTAAATATAGAACATAGCCTTTAACAAGAGGTCTCTCGTTCAAGGTGGGGGAAGTTCTTCTTACCCACCACAAAAAATATATAGCTTAAAAATCATGATGAAAGGCCCTTTCTTTTTTTTGCTTTATGATGGCTACTACAGTCTTCAATTACACAGTCACTTACTAAGTATAGGTACCGTCGCAGACCTCAGCATGTTAGTCCCAGTATGTCCTGTGCTGGCATCAGTCTTGCCCCAGCCAGCTATCACTCCGGCCCTGCCTCTTAGCTCCATGTCTCTCTCTGGCAGACATATCGGCAGGATGTGGGTTGTGTAGGCGATGGGACGGGACAGTTTGAGAAGCGCTATGTCGTAGCGGTCAGGTTGCGTCATACGAAATTGGAAGAGGGGGTGCAGGATTTTTTGGACGACCCTGTAATATGAAAAAATATGTAAAATTGTGTAAGTCAAAAAGAATTGCAAAATTATAATCATTTAAAAATCTATATAGCTCTCGAAATTGTATGTGTTTGATAAGACTATTTCGTAAAAATATGACTATTTCGAGCTATATAATTATGATTTCCATTTTGTTGACTATCATTTTACTCTTAATCACCCATTTCCACCCACATTTGCATCCGCATGAGCTCCGTATTGATGAATGCGGATGCGGATTTGGTTGCGGCGGTCTAAATAAATACGGAAGCATCCGCAACTGCGGATGCGGATGCTAATATCCGCAACATCCCACTCCGTAGTCTGGATTTGTGCCCAGTTGATGGCAATAGGCTCGCCCCCTATTACATGGGACTTAAACAGGCGAGGCGTGTGGGTGCACTACAGGTACAGTCAACCGCATATTAGTGGTAACAATATTTGACATTGACTGCGCCTTTATGTCTTAGCTATGAGAGGGATGTTCGTGCCGTTGACCGCACACTTTATATGCATAAAAATAAAATAATATTGTACCTCTCTGTAGGTTATCCATCGAGTCTTGACACACTATAATTAATGGCTTTTTAGTTTATTAAGCCGACACGATTGAAAAGCAATAAAGTATTGGTTACGTAAAATGGTGAGGAATTTCTAAACTTTTGCTGTAATTTCATTGCTCACCCAAGTTTCCTAGCAGTATGAGCACCGGCGCTGGTATCTAATGCTCCCAGCCACACAGTAATGTCGCGAGGACGCGCTCGGGATACGCAGTGGGCTGCTGTAGCGACGTACCAGCGAGACACTGAAATTAAACTAAGAGGTTAATTTGTAGTCTTTACGAATGTGTAAACCAGAAACCGGTCATAAATATATTTGTAATCACGTTCTCGAAAACAGCTCTAATGATTTCGATGAAAGTTGCAATATAGGGGTTTACGGGGGCGAAAAATCGATCTAGCTAGGTCTCATATCTGGGGTATATTCGTTTTCTCCGTGTATTTTCACCCGAGCAGAGCTAGGTTGCCCAAAGTTTAGAACAAGATGGCTACCTTAGAATAACATGACATGCCAGCATGGAATTAAATGAGCATTCTCTATTTTCACCAGAGCAGAGAGCTCGGTCGTCCAGGTATTTTTTTTTTAAAGCTGGTATGTTTAAAAAACATATAGTCCTCCAGACCGTATTTCGGCTATGGCTGTGTGAGACAAGCCTTCGGCGCGGGAGATATTATAGTGCACAAGTGTGTGCGCAGACACAAGTTTACTCTCTCTTCCCTCACTCCCATAGTCCGATGGGACGGCAATCCAACACGACCGGAGAGACATCAGGCGCAGGACCAACGGCGTAACGTGGTCTCCGAGCCACGGAGGTATCACACCTCCAACTTCCAAACTCCGGGCTGTTACTAAGAAATTCCTAATGGAAAACCTAATAACACGACCGACCTGACAATCGAACCCATGCTCATAAGTCGCGATTGCGACCACGAGATCAACGGCGGCAGTAAAAAAAATACATAACAAACATACCCAATACACCGCCACATTGAAACTCGGAGATCCTGACATGTGCCTGCCAGGGGAACTCCGCGAACCTCGCCTCTCTGCCGCCAATGATCCGCTTCTGTATCATCTTCGTTGAAGAAAGGCCGCAGTCTATCTAGAAAGCAGTGGTAGGAAGGTTTTACTTCTTTGTTGTATGACTAGTCGTGTATTATTCAACAAGTTGATAAAGTCCGGCAGTATTATTTCTAACCAAAAGGTACAATTCCGTAGACGACCGCAGACAGCAGCAACAGACGAGACGTATCGCTAGCTACGGAAGGTATTTCATAGTATTTATTTATTTATATTTATATATACTTTATTGTACACCAGATTATACATTACATAAATAAAAAGTAATACACTACAAAATATACAATGGGCGGCCTTATCGCTTACTGCGATCTCTTCCAGGCAACCTTGGAATGGACAGTGATTTTCTGGACATAAAATGGGGTTGTCTTAGGTGCAAATAAAAGGTATATAGGTACAATATACTATAATAGATACACAGATAAATGCTATATAATAGATACATTGATACATACATACTAACTATATAAGCAACACTAACTATATACTATATAGTAATACATAGAAACCAGTCGTATCTTGGCTATACGTCGCCTGATGCTGCCGCCTGCCGTCGGCTACGGAATGGCACCTTTATTCACAGGTAAATCGAGATCTTAGACACCTCGGATGCACAGTTTATTGTATTGCTACTCTTTAAATAAATAAATAATAAATTCTTTATTGCCATAAATAGGTTACAAAAAAAAAATACCCTGGCTCCAGAGCTAGGTTAGAGTACCTGTATTTCAGGAGCCAACTGCCAGCCAGCTTTACTGATGATAGCGAATTAAAAATGTATTGAAGTGCTTCCACATTATTAGATTTTCGCCATCACAATCTCACGTGTTTATAATTGGAGATTGTGTCGAGACGCGGATTTTTTTTTAAATCGTCAACGGTGAAACTCTTGGCCTGCATCTCAACTGATGGTAAGTAATGATCAGGTTGACGGTGGAAGCGAGCTTCACCTGGAATCCTCAACCACAGAGAAACTGGCTATCTTACCTCTAACTGCCGGAACACAACAATGCCGTTAACATTGTTGTTATGGCGACAGAATTAGATAAGATGGTGGTAGCTAGCCAGGCGGACTTAGAACAAGCCCTATTACCAACCAAACTGAGCAGAAAATGTTGCCCCCACTGGAAATTGAACCCCTCTATGTCTGAGACTGGTGGGCCACAGGATCACAGAGATGGTTAAAATTTCATCATTTTCCTGATGGTTAAAATTTAAAAGTTAAAATTTATTATGCAAAAGCAAACTTGCTCACTGGCTTAGGGGTCTCAGACAATATCTCCACTGCTGTGCTACAACCCCTTTAAGGAATTTGATCAAACCTGGTTTACCTGTGCCACGTCATCATCAGCTCGTCTCCGGAACACGTTGGCCGGCACCACGCTGCGCTGCGGCACTTGACGCAGCTGCGGAGGCACCACCTTGTACTTCCAGTCTGATGCTGGGATACTGAAAAGATGAAGGGCTTGTGTGAACATGCATTGGCATACTTTTCAGAATGTTATGTGACCCGGAGGCTTTATGGGTTTGTCATTTAGGAACCCGCTTAGGGTTTTAAAAACTGGAAATGTAACTACCTATAGATATACTGGGTGTCAGGGACATCGACGCGAAGCCGGCTACCATGGATTCAGTACATGATTCTGAACCCCACTGCGTTGAAATTTTTCGTCGATTATTAAAAAAAATCTGTTGTTTCATAGAAAAGTGCAATACCAACACGGTCAAAATGTATGGAGCAGCTGTTTTTTTTTTTTAAATAACCGACGAAAAATTTCGTCCCTGCCACCCTGTATACATGGATTTGGGATGCTATAAAAACCTCAAAGTGAGTTCTCACTGTTCTCAGGCGTCTGTGTTGGGTCAGCCTAGACATGTAGCAAAACTTCAAATTTTCCTGACAGTTTTATCACGACTCGAGTTTGTCATAAACCTTATTCGTGGCTAATAAGGTACACGAGAAAAACAGAATATCAAAAGTGGTCTTAATACTTTCGACTCCACCCACTTTTCATAGAACTCATACACCATGCCGCCATACATATTGGAAGAGAACCCTCCGGGAGAAGGGCCGGCATTACGTTTGCTTTAATGGACTGGCAACGACATTGTAAAACTAAGTAAAATTGTGTTTTCAGGGGTCTTGTCACTATAAATAGTTTCCAACCTTTGAAATTTGTCGTGATTATTTATAACAGTGAACCAAAAAAAAAAATGCTTGTATTTTAAAACCAACGCATATACTAATAAATCTTGTTAAAATATATTATATATAAGATAATTATATTATAAATCTTGTTAAAACATTTTATTTTCACGGTTTAAAATGCTGTTATTCGCTAAGAAAAACCTACATTTAAAATGAGCCCTCCGTGAGTGCTCCCGGCATCGCATATGTGACTAGGTGAACCATCCAGGAGGGCTCCCGGCACTGAACGTGTTAATGGTCTTTTTAAAATAGAAACCAGTGTGATACGAATCTGGATCTTCCCTGTATAAGACCAGTTGGAAAAATATTTGATCCGCAGTTGGAAAAGTACTAGTTGATTACCTTTACGCTTTTTCTCAGAAACAAAAGATGGTTTCTAGTTACCTGTTATCCAGCACATCATTCCTACTCGGGTCATTGGACACGCAGCAAGAGAACAGCCAGCTCCCGCCACAGCCTCTCACCCTGGTTCCTCCTCGAAGCCAACATGTCAGCGACAATGTACAGGGTCGCACTTCCGAGCCCAAGTTACAGGTGCTAGGGTAGCCTAGAATCGAGGCTAGCATACGACTTGTTAGGGCTGGAAAATTACAATAGAACATAATGTAAGACAGAGTCACATTTTTTATTGCAGGACTTTAAGGACCAGAAAAACAAATGGATTCAGAAATTGTATCTCAACTTGCAGTGAAAATGGGGGTGCTTATTTTCTATGCTTTACATTTCTTGATAGAAATAAGTTTTACCAATGTGATATGCGTTTCTTATAAAGTGCATAATGATAACGACAGAAATATTATGAGGACCAAAAAATAAGGCAGTCATTTTGATCCTTGTATCCTTAAGCTTCTGGACCTATGATTTACTACAAAATTAAATACAAAACTTCATTTTCAGAAATATAGTACACATCAATAATACCTACATTCACCACCAACAGGCCCCGTCACATTCAAAATAACTAGCGGAATCAACCATTTGCTGATCCGCCATCTTGTTTCTGGCGCATTCTTTCTCCTTCGTGTGACGTTGGACTGTCCTCTATGTTTATGGTACGTTTGGCGCCATGGTACCTCATGTTTCACCGCTGACATGGCGCTATTGACTGGTAGTGGTGGGACATAGCGTGTGCTGTGGCTGCGCTTCCGGATAAGAGGTTCAAATCTGAAACAAAGGAATGCTTGTTAAATAACGGCCGCAACTGTAGTCACCAGAATCAGAATGAATAAATAGCACTGAAGGACATTGACAGGGTTTGTTCCATAACCTGCCCAGAAGTGAGAGTGCTTGAATATTGTTTAAATCAGTTAGTGTTTGCGAAACTCATGTGTTTAATTTTAGACTATATCCGAATAAAAAAAAAATGTTGTATATTCATTGCCTGGTGGCCATGGAACATACATACTCATGACCCCTATGCCAGTGTTAACCATTTTCGAGTAATTTAGCAATTTATATTTACAAATTAATAAAATAAAAGTATAAAATGTCAAATGACTCGAAAATGGTTGACATTTGTATATGTGTCAAAAGGGATAATTTGGTTGTAAATGACCTCTCCTACCTACGTCCCCTTAGTGGATTGCCGACATTTATCGAATAACCGTGTAAACGAACGTGACCATAAAGGAAGAATTTTTGAAAATTTATCCCCTAGAGGGGTTAAATAGGGGATGAAAGTTTGTGTGGAAGTGATGGGAAAACCCATCAGGCGCACGGCTTATAATATTATTAATCAAGTTGTTCATAATCAGTGCTTTACTTTTTTAGGGTATCGTACCCGAAGAGTGCTTAACGGAATCCTATTTTATTAAGCCTCCGCTGTCCATCTCTCTGTCAGCGGGCCATATCGTATGATTTTTTTTTGAACAGATTGTGTATTTCTATTGCCGCTATAACAAAAAATAATAACAATTTCATAAGGTTAAGAATTAAAGGGATTTAATTGAAGGGGTCCGAAAAAAGCACGTTTCTTGTAACAAGAAACGGCGATTTTTGGTCATATGGTACGGACCCCTTCGTGTGCGAGTCCTACTCGCACTTGGCCGGTTTTTTATTAATACAATTAGAAATCAACTTTCATCTTCGCGTTGATAGAATAATGACAGCTGTAACAAATGCCTTCGTTTAGTTCAGATGGGTCGGGACCTAAAAGACGACCGAAGCGTGAGACTTTCGCTACTAATTAACGTACACGTTTGCTGCTTAAGTTTTTAAATAGGTTTTTAATTAAAATGTTGGTGACTAAGTAATAACAGCCGCACGGGTCGATCGATCAGGGTAAGCTGCGCTTGCCACAGTCAGTCCCTGGATGGGTGACCATCTTAACATACCGAGACACCGCCGTACCTCGTAAAGCACGTTGAGCCGTTGGTCCCAGCTGTAATTCTTGGACCTTTGACAGTCGTTACCGGTCTTCAGAAGCCCGAAAGTCTGACAACAAGTTTTACCAAGGGGTTATGTAAGTTGGGGGTTACGCAGTAAGTGGTTTGTGGAGGTCAGAAAGGCAGTTGTTCCATGTAAAATACTGGTATCCAGCTGCATTCGGTTAGAGTGGAAGTCGACCCCAACATAGTTGGGAAAAGGCCCCAACATAGTTGGGATTGGGAAAAGGGTTGGGATAGTTTTGTCTTGTCAGTTGAATTTAACCAGTGACCAACCCACGGACCAAGCCTACTATTAAATAAATTAAAAGCAAAAAACCTTATATACGTATATATCAATCTGCCTAGCCTTTTCCCAACTATGTTGGGGTCGGCTTCCAGTCGAATACCAGTATTTTACATGGAGCGACTGCCTATCTGACCTCCACAACCCAGTAACTGGGTAATACGATATCCCTTGGTAAGACTGGTGCCAGACTTTCGGGCTTCTGACGACTCGTAACGACTGTCAAAGATTCATGAATGACAGCCGGGACCAACGGCTTAAAGTGCTTTCCGAGGCACGGAGCATTTTCGGTATGTAAAAATGGTCACCCATCCACCGACCAACCCCGGCAAGCGTAGCTTAACCTGATGGATCGACCAGTGCGGCTATTGTTACTTAGCCACGAGCTCCTCCCTCCTTATATACGTATATATATGAATCAAAAAAATCTTTTGCAACTTATTACATTTTTATTCTTTTTTAATGTTGACTCAGTTTAGTCGTATTTAATAGTTACGAAATTTAATTTTCGCGAAATTTTATCAAAATCAGATTAATATATGTACGAGTAGATACGTGAAATTGAAACATTTAATTTCATAATTGGATTGAAGGAGGAGAATATTAATTGGATCATGGATGTAAAATTTTGATAAATAAATAATTGTTTTCGTTCTACTAAGTTGCAAATGATGATGGATTGTTTTATTTATTTCATTTAAATTGATTCATTTGTCATAAAACAAAGCAAACCCGTGATTTTGACAAGAACTTTATCATAAACCCAGGTTTTTGATAAAAAATCTGAACTAGCCTGGATTGTTACAGGTTTATGATGAAATTGAGTTTAAAATGTTTGTTTGTTTTTGATCAAAAACCAAATTTTATGAAAAACCTGCGACATATACAAAATTTCAGCTCAATCGGTTGAAGATATCTACTTCAAAATTGAGTAGCAAGATTTCACGCGAACAAACATACATACATACATTGCAAGTTAAATAAAAGCTTTTAAAAACATGTGAAGTTATGATGAATCATATTAGTTATGTGACATTACTTAGAAGTATTCGGTAATCAATGCATGAAAGTTACATAAAAGTGCACATACTTGTACTAAAATATTGTTTCCTTCGATGAATGTTTAGAATGCAAATTAGGATTATTAAGCTATTGCATAGCTTCTATCGCGGGCCTTGAGCGTGGAGACCGAATCCAGAAATTCCGTAACGAAAATAATCTAACACCCCCATAGAGTGAAATTTTAAGATGCGCGCGCATCACTGTGACACAAATTGCATAAGTTGATAAAAAATGCTATGCAATAGCTTTACCGCGGCAGTCTCTGAGTGCCACACGCCTTTTTTACAAGTTTAAAGGTGAAGAGACACTTGGCGCAGTTGGCGAGTTCAGTACCCGGTTTGTCTCTGTGTGATTCGTTTTATAAAATAAATTAATAATAATAATATATTCTTTATTTCAGACTTCACATATAAGTACAATCCATATAGTGTTACTAACAATGACTTGAAAACTATGTTAGTAAACTTTTACAAGCTAATACAACTAAAACTGACGTGGTTCAACAAACGTTGGCACGTGCCTCCGTGCCCAATGTCTTAAAAAGGGACAGTCTACTTTGTCTGATAATGTTTTTAGGATGCCGTTGAAGCTTCCGCGTAACCTACCCATTATTGATGCTGTTCTCTTCCTCATAATAACATGAAAATCGTCAACACGGGCTTCCGCGAACATCTGCGAAGTGCTGCAGAAGCGCGGAAGCCTCATCAAGTATTACATTGTACTCACAGGACGTTGTAGGCTCTCTGAGTATATTTCACTCACAAGCTGCACGTGTAGAACGTTTAATAAATGTGACGAAGGTCAAGTTACTTGCTAGGTACCTAGGTACTTATTAACCATTTATGGGTCTACCTACTGTCCTGAGAAGCTCGTGGCTAAGTAACAATAGCCGCACTGGTCGGTCCATCAGGTTAAGCAACGCTTGCCGGGGTTGGTCGGTGGATGGGTGACCATCTTTACATATCGAGAATCTTCCGTGCCTCGGAAAGCACGTTAAGCCGTTCGTCCCGGCTGTCATTCGTGGATCTTTGACAGTCGTTACGAGTCATCAGAAGCCCGAAAGTCTGACACCAGTCTTACCAACGGGTATCGTATTACCCAGTTACTGGGTTGTGGAGGTCAGATAGGCAGTCACTCCATGTAAAATACTGGTATTCAGCTGCATCCGGTTAGACTGGAAGCCGACCCCAACATAGTTGGGAAAAGGCTAGGCAGATTGATTGGGTCTACCTACTGTCATAGGAATCGGAGTTAAAATATCATAATGCATTATGTCATCCACCTGTAGTATCACTTATTTCTACGTAAACCCTGGAATCTCTTGGTACGGTCAGCAAAGAATGTCTCGAGTACTTCAGTTTTTAAGCAAAATATTTGTTTTAATCTGAACAGAATTACTTACAATTTTAAGAATATAACTCAAAGTAATTGCAACATAACTAAAAAAAAAAGGTTTTCAATATTCTTAGCTTACATTTTACCACCCATTTCATAAACAAAATTCACACCTATTCAACGACTTTTTAAAACAGACAGACATTCAAATCAACTCATTTGTAATGTTAATTAGTTTTCACAAATCATCTACAAGAAAAAAATTAAAGAATATTCATATACAAAAGTCATCGTCTTCATACTTTTCAAAACTTTCTACACTGAATACAAAAGTGAATAATATTATAATAATCATTAATAATATTATTATTATTTACTAACGCCCATTTGCACACCACAAATCACTCAGTGTTTTAACGTTAAACGTATTTAAAATTCTTCTTAATAAAATCTATCAAACGATTGACAGTAATGGCTCCTACACACAATGCCGGCATCGAGCGGCATGTGCCCCCGGCTTTTGCGCCTCCATTTCCTTTGCGATCCTTTGTGCGGCATTGTGTGTAGGAGCCATTATACGTAGAACGATGTTTTCAATTCGTTTAGGACTAAATGCTTTCAGTGAATCGAGTCGAAGTCGACGACACGGTTGGCGCAGTGGCTGAGTGATCGACTGCTGCGCAACGTGTCGCGGGTTCAAATCAAATCAAATCAAAACGTTTATTGCAAACCATAATGTACAATTACAGGTGGTAAATAAAAATAGAATAGAAACAATTATGGACCCTGTCGGGCACAGCAAATTTTTAAATAGGTTGAGAGAGGGAGAGCGCTTTATAAATTTTCCTTATTATTAAATTAAGAACTATTTATATCCTATTACCTATGTATTTATATTTCCATTCGTTCATTTATTCTATTAATATTTTATTATTTATTTAATTATATTTAATATTGCTTATTTGTTTACTCGCTTAAAATTTGTTTATTATTAATATTAATGTAGTAAAATTATTAAGTATTATGGTATCATTTATTTTTATTATTTTACTTATTTAAATATATCTGTTATTCATAATTATGTATTATTATTATTGAAAGTTCGATCCCCGCACGGAACAAATATTTGTATGATCTGCAAGTAGTTAGTGTATGTGAGTTTATTTGTTTGTAAACGCACCCACGATACAGGAAGAAATTCGTAGTGCGGGGCAACGTTTAAAAAAAAAAGAAAAAAAAAAGTGATTTGTGGCGCAAGTAGGTCTAAGTTATTATGATTGCAGAAAAATTCAACCAACCAACCAATCATCAACCAACCACCAACCAACCACTAACCAACCAATAACAAACCAACCAACCTCCAACCAACCCATTAAGTTTCGAAAACTGTTTCTTCGTACACCTACTCACTCTACCCTCTTCATTTTATATTAATTTATTTGGCAGTAGAGGCATTGCGTTGTCTATCAATCAACAATCTAATATTTTAATTTCTACTTTCTAACTTAATCTTCAAGGAAATCTGGATATAATATAATACTTTAAAACTGAACACGCACGAGGAAGCGTCGTAATTAATGAGCACTTTAACTCGTAAAATTTAAAGGCTGAGTGTATTGCAGACTTCCACCGTTTTCCGAGTAGGAAGAATGAGAAAGAATAACGGGGGTTGGCACTTGATTGTAACAAAAATTAGCACTTTAAAGCTTAATATTTCGCTATTGGATCCCTGAATCCAACAATGTTTCTCATAAACTCACTACACTACACTACACAGTATTTTTGAACGACCTTTCCATCGACACCCCACACAATAGTATAGATGAAAAAAAAAAACATCCCACTCTACGTGTAGGGAATACGTAAAGTAAAAAAAAAAAAGTTTTATTTTACTACTTTATCGGCATGATTAATATTTATACCCATGCCAAATTACAGCTTTCTAGTACAAAGAGTCTCTGAGCTAAGCCGTTTCAGGATCGTTTCTGACAGCCAACTCTAGCACCGCGCGCGCTCATCGGTCAAATCAAATAGCGCGCGCTTTCTCGGCTTCCTGTGACAGACTTCCTTTTTTATGAAATCACTCCAACAGATTTGATTATTTGTTTTTTTTTTCATTTAGATTTAAATTTTGATTGCAGGAACGCGACAGGAAAGAGGTTACACATCAAAAATAAGAATAATTTATTGGTTCATTGCTACAAAATATATTGATATATATAATATTGGGTGTAACACTACAGGACCCATCACGAAGCTGATATCTACGCATTCTTTTGTATAAAAATAATTGCTGGGTTTCTGGGACACGACTTTTATTTTTGGTGTGAAAATTCGCGGTTCACGGTGGTGCGCAATTTAGTGCCCGCATAATAGCCGAGGTAATTGGTGCATGCAGTACAGAGATCGTGGGGGTATTTAAAATTAAGTTATAAAATTGATAAAGTTGGAAAATTTACCTCCAAAATCTAAACAAAAAACTTGAAAACATAACACCTACGAGTACTTATTAGGTTAAGGATCCGCTAGGACCGATGCCTGCCGGGGTCGCGGGAAAGTCCGAAAGGGATACCGAGGCCCCTGGCAACGTACAGGCAACTGAAGGAACAGGGGTGAGTTTTAGTCAGTAAGAGTCTGACACGCCCTCCCGCTCCGTCCAGAGCGGGAGAAGTTATTTGATAATCTCCAAACCTAAAAAAAAAAAAAAAGGTCCAGACTCGCGGAAAAGTCCACCATTTTGAATTTCTTTTTTTGATTAAGGGTTGATTTAACCAAAGCCAAAGATATATTTTATCTGTGGAATAAAATTGACAGTTTTTGTATTTAAATTCTGTTGAACATAAAAAAAAATATTCACTGTAAAATAAATATAAATTAAGGGCGAATTCGACCAAACTTTAATACCTAGTATAAATCTAATATTTATACTAGGTATTAAAGTTTGGTCGAATTCGCCCTTAATTTATATTTATTTAATACTTGAAGCACACAAATGAACAGAGATATCCTTAATAGCCATTATGTTAACGAGATATCGTTGCATTCCTTTATTAATCATGTTGAATTTATAGTTCAGTGTGTACAAGGTAACAGTTCAACAAACTACTTACCGCTCACTCAATCATAACTAGTGAGATTCTAAAATTAACCAATATTCATAATATATGGTATAGCTAGTTTCAAGTATTTCTTAGTCAAAACTTTCTACACTAACCTTTTGTTATGTTAATTTCTGAAGAAGAAATTAGTTGCTGTCATCATGTCAGAATAATGAATAACTATTTGTTGGCGGCAATAGCTCAACAGTAATGACGAAGCGAGTGAGAGGTTGAGCATTCGAACCTCGCCCGCTGTATTTTTTATTTAAATGTCACAAGGATGTTAAGGTCAGTTAAGGGGCGCTTCGCTCTCTGTCTAACTTACGGTATGTCCGTAAGTGAGACAGAGAACGAAGCGCCCGTAACGACGGCCGAACGAACGGATTTCGCTTAGGGAGTGCCCCCAGGCCTAAATGAACATTTCTAATAGTAAATTTTTCATGAAATTGGCATTATTTGGGTAATACGAGATGTTTGCAAGTATTTTGTAGAACAGTTCTCGTTCTCTAATTTCCACGCATTTTCGATTTATACTTAGTATAAAATCAGCCGATAATGTTTCCACCACTGGGACCCACTCCCTCTCGAAGAGAGGAGGCCAGTAGCCTCCTCTCTTCGAGAGGGAGTGGGTTATAATCCACCACGCGGGCCCAGTGCGGGTTGGTAGATGTCACATGTCTTAGAATTTTTGCTTCTAGAACATGCCGGTTTCCCAAATGTCTTTTCTTTGGTATTGTTCGTCGAGTCGTTGAGCTCCTTAAGTTCTGAGTTGAGCGCCTCGATTACTGACACATGCTTGCACTGACTGGACAGGTCTACTCAAATCTGTGTGGTTCTTTCCTCAAAAGACCATTTCATCTACATGGTCCTCATATGGCCTAAACAAGATTATGTCTGGACTTTAAAAGAGACTTTGATCCCTGAGTTTGTTATGCCGTTTCTTTTCAGCGGTAGTCAGATAGGAAATGTCGACTCCAATTAGCAATTTTTTTTAAATATGGCGCGTAAGAGTCAAAGTACCAGCCGTGCGACATTTATTATTAAATGTTTCAGCATCATGCTGAGATAGGAGCCTTTTGGCCTCGCGCAGGACTTTCTGCTTTTATTTTAATTGTTTTTTTTTCTATTTATGTTTCAATGAGTGTGTTTTAGTTTAATTTGAGATCGTATCGATCGATCGATCATGTGTGGTAGTTTAAGTTGTGTATTTCTCAATAAATACTTTTTTTTCTTTCTTTACTTATATCCTATTTACAGAATAAGCAATTTTATTTAATTTCCTATTGCCAATATCGGGCACAAATCCAGACTCCGAGCTGCTACTGAGAAATTCATGATCGAAAGTCACTAGTCACTATTTTCTGCATTTCTTTTTCATTTCACCTTTCGCAGGTCTGCTGAAAGAAATTTCTCAGTACCTTTGTACTCTAATGTATCGTATCTTTATATATTTTTCTGTGTATACGTTAACCCTAACTAATATTACAAATGCGAAAGTGAGTTTGTTTGTTACGCTTTGACGCTAAAACGGCTGAAGGGAATTAGATGAAATTTGGCACATGGGTATACCATGACCTGGGTTAGAACATAGGATACTTTTTATTCTGGTAGTATGTTCCCGTGGGATAATTTCCGACCTCTACGCAGGAGAAGTCAAGGGCAAAAGCTTGTAATAAAATAAATAAATATATACACTTTGCCAAACCTAGGATCTCAAGCTCAGCAGACGAGCTTGCAACTACTAGGCCAATGAGACAGTTTCCTCAGTCTGATTAATGTAATTGTCATTCGTTATCAAGTAACATCTGATTGATGACCGATATTCTTCCGGTTCAAGGTCACGGTATTATTAGTTAAGGTCCATCATATTAAGGTATGAGAATATTTGGAAGCTTTCTTCTTAATTTACGATTTGGTCTGGTCAGGGGTCCTAAAACGGCCACTTTATCAATTCTGCTAAAAGCGATTCATTTCCTAAATTCCCAGCAATTCATTAGGAATTCCTCTAATTTTCGTGAAATGGTGACACATTGGCTGAATAATATCTCAATCCAATTCATATCTGAATCATATTTTGTGTAAATATATGCCATATTGGAGGAAATGAATCACTTTTAGCAGAATTGCTAAAGTTGCCGTTTTAGGCCCCCTGGGTCTCTAAAATACATAGTATAATACGTTGTGACCTTGGACTTGAAAAATTTAATTCGCAAGTAACATAACATAACACCACGTCTGTAATCCTCGAAGGGTTAATTCAAATCAATTCAATTTTATTCATGAACAATTCACATTGTGTTTGAAAACATACATAAAAAAGAAAAACACGTTCATAAAATCTATAGAACTAAAACATTCATGATACAATAAATTATAGAAAAAAAAAAGAACAAAACCATAAAATAAAAATTCAATAACGTTACAAATTAAACATTCAATACAATTACAAATTCAATAACATTGCAAGCTGTTACAATACAAATATTATCCAAGTTAGGCAGAGATGTACTATAGTACACCCAAATTTCGCCAGTTGTATTTAAGTTCTATGCAACAGGGGGGCCTATCGCCATTAACCAGCCACAAATGCAGACTCCGAACTCCCACTGAGAAGTTCCTTATGAAAACCTCAACCAAATTTCAAACTCACGACTGCAAGCCCAACGAGGCATTTCTCAGTCTTATTATTATAGTTGTCGTTAGCTTTCTATATAAAAAATGCGATCGTATCAAGTAACAGCTGATTGATGACCGATATTCTTCCGGTTCAAGGTCACGGTATTATTAGTTAAGGTCAAGACCGGTTATAATATTAAGGTCTGAGAATATTTGGAAGCTTTCTTCTTGATTTTATTTGGTTTTGGCGATGTATGTATTTTATATGTATTGAACAAAAAGTTGGCAAGTCATCTAAAATAATTGATTCTGGTTCTTCTAAAAGTTCCTCTAATCTCCGTCTTGTCTTAGCACTGCTTTATTCATATCGTGGTGAAACTATTAGCTACATCTGTTCTTATAATAAAAACGAATCGTTTTGTTTATCAATGGTAACTTATTTTTAACGCCAAACTGGGCATATATTCGTAAGCTAATTTTACATGTATTTTACTTCCATTTGCAAAGCTATGAGGTCTTTGCTTTATTATTGGTAAAGATACAAGAGTCTTAAGATTAACCAATTACAATCAGTAAATTATAGGAATCGGCCATTAGTAAGGTTGAATGCAGGGCTGACTGTTCAGGGTCCAACCAATTAATTTAAGTATCGCCAGTCCTGAGTACTCTTTTGATGCAACCCTCAAAAACCTAAGTAGAATCATATTTTGTATAGACTCATTAAAGTATCAAGCTAGAGTTTATTATTCTAAGGCTAAAATTGTAATTTTCTGGACTCAGTGCCGTACTCCGCTGTAAAACTACGAACAAAAAAATAATGTTTTTGTTTACATTTTTTTTCCCAACCAATTAATCATCAAAAAGGCTTCAACGAAGCCTCAAACCCCGTCCAAAGCGTGTAAGCACTCAATAACTCAAACTAGGCCACTGGACACGGTCAAAGCATCTTCGTTCTAACATTTCTCCGCATCTAACCAGATTAAACTAAACACGATTTCGAGGACCCTACACTCACCTGATGCCCGACGCCTTTCACTTTTCGATAAGAAATCACTTTCACTTAACAAAACTCAACTAGATCTAAAATTAAAAACCCACTTAATTCAATTTTGTTTAAAATTACAACTAAAAACGCGACCTCCTTCGTCGAAATCCTCTTTAAAAATGATCGCGTTCGTGAAAACGTTCGATTTTTGAATTTGATTTGTTCTTTTTTTTAACGCGCCGTGTTGTGGCGACGGTGGATGGTTGTATACTGCCAGTACTGCCTTGTTTTCTCGAAACCAGTCGCAGGCAAAGGCAGGCGGTCTGACGGTCTCGCTGTCGCGATTATTATAGCCCTGGTTTTAAGGTGATATTTCACGTTTTCGCATCGTATCGGAAAGTATGTTGTTGTGGAAAAATTTAATAAATAGTGTCGAAGCGATGATTATTTGTTAGAGATCCGCTGATCGAGTTTGTAATCGATTATAGCGATTGAATAGTTTTTAATCGGTGGACGTGACTTTTTCTTGGGAAGTTAATTTGTGTTATTTTGTAGGATATTGATAACTTGTAGTTTAATAAGCATTACGATAGCTTAGTTCTAGAAAAACAACTTTCTTCTGATACAAGTTTCACGCGAAATCTAAGAACGTATTTGTGAATGATCTGACGAACTTACGTACATCTGAAGAATAAAATTATACGATTTGATATCTTTTGTTACATAGGAAAGCACCAAAACGACTATTAATTACCGTTTTTTTTTAATCTGCAACAGGGTGGCTCTTCGCCTTCATCTCACTTGATGGTAAGTGATGATCAGGCTGGAGGTGGAAGCGAGCTTCACCTGGAATCCTCAACCACGGAGGAACTGGCTATCTTACCTCTAACTGCCGGAACACAACAATGCTGTTATCATTGTTGTTATAGCGACAGACCTAGATAGGATGGTGGTAGCTAGCCAGGCGGACTTAGAACAAGCCTTACCACCAACCAAACCGAGCAGACAATTTTGGGAATCACTGGGAATCGAACCAGGGACCTCTGGGTCTGAGACAGGTGGTCTTACCATAAGACCACAGAAGCGTTTAACAGGTTCAGTGCCGGGAGCCCTCCTGGGAGTTAACTCAAGTCGCATATGGGATGCCAGGAGCCCTCGTGAAGGGCTCATTTTAAATATAGGTGTTTCTTAGCGAATTCTGCATTATAAACTGTGAAAATAAAATCAATTGTATATTTTAACAAGATTTCAAACGTAATACCGGTGACCCTCCTGGAGTCAACTTGCAATATGTATGGCGGCATGGCCGCGTATGTTTTTTGTTCTTCTAACGAAAGACAGCTGTGCTGCTGGGGAGTTTTTTGCGCCACTTCTTCTTCCCAGCTAATGCACTAGGAAGTGGTGAAGGGTGGGCGTTTTGGGGGACTGTCTTATGTAATTTTGACGTTCGAAAAGTGCTGATTCTCAGCCTAGTTTGAATAAATATGACTATTGAATTTGATATTGAATTTATGAGCTCTATAAAAAATGAGTGGAGCCAAAAGTGTTGAAAAAAAAAAAACATGTAACACAAATGTATAATATCGTCCAGGCACCAACTTTTTCAAGTTCCGACAAATTAAGTTGATTCGCCATTTATCATAATAATTTTATAGCGAGCATAAATCAAATTCTATGAGAAATTAATCAATCAAAATTATATCTTTGGGTATGCAAAAAAACCGCAACGTTTTGCTCCCACACTTACGTTCTCAGAATAATTAATTAATATCGGGGTGAACGATGTGATTTGAGGTGCTCGTGGTGAAATTATAAATTACTTTTTACGAACGGTTCTGAAATTTAGCGACACCATAACTGCCATTCTACTTTGAATAATAATGGACCATTTGGACGGGACCAATACCCGAGACAATCTACTAAGCCAATCCATTAATTTGCTTCATCAATTGAGGACAATCCAATGCAGTGGACTGTCTATTTACACGATGCTATTATTGGATCGGCTTACTGGATTGTCTCGGGAATTCTAATTAATAATTCGTCTAAATGGTCCATTACCCCGTGTCAATCGATGTGCAATGTTGAGCTAAGTTTGCTGAACTCTGTACATGGATGGGTTACCATATTATGGGTACATCGATATATCGAAAGAGGTTTGAAGAGAGGTCTGACAACTATTCTTTCCCCCCAAATCGGAGTCGCAAGCCGATTTCCGGCCACAGTAGGCGCGGGCTTGCAGACGGTGAGCGATGGGTAGCTCGCCGTCCGATAAGGAACAGGCCCGGGTCGACGGCGCGTTGTGTTACACGCGCGCCTCAAAGAGATGTCAGCACCAATTGACGGGGTCTGCCTGCCAGGGTTGCGAGTTTGTCTGAAAGGGATATCGCGGCCCTGGCATAAAGGCAACGGAAGGAACACGGGTGGGTTTTAGTCAGTAAAAGTCTGACACGCCCTCCCAGTTCGGCCAGAGCGGGAGAAGTTATTTGATAATTTCGCACCCAAAAAAAAATAACAAATAAAAGGGGTCCCCAAATCGATCAATTTATTGCAATTGATTGTAGTAATATTGTCAATCATTACAATTGCATTTGGTTTACGATCAATTTGCGCATGAATGTGTATCAATCACCTAAAAATTGACAACTGCAATTAATAGTTTCGGGCACTCTTTAGAATTTCGTTTTAATGGGGTCGCTTCAAGTGTTTTTACTGCGAGTATCTTTGACTTAGATCGGTAACAATTTTTTTTTTTAATACTCAGCCTTTGCAAGTTTCCGCATGCGCAAAGGTATGTAGAAAACACAATCTGTCCAATAAAATTGGCTATTAATCTTTACCGTTAGCCATTAATAAGATACTCCGCACCTCATGACATGTTTACACCATGGTTTATTGGACACATGTCTGTTGTTACCGCTATGTGTGATAATTCGCATATTGTGTCTTCTACCAGATATATTATTATGAGATAGTTTATGCGTCAGTCTTCCGTTTTTCTTATGGTTAGTAACTAACCATTTTTTTTTTTTTTTTTTGCCGTTTGGTAAATTATCAAAATAACTTCTCCCGCTCTGGGCGGAGCGGGAGGGTGTGTCAGACTTTTGCTGATTAAAACCCACCCGTGTTCCTTCCGTTGCCTGTGTGTCGGGGCCGCGATATCCCTTTCGGACAAACTCGCAACCCTGGCCGGGTTAGTAACTAACCTGGAGTCATAGTTTTAAAGCCGCCCATGGGCCTCTGACTTGGCTTCACATGCCGTCGAGAAATATCTCTCAGGCATGTCGGTTTCCTCACGATGTTTTCCTTCACTGGTTTTGAAACAAGTGATAATTATACAATACGCACATGAAGTCGAAAAGTCAGAGCTGTACGCCTTGAGTTCGAACTCGAGACCTGGCAGTCATACCGCTAGGCTATCACTGTTGGTTCCTGTCAGGTGGCGGGAACGCATTGTTTCGACGGCTGGACTGAACTGATGATCGTTGGGGTAGACGTGTTCTCTTTGTACTAGAAAACTGTAATTTGGCATGGGTATAGATATTAAAAATTCGTTTCCCTACAAAATGGTTGAGCTGGATGGTGCTGATCTACGCGTCATGTTCGTGAACGGGCGCCGTCAGTTGTGACTTAATCTTATATTTTGAATTGTTTTGATTATTTTTTGTACATTGTTCTCGCAACAAGAATAATGTACCCAGGATTTTGTAATTTTCTATATTTAAAAAAGTGTCCTTGGAGTTTCTTGCCCGTTCTTCTCCATAAAGATCTACGTTTTGGAATGGGCAACTAGCTTCAACTTTCTGACTAACTGACGCGACTATTCGACAGTTAAAAAGTGCCTGTAAATGGTTTAATTGAAATAAATGCTTTGAGTTTGAGTTTGAATCATGCCGACAAAGTGGTAAAACTAAACCATGAAAAACATTTTTTTTTGCGTACCTCCCGTACACGTAAAGTAGGGATTTTTTCTCATCTATCCCAGGGAGTGGGGTGTCGTTGGAAAGGTTGTTCAAAAACATTGTGAGTTTGTGAAAACCGTTTTTGGATTCAGGGATCCGTTGTAAATTGCATATTTTTATTGATAATCGGCCAACTTACATTTGCAGCTGCAAACATGTTTTTGAACTTGTTCTTGGAATAAATTCATCCCAACTACGGAACCCTTCATTGTGCGTGGTCCGACACGCACTTGGCCAGTTTTTTAATGTATGGTTGCGGAATGCTCATATACATACATAAACCTAGGTAGCAATTAAAATAGTGCACTGTGAAAGGTCAGTCCCACCGAAGCTGTTCTTTGCAGACTGGTCCACAATTCTACCGTAACATGACCAGCCTCATATAGTTCATACCGAAACGAAAGAAGCAAAAACAGTTGTCAAAACATAAAAGTGAACCAGAAATAAAACAAGTTTGTAAATGTTCTCGAGTTATGATGACGTCAGTGGCGCCGGAGCATCAAAAACGCGTTAGCAAAGTGAAAACAATTCACACGCAGACGAGGAAGTGAGGTTTGTGATGGATTTGTTACTTGAGAGAAGGTATGGTACGAGTTTTTGGAGAATGGTATTAATAATTTATTCTCTTTCTGTGCAGTATATAATATCAGGTCTTTGTTTTTCGAAGGGGTAGGTTAGTTTACCTACCTAGTTAATTGACTCAGGCGTGACTCCGCGGGAATCCATTATACAATACAATAGGCGACGTATATTTAGTAACCATCCGCTTAACTGTTTTTAAAGAGTCATAAAGAATCCTGTAAGAAATCGTCACGTGGTTCACCTTTCAACGAGTCATCATCCTCAGGATCATCGTCTATTTATTTTATTTTATAATAACTATCTTACTAGTAATATAACTATTAGGGCACTCCGACCAAATAGGTTAGGTTAGGTTACAACTGTGACCAACTACGCGCGAGCCGAGCGAGCACTACGTCGAAATTGGTCGCAGTAACAAAATTAAGGCACTCCGACTGTTATGAAACGCTTACTTAAAACTATATTACGGTATAAAGGTATATCTTATAACTATATCACGGCTTCACACGACATAATCTACCACTGCTATATGGCAGTGGTAGATTATGTAAAAAACATAATTATTAATACATTAAAGGAATACGAAGAAGAAGGATCGTCAACGGCCACGTGATCGCTTTTCCTCTTAATTCGATTCTGATTCAAGAGATTCCTAAACCGATCAGACAACTCAATATGCAATCACACGCATTCAGAATACGCCACAGCAAATTTATTCTGTGAGTGAACACATTTACATACATATGTAAAGATTTTTATATCAAAGGTGACGTCATGGCGCCGGGCATCAGAAACGAATTAGTAAAGTGAAAACGTTTCGCAGATGACGAAATTGAAATGTTATGTTTACTTGTTTAGCATAATCAGCCTGCAATTTTTCCACTGCTGGAACGCAGGCCTCCTCTCTGTGAGAGGGAGTGGGCCGTAATCCACCACGAGGGCCTAGTACGTGTTGATGTCACATGTCTTCGAATTTTTTGGTTCTAAGACATGCCAGTTTCCTCACGATGTTTTCCTTCACCGTTCCGGAGCAGTGGTAAAGAAATAAACTATGCAAAGTGTCTGCCTAGGGTCGAACCATCGGTCTACAACTCCTAAGTCGGGCCCATTACCACTGGGCCACCGTTACTGCTGTTGTTTGTTACTGAGGGATCACTATCAATCAGCCACTGCCAAGGCTTTGGATGGGTAAGCAGTCTTCATTTACAACATGAGTTTTTGTAAGGGGTCAAACTTGATCAAACATTTTTTTCTGCTATTTCAGGTTTCTTTTCGTGGTGAGTTTTAAAGCCACCCATGACTTGGCTTCACATGCCGTCCAGAAATATCCCTCAGGCATGCCGGTTTCCTCACGATGTTTTTCTTCACCGTTTTTGAAGCAAGTGATGATTATACAATACGCACATGAATCCGAAAAGTCAGAGGTGCGTGCCTTGGGTTTGAACTTGACACCTATGACTTGGCAGTCCAACGGTCACACCACTAGGCTATCACTGCTCTGGTTTCAGGCTTGGTACCGTAATAAAAGTTAGTTGTTCATAATGAAAAACGGTGTCTTTGGTTTTGAATTGTCGTATTTTGCCACTGACTTCCGAATTAAAGTTATTTTTCACTTTTCACTTTGTAGTGTTTTTTTTTCGGAAGTCGGTTGTTTTTTTTTGGAAAATGTTTCTATTTTTCACTTTTTAGTTGTGGTACCTACCACATAGAAATTCGAATACCAGTACCTGCTATGTAAATAACAGTCACAGGAAGTTATCATCATATCATCCACATATACTTAGTGGGAAAAATACGTATTATTGAAGCTTACTCAAAAACTCTACAAGCAAAGTTAATAAAATTTATATGGGACCAAATCGGGAGCATACCCTTTCATACAAAAAAATAATTTTCAAAATCGGTCCACAATTGACGGACAAATCGGCGGACATACATACAAAATAAATAAAAAACACACATACGCGTCGAACATAATTATAACCTCCTCTTTTTTGGAAGTTAAAAATACATACAATGACGACGTTGAAGGTAACCAAAACTAATCTACCCTTCTACCGAGCCTTACATACTTGTAAGGATTGTAGCAGTTGGCATTCTGTAGTTACTGCCTACCCCCAAGGGAAGAAGTCATGAGTGTATGAATGTATGAGCTTGTGACTGTATTTTTAACTTTTTGAAGGCTGCCTGTCCATTGAAGCGGAGCGAGGCAGCGGAGAGAAGAATGGCAGCGGAGTGGAGCGGAGTTGCGGACAGTGTCTGTCCATTGATGCGGAGCGAGGTAGCGGAGCGGAGTTACGGACTGTGCGGAGCGAGGTAGCGGAGCGGTGTTGCGGACTGTGTGGAGCTAGACCGAGTTCACGCGACGAGTAATAATTCCCCGCTCCGGTTCCCCGCTCCGTTTCCCCGCTCCGCTTCCCCTCTCCGCTTCTACGCTCCGCTTCCCGATTTCGTATGAATTTTTAAACTAGTTCGGAAATCCCTGTCCACGGTTAATATTGGCACACCGCTACTCCGCTCCTCTCCTCTCCGCTCCAGTGGACAGGCAGCTTAAATACGGGAATTGACCTGCACTAAATCACGTAATGAGCCTTTCATCCTAGTCGTCATGATACGAGAGAAGAAAAAGAATAACTTATGTGTTTGAAAGAAAGAAAGAAAGAAAATACATTTATTTAGCACAGACTAAAGCACACAATATAATACAAAGCAGATAAAAATATAAAAAAATAATTAAAATTAAATAAAAATCAAAATTCAAAATTCCATATAGCTCAATCTATCATCCGCAGATTACGTATGTAAATACCGCTCATCAGTTGATGACGTCATCGGCGCCGGCGCATCCAAAGTGAAACTATACGAAAGAGAGATTGTTTATAATTTGGTGGAAGCAGCGTAATTGTGTTGTGTTGTTTCGGGGAAATTAAGGGGTTTTCCTGTTGTGAAATAAATATTATAGTGATTGTTATGTGCATAAGGATGGAGGAAGGTCTTTTCATTAAAATTGTATAATTTCAATTACTGCTTAGACTAGATCAACTAGTCAGAATGCGTTCTTGTCACCTGTCTGTTGAACAATTTCTAGTAACAATAAGGATCAAATTCGCAAAACACATATTCGTTAATATGAAACTGACAGGTGTCAAGAACGCATTCTGGGCCCGCGTGGTGGATTACGGCCCACTCCCTCTCACTTGGCGGAGGCCTGATTCCCAACAGTGGGAACAATTATAAGCTGATTTAAGCAAAAATAGTAGTCCAGTCTCTTCGTTGTCCTTCCCTTTTGCCATTATTTGGAAGCAGTGATAGCCTAGTGGTGTGACCGTCAGACTGCCAAGTCATAGGTCTCGAGTTCGAACCCAAGGCACGCACCTCTGACTTTTCGGATTCATGTGCGTATTGAAAAACGGTGAAGGAAAACATCGTGAGGAAAGTGGCATGCCTGAGAGATATTTCTCGACGGCATGTGAAGCTAAGTCAGAGGTCCAGGGGCGGTTTAAAAACTCTGACACCAGGTTAGTCACTAAACACACGAAAATAAGAAGAAAACCATTTGGGATCAGGTCTCCTCACTTTTCTGCGCCTTGGGTTGTTGGTTACGGTACAAAGGTAAGTCAGTAAACCCCAAAAAATAATAAAAATCAATTAGCAAGTCCCATTATACCCACCTCAAACATGATGAGTGGTGACGTCACCGGCGCCGGCGCATCCGAAGTGAAACTGTTCACGAGAGAGAAATTATAATTTGGTGAGTGAGTCGTCACTGTGTATGTTTATGTGAGTTTCGTTTAAGGAAATAAATATATTGTTCATTCGTGAGACTTTTTTTTCTTTGGAGTTGGATATTATACTAATTGAGGCTGGTGTTGACAGCTAAGCGTGAGGTCCGACCTGGGTTTCATTCCTGGGTCGAGCAGTCTAGCAAAGGCCTACACTGTCCTCCGATTCCTAATACTGTAATTTGAAAATATTTTAAAGGCCAATTATTCTTAAAAGAGTAACCGTGGAGTTTCTTGCCGGCTCTTCTCCATAGGAAACAACTAATTGGAACCATGCACCTAGCTTCTGACGTTTCATTAGTGCCCATGTAGGTTTATATTGTTTTTTTTTGCTCGGTTAGAGGCAAAAATCTCCCTCGAGGGTATATTTTAATACCTCTCTGCCTACCCCTTTGGGGAGCATTTGCTTGATGTAATTGTGCAAAGATAAGACACTAATATACTTAGTACTAGCAGTGGTGGCCCAGTGGTAACAGTTCCGACTTACGAGTTGTAGGGCGTAGGTTCGAACCCAGGCAGGCGCTTTACTTTGTGTAAATTATCTCATCCTCACTGCTCTCAAAACGGTGAAAAAGCATCTTCTGGGCCCGCTTGATCCATCATAGACCTCATCCATCGCTTTCCATCAGGCGAGATCGAGGTCAAGAGCAGAGCCATTCCGTAATAAAAAAAATATATAAAAAATGGAAGGAACAAGAGTTTATAGACTTACTCACTGTGAACCAAAATATCTTGAAATAAGCAGATGAGGTAGGCTGTCAAAACGGTGAAGGAAAACATCGTGAGGAAACCGGCATGACCTAGAACCGAAAATTCGAAGACATGTGACATCTATCAACCCGCACTGGGCCCGCGTGGTGGATTATAGCCCACTCCCTCTCACAGAGAGGAGGCCTGAGTCCCAGCAATGGGAACATTATAGGCTGATTATGCTATACATAGTTGATCAAAGGAAAAGTGAACATTTCGAAACAAAAATCATTGAAAAAATATATTCATACAAAAGACATCAACGCGCATTATGTGCGTTGATGTCTTTTAAGTAAGTTTTAAAAATCTTACTTTGGAACATTTTGGTTTAATATTAAAAAGATTCATAGATAATCTGTTGTCTACGTTGGTTAGACAGGAAGCCTACCCCAACTCAGTTGGGAAAAGGCAGATTGATTAATCCTAACTAATATTATAAATTTTATGTGAAAGTGAGATTGTTTGTTTGTTACGCATTCACGCTAAAACGGCTGAATAGATTTGGATGAAATTTGGCACATGGGTAGACCATGACCTGGATTAGGACATAGAATACTTTTTATCCCGATACTCTCACTGGATCAAGACTAACGCGGATGAAATCGCGGGGCGCAGCTAGTTTTTAATAAAGGAAGAAGTAGAAGAGATAAAGTTAAATAAAAAATAAAATGTTTTATTTCAGGCAAAATACCCATATACAATTTTTTTTATAAATTAGTAGTAAAAACATTAAAAATTATCAATATAAATTATCATTAAATAAAAATAAAATATTATCATAAAAAATTATTACAGTTTTCAAAAAACATTCATTGTCATGATTGATAAAAGAATTTAAAAAAAAACATTTTTTTAAATTTTCAACACAACATTCCAGTAATGTAACTTACATATTAAGAGACATCTGTGAACTCTGCACAACACCGATCACTAGAGCCTCCACTTTACAACTCGAAGAAGAGAAAGGCTTCATTCAGTTGTTTATTTATAAAGGTAGATGGCGCTGCTGCTTCATAACATCACGCCGGTATTCCGTGATGGGGTAGACAGCAGTGTGTATTACGCCCTCATTTTCAGTTATATTTAACTCCCATGTAATTGGAGGCGAACCTATTATTGCAAGCAATCGGATAACTCCGGGCTGTTACTGAGAAATATCTAATGGAAAAACCCAATATAATGCTTTGCCCGACCTAGGTATTGAACCCCAGACCTGGGGATGGGGATGATCGATGAGGGATGAGGGATGATTGGAGTTTCTTGCCCGTTCTTCTCCATAAAGATCTACGTTTTGGAATGGGCAATTAGCTTCAACTTTCTGACTAACTGACCGACTATTTGGCAATTCAAAAGTGCCTGTAAATGGTTTAATTGAAATAAATGTTTTGAGTTTGTGTTGAGTTGACCTCATGCTCAACAGTCATACTTGTGACCACTAGGCCATTGAGGCATCCTCTACATGGGACATAAAAATTACTGGCGTTTGGGGAATACAAAATGTTATGCTATTGTTGAAAATATTTATTTTTAATATATTCTCCTTCCTTCTCCTTATTCATTATTACACATGTAATGATTATTAAACATTAGAATATACTTTCTTTTTTTTTATAATTGCCCCAGGTATCGGGAACCTTCTAAAAATACGAGACGTGTCCAGTAAGTACCGTTTATATTATTTATAAAAAACTAAATAGCCGCACGGGTTGATCGAAGCTACGATTGCCGCGGTCGGTTCGTGGATGGGTGACCATTCATTACATACCGAGACTGTTCCGTGCCTCGGAAAGCACGTTAGGCCGTTGGTCCCGGCTGTGATTCGTGGATCTTTGACAGTCGTTACGAGTCTTCAGAAGCCCGAAAGTCTGACAACCAGTCTTACCAAGGGGTATCGTGTTACTCAGTAATTGGGTTGTAGAGGTCAGATAGACAGTCGCTTTACGGAAAAATACTGGTATTCAGCTGCATCCGGTTAGGACTGGAAGCCAACCCAACACAGTTGGGAAAAGACTATGCAGATTGATATCTTAATTAATATCATAAATGCGAAAGTGAGTTTGTTTGTTTGTTACGCTTTCACGCTTTCACGGCTAAACAGATTTGGATGAAATTTGGCACATGGGTAGACCATGACCTGGATTAGGACATAGGATACTTTTTATCTCGATATTCTTACGGGATCGAGACTTACGCGGGTGAAACCGCGAGGCGCAGTTAGTTTTAATTAAAGAAGGAAGTGCAGATTCCACTTTAAACGCCCATGACATGATTGGTACCAATCAATCAAATAATTGATGTGAAAAAACATGTATTTTTTTGTATGAAACTCGTAACACTGAGTAATTAATTACTAAAGACTTACACGCGAACTAAGGAGAGGTTTTTTTTATTTTTATGACTTAAAAACAAATATTTTTTAGCTTGAATTTAACTTTGTTAGTAAAGTGGTTGTAAGTGTGACTGCTGAGCAGGGGGTTGTAAGTTTATTTTTTTCTTTCTAACTGAACAGACAGCTGTGCTGCTGGGGAGTTTGTGGTAAAGTAAATTATTTTTGCAAAAGCACTATTATATGGAATCAAGTTTTTCTAACTGAACAGACAGCTGTGCTGCTGGGGAGTTGCGCCACTTCTTCTTCCCAGCTAAGCACTAGGAAGTGGTGAAGGGCAGGCGTTTTTGGGGGACTGTCTTATGTCATTTTGACGTTCTAAAAGTTTTGATTCTCAGCATAGTTTGAATAAATGACTTTTAAATTTTGAATTTTGGTTCCCAGGTCGGAATAACTATTTAATACTTATATTAAAAAAAACCCCTAATGCAGAAAAGAAAACGAACATTAAAAAGTAAAAAAATGTTTTTTTTTTTAAGTGTACTTGTTGCCGGATATCTCGGTTGTACCATCAGCTCGTCGTGTTGCCACCATTGCATGGTAGGTAGAATTAAATACTGATCAAAACGAATCCAAACACTTTCACCCTTAAGCCATTAGTAATAAGGTTGAAAAGTGGTTCAGCGCCTGTTGCTTATTACCAAAGTGAGATGTCAGATATTACACATCATCTGCCAAGGTCACGTGAAAGTCCGAAATAGATACCGTGGCCCCTGGCAATGTACAGGCAACTGAAGGAACACGGGTGGGTTTTAATCAGTAACAGTCTGACACGCCCTCCCGCTCCGCCCAGAGCGGGAGAAGTTATTTGATAATTTCCACACACACTGAAAAAATAAAAAAGATGTTACACACACACACATACAAATCGTATGCGCGTACTGTAAGGCTTACTCGTTTTTTAATTAAATGTCACCTTTGAGCACCAAACCTACAACCGTACAGAAGCGGCAACAGTCATGATACTACTATTGTGCAATGCTTAGGGTCACCAGCCCACACAGCCCACATTATATACACCGTAACCTATGGGTTTCTATTCTCCTTTATAGCTTCTTCGTGAGCATAAAAGATGTACATTCTTTGCTTTTATGGGAGTCGTGTGGCAAACGAATGTATTTGTAAAAGATTTCTTTATGAATCCGTTTTGTAAAGCATACGTTTTTGGAGTGAAAGAGGTATGGAGTCAGTTCATTGTGCTAGTTTTTCAAAAGCAAAAGCAATATAATATGGAGATTTGGAACACTCCGTGTGCAGAAAGATACACCGAAATTGTAATGCAAGCTCTATGAGCAGAATTGCTTAGTCAATTGGTTTTATTTGTGGTCAGACCTCGTGGAAGCGATGGTGATGAGTTGTTGTTATTTCGGTCACACACAACAGATAACAAGAGGTAATGAGAGACTGGATCAGGCTCGAACCTGTGTATAATTGAGTGTTGGTAATTTCTAACTTCATCACGGGTAGAACCTGGATGAGGCTGGCACAGGAGCGTGGGGTAAATGAAAATAGAAGAATATGCTCAGCAGTGAGTGGAGTCGTGCTGTGGATGATAGTGATGGATTTCATACTATAGAATTATCAATCTTCAATTTTTTTTAATAAAGGGGTTAAAAATATGTACAAATAAAAAAATACACTTGGATAAAATTTTTAAACTAAATCAAATAACGAACTACAAAAATTTCTTTTTTTTTTTGGTTTGGGAAATGATCACATTAATTCTACCGCTCTGGGCGGAGCGGGACAGACTCTTACTGACTAAAACCCACCCGTGTTCCTTCAGTTTCATTTTCGTTGCCAGGGGCCACGGTATCCCTTTCGGACTTTCCCGCGATATAATAACCTGACCTAACTAAAACTATAAACAAACGAAAATATGACGTCGAAAAATTTCTCCGCATCGCTGTCGACTCATAATTTAATATAATGTAACGTTGTATTGCAACATTATAGATTAAGTTCAAGTATCATCACGATACTTTCCTTTATTTTCAGTGGTTTCCAAGACAACTAAGAAATAACATTAAAATAAAAACTCCATGTTACCACAGTTTTCAACTTACACTGATCCAGATATGATATGATCCAGTGTAATAACTCTTACCTATTATTAACTAGTATTAAATAACACTGTCCAAAACCATTATAAATATTACCAATAAAAGTCCCTATAACTACTATACTCGTAATAATAAATAGTGCCAGCCTACCGAACCGTGACGGAGTAATAAGCGTGGTATCAATTCGTTATGATGTTACCATCGATTACCATTTTAGAGCTTTCCCACAGCTGGTGGATGGTTTTCACTGGAGAATTGATATTATGGTTAGCTTAGCATAAGCATAATTACCCTAATATGTTTCTGCTGGTACCTGAGTACCAACACAGCTGTAGCTGGTCTCTGTGAGAGGGAGTGGGCCGTAATCCACCACGCGGGCCCAGTGCGGCTTGGTGGATGTCACGTGTCTTCGAATTTTTGGTGTTTATGCTTACGCAGCTGCTATTTTTGATCTTTTGAGAGTTTACTGGTCCTTTGACAATTTTCCATTAATCTAAAAGCTGAAGTGTTTGTTTTTTGTTTGCTTGTTTGGACGCATTAATCTCGGGAAGTACCATTCGGATTTGTTTTTTTTTTTCCATTGGATAGCCTAATTCTTGAGGAAGGTTCTAAGGTTAACATTACGATACTACTCTTAAGAGCCGAGCAACATGAAAAAAAGTCAACAAGGACCCCGGGGCGATGCATGAGATCGCGACGAGGTCGCGGGCAGAAGCTAGTTCTGGATATTTCTAAAAACACCAAAATGTTGTAATATGACTGTGTCGTTGGTTTAGCGTAGGTGCTGAACATAAAGTTCTGGATTTAAACCCAGGTCTGCAAAATTTTATTGGGTCAATTTCATTGGCAAATTTTCAGTAGCAGGCTGTATTTGTATCCTGATTTATGGTAACAGTTTCGTCGTTGGTGTAGGGGTCGCAAGCGCTATTGCTGAGCATGAGGTCCTGGGTTTTATTCCCAGGTTGGGCAAAGTGTTATTGGGTTTTTATATCTGGAATTTCTCAGTAACAGCCTGAATTTGTGCCCTGGTTGATGACATAAGGCTTGCTCCATATTACACATACCTGGCGAAATGTGGGTGTACTATAGGTGCACCTCTAACTAACCCTTCAGGGATAACAGGCGTGATGTTATGTTATTTAAACTTACCTTTCCTGCTATTTTATCTACATTAAGGTTTCAAGTAAGAAACTATCTTATATGAAAACAAACTTTCTTCTTTTATTAAATAAATCGATGATGTCATTCGTGTTAAACGTTTGACCCAATGTATTATGTAAATATCTGATAAAAGCTTTATTTCTACCGAAAAACACTCCAATCACTAATAATTATATTTTTTATTTTGTATTAGCTTATTCTGTCCTACTGCCTGCTGGACAAAGGAATATATAGATGCTCAGTTGTGGGACTACTTTTTGAATCGATAATTTAATATTTTTCGATGTTTTGCAAAAGCTGACCAAACTTAAAATATTTTTTTAGGCCGAACTTTTCTAACAACCGAACAGTCGTCACTGAAAATATTTAGGTTTCAATAAAACACGTAGTGTGTTTTATTGAAACCTAAATATTTTCAATACGAAACTGAAACGCACAAACAACCACCGAATCTGAAAGTACCACTTTCAGGTATCCCCAAACAGAGTTGCCAAGCAACGTACTATCACTAATCACCAGCATTACATAAACGAAACGTCACAACCATGCATTTTTATATAACGGCAGCCGCACGCCACCACCAAGCCTCGCGACGAGCCAGTCCCCCGCTGTCAACAGCCCGCGCCACACGTTCCGTAACACAGAAATGAAACTCGACCAAAAGGACCAAATTTAAAAACCGCGTACCCCAAAACATGTACTAAACATCCTCAAAAAAATAACCAAAAAATTCACCCTTTGTAACATAAGAAATGAAAGTGAAAACAACAGTGCACTGACCGAGGCAACATGTTCAGCGAAAATAGATGGAAAGTTATACTGTTAGTGGTGGCGTCGGTCGCCGCTGTCGAGCCAAGCCGCGCACTCAGCCTAGTCTACCAGAAGCCGTATAAAAACGTCATGTTTGTGCCCAAGAATCTGTACCGGAGGACCAGAGCGAGACAATCCAGAGTGCTGTTTTTGGACGAAGACGAAAACCATCAGCCATTCGGAAAGGGTGAAATAGATCTGACTCAAGACAAGAACTACTCAAAAATTAAGTTTGATGATCAACCAGATTATGAGTTCACATCTCCTGAGGATGGACTTGAAGTGCCAAAGAAGTTGAATGAAGATCTACCTTCTGGGAACGAAAGGTTTTATGAACCATTGCCTCGGTTTCGACCTTATTCAAACCATCCACATTACTACCAGGGACGGTTTGGTCGGACTTATGCTCCCAACTATGCCTTCGATCCTTATCCTGTCGCTCCCTTCACTCCTTTGGTCCGGAACGGGTACTACTCTGGTTGGAAACCCAGAAGCCCTCGAGTGGTCTTTCCTTACGCGTCGGAGAGTGTAAATTCAGTGCAGACGAATTCTCACGCCGGGCCTGGTGGATTTAATGATAATGTAGTGTTTCGTGATCAAAATTTCGGTTTGAATGACGTTGGTGATGAACAGGCGTTGCAGGATCTTGGAACAGGATCAGGATCTGGTGACGGATTTGCTGAAAGAGGTGAGTGGTTGGTTTTGAATATTTAAAACAAGAGATTAGTTACGGCCGTTTTGTAGGGCACTGGTTTTGGTTTTGAATTCTGAGAAAGAATCAATGGAATTATAAAGAGTAACTAACAAACGCTTGAGTGAAATCTCTTAGTAATATATTTTAACGTGATATGGCAAAGATTTCAAAACAAATCGAAAGTTTTTTGTAAAGTAACGTGTCATCTAGAGACGATTTTCGCGCAAATTCAATGAACAATAATCCTATGAAATTAGGGACACCTCGTGGTTTCCCACGAGTTGGAAGTTCATTATTTGGAAGCTTTTCTTGAGTTTTTCTTGAGATCAGTTTGCAAAATCCGCGGGAATCTTGTCCAAATTTTCTGCGATCGTTTTAGAAGATTTCAAAGCGCCTTGAATGCTTATAAATTTTATTGTTGTATAAGCGTACCCCTGTATATTTTAATCTTGTACATAAATATATGTATAAATAATAATTTAAACGCATCGACGCTGGTCTGGGAGAAAAATAAATAAATAAAGTTTTTCGAGTGTTTTTCTATATGTCAAGTTAAATTACTAAAATCAATTGTAACATAAAGTTTTTACTAATACAATAAGATTTAAAAAATAGAGCATTCCAGCAATTATTATTATTATTAGCAAACTGTTGATCAAAAATATTGTCATGAGCGAAATCTGTGTAAATATACGTATGCATACTTATGCAGAGAAACGAAATTATGCTCTATATACTTATATAGAGCCCCAATTTCGTCTCTCTGTTGATTTTTTAGTTGGTCTAATTATATAAATCAATTTATGATCCACACAATTTTTTTTCTTGCAATTAATTTGCTACTCATTCTCCGTTAAACCAATCGGCAACCAAGCTAGTTTTGAGCGATCAACGTCTTTTTCAAATCATCTTCAGTCTCTTCTAATCAAAATAGTACTGTAACTGACTGACACTCAACATACAGCCCAAACCACTGAAAATAGAAGAATACAATCTAGAAGATAACCGATGGAGTACGTAGTGTTGGGCCTAAGGTCTGTTAGGACCAAAATTACATAAACTCAAACTCAAAGCATTTTTTTCAATCAAACCATTTACAGGCACTTATAAATTGTCAAGGATCAGTCAGAAATATGAAGCTAGTTGCCCATTTCAAAGCGTACTACGTACTTTTGGAGAAGAACGGGTAAGAAACTCCATAATTGTAGTGGTAGAAAAATAAATTAGTTACATCGTTAATGTAACTAATTTATTTTCGTAAAAGCATAAGGAAGGAGTTTTCACAACTCTATTCTTTTCATGAGCCAAACGGAGGGTACTAATTCGGGTCAGTGACAGCTCGGTCCGAGTCATCTCAACCCGAATAATAATACCAAATACTACGTCGTCAAAACGCCAAAAAAAGTGGTGTGCACCGTTCGCATGAAAACTCTCGATCTCTTATTGAAGATTTTTTAAATTTTTGGATAGAATAGGGATGATGCCTGGGTAAAAAAATGAAATTCTAATTAGTCCGTCAGTCAGATAATAAAAAAATATTAGACACGTATTTTTTGCTTTATCATATTAATATAAAGATATTTAGATAAAACGCATTTTAGGTTGGGGAGTGGGGTTCGCTACGTCACTAGTATGTATAAAATCTACATACTCGTGACGTCATGGCACATTTTACCTCAATGTATCGCTTTAATCTTTAGATTACGTAAAAAAAGTAAAAATACGTGTCAAATATTTTTTGATAATCACAAAGACGGACTAAAAAAAAATTTTTAGTCATCCCTATTGTGCTTGAACAAAGTCGCCAGAAAAAGCTAGTACAGTACAACAAAATAATGAAGAATGGAGAAGAAAATGTGCTTATTATACCCAACACAATGCAGTGAAACCAGCCAATGTCATACAATTCTTGTTAATATGAAAGGATGTTGGTATCTAAAGATTTTGGAAAGTGGCACCTTATGTAACACGTTATGTTTATTCTATTCATGTGAAACCTGCCTAGATTCTTGTGTTTTTGTTATTAGTTGTGTATTTTTGTTATATTCTCGCAGTTTGGGGGGCCGGCAGGAAAGTAGGATGTGATAATTTTTTGTGAAGTAACATTTACAAAAAAAAAATGTAGGCAAATATATCACCCATAGTTGAAAGATAGGTCACGTGACTGTTTTAAACAAGGACGTAGGAGAAAAAAAAGGAAAATGATAAAATAATAAGAGATAATTAAATCAAATAATAATTGTCAAATTTGATTTGATATCCGATTTATACTTTTTAACACAGAAATTAACTTACAGAATGTAAACTTCAAGTCAGCTGATTTGATTGGCTGTCACTATTTCAGTCAGCTGATTACAGAAGTTTAGATGTGTTTGACAGTCTGTTCGGTGGTTTTTGTGTTGATAAGCCTTTTATGAAAAGAAAAACTTGGGGGACTATACCCAGCAGTGGGATAGTACAGACAAAAAAACAAACAACAACAATAACGAACAACCAACCAACCAACTAACAACCAACCAACTGTGAACAAAACATGATGGAAGCAACAAGCCAGGGGGTCTACTCCCCGGCGGTTCTTACTCCGTATCACTTACGGATATGAAGTTAGTTCGGTGTCCGAACTAAGAATGAATGTCAACACGATCTGACAGTTGTCCCTACTCCCGAAGGGTTTCTTAAAAAAAATTTTTTTTGACATTTGTTTTGACAGCTACTTTCAGACAGGCCCGTATTTTTATTGACGGACTTAAGGCCGAAACCAATAACCTACCTATCATCAGTTTTGGCATACTGGAGATAGAAAAACCTATGTATCTATGGTTTTAACGTCCCTATAATCTGTCAGAGATTAAGGACCTTACGAAGTTGTGGGACGACATTCAATGACAGATAGAATAGGAATGATGACAAAAAAATGTTTTTAGTCCGTCTTTGAGATTAAAAAAAAATATTGGACACGTATTTTTTCTTTTATAACGTAATCTAAAGATTACGGCAATACATTGAGGTAAAATGTGCCATGACGTCACGAGCATGTAGATTTTATACATACTAGTGACGTAGCGACCCCCACTCCCCAACTTAAAATGCGTTTTATCTAAGTATTTGTTATTAATATGATAAAGCAAAAAATACGTGTCTAATATTTTTTTATTATCTGACTGACGGACTAATTAGTTTTTTTTTTTACCCAGACATAATTCCTATTATACTGTCTACTATCTATCTATCAATAGCGATCTGTCATTTACTGAAAAAAGGTTATTGGGTTCGGTCGTTAGGTACCCTGGTACCTAGTTTTTCCAAAATGAGTTCATATGAGTGCGTGTGTTACCCATACACGCATACCATTTATGTAATGTAGTGTTGACATGCGATTATCACATGCAAATACAGGTCTTGGTGAGAATTCAGAGCCTATAATTGCTTAATTGTGCGTACATGTTGCCATCAAGTACGCCTATTGCTGATAGGTAAATGGTTTCACTTCTGGTGACCATTTCATAACACCACATCACGCCTGTTCCCCGAAGGGTTGGCGTAGGCAGAGGTGACCCACATTTCGCCAATTATGTTTAAGTCCCATGAGGGGGCTTGCCAGGCGAGCCTATTGCTATCAACCCGGAACCATAAAAAGTTACATTTAATCAAACATTCGTCAATAAAGGTGTTACATTTGTTAAATAGAACTTGAACAAAATTCACATTAGCATAAACAGATTTTGAACAAAAGTCACATTTGGTTGAACAAAAGTAGATAAATCGATCAAAAGTTACACTCGCTTTACGAAAAGTTACATTTTATTGGTCAAACATACTGGTACATAACTTTATCAAAACTGTGATCGAAGAAAGTTGTGTGTATTTTTTTTATATCGTAATATATACTGTGTTAATTCAAATACATACATATTTATATGCACGCTTAATGATTGATTCATTATGTACAATTTTACATACATACACGTAATTACATTACGATATTTCCTTGAATTTAATAACCGAGTTATAACATAGAATTGTTAAATAGTCATGAAATTTTAACAACATAATTAAATCGTATTCATTTTTATGGCGTGTATTTAATCGAACCTCACATAATTCCTATTCCGCGCTCCTAAAAATATTATTGAACACTAATATACTAAAATAAAAATAATAATAAAATAAATAAATAGTGTTTTATTTCAGGCAAAATACCCTTATACAAAAAATTGAATATATAAGTAGTAAAAACATAAAAAAATATCATTAAAATAATTATTGCGCCTCTTTTTGTGAACCTCAAATTTTAACTTTTTTGGGGTCCTATAGATACATACTATGGATACATATATGCGTATAAATACTAATAAATAGCCAAGTAACTGCTATCAATTTATAAAGGCGTACATTATTAATCAGTCACTGTTTTTAGAGGATTAGTATTTAACTTCCAACTTTCCCCATTTTTATTGCTTAGCATTTTTTTTCAAAACCTTTTTTTTTTGTCCTTTAGGCCAATTCCCGTAATTACAAACGTTCAAAATCTAGTCGAAAACTTTTCTCATCGACAATCAATGTCAAACTGTTGTCAAAAATGTGAGTAAAATAGTGGTATGTTTGACAGATTGAGACAGATTAGAATGAGAACGTTCTTAATAATACGGGAATTGCACCTCTTTACTCAAAAATAAATACAGACGAAAGATTTAAGATATACATACTGATGGGGCCCGAGTGCACGTCTCCTTTTTATGGAAATTTCTCGCCGACTGGTCGATACTTCACGTGGCCAGAGGACTGGCTCATTCTTTTGCATTGCCATTGAACGTGACAATGCTGCCAGTCTTCTGGGCACGTTTACGGATGACAGCGATGCGGACGAATACTTCGACGCCTAAGTGTTCTTTTCTCTTTGAATTTATTTGTAGTAATTTAATTTAGTGTTAGAATATAAACTGTGGTTTTATGTTTTTGTTTCGTAACATATAAATATGGAAATATTTTCACGATTATATTTAATGTCAATACTGATTAATTAATGAGGTAACCTAACATACAAACACATGACAAATAAATGTTCAGTAGCAAGTGAAAAGGAAGTACATATACATTATAAAAAGAAACATCACCCACTGAAAAGCAATGATTTATTTCCCAATGAAGAAACTATATAAGTTTTTCAACTATCAAGTAAATAACATGATAAGTTGCTTTTATATCGAACAATCATACAGACACGCAAACATATATATAGTAAAAAATATATAGGTTTTATAGAACTCTATTATACTACATATTTCCGTAAAGAAAAGGTAAGAGCGTTTACGCGGTCACATATAAAAGGTGGCGCTTTCATGATTCTAGCTCACCCCTGGCTGGAGGCTTTAAGTGTAGAAGCTTAAGGCAGCCACAGGAAAGCCCGGTTAAGCAGTTACGACCTCCTCAGAGGTTAACTGCGAGATATAACTGCCCTATATAAAAAAAATAAAAAAAGAATCTAGCTCAACGGGAAGGGGTTTTGATGTATTTGCATGTATATCGCATAAATTACCGTATTTTTTTATTGCGTTGACTTAGAAGGTTGACATTTTTAGAGCTCCTCCAAGGCACCTAGGTAGACCTACGTAGTTGATATTAATTTCAACTAGATACCTCCACACGTTCCTGAGAAAAAAGGTCTTGACAGACTGACAGACGGAAGGACAACGAAGTGATCCTTTAAGGGTACCGTTTTTACCTGCTGGGGTTGCGGGTTTGTCTGAAAGGGATATCGCGGCCCCAGCACATAGGCAACGGAAGGAACACGGGTGGGTTTTAGTCGGTAAAAGTCTGACACTCCCTCTCGCTCTGCCGGGAGAGCGGGAGGAGTCATTTGATGATTTCCCACCCAAAAAAAAAAAAAAGGGTACCGTTTTTTCCTTTTGAGATACGAACCCTAAAAAACATGTATCCTACAATCCTGTATGCCACTTTACATATACGCCAACAAGTCTTGATTTTCAACAAAACGTAAACGCAAAAACTTAGGGGGTTCGCTATTCAACCCATATGTTTTACAAAAAATATTATCTGTTGTTATACTCATAAGTTACCTCATATCTCCGGCCTAACAAAATTTTCAGCCTGTAGCCGTCTTTTATAAAAAAAAAACACTCTGTTTTACATTTCAACTGTTAAAAGGCACAATAATTATAACATAGACAACAAACCTTACACATTTCAATTTTTCAATACCTTTTTTACAAAACCACCTATCGCACATAAACATACTACAACGTATAATTAACTTGGAAATCATGACACAGCTGCGCGTGCGACGTTTTTAAGCTTAGTATTATCACACAATCGGTAAAAGTCTTATTGTGTTGACGACAGTGAGTGTGGTTCCACTGGAATCGTTTGGTGCGTAGTTACTTATGAGGCTGACATCAGCTAAAGCGCGGTCATTGTCGTCGGACTGCGCTGTCGGTCAACGCTAGTAATTAATTGCATTATTTTTACAAAAAATCTATTGATTGGACCAAAATATTAAAACACTATTACGTTAATATGTTACTTGTAGAATAATCTGAAAAAAAAAAACAGAATGGTTGCATGTTTATTATGGTTTTGAATCGTTAAAAGAAATTTTTAGAGGTATTTTCGTGATTTTTATCTCTATTGTATCAAATAATTTCACAACACATAGCTCCTTCATTGAATTATGAAGCAGGAAATCAGCTCCCTGCTGACTTATGTAGGTACTTTAGAGGTATGAGGAACAGGGTGTAAAGATCACTCATCCCCTATAGAAAAGAGAGGATCCTACGAACAGACGGGTGTCATGTCTGGCGGGTAACTGCCCAACGGTTGATGTCGGAAAGTTATATATATGTCGATCACGCGGTAAACTCTGTTAGCACGATGCAGGATTTGTGTGACGGACGCATGTGGCGATGTAGATGCCGCAGAACTAATCCAACGAATGAGCTTTAGCTTTAATTCGATAATTATATTAATAGTTAGCCAAAGCATTTTCTAACTTACGATACTCAATCTCGGTTTCAGTAAACAAAGTATTCCTATATAGTATTGTTATTCTGATGAATACCACCTTACCACGTCTAGTGAATCTATATCCACGTGAAACTAAACGAACGCGTGAAGGAAGGCGGTGCAAACGCAGCCGACGACGTCGAAACATTGCTCAAAACGTAACGCGACGAAAAAATACGACAACCCACACTTTAGTCATTAGTGAATGTGTTGTGGAATGGAGTTTACATGAGTTTCTATATTCACAATAGTGGATGGTTGTGGTATGTTCAGAAATAATTGAATAGATGGGAACGGATTGTGAACGGCTGAGTGATCTTAGATTAAAAAGTTTGTTGAATAATTTTTGAACTCATTATGTTTGTCCTTTCCATGATTTATATTGGATTGTGTTTATCTCTGATCATAACAGCGGATAAATATGTGCAATGAAGACCACTAATATATTTTACTTTGTTAATAAATATAAGACATTCTTATATTTATTAACAAAGTAAAAGCTCTTGTCTCCAATTTCATCAGAACCTCTCAGGATTTGGATTTGGAAAAATCCTTTCTAAGTGCACATCTCAAACTGACATAATTTATCTTCCTTTATTTTGTGTTTCTACATTTAAGCTGTGTGTGGTGAACGCAATGAAAGTTCTTAAACTGTCAAAATGAAAGCCATTGCTTCTGTTAGTGTGTTACGCAATTACCTCGCTGGTTAGTCAGTAACTGAATTTTTTCATATTTATGGGACATTCATACTCATCCTCGCGCACATGCGGGAGTTGCGCGAGGAGGCGGAACGCCGGGGTGTAACTCCGCTGCCGCGAGAAATCACGGCACAGCGGACAGAGCTCCGGTGGGATCACATAGCGGCATGGAGAGTGCGATTGTCGCAACCCAGCGCTGGGCACGCCACAATTGCGGCGATAAGTCCCCTCTTTGAGGAGTGGCTAGAGAGGCGTCATCGCGTCCTCACCTTCCGCCTGACGCAGGTCCTCACCGGACACGGTTGTTTCGGGAGGTTCCTGTTCAGGATAAAGCGGGAGGAAACGCCCGGGTGTCACCATTGTGTGGACATGGTGGAGCATACGGTGGAGGTCTGCCCGGCTTGGGCGGGGCACCGCCGTGTCCTCACGGAAGCGATCGGCGGCGGCGATCTCTCGCGTCCGGCCCTGGTTCAGGCTATGGTCCGGAGCGAGAGTGCATGGGAGGCCGTCACCTCCTTCTGCGAAGCAGTTATGCTCGCGAAGGAGGAGGCGGAGCGCGCGAGGGAGATGCAAGCTGCACGCCCTCGCGCCCTTAGTCGCCGCAGGAGACGCCCCGGGCGTCGGGAGTCACGAGCCGACTTCCGGCCACCGTAGGCGCGGGCCTGCGGACGGTGAGCGATGGGCAGCTCGCCGTCCGACACAACGCGCCTCAAAGAGATGTCAGCACCAACTGACGGGGTCCGTAAGGACCAATGCCTGCTGGGGTTGCGGGTTTGTCCGAAAGGGATATCGCGGCCCCGGCACACAGGCAACGGAAGGAACACGGGTAGGTTTTAGTCAGTAAAAGTCTGACAGTCCCTCTCGCTCCGCCCAGAGCGGGAGGAGTCATTTGATGATTCCCACAAAAAAAAAAAAAAAAAACCCTAGGTCGAACTCGCCCGCGGTTTTATATGCCTATATCGCTGCAAGGTTACAAAGGACCTGTCGAGTTTGAATTAGGGGGTCTAAGTCTCCCTAAGCGAACTCCGTAGTTTTTCCTAAGTTACGGGCGTTTCGTCGTCCGTACTACAAACTTCGTGTCTTTCACTCTCTTACAAAGTGCTCGTAACTTCGGCAGAAACTACGGATTTCGCTTAGGGCGTAGACTTCGCTTTGGTCCTTATAATTAAATCTTGAGATTTTATCCTTCACTTAGAATCAAGCTTGAGCTTCAATTTCCAAATAGTAAATTCGATAGCCTAAGATGATGGATAGTGGAAATTTCCTCTTTGACCACCGACATTCTTACACCACAAAAACAATCATAGCGATTTGCCCAACTATGTTGGGATCGGCTTCCAGTCTAAGCGAATGCAGCTGAATACCAGTATTTTACATGGAGCGACTGCCTATCTGACCTCCACAACCCTGTTACTGGGTAATTCGATATCCCTTGGTAAGACTTTCGGGCTTCTCTCTACCCGTAACAACCACAACAATATTATTAAAAAAACTTTTTACAAAAATTAAAAACGACTTTTTATTTTTCAGTTTTTGGTTGTGGTACCTACCCCACACAAATTCGAATACCAGTACCTGCTATGTAAATAACAGTGACAGGAAGTTATCATCATATCATCCATATATACTAAGTGGGAAAAATACGTATTATTGAAGCTTACTCAAAAACTATCCAAGCAAAGTTAATAAAATTTATATGGGACCAATTCGGGAGCATACCCTTTCATAAAAAATAAAAAAATCAAAATCGGTCCACAATTGACGGAGAAATCGGTGGACATACATAAAAAAAAAAGAATACGCGACGAACATAACCTCCTCCTTTTTGGAAGTCGGTTAAAAAACACATACTATCATGAGAAAATGTGCGATTTGGAGATAATAGTTTCCTACGAACTCTGAGTCGTGACTGGTTGGCAGCCCGACTCGTAAGAGTGAGGTACTCTAACCTTTCGCCTGACTCGACATTCACGAATTAATTACATTAGAAATTACGGTTTATACACTTTTACTTGGTTTTATCACGATTATTAAAATGTAGGCAGAGTGAGATGTAGATGGGTTTTCGCCGGTCGCACCCAAGGCCGTCTACCCTGTTATTTTCTATTATTTAAGGTTAAGTATACTTTAGTTCTGTTGCTAGATTTTGATCATCATTCTCCTGCGTATATCCTAATTAATCTTAAATTGGCACAGCATGTGTTTTTTCCATACATCTCGATCAGCTGTCACCTCAGAATTCCCTCTGTACGAGCCATATATCATATTTCACACAAAATAAATCCATCGTCCATTTGTTCTTTGTCCTGTTTTTTACACTCGAGGTTGCTCATAGTGCATCCCTAATTGCTAGATTCGGTTCTGTTTATATATAAAAAAAAACTTTTTTTATTTATTTTTATCCACAACGGGTAAGCTCTTGGCCTGCATCTCACCTGATGGTAAGTGATGATCAGGCCGAAGGTGGAAGTAACCTTCACCTGGAATCGTCAACCACAGAGGAACTGGCTATCTTACCTCTAACTGCCGAAACACAACAATGCTGTTAACATTGTTGTTATGGCGACAGACTTAGATAAGATGGTGGTAGCTAGCCAGGCGGACTTAGAACAAGCCTTACCACCAACGAGACCGAGCAGAAAATTTTGCCCCCACTGGGAATCGAACCCGGGGCTTCCGGGTCTGAGAAACCTGTCGAACCACTAGACCACAGAGGGGGAGGCGGCGGTGACGGCTTTTGGTCCTAGGGTCTTGAGTTATTTAGATAATTATATTCTACTGATAGTCATTTGTTTGCTAGAGATCTCAGTTTACTAGATACATAAACAACGTATTTCTAAAAATTATCATAGCAAAAGAAATTACATATAAACTATAAACAATTTACAATTCAAGTAATAAATCTGCAATGATAAGTAAACCGGTGAAGAGTTTCTTTCCGCAAAGTTGCCAACTTTAAAGCCATAAACTAGCGCTAGTGTTGCCAATACGAAAATTATACTCAGGAAATTATTGCTGTTAAAAAGCCGTTGGAAATTTTGCGTATCGGAATGATCTAAATTGTGGTGTTTTGTTAATTGATTTTTGTTACTATTTATATGTAGTTAAGGTGAGAATTTCTTTGTGTTGGTTGTGCACTCTCAGTTTTCCTCGCGTGTTGATATGTAGCGTGTCACGTGTGTATATTCAAATGAAGGGTGGCTTCAATAAAATGGTGTCGGGTCTAAGACTTGCTTTTACCACGTAATGTTTTGTGAATCGCGTGTTTTACGTAGTGACGAAAAGTTGGACACGTTTTTGTAAGTTAGACTTGATTATGATCTAGATTTTTTAAATTAGTAACGACTGATCTAGATCATTTAGAATGATTTACTGCCTTGTTGGTGGCAATTGCTACTGCTGACTATGAGTTTTGAATTCGTTGACCTATTGAAACCCATGGTCCAGATCGGGCAAAGTTTTATTACTTTTTTACTTCAAAAGCCTCTCAGTAGCAACCCAGAGCCTAGATTTATTATTATTTGGTTAGACAAACTAGCAGCTAATTAGCTGATGCGTGTATCAAACAGCTTGGAGATATTTAATCTGTCCAACCGATTCTCAAAGCAGTTCAGTGTGGGAGCCGTCACATCATTTTCGAGAGCCTATTCCATGCTCATACAACTCGGTTAGACAATAATTGTTTTAAAGACTTTTTCCTTGATGAATTTTCCTATAACTTTAGGGAATGAACACGCAAGTGTTTGTTGGCATTCAGAGTAACGGTCTTGCCATTAATGTCCGGTCAAAATAATGGGACTAAAAACGCTGGCAAAATGGAGGGTGTACTACGTACCTCTGCATACCCCTTTGAGGAATACAGGCGTAATGTTTTATTCTAGTTTTAAGGCTGTAGCAAGCTTCAAGCTTGTACCATTTTTATCTAGCCACAAGTCATATTGAGTTATGAGAAAGAAGTTAACATAGGTTCATGACCTCCATACTCACTCTTGCATTCAGTTATTGCAAATTAAAGATTCTAGAGAAGCTGTAGGTAAACAAAAAGAAAACTGAGGAGAGAATTGCTTTTATGACCTTTTCCACCACCTCCAGATCATTTATTTGGTAGGTAATGTCTTACAACATCATTTCCATTTATTTTTCATTAATCCATTCCATTATTGAATTTATCTGGTGGAAAGTCTTAATCCAGATATTAAAAGAGTCACATATACTATTAATACGTACTTGGCTCATTCTCTAAAACAAAAATTGATCGCACTGGTCGCGAAAATTTCAAGCCTAAGACTTATTTTTAAAATCGAGGCCAATAGAAAAATAAGCTTCATATGACACTTAATTTTAGAGAAAGAAATACGGGATACCAATAATATCAATATTTAAAATGCACTAGAGTGGTTAACTCACTAAGCTTATAGTGGAGAAAAAAATTAAATAATTAATTGCAAGTAGGCCATTAAAAGGCACAAAAAATAGAATTGGTCCTAGTCGCCCCTTTCAAACGGCAATTTTGCATGGAGAAGAATGGGCAAGAAACTCAATAGTTACTCTACTAAAATGTAATTTGACAAAACATTTCTACGATATTGTCTACCTAACTACTCAGCCCTACTCAGTTAACTCTCTCACAAATAAATTTTTACCACATTTCTCTTTCAACTAAAAACATCAAAATCATCAAACCATACATCCAATTCGCTACCTCTAGACTTCGCCCACAATAACCAAACCAGAACGACCTCAAACATCGATAGAATAGTGATGTGACCCAACGCATCTAAAGATCGAATCGATGTCGATTACATCACCGGTTACATGAGCGCTGTTCTGTCAAGGAAGCCTGCGGTTGCGCAATCTTGAAAGCAGTAGAAAGTACCCGAGCCGACCGTTTGGTCTGTATCCGAGGCTGTACGGATAAATGTTAATTAGTTATGTTTTTAGTGGAGGAAAGCTAGGTTGCTAAGTTGTTTGTTTAAAAATAATAATAATTTATTTAATTCAGACACACAGTGATCCATATTTTTGAAAGTATACTTAAAAATATGTTAGTAACCGAATTAGATACAAATACATACCACAATAAGACTTTAATAATAACGAAATTAAACAACAGGAAGTATTAGTAGTAGTTTAGTTTTAGCGATAACGGGTTTAATTTTTAGTAATGTGGAAAAAAAAAGGGTCGGAGGATTCGAAATTTGTTAAACAGTTCGTCCTTTTATCCGAGTCTAAAATTAGATTAGTCGGAAGGCAAGAAATGTACATTCATTACCTCGCTGGCTTGCTATTTAATGGCAATGATTTAAGGAAGATTTTTGTAAAGTAATAAACGTTTATTGTATAATTTTTTAAAGTAGGCCATATTAATCTTGTACAAAGAAAAATTTAGTTAAAAAAGAACTGGTCCTTTTTTCTATTTCTTTTTTAAGGTCACCTTTGTTGAAATTAATTAGTAATCTACACATACCTATACAAAAATGTCAAGGACAGTCTTTCGGATGAGATGTAATTACTGCGAACTCTCGAACATGATAGTATGTGCTAATTTATTATGTTAGGCACTTAAGAGATATGTGTTCCTTTTGATATCCCATAACTCACGTCACAAGTCACGATTATTTATGTAAAACACCCTTACCGAAATAAAAAAAATAAAAAATGAAAACATTCAGACTATTTTTGTCCAGAAAAAAAAATTACAGCTTCGCATTTTCTTAATTATAAGAAAGCCTTATTTATGGAGCGACTTAGTCTTATAGACCAAGCTCCTTAAATAAAGATTTAAAAAATAAATATATGTATTTATATGATTGGTTTCAATGAAAATTATTTACTCGTACTTATCAATGAAACTTAAATACACACATCTAGAGTCTAGTGTTACGTTATCTTCGAAACTATGTATTTTTAGAACACTTAGGAGGTTTTGTATTATTTTTACTTTAAGCTTAAAACAGTTGTCAGACAATAAAAGGAACTCGTTGTATATCACTACATTGCGCCAGGTCCCACGTAACAGTAACAGCAGGAGGCAAGCCTATTGCCATAAACCAAAGCATATAGTTCCTTATTAATTCATCTAGCTATAAGGAATTTATGCCTGTGCTGCGTGGATAAAATCAATCTGATAAGTTTCTGCACGCAGCTATTCATTTCACAAGTCTTACGCCACTTAGCACCATTTTCCTTTCTTCAACTTTACAATTAAATACATCAATAAAGAAATAAAACGAAGTAACAAGCCAGAACTACTATTACGTAAAAATCTCAATGTGAAAACTGAGGTGAACAGAGATTGAAGAAGGCCTTAGCATCATAAGACTTAGCATCAGGTGGAATTACAGCTACCGTTTTCTAGCTCGCCTACGTTTTTGCGGGCACCAGGGAACACCAGGAGGTATATAGCACCACCGCATTTCAGTTATGTTTAGGTCTCATTGTACCAGGAGGCGAGTCTAAGGCCATCAATCGGGCACAAATATAGCAGTGGTGGTCCAGTGGTAACGGCCGTGATTTACGAATTGTAGGTCGTAGGTTTCATCTTAGTTTAGTCATTTATTTGTCCGAAAAATGAGTATGCACAGAGCATGCAATATGTTATATACATTGCAGAAAAGATCACAGTCATGTTTTATTTTAACGGCGTACAAATATGTATTATAATAATATTTGGACAGTTTTTTAATTAATAATAACTATTGATTATTATACATTAAAAAATACAATAAAGTGAAAAAAAAGAACAAAAGTAAAAAAAAAAATGAAGTAGAAAATATTTATTGTCCAAGTACCAGTAAGCAGATTCACATGTTAACAACAAGTTGAGACGATTTGAGTACCTTAAAATATTACCTAGGTTACAATATATTTCTTGCCAGTGAGCCCCTAACTAGACAGTTAGCCTACGTTCTCGGACGTAAATATAAAAAAAAAAATAAAAAAAATATAATATGACGTAAATATCGCGGCGGGATTTTATCGCGCACTAGATTTTCAACTCTCGGTGCTGAGCCGAGCGTTGAGAATCCAACACGCTGGCACGATAGTGCCAGCGCGTTGAAAAAACACACTGTTGGATTTTCAACTCTCGGCTCTAAGTAGAGCGTTTAAAATCCAGTGCAAGAAAAAAAATCGCCACGATATTTTTACGTCCGGGCGAACGTGGGCTTAGTCTGTATCTTGGGGCTCGAGGTACGAATTTCAGAGTGGAGACTAGAGAGGTGATTTCAGGTATGTATGGTATAGCATATGTGTAATGTGTGTCTGTTGTATGTATGTGTGCCTTGTGTGTGCTGTGTGTGTGTGTATTTGTTTCCATTGTGACAGCCCAAACGAGGCAGTCGAAATAAATAAAATTCTTGTGTACTAATTGTAATTAATACTAAGTGTACTAACACTTTCTTAGGAGACAATACAACACTCCCAGGCTTTATCGTACTTTTTTGTTGCACATCAGTGAAACTAACATTTTCACCTGACTCCGTTTGCTCCCACGATCTTGAGATGTAGAAATTACTTATTGTTTACAACAGGTTTTTGTTTAAAACTGTTTATTTTTAATATTGCGCTTGAGAGTTCTGTGGTAGTAGGTATTTAGTGAATGGACTAGGACTTATCAGCTGGTTGGTGCCTCGTTAGGTTGATGAAGATTTATCTTGATGTTGGACTGTCGTCCTGGAACGTTTATTCGAGAGATTGCGTTTTCTATGGTCTTTATTTTAGTTGTTAGGCTATTCGATAAAATTGAGATGAAGTAATAACTATATGAAGCTTATAACAGTGATAGCCTAGTATTGTGACCGTCGGACCTCTGACTTTTCGGATTCATGTGCGTATTGTATAATTATCACTTGCTTCAAAAACTGTTAAGGAAATCATCGTGAGGAAATCAGCATGCCTGAGAGATATTTCTCGACGGCATGTGAAGCCAACTCAGACATTTATGGGCGGCATAAAAACCCTGACACCTGGTTAGCCACACGAAAAAGAAAGAAGATACTGTATGAACATTTCCTAAGACCAGTCATCGTAACCTTTATAATTGTAATTTGATACCTCATAGTGCTCAGTAAATAATTTCAGACTTATATGAAAAATGTGAGGCCGTACTGATAAATTTGTATCAAGGTCTTTTGAAACATCTTACATAAAATACTCTCCCGATCTGTCGTCTGTCGTCTGAACAACAAACGAAATCTCATCGTAATTAATTTCTCATGTTTTATTTCTCTAATCTACTCGTAATGCTGTGGGTGCGTAATAAAGATGACACCACATTATAACACTTAGTAATCATTAACACGATGCACATAAGCTTTGTAGGTACCAAACCATGCATAATTGCATACCTATGTTACACAATGCATCGTACACCAGCATCATTAGTTGAATCCAAATCCGTCGAACAAGACCAGTGGGCTAGAACGCGTGATCAAAAGTGCGTGAGTCGAATATGTATATTTTGCGGATAGAAAGACCAGCCCGGCTAAATTAATATAAAAAAAAAAATAGGCAGCCATGGAGACTGTCGACGGAACGAAAACTGGCATTAGCGCCATCTATGTTTTATAGTAGAGCACTTCTTCTTATTTTCGTGTTAGTGACTAACCTGCACGCGTAGTGACAACCATAGAAACGGGTTTTCTACGGGTTATGTCGACGGAAGAATAGACCGATTTATTATTTGTCTATTCTTCCGTCGACGAAACCCGTTTCTATTGTGGTCATGCTAAGCGTGCTGGTGTCTGAGTTTTAAAGCCACTCATGGGCCTCTGACTTGACTTCACATGCCGTCGAGAAATATCTCTCAGGCATATCTGTTGCTGGTACACTTCGGCGCGAGCATGTCGGTGACGCGAAACAGTTGCAAAAAGCAGCGCCTAAAGCAGTTTTCACTTCAAAAATTCTAGAATAAACGAAGTATTCTTAAAAACATCATCATCATCATTCAGTTCTGTTGCTCTGTATCCCCACAAAAAGAAACAATACCATAAAAAAATAGCTGGTATTAGCGCCATCTATACTCTATAGCCCTGCATTAAGCGAATCCATAAGTTTACCCCCTACCAAAAATCACGCCTAAAGAAGTTTTAACTTAAAGAAAACCGATCCAGAACCAGTGTCGGATTTTCAATACGCATGAAATACTGAGTTCTTCTTAGGGCGTCGATAGCAATTTAAATTGATTCAGCCCAGAATTTGGCTACGAGTTTGGCGCCTTCAGTAGCGTCCATCAGATCATTGAATCATGAATGTATTATGATTTAGGTGTAGGCAAAAATGATGGCATACATTTTATGAAATTAAATTGTTTATACTCTAAATAGGATCGGGATCAAGCTCAGGGGTATCTCACTACCCCTGAGAAGAAATGGCGAAACAAACTCTCAGGGTCAAAGTCTCTTTTAAAGTCCTGACATAATCTTGGTCAGATCATGTGAAGACCATGTATCTGAAATGGTCTTTTGAGGAAAAAGCCCCACGTCTGCCTGTCCAGTCAGTGTAAGCATTCGTCAGTAGTCGTGCTGCTCAACTCAGGACTTAAGGAGCTCAACGACTCGACGAACAATACCAAAGAAAGGACATTTGGGTAGGCCGCATAAAATACTCAAAATCAACTGAGAAAGAAAAATGCGTGTGGTCGGGGGACTCCCGACTTCCCGACTCAGGAACGAAGTTCCTTTCGCGATACTCGCACGCACAAAATATTTAAACACAATCGCATTATTTTGTGCCAGTCTTCTTCCGTGATGTCAGTTTGCACTTGTCAATTTATGCAAGCATGCTTACAGAACCGTAATGTTTGTGAATGTGAAATTAGACTGGCCAAGTGCCTGTCAGACTTGGGAACTAAGATTTTCATATAACAAAACTATTATAGTTGACCTCCTTTTTAATTATTTCTCATGATAGAAACCTAGGTACACATAGGTATATGTAGTTTGACCTATACGCTGTACCGCGCCTTAGGAATGCGCGGTGAGGAGGGGGGCAGTGTTGACGAATAAGCGGTGGGGCGCCGTGAGCATTGACGAATGAGCGGCCTGCACTGCCCCCCCGTCTCGCCGCGCACATACCTAAGGCGCGGTACAGGGGTATCGGTCAAACTATAACACGTAATCTGTAAAAATTTCAACAGTCTACCTTTCTGTTAAAAAGACAGCCCTGTGACCGGCGGAGTAGGGGTCCGTATTTCCGTTGGCACGTTTTGGTTGTACGGAACCCTAAAACCCACTTCTGTCTACCAAAAATCAAAGGTTAAGTTACAATAGTATCATCGGTTGCCGATAACCAGTTTTTTCGGTTGCGCAAGCGCAAGCATGAGATTATGCAACAAGATGGCGCCGCCGTTATCATATGTTCGGTAGAAATGTCAAAGACTTAAACTGTTGTGTAATAATTTAAATGTTGTTATTGTATTTAGTTGTCGAGGAAAAAACTTCCGCTATGATTATTGATGGCTCGGCAAACGGATCTTGGTCAAGATTTTTTGCGAATTACTTGTAAGTGTGTAACATCACGCCAGTATTCCTCGATGGGTTAGGCAGAGGTGTACTAATAGTACACCCACATTTCTCCAATTATGTTTCCCATGTTATAGGGTGCGAGTCGGGATGCGACCTTGCAAATACTGCTCTTTAAAATAAGTTTGTTTAAGAGTTTTTTGGTCCTTGTCAATCTGCAATCTGCCTTTTACCAACTATGTTGTGGTCGGTTTTCAGTGATGCAACAGAATACCAGTTTACACATAGAGCCACTGCCTATCTAACCTCCACAACCCAGTAACTGGATAATCAGTACCCCTTGGTAAGCCTGGTTCTCAGAATTTTGGGCTTCTGAACGACTGACAAAGATCCACGAATGACAGCCGGGACCAACGGCTTAACGTGCTTTCCGAGGCACGGAGGAGGCTCAGTATGTAAAGAAAGTCACCCATCCACGAACCAACCCTGGCAAGCGTAGCTTAACCTGATGGATCGACCCTTGCAGCTGTTATTACTTAGCTACGAGTTCTTTTATTGGTTTTTGTATTTTAATTTATTATTTACAGTTTGCATCAATAATATTACGTTGCATGCGTGGTGTCTTCACATTTGCTCGATTTACTGTCGCTAGATTATGTATTTTAATATACATGCTTTGGCTCTGTTTCGGCGATCAATAAGATCTGTCTGCTTCTTACAGATTAACTCGATTTTAACGATTTTTACCGTCATCTGTTAACAGCGATATCAAGGTTAAAATCGAGCATCACTTGTTGATTAATCGATCGACAAAAACTATCCACAGTGGTCCACATCGACAAAAAAAACGATTTCGATTTTTGCTTGATAACACGTGTCGATTGTCAAAAATCTAGACAATCTGTAGACACCTATTTAATAAAAATTACCTGGCGACAATTTTACAAGTTTCTTTCATACACTTTCTTCCTTATTCAACAGCAGCTGTAAAAATGTGTCAATTATGTAATTTTTTGCCAAATATTTTACATTGTCAGTCTGATTGAGCATGGGGCCCCAGTATATTGCCATTTTACCGGAAAAGCCCGATCAATCACGAAGCCTTTCTCAAACAATTTCTTACTAAGTTAATCACATACCTACCTACTTCCTTATTAGAGATCTTAGGTCACATCACAACCATACTCGTATAAGATCAATTTAAGATTATTGATGTAACACCACATTCTCGTCTGCGGAAACTATTGGAACCATCACTTCCTGTTTGTGTTGTAAGAGATATGACCATAATCGGTTAAATGAGTGGCAGTTTTAGTCTAAGCCCAGACCACACTGAGCACGAAGCGAAACGAAGCTTAGTTCGTTAAGCTTTCCTCCGCATCTTTTTTTAGTTCCGTTTTTGTTACGCTTAGTACGAGGTGTGAACCGAACTATGAAAAGACGCCACGGGCGCCAGCAGGTTTATTTTCAGGGGGGGTGGGTCAGCTCATTTTTGCTGTTCATCTCGGATATGTTTATCGTTTGTCCATTCATAACTACAAATAGTAACTTTGTCGACTTATGCAGAAAAGTATAAGAGATTTTTTCCATTCATACCGAAAGAGGACTAACTCACGACTAACTAACATAAACTTTATGATTCAGAGATTGCAGAATACAAGAACGAGCGAAGCGAGCTCGAAAATGTTAGGATCTCGCCTTGAATAGGTTAAGTTCTCTGTTATTATGTTCGGCGTTTACAAATATTTCTTTAGTTCTTAATGTTTTTACACCTATATTTTATTTTGAAGTCATTGAGGTGCAAGTGCACCCTCTTGCATCCGCTCCCGGTGCCCATGAAAGATGCGGAAGAAGGCTAAACGAACTTAGCTTCGTTTCGTTTCGTTTCGTTCCCAGTGTGGGCTGTAGGCCAGGAGATTAAAGAGAAGCTAGTAGAGCTAGCAACTAAAAACGAGTTGGTGAGCAACGAGCAGCGAGTGCACGGCGGCGATGAGCGATTACTCGCTGTTATACGAATGTACTAAACGTGAGTCTCTAGTCTAGTCGCTGCGACAAACGAGTACTCGCCGATGGTGAGAACAGTCAGCGATCAATTATTTATGGATACAACCTAGGGAGCCTACAAACTTTTGTACGTTCCTTGAGCGAGCTAATCGTCGATAACGATTTGCTCGCTCAAGAAACGTACAAAAGTTAACGTACAAAAGCTAGTCACTTCCTCGTTGGCGGTGGGACTGGTGCCTAATAGTAAGGCGATTGGTAAGACGGTAGAAAGTAAAAGACGGTGGAAATTACAATGTAATAGTAATTGTCTCTCTGCGGGGAAAAGGCTTAAGATATAAGGCATACTTTTGCACATCAGATAGTGCTGCACGAAAATTCTATAAAGAAAAAATTCAACATTCAAAAGTCATTTATTCAAACTAGTCTGAGGATCAGCAATTTTCGAACGTCAAAATTACATAAGACAGTCCCCCAAAACGCCCACCCTTCCTTCTTCTTCACCACTTCCTAGTGAATTAGCTGGGAAGAAGAAGAGACGCAACAAACTCCCCAGGAAAAAAAAACAAAAGAAAAGAAAATATATTTTTTGCGGTAAACATGACGCAAAGAAAGAACACAAACACAAAAAAAAACAGGTTGGGGAAAAATATGCGTCACATCCACGCAAAAAGGCCATCGCTCAGCATAATGGCAGCATAATTTTAGGGATGTTGGGCTTTAATTCGTTGGAGGTGAAAAGAGGCTTTGATCAGCTCACGGTAGCCTGTAAAACCTTACGGGGACGTATAGACTGCCCAGACCTCCATGGCCTTTTCTGCCGACTATTTGTGCCCGACAAATATATCGGACACCGTCCCAGCCAGCCGGCGCAATATATTTGCGCAACCGTCATCCAAAACTGTTGCCAGAGCTGAATCTCCAGTGTGTCATACTTTGAAGATGCTCAACGCCCTTCTGACTGCCAACCCTGAATGCGATGTGTTTGCGGATGAATGGAATAAAATTATGCGTATATGTCTGATATTCTGTGAGAGAAAGTATGCAAGGGAGTCCACTGTTCCATGTTAGTTTAATTAAATCATATACAAAGAATTGTCAATATTAATCTTTTTATATTTCTATGTTAATTAATGTAATTGGTGTTGTACCGTTTTAATTAACTATAAATAAATAAATAAAATAATGCTGCGACCCTATGTGAGACAGAGCCCCTTCGCTGGTTTTTAGCGAGAGCCGGTGATGACGTGATGAAGTTGATCGGTGTAGCATACAATCTTCTTTGCGTGTGGTTAGTGACTAACCTGGTGTCAGAGTTTTAAAGCCACCCATGTCCCTCTGACTTGGCTTCACAAGCCGTCGAGAAATATCTCTCAGGCATGCCGGTTACCTCACGATATTTTACTTCACCGTTTTTGAAGCAAGTGATAATTATACAATACGCACATGAATCCGAAAAGTCAGAGGTGCGTGCCTTGGGTTCGAACTCGAGACCTATGACTTGGCAGTCCGACGGTCACACCAATCGGCTATCACTGCTACATACAATAGCATACAATGAGACGTATGTATCAGACGTACTCGTAACACCTGTATTCCTGTACGCTTGGATTCCCCGAAGGGTTAGGCAGGGCAGAGGTGTACCTGGTACACCCACATTTCGCCAGGTATGTTTAAGTCCCATGTAATAGGGGGCGAGCCTATTGCCATCAAGCCGGCACGAATCTGGATTCTAGGCTGCTACTGAAAAATGATGGAAAAATCCAATAACACTATGCTCGACCCGGGCCTCACTACGACCTCATGGTTAGTAGTAACGCGTGTGATCACTAAACTAACAAGGCTTTTGACTACTGACATCGCACTGACAGTAATGAGTTATCTCAAGAAAAAATGCTTTCTGTTTAAGGCCCTTGAACCTACCTCTTTAGATGTTGGTCGAGGCTCTTGGCCATAAGGCCATTGGCCGTTCCGACTGTCGGCACAATGACTGTTTAGTTTACATTCCATATGTCAACAACCTCATGATTTTTCAAGATTATCGCATTGAAGATTGTCTCGTTGGTCTGGTTATTGTGAGTATGACTGCCGTGTTTGGACCTAGGTTTGTGTTGGCAATAGGGTCACCTCCTATGATATACTTATATTATAAAGAGGTAATATTTGTGAGTTTGTATGTAGGAGGAAATCTGCGGAATTACTGATCCAATATTACTGGTACTGGTTACTGCTGGTCTGGGTACGCACCTCTGACTTTTCGCATTCATGTGCGTATTCAAAAACGGTGGAGGAAAACATCGTGAGGAAACCGGCTTGCCTGAGAGATATTTCTCGACGGCATGTGAAGCTAAGTCAGAGGTCCATGCGCGGCTTAAAAACTCTGACACCAGGTTAGTCACTAATAAACGAAAAAAAAAAGATGAAGAATGATCTAATTTCGAAAATTCTTTGACTAATACAGTATTGCTGAGTGTCAAAGGATATATGTTATGCTAAAGACGAAGTCGCGGGTGGAAGCTAGTACACGATAAAATAGTTCCCCTATGAAATGAAACTTATAACATTACTGGCGAAATGTAAGTGTTATATCGATGCGCCTCTGTTTACTCTTTAGGGAAAAATTGGCGTAATGTTAAGCGTAGTGTTCATTTTGAAAATCGATCTAGCAGTTTTGGAGCTCTAACCACAAAAACAAACTCACAGTCTCTTCGTGACTCTTCATTATTTGGATCGATGTAATCAAAGAATGCATATTCAATAAATAATTATTTATGTATTTCCTTCTTCCATAATATTGCATAATCTGTTTCGTTAATCTTTTTATAACCGTTATGCGTGTGTGTGTTTGTGTGTGTGAGTGCATACTGTAACGGTTTTTATTGGTCAATGCGTGCATACTGCAACTTAAGGCGAAGGTTGCTTGTTATAATGTGCGATAAGATTTAGATTTAGGCTGTGCGTGTAAAAAGAGAGAATTGTAAGTGGTTGAAATGTGCCAACATATGCGTTTTCAATCACAAAAATCAACCGTGACCTCAATTCATATTGACCAATATATAATTCATAGAGTACCTACTCGTACTACTGTCCCTGAATATTTTGTACAAAATCAACTAAATAGTCAGAATCAGGGTAAACTTCCTTACAAGTTTAGACATAATATCAGAATGTCAAATCCAAACCTAATTGCGATACACGATCCATCACAATCTGAATCATTCTGAAAGAGATAATAAGTTCGAAAAAAACATCTGCTCAACAACGTTAATAACGCAATGAATATTATTGAACTGTCAAAAGGAAGCCCAGAGAATTGCATTAAATTAAATATATATATATATATATTTTATGCTCATCAGCCACCTGCTATTCGACATAGATGTCCTGCACGATCCCATTTCAACTTGGCAGCTTTTTCCTCCCTCATATCAATTTGCTTGATGTCTGGATTAGCCATCATTTTCCCTTTCTCCCTTGCTTATAGAAAAATTGGTTCTTTTGTCAGAAGTTACATACATTCTGGCTTTTTTCTTATAGACATCCACATATTTCCACACACACACACACACACACACACATTTTTCGTAACATGGTTTGCATGACGAAGGCTTCACAGTGTCTATTTCTACCCTAGGCATTTCATTCTTCTGAGCGTATAATATTGAAGCTTCTCTATTCCATATTTTAGGTTTACAAACCAAATATTGTGTTAGTATTGTTAGTAATATTTTTGTACTACACTTTAGTTTCGTGTTAGTTGTAATTTTTTCCTTATTGGACCCCCTTTTTTTGGGGAAAAGCTTCCTGCATCGTATACTATTTTTCCCTGTCCTTGGCAGTCTTCACCCAGTTTTATTCTGAGCTATCCACACTTTTATAATACTTTTCACTTATCTACCACCATCACTGATCAAATCTAAAATAGGTCGTCGCCTTAATAAAAAGATTTCACTGCCGCGCTCGCCAGCATGTGACGGCACACACAAAAAGGTGCCGGTCTCTGTCACACCCACGCATTACGCACTATGTGTCCCTTTCCCGCATGTCTATGTCATTGACATTGCATGTTGCTAGCTTAGGGTTTTCCGAACATTATGTTGAAAGGAAATGTAGAAGAAATGCTGGTATTTTGACGTGCGTTTCATGACGTAAGCAAAACTGTAGCGGCCTATTACAAACCATCGAGCTATTTTAGAATTTCGAACTCTTTCCCGAAAAAGTTAAAGTTCTAAATACAAAAAACTTGGAGAAAAGTTAGAACTCGTTTTGTAGTCAGACGTGTTGCAAAAATGACGTTATTTCATCTCTTATAGATTACATTGGTGAGTAGGCCCAGTGGTATCGGCCGCGACTTACGAGTTGTAAGGTCGTGAGTTCAAACCCAGGTACGCATTTGTGTATTTCATCACCACTGCTCTCAAAACGGTGAAGGAAAACATCGTGAGGAAACCGGCATGTCATAGAACCAAAAAATTCTAAGACATTTCACTTTTTTTTTTACCGCATCGGGTTGCTCTTGGCCTTCATCTCACCTGATGGTAAGTGATGATCAGCCCAAAGGTGCTTCACCTGGCGTCCTCAACCACAGAGGAACTGTCTATCTTACCTCTAACTGCCGAAACACAACAATGCTGATAACATCGGTAAATAGCCAGGGGACTTAGAACAAGCCCTACCACTAACTAAACCGAACAGAAATTTTGCCCCCGCTGGGAATCTAACCCGGGACATCTGGGTCTGAATCTTACTAATAAATCGCTTAAATCAACAGACATAACTTTAAAGCAACAATAGTAGTGATCCTCAAATAAAGCCCTCCTCCCACTAGACCATATCGAAGGTAGGCAGCCACTAGCCTAGCAGGTAAATAAACAAATAGCAGTGGTTGAATAACGTTACGTGTCGAATAACGTACAGGGATTTGTGAAAGCGATACTGTGGAGCGTCAGCAAAAGAACGTGAAGAAGTTTTTTTTGTATTTGTTTTTCGTATATTCCCATTTTTATATGGTTTATAAGGGAGACACTCTTTGCAAAAGGCCATCACATGAATGCGAAATTTAGTACTACCAATCGCGTCACGGGTCAAGATATAATGAATTCACTGTAGATAGTTTAGTGTACCTTTATGTGAAAAAGTTTAAATTATAAATTAAGTATAAATGTTTATACTTAATTTTTATTTTTTATTTTATTTTTATGGTCTGCCATCTTGTTAAAAAGTATTTCTGTGAATAAACACTCTGTTTTTGTTTGTTTTAAAAACGGCAACAAAAATTAATAGTGGAATCGGAATAATAATTGCATGTTTCTTTTGATAATTTTTCAATACTTTCTGCATAAATTGGCAAAAAAATTTAGTATTAAAGAATTTTCCTTAATTTTCTTGCTCAATTTTCTAGCTTGTAATGTTGTTATTAAATAATTACATAAAATAGCAGCTGGAGCGAACGTAAAACCATAGATGAAAAAGACATGAAGTTTTAAAAGTAAGAATTTAAAAGAACAAAACTGCAACTACAAACAAAATTGTTTTCGTAAAATTATGTATAATGTTATAAAAGATTTACCTAAAAACTGATTGGTTCTTAAAAACGTGCATAAAACAATTCTCATACCAAATTACGAAACCAGAACAAAAAATTTAAAACCAATTTTTTATCTTATTCAATACTTAAATCATTTAATCGGACCGTTTTATTTTCTCTGCTGACCGTACGCTCCACTTACTGTCAGACTTAAAGCAACGCTTGCGCAACTACTTAAAGATAAAGATGTCTTTACCGATTGGTATCGATATTTATGGCGATGCTTTATTGATACGAGTAGCGGTTACAATTAATTTGTTTTTGAAACGGCTAGGACGGTAACCCAGGTTCGGTGAAGCGAGTCTTTGTATAGTGGCTGGTAGCTGCTAGAACAGATTAACCAAGGGAAGCATTTATCCTAGCATAAATATACAGAGTGTCAGGGTCCCCAACGACGCGAAAACTGTTACCATGGATTCATGCGTTGAAATATTTCGTCGGTAATAAAAAATAATCTGCTGTTTCATAGAAAGAAAGCAAGAAAGAAAAAGTATTTATTGAGACTCGCACAGGAAATCACAAATTAAACTAAAAACACACTAAATATAAATAAAAAATACAAAACAATAAAAAAACAAAGTAAAACTAAAAAATTATGCAGTCCTGTACGAGGCCAAAAGGCTCCTATCTCAGCATGATGCTTCGACATTTAAAAAATAAATTCGCAGCGCTGGTATTCTGATAGGGCCCGCAGTGAAAACAGCTGTTATTTTTTAAAATAACAGACGAAACATTTCAACGCAGGGGTTTCAGAATCATGTACTGAATCCATGGTAACAGGCTTCGCGTCGATGTCCCTGACACCCCGTAGAGTACCTTGTCTTTTTTTAGCGTGTCGATAGTAATCGAATTGGACTCGTCCCAGAATTCGGCCACGTGTTTGGCGCCATCACGATCGTCCATCAGTTCCTGTAACGTGCAGCTGACAGGACACGCAGGACATGATAAGTGTCCCATCGTTTGTGGAACAGCCCCACATTTACGCTCCAAGGCCACGAATGAGGCTATGAATCTCCACCACAGGTTTTCCTTACTTCGGCCAACCTGGGTTCGGAGTCTGTTTAAAGACTTTCAGGTTATCCAAGGCAACGCAACTCATGTCCAGGCGAAGGTTCTTTGTCTGGCTCATAGGCCTAGTGGTAAGAAGCGCTACTGCTGAGCTTTCGTTCTTGGGTTCAATTCCGGTCTTCAAAGTATTACTGGAATTTGTCAGTAGCAGCTCGGAGTCTGGGTTTGTGCCCGGTTGATGGCAATAGGCTCGCCCCCTATTACATGGGACTTAAACATAACTGGCGAAATGTGGGTGTACTATAGGTACACCTCTGCCTAGACCTTCGGGGAACACAGGCGTGATGTTATGTTATGTTATGTTATGTAAGAATCTTTGTAACTTTACTATTTCTGCAGCCAGCGTTGTTGTGTTCAAGTTTGAAGGGTACCGGTGTAATTTTAGCTTGGTTTCGGTGATGGCTATCTGCGATGAAAACCGCTTAAAGGCTCCAAACAGACGCGACTCCGGTATAACAATTTCCATGAAGTTTTGTTTGTTCGAAATTCAAAGTAATTTTTCAAACTAGGCTGAGAATCAGCACTTTTCGAACGTCAAAATTACATAAGACAGTCCCGCAAAAAACGCCCACCCTTCACCACTTCCTAGTGCTTTAGCTGGGAAGAAGAAGTGGCGCAACAAACTCCCCAACAGCATATCTGCCTGTTCAGTTAGAAAAAAAAACTTGATTCTATACAAAAGTGTGCAAAATAATTTACATTACTCAACACGAAACATTATATAAAATTATTTGCCATAATTACAGCTAGCACTCGCCAATATACCAACAATAACCATTAAACCTTCGTATCATTCTCTAACAATTGACATAGTTTTCATAGCACAGTGATCTCTGTTAATATCCCCGTATAATTATACTGGACTAGCTGCCCAGCGGTTTCACATGCATAAGTCTCGATCCCGTGGGAATATCAGGATAAACAGTATCCAATGTCCTAATCCAGGTCATGGCCTACCCTTGTGCCAAATTTCATTTAAATCTGTTCAGCCGTTTTAGCGTGAAAGCGTAAGAAACAAACTCACTTTCGCATTTAGTTATTAGTTAGGATGTCATATTTACGATCGATAGAACAGCCCTGGTGTTCCCTGTCTAAAAACTCAAATATATTTTCTAAATCTGTATAAATAAAATATACTAGTCACCCAGCGGTCGAAATTCGACCATAATTCCTTCGATCAATTATTGATCGAAGCATAATTCATTTAAATGTCATGATTCTGAGGTCTTCGGATCTTGTGTCAAACGCATGGTAGTGTGTGTTATGTTTTTTTTAATTAATTTAATTTATTTCTAATGTAATGTGTATATTATATAAAAATATTAGCTTTCTACACTCCTTCTCAATATAAACTTTAACTGTGCCAAATTTCATACTCCTCCGTCCGCGTAATTTTCGTAAAAAGGGGTACAAAGTTATTGCTTCACGTATGAATATACAGATAACATAACATCACATATTATCACCTGCCTAACTCGTCGGAGAAATAAAAAAATATACAGGATGTTATTTTTTATAAGGAATAATTTATGTCTCAAACAGAATAAGTATCTAATTATTAAGCGTCATACTAATTATGTGCATAACCAAAGTGCTTGCAATAAACCTATGACTCAATTGTATAGGAAATGGGTCGCTATAATATTCGTACGCCTCACACGTTCGGTGCAGTGCCATAATACTTCCGTATAAGTAGTTCATGTAACAGTTTAAGGAACGCAGGTAATTACTACGCTGTATGTGTGTAGCCTTGAGGCTTGTGTTTTATACAGGGTGGCAGGAACCGCCGGAATTCGCCGGTTAATTTAAAAAAAAATCTCCTGTTTCATAGAAAAGTGCAATATCGAAGAAGGGTTATGTCGAAGTAGAGTTTTTCGAATATCGAAGAAGGGTTATGTCGAAGTAGTGTTTTTCGAAGTTGTGTGTTGTCGAAGTATGTTCTGTCGGACTAATGCTAGTCGAATATAATTATGTTCTGTCGAAGCAATGAGTAGTCGAACTATTGTTTTTCGAAATTGGGATCGTGTCGAAATAATTAACTGTCGAAATTCAGTATGACACTCAAAATGTATGGAACAGTAGTTTTTTTTAAAAATAACCGACGAAAAATGTCAACGCAGGGGGTTCAGAATCATATAATATACTGAATCCATGGTATCAGTTTTCGCGTCGACGTCCCTGCCACCCTGTTTAATATGTTAGGGATAAGAAAACAATGTGGATACTCCCTACGTTGCTCTATAAGGAATAAGGTTAGAATTAGGTAAAATCCGGGGGTAAATTCGGCTACACTCTGTGGCGGCATCTACAATCGCCACATGCGAACTACGCATCAAAGACATGACGTCACACAACATCCTGACGTCACACGAATCCTGCATCACGCAATTAGAGTTTACCGCGCTATCTCGTATATACAATCTCCCAACTTCAACCTCTGGGCAGTTGCCCGCCAGACACGACACCCGTATGGTCGGAGGATCCTCCCTTTTCTATGGTGGATGAGTGAACTTTACACCCTGTTCCTCATACCCCTTAAACTCTAACCGATACTAATTAATGTTGAAATATTTGTGAAGGGCGCGAGTGGTTTTTTTTGTAATAATACCCAAGAAGAAGGATGTGCCATATATAGTTTTAGCTACCGACATTAAAGAGATTTATAATGGTCTAATTATGTTCAATGAGAGTTAGTTCAGACCTTAATTTCTACCCTTCTAGCGACCTCATTATATTTTATTTTTTATTTTTTACTCCACAACGGGGAAGCTGGCCTCCATCTCACCAGATGGTAAGTGATGATCAGGCCGAAGGTGGAAGTCAGCTTCACCCGGAATCCTCAACCACAGAGGAACTGGGTGTCTTACCTCTAACTGCTGAAAAACAACAATGCTGTTAACATTGTTGCTATGGCGACAGACTTAGATAAGATGCTGGTAGCTAGCTAGGCGTTCTTAGAAAACAAGCAGATTATAATATACCAGTAAATATAGGGAAGTAAAGCAGAATCTGAGGGTAATTTTCTGAAATGGGCTTTAGGGCCAAACCGGATCTATGAATAATTGAGTAAAATTTTCAAAGCACGGGGACAGAGGAACCTCGAACTTGATTTGGGGAAAATTTTCTGTAGCCAAAAAGATGAAAAAAAAAAATTCAACTTTTTATTAATAAATCCAACACCAAGAAGAATCTTCGCTAAAATCACTAGGCCAGTGTTTCACTCACTGATCAAACAAAACACATGTAATATGTAGGTTACGTCACCACACGTTTCCCCCATTACGACCATAGACGGCGAAACGAAAGCCGAACTCTTTGCTCGCTTTCATCAACGTTATTGTGTTCATAATTCGACTATTTCGACATCTGACGTCAATTTGCGCGGGTGATTTTTTTGGTTGGCACCTAATAGTGCCTGAGACCCAGAGTAATAACTACTCTGAGGCATGAGAGTACTGCTTTTTTGGTTGGTAGTATGCGGATTTAAATTTAGACCGGGTTGTCAATTTTTCAGCTGGATACGAATCGATACGATTAATGTATATTCAGTGACAAAAGTGTTTCATGGATGAATTGGCATTTTATGTTTACCTTGGCCATTTATAGGCCGCAAAACTTTATTAATGTATTTATCGGCCATATTTAGGTGCGCGTTTTTGTAAATATTTAACTAAACGCTTAAAATTGTTTACAAATAAGTGAGCAATTTAGTATCAGCTATTTTATGGCAACTGAGTTCTAAGCCTCACATTTGTGAAAAAAAAAAACAGATTAGTAGTTTAGCCACGTTATTGCGTCAAATAGATGGGCATAGAGAGAAGCTTTCATATCAATATAATATTAAGTAGTACGTACCTATGTGGAGGTCGCGTCTCTGTTTTATGCACCGGTCTGGCGTTTGACCTTCGACCATCGTGAGGAAAGCAAACATCCGGTGTTAGAAAGAGGAAATGATCGAGACATGTTAACAGTCTTCTTAATGAGGAACAACAATTATAAATTATCGTATGATTACATTGCGGTATTTAAAAAATACGATATTGAACTTACTGTACTGTAGAAAATATACTGCAGGTACTGTTAAAAAATAATTAAGAAAAATTTAAATATCATATAATAATGTTTTTTTTTCGACTATGTTAGTTAACAAACACACACGATATCCTTAGTTGATACCGGTGTAGTGGTCAAACCAGACATGTCATAAACAATGTATAATAATTATGTAAATAATATACGAAATATTTTTATTATTTCACCAACTCCTAAATGGAGTTGGATAAATAATATTAACATTATTTTCATAACCGTAACACGATTGTGTAATATGCAATAATAATATGTGAAAGTTTGTCTTTGTTATTTAATCAAATATGCAACATCATCGATGACAATCGTGTTACACGACATCAAAATAGGTTAGTTTATATCATCAATAATATACAATGCATATTTTGTATCAAGCAATACATTTCCAGTGTAAGCTGACCTTGCATTGCATAGATTTTCCGTACAGTGAAAGTTCAGCTTAAAAAGCAAAATTATAACTTGATTTATCGTCGACGTCGTGCGTACATTTATCTTCAGATAAATGTTGTTAAACACAATATCTTGCGATAAATAGTTACATGCTTGCAGTTGGTACATTTGTGATGATTTTACTTACAAACTATTTGTATCATCGATTTATGAAATAGTCACGATTTGCATGCAACATACTGTTTGCGTATCCAGCTCTATGTATAAGATCACAAGACTAAATTGATTTAAAGCTCTTTACGACATTGTTTCGTCTAATACCACCTTTTTCTCTGAGAAACGTATCTTCAGCTATTGTTTTACCTTTTTCATTCATTCTCCCAGATCAGTATGCAAAAAACTTACCATTCACTCATTCATTCAATGCAAATATTTCATTCAGCTTTATTCATTCACCGTATCCGAAATGACCTTCTTTTTTTAATTTTAAACAGATGCCAACGCACCACATCGAGCTCAATACGAGACCACAGACTATAAAATTAAAAGAAAAAAACATGTCTTAGAGAAACCTATGTTTATACAGACAGACGTACGAACACCCATGAAAAGAGTCGATTTTTACGGATTTCCTAATGTGACAAACAGACTGGCCGATCTGCCAAAATTCAAGCCGATTTCTGACGAGCAAATGCTAAAGATAAATGAGATACTTGAAAATCTACCTTCAAGATTACCTAAAAGAAAGGGCCGAGTTTTGAACACTCCTCAAAGTGTACTCCTAAGTGCCCCAGTTGTGACCACAGAAAAGACGATAGAATCGAACGACAGACAAGATGGAAAACGGTGTCCACAGGGTGGGACATGCGAATTTTTTTTCTACTGTTGGATGGTCGGAGGCTTGTTAGATGGCTCTTGCGGAAGCCTTTTGAAAGGATGCTGTCACAGAGTGGCTAAAGCCGGAATATTGGGTGTACAGGACTCGAATAGTCTTGATGCTAGCAGTGAAGGATTGAGTTACGGACCTGTAGTGAATGATGAAAGTAAGTGGACCTGATGGCACGCCAAAGCGTAATTTGAAGGTTTTAGAAATGTTTCTAGATAACTTTTGCACGCTTTTTGTAGCACGTTTACTTATAATTTTTTGTTAGTTATTGAGAAAAGTTTTAGTTTGTGTCGGTATTTTGCCTAAAAGTATTGGAATATGTAGGCATGTCTGTTTATTATTTTATTTTTTAGTCTTTGTTTAGTTATGTGCATGAGAAAAAGTAATTAAAATACACGTAAGTATATTTTTTAGTATTTCACGTAGTATTTTTTTTTTTTTGCATATTTGTATTTTTTATTTCAAAAAGTTTTCTAGAAACAGTTTTTTCTTAATTATTTACTTGATCAATATTACGCTTTAGTGTGATAGACATCAGAGCAGCGCCATCTACAGTCAAATAAACGTACTAACAGAGCTCAGATGTGGTCGTTCGGCAAGACATAGCTAGAATTAGCCATTTAACCATTTTATCGTTCATATCCGGATCCGGTGACGTCATCAGGTATTGAAAACTGTATACTGTACATATACTGTGTGATATATTTTTCTGTTGTATATTCTTATTTTTTTTTCTAAATATTCCGCCTCCTTATTCTAACTATGTCTTGCTTTCTTACTATACATACTGATTTTGTATATATATATTTTTATTGACAATATATTATTTACTAACATACTAACTAATTATAATAAAATGTACTTATTGTTTTTCTTTTTTATGCTCTAGAAGACATAAGGTAAGTGCTTCAGTTTATTTTTTTACTATTTTTCTAGCCTTTTAATCAAATGTGTACAATTCATTTATTTTTATTTATTAAGGTCATTAATTTTAGAGATTATAGTACCTTGTAAAAACAAATAACTGACGGAATAACGTAATTTAATAATTTTTTCTAATAAATCAGCTACTAAACTTTTGTTGACGACTGTCGACCAGTCAGCTGATTGATTGTGTTACTCAATGCGCATTAAGTATACGTAGGTTGTTTAAAATTAATGGAAATCGCTCTGAACATCTAACGAAATAACTTTTCTTTTCTGTAGACATTTAAAAAACGAATTCAAATTTCGAAGTTAAATTGTAAAAATTATCTAATTGAGTTTAAACAAAATATATCATATAAAATGACAAAAAGTGGATACTTGCTAAAAAGAAAAATTCCCGGCCAATTTCTGTAATTTCCCGGTCAAAATCTAGTCCCAATCCTTTCTCAGCGACTGTCACTGTCAAAATTTAGGTAAATTACAGGTATTTCTGACAGATTAAGCATGATATTTGAATGCGAACGTTCTAAAAAATACGGGAATAGCCCACTTACTTAAGGTCATGTGACACTCACGATAATTTAATTCATGTCATCGTTGGTATGTATAAAAATTTAAGAAATCCATTTTATATTGTACTGTTGAACAATAGGTTCCACGTAAAGTATTACCATTCAAATCAGATGCTTCGCCTAGCCTTAACCTAGCTGTGTTGTTCTAATGTTAGACCTCGGATCTAAAACGTATAGGTTGAATATTGTGAAAGCTGATAAATTACCTATAACGTTGAAGAGTCACAAGGCCGAGCTGAGTAGATTATGCAGACGAGAATGATATGTAGATTTGTAAGTAATTCTACAGCTATCTGTTTAGAATGTAATATTTTTTTATTTTTTATTAATAATATTTAATTTTTCTGCAGATATTCAGTCTAGCAATATCTGCAGAAAAACATAGTTACATGTTCCTTTAGATATCTCATAACTCTATGGTATTAATGAGACCATGTCAAAGAATCAACAGACACAAGTTTTTTTTTTCTCGTTTTCATATAAAATAATTCGACAGTCACTATTATTTATGTAAAACACCAAATATGACAAACGTCGCATTTTCTTAGCTTTAATTATGAATGATTGGTTTGAATGAAAATGATTTACTCGTACTTAGATATCAATGACCCAGGCAAACCCAGGCAGGCTTTACTTCCGCAGGAGACGCCCCAGGCGTCGGGAGTCACGAGCCGACTTCGGTGAGCGATGGGCAGCTCGCCGTCCGATAAGGACCTGGCCCGGGTCGACGGCGCGTTGTGTTCCACGCGCGCCTCAAAGAGATGTCAGCACCAACTGACGGGGTCCGTAAGGGCCAATGCCTGCTGGGGTTGCGGGTTTGTCCGAAAGGGATATCGCGGCCCCGGCACACAGGCAACGGAAGGAACACGGGTGGGTTTTAGTCAGTAAAAGTCTGACACTCCCTCTCGCTCCGCCCAGAGCGGGAGGAGTCATTTGATGATATCCCACCAAAAAAAAAAAAAAAAGGTAGGCTTTACTTTGTGTAAATAATTTCATCACCACTGCTCTCAAAACGGTGAAGGAAAACATCGTGAGGAAACCGGCATGTCCTAGAACAAAAAATTCGAAGACATGTGACATCTACCAACCGCACTGGGCCCGTGTGGTGGATTACAGCCCACTCCCTCTCGAAGAGAGGAGGCTTGTTTCCCAACAGTGGGTACGTTCGTGTTATGTAGATATCAATGAAACTTAGATACGCACATCCAGAGTCTAGTGTTATGTTAAACTTATGCATTTTTACCTTAACAAAATAATGCTTTCTTGTGAAAAGAGAGATACAACATATCGTCTAACTAATTAGTAAAGGTCATTAATTAAGAAACATAAACCACTTTCCATTTTTAGGAAAAAACAGTTTTTCAGTTTATATTTAGTATGCATTTGCGGCTTTGTTCACAAAAAAAATATTGCTCACGAATTTTAACCAACACACACACACAAGAAAAATACAAAAATACCCACATGTTACACAAAAAGGTGTTGTAAACGTAAACGACTCATCACATAGTGACGCGACCACAGAGTAGAGAGTTACAGAAGGTCAGATCCATACAGTTAGCGAAAACGCACGCACACATAGACACGCTTCACGTACAGTGAGTGCGAGTGCACTCGCGACTGGCATTCGTGTATAACGGGTGTAAAAAGAAGTTTAACGAAACCGAGAGTCACTTGCTCTTCCCGTAGTTATGTTTTTTTTTTGTACAGTACCAAACTTGGGAACCTTTTGCTTACGGAGATATTGAAGTTCTAAAAAGTTTTGATGTTTTTTAACGAAAACCAGTTTTAAATTTTATTAATTTTAAATTGTTTATTCAAATACGTCCACGACCGATACGCACAATGTTTTGCGTTTACCTACTTCGCAGGCTACCGTAATCAGCGATTTTTCAGATAAAAAAAAGAGTTATTTCAGCAATTATTTTTCTACAATGTTACTTCATTAATTTGATATACAGCATACGTAGGTGACGGCTTTGTGATGTTTTTTTTACACCCTGTATGTGCTGATTGCCACAAGTAAAGAGAAGCCCAGCAGTGAGTAAAGGCGCCTATTTCGCTCGTTGTATGGACCCGACCTTCTGTTCTATTTTGTGTCGCGTCTGTACCGCACAGCTGATTCTTACGCAAGCGCACTTTCTCCTTGACTCGGCGCCAGCGCATACAGTCGCGCACATAAGTTAATGTCATACTTTACATGTTATTTCATGGAAAAACTTATGTGATGAGGTGTATGTTTTTTTTTGGAAAACGATAGTAGATGTATGGCAACACATATAATAAAATAATGTGTAGTTTTCTGAAGTATAAAAAAAATAGGATGAATTTAAAAATAAAATACCTACATACTACATTTATTTTTTTGATGACCCCTGTTCGGCAAAGGTCTTTCCCATAACTTTCCAAATACGGACTCCAAAGTTTTAGTTTAATTAAAACTGCTTTTATTTTCGTCTGGGATTTAAATTACTTGCTCACGTAAAAACAGTGATAACCGGCCGCACTTTAACCAAACCTCCATTACAATTTGTAACGTAATTTAAACCGTAAAACCATTTTATAAAATGCGTCATTAACTCTTTAAAAAGTGCTTTAATGTAGTATTTTAACGGTTAACGAACAAATTATAATGGCTTAGCTAGTTAATTTAGTTTACACTTTTTAATGTATCCGGACTTCAGATTTAGAAATTGGGCTGTCTGTTAGCGGTGGCAATGATGTAATTTCATTTAACTAAGTTGTAATGAAAAACTGTTTTTTGTTTATGTGTAACATTTTTTCCCTCGCTGTCCTGCAATATGTGTGAGCGATTTCGTGAAAAGGGACGGAAGTGCGTAACAGGAAGCCGGGGAAGCGCGCGCTATTTGATTTGACCGCGCGATGCTACAGTTGGCCGTCAGATGGTACCAACCCATTTTCAGAGAGGTTGTTACTATCAGCCAAACCGTCAGATGTTACACTTCATATGCGACTACAGGGGGCGTCCGCTAGGACCGATGCTTACTGGGGTCGCGGGACAGTCCGAAAGGGATACCGTGGCCCCTGGCAACGTACAGGCAACTGAAGGAACACGGGTGGGTTTTAGTCAGTAAGAGTCTGCCACGCCCTCCCGCTCCGCCCAGAGCGGGAGAAGTTATTTGATAATACGATAGCCTAAAAAAAAAGGCGGCCTACCACCACCTCTAAAGCAGTATTATTTTAATATTACTTTAGTGTGGGAAAGAGATGAAGCTGTACAGGACATATACCTCCATCTCTTTCCCCCATTGAAGTAAGATTAAAATAATACTGCTTCTGCCCACTAAGGCTCGCTCGTTTTTTATTTAATTTTTTCTTTTCCTGGGTTCAATAAAACTGAATTGCATAGTCATACCTTTTTTTCTTCAAAATGAGAAGAATTATGAGGAAGGTGAAAGTATATCAATCGGAAATTGTCGCACTGTTGAGTAAATATCTCTTCCTATAGCTTCCCTTCCACATATAACCCGTCAGCCTTCAAAGCATGGTCCATGGAGTGGGCCCAGAAGATTCCTGTTACAGTCAACAGGAATCTTCTGGGCCCACTCCATGGACCATGCTTTGAAGGCTGACGGGTTATATGTGGAAGGGCCCGCTCGATCCATCATAGACGTCATCAGGCGAGATCGAGGTCAAGGCCTAATTAGTAAAACAAAAATTATTAGTGGGCATGGAGAGGGCTATGCTTGGAGTTTCCCTACGTGATCGAATCAGAAATGAAGAGATCCGTAGGAGAACCAAGGTAACCGACATAGCCCGAAGTATTGCCAAACTTGAGTAGCTATGGGCAGGGCACATTGCTCGCAGAACAGATGGCCGATGGGGCCGTAAGATTCTAGAGTGGCGCGTCCCGGAAGACGTAGTGTTGCAGCAGGAATGCCGAAGGCCGCAGGAATGCCGAAGGCCGCAGGAATCCGCTGGATGCGGGAAGCACAGAACTGGTCGAAGTGGCGGTGCTTGGGGGAGGCCTATGTGCAGCAGTGGACGTCTATCGGCTGTAATGATGATGATGATGATGATAAAATAGAAGGAACAAGCATTTATAGACTGAACCAAAATATCTTGAAATAAGCAGATAAGGTAGGCTCTCAAAACGGTGAAGGAAAACATCGTGAGGAAACCGGCATGTCCTAGAATCAAAAATTCGAAGATATGTGACATCCACCAACCCACATTGGGCCTGCGTGGTGGATTACGACCCACTCCATCTCACCGAGACGAGGCCTATGTCCCAGCTCTGGGAACATTTTAGGCTGATTCTGATGTGTGATATGATAAGAGAGATAAAGTAGTGTGGTCATTCAATTTCGTTCCTTCAATTCTCAATATGAGAAAAGGCTTTTTTCCTGTAACAGAACTATAATTATAGGCTTGATATATTCCTTCGCCTAAAGTATGTTGGTAAAACCCCAAATTAACCAACTTTCGGCAATTCTTAGACCATTTCTCTACAATACATGACCACACAGTAAAACCACATAATTTTTAATTACTATACAATACAATAAAAATCTCAGAGTAATAAAAATACTTTCAAAATTCTTTATAGGCAAGAACGCGGACAAAAGATGTGTTCCAATTGTAAAACATATTATAAAATGATTCAGTGTGTTACAAAATATTTGTTGCAGTGCGCAATGAATGTTTCTTACAGAATGATATTACAAAATATTCTGCTGCTGGGGAGTTTTGTGCGTCACTTTTTCCCAGCTAAAGCACTAGGAAATGAAGTGCAGGCGTTTTGAGTGATATGTAATTTTGACGTTCAAAGTGTGCACATTCTCAGTCTAATTTAAATAAATGACTTTTGACTTTGTTTACTAAGTTCCTATTGACGTTAAGAGTAATGATTTTCAGTCGTTTCTGTGTAGTTTAGGAGCTGACCCAGTAAATATTTTGAAATAGGCGAAGAAAGGAGGTGGCCAACTTTAGTATGGACGCTTGCCCCAGTTATAAATACTCAATACTCAATATATTTATTGCTTCCACATAAAACAAAATATTATGTACACTAAAAGTAATGACCGCATGTTAAGCGATTGCTCTCTAGACTTTCATAACATAACATCACGCCTGTAATCTGCGAAGGGATAGGCAGAGGAGTACCTATACTACACCTAAACTACGCTAACTATGTTTAAGTCCCATGTAATTGGGGGCGACCCTATTGCCGTCAACCGGGCACAAATCCAGACTCCGGGCTGCTACTGAGAAATTCCTGAAGGAAACACCTAAATAACACTTTTCCCGACCTGGGAATCAAACCCAGCTCTAGACCAACGATCCTAATTACTTATTTATGTACAATACTTTAATATTGTGCAGTGCACTTGCAGTTCCAATGACTACGGACCGTGTAACAAACAAACTGCACAAAAATGCTATTCAAACTCCAATACTATGCAGTTGGCTTGCAATCTGCATAAGCTTATTGCATAAGCCCTTAGTTATGTAACAGTAGATTAGAAATACAGATGTTATTCCTATTAATATTCAATGCAGTAACCCATCTGCGTAAGCCCTTACGACTGTCATAATTAGATTACCAGTCTCATTTTATGTAACTTTAGTAAGTTACATACACATACAGGGTTATATATCAGCAATCCATTAAGGAGATGTAGGAGAGGTCATTAACAACCAAATTACTCCTTTTGACTCCTACGCAAATGTAAACAATTTTCGAGTTATTAGACATTTTATACAGGGTGGCAGAGACATCGACGCGAAAACTGTTACCATAGATTCAGAACTCGGTTATTTAAAAAAATCTGCTGTGTTTCATACAAAACTGCAATACCTACGCGGTCAAAAGTACTATGAAACAGCAGTTTTTTTTTATTAATTAACCGATAAAAAATTTCAACCCAAAGGTTTCAGAATCATGTACTGAATCCATGGTAACAGTTTTCAAGTCGATGTCCACGCCACCCTGTATTTTTATTTAATTAATTTTAAAATATGGAATGTCAAATTATTCGAAAATGGTTGACAATGGCATAGGGGTCATGAGGGTCATTAGGTTGCAAATGACCTCTCCTACATTCCCTTAACGGATTGCCGACATATAAACCCTGTATAAACTCACGCATTTTTCCCAGAAACTATTGCAAAACGCCACTTGGTACGATCCTCACATATTTCTTTTACTTCGTTTACGTTCATACAACATCCCATAAGACTTATCGACGAATATCCAATTTCTTCATCTCATCTTCCATCATTATCATACAGCTTTTCCTTGGCAAAAAACCACAAGGTTACTCAAATTATATGCAATAAACTAATGCGTTAATTCCATAACAATTTCAAAATAAGTCTACGAGGTTACGGACGCTTTGAAATAGGTATTTCCATTTAGAGAAATGAAGAAATATAGGATACGTTGTCAGATAACCATCTTGTGTGATTCATTATGTTGCTAGCTGGGGATTTTGACTAAAAACCTCTTTTGCAGGTCCATCGAGGTTCTGCTAGGTTCAAGCGACTTTCTGAAAGCATATTATGTCTATTTAAACCTATATGTTTTGTCAAGTCTTAGGCCCCGTATTCACTGGGAAACATTGTGTCTCGCGACACAAAACATGTTGCTGAAACATTGTTATGCAACTTTTGTTTCCCATGACTTTATGCGTGCTTTATTTCAGTTGTCCAACTTCCTCTTTGGCATAAGCTTTTCTTGTGAACAGGTCCATGTATCTACTAGGTTAAACCCGTTTTCTGAAAGCTAGTGTTTTGGTTAAAACACTAATAGTAAGATAGATAGATAAAACAAATACTAAGCACAGCGACCAAAAATTTACGAAATTCGTTTTTTTTATTTCAGTAGGACAAACTGAACCCAGTCAAAAACCGGAAATTTATAATAAAAATAATGTTAACAAAAAAGAATCGGAAACACTTGAACATTTTTTGTTTATATAATTTTTAGCACAACAAATTATTAAGGTGAATCGATTAATCCGTAACTGAATCGAATGTTAGAGATGTAACCTACTGTCAAAGTATTGAATCAAATCAAATCAAATCAAATCATTTATTATTGCAAACATGGGTAAATTGGTACATAGATGTTTTCTTAAAAAAGTAGTCCTCCATATTCTACCGTCTCATGGGCATGCATATAATATTTAATTCCAAAAACAAACAGAAATTCTATTGATACCGGATAAATATAAATGTCAAATCATTAGAATTACCAAAAACAAAAAACAGACTAATAACAGTAAGTAGTGACATTTTTACAGTAATGTCAAAAAAAATAAAAAAAAATAATAAGTATGTCAAAGTGTCTATCAGAATAAAAAGTGTCAGAATAGAAACATGTATGTCAATCATAATATTAAGTAACAATCAGTGCAGAGATTTATCAGTAAGGAAGTCGTCAATTGTGTAATAGCTTTTCTCAATTAATATTTGGATTAATGCCCTTTTAAATTTTATTACAGTCATATGTTTTATCACATTGGGTACTTTATTATAAATACGTGGGGCACTACCAAAAAAACTTTTCTGCATAAGTGCGGTTTTACATTTCACTTGGCATAGTTTGTTTACATATTGAGTCCGTATCGGATTTTTTCGAACTGCTGACAGTTTTTCAAATAATTGTGGATTGTTTTTTACAAATAGAGCTGTTTCTAAAATGTATAAAGAAGGAAACGTTAAAATGTTTAAAGACTGAAAATAGGAAAGACAGCTATCTGTTGTTTTAAGACCGCACATTGATCTTATACATCGCTTTTGCATTCTAAATACCTGTTCCTTATCGGTAGACTGTCCCCAGAAAATAATGCCATAGCGCAAAACCGAGGCAACCAGTCCATGGTACGCTGATAAAAGAGCCTGACGGTTGACTTTCTTAGATAGTTGATGGAGAGCATACGCGGATTTGCTAAGTTTTTTGCACACAACTTCAACATGAGGTTTCCAAGTGAGTTTGCTGTCAATGACTATACCTAAAAACTTCACCTGACTCTCTTCCTCAATATTACAGCCTTGGTAAGCAATACTAACATTTGGGTTTTCAGTGCGTTGATGAAATTGCATTATTTTTGTCTTACTTAGGTTTATTACTAAATTATTGTTACTTAACCAGTTAATTATGTCATGCAAACAAGTATTTATGTCCTGCTCGTAATTATTATGATTTGTACACTCAATTACAGCTGTACTGTCATCCGCAAAGAGAACCATTTTGTTTGATGTTACTTTCGGGAGATCGTTAATGTATATTAAAAAGAGTGGTGGCCCCAATACGCTACCCTGTGGAACACCATATTTTACATGCCTTGGTTTAGATGTATATATGGTTTCTATTTTACTTTTCGGACAAATTCTAGAAATTTCCGTATATTGTAGTCTATTGCTTAAGTACGATTCTAGTAACTGAAGGATGTTTCCTCTTATGCCGTAATTATGTAGCTTGTGTAGCAGAATGTTATGGTCCACATAGTCAAAGGCCTTGGTCATGTCAGTATAAATAGCACAGACTGGATTTCTCCTATCTACAGATGACATGATGTTTGTTAATAGGTCGAAGAGTGCCATATTAGCGGTAGTACTCTTACGGAATCCCTTTTGTTCGTGACAAAATAATTTAAATTTTTCGAAATAAGTGTAAAGGGAGTTGTAGATAACTTTCTCAAAAATTTTGGAAAAAATTGGAATTTTCGCTATAGGTCTATAGCTTTTTAACTCTGTTTTGTCATCTTTTTTGTGTAAGGGTTTTATTATAACTATTTTGAGCCTGTTTGGGAATATGCCATTAGAAATAATGGAGGTGCTATCACTTCTTTACTGAATTTTATGACTTTTGTAGAAACGCGATCATATCCAACAGTGTTTGTGTTTTTTAGGCTATTAATTATTTTTATAATGTCATCAGTTGCAACAGGTTGCATGAAAAGGGAATTCAATGTCTGATTGTTTAAATTAATATTATTTAAAGTGATGTCAGTTTTAGTATTATTTTCAATTTCGTCAATAAAATAATTGTTAAATTCGTTTGCAATGTCTGTGGGGTGTGTAAACGACAGATTACCTCTATTTACGCACATGATTGACTCCTGTGGCAAACACAATTTGGTTTTATTTATTATTTGCCAGGTAGCCTTCGATTTGTTTTCAGCGGTGCTGATAAAATGATTATTTTGTGCCCTTTGTGTTAGCTTGATAATTTTCCTATAAAGTTTTGTATAGTTTTTAAGAACTTTTTTATTCAGTGAGTCCGCATGTAACCTATATGCCCAAAGCAACCGCCTTTGCTTTTTGCTACATATTTTTATTCCTCGAGATATCCATTTCGTTTCTTTGTTGGTTTTAATGGTTATCATTTTTTCCGGAAAACATAATCTATAAAAAAGAGAAAAATCATCCATGAAATTATCAAAAGCTTTATTTGCGTCTTGTGCATCAAAAACTTGAGCAAAAGACAAACAGCTAAGATGTGTTTTAAAAGTTATTAAATTATTCATGCTTATGTCCTGTTTTTTAGTTTTCCAATGCTGTAGTTTACATGTTTTTTTAATAGGTATTTTAATTATTTGAGATGTATGATCCGAAAGAACCAGATCTACAACTTCAGCCTCGCAGTCTTTCCTATAGTTGTGTGCAAAATTATCAATACAGGTGTGACTACTTAATCTTGTGGGAGTATAAAGAGCTAGTTTTAGATTGTACTTCATAAGAAAATATTCCAAGTCTAATGTGGCCTTGTTTCTTTTTAAAACATCAACATTAAAATCTCCACACAAGACAACTTTTTTATTTGATGAAATACAAACTTTTGTTAAAACATAATCCAATTTTTCATAAAATATTTCATAATTAGGCTTAGGAATTCTGTATATACAAATAATAATGATTTTATGAGCTATTATCTCTACAGCGCAGCATTCAAAAATCCCCGAAACTGATTGTTTTGATATGTCAGGTAGTTCTTTGAACTGCAATCCTACTCTAACGAAAATACACGCTCCTCCTCTCTTTGCATTTCTAGAGAAGAAAGCAGCTGGACAAAAATTTGGAATATGTAATAAATCCTCATAACCAGTTTGTATGAAGTGCTCTGTAATACAGATAACATCTATAATTGTGCCTCTGTCAGATAATTCCACCAGCTTTACAGTTAGACTGTCTGCTTTATTCATCAGCCCAGCTATGTTCTGATGTAGAATGGTAAGGTATTTAAAGAAAAAACTGAGAATTTACTTGTTGCGAATCTGTAGATAAATTAATTTTATTTTGCGGGAGGTAGTTAACTTTTAAGTACGTAGTAGTTAGGTTGCTTAGGCCAAATATAAGGTCTCGCAAATCTGATACAACAGTCTCTAAACCAGAGTTATTTAAAGATCCATATTTTTTATTATAGGTTTCGTAATCGTAAGGTAGATTAAGATTTGAGTCTAGTAAGTATGCATAATTACATGTATTTATATCTAAATAAAGAAGGTTATTAAACGTTTCTATACGGCTGTTAAACATTATGTTGGAATCTGTCATATATTTAAAGGTGGGTAAACAAATTATAAAGTTTGTGTGATGAAATGGTAACCATTTTTCCCTCACAAACATGACAAGTTCTAGATAGTTATTCGTTTTGCGAAAGTCTTCCTCGCCAATATAAAAAATTGACTGTCTGAGTAGTTACGAGTACATCGCTAGTTCTTATGTAAAGAATAGGATATCGATAGCGTGTAATTGAAAATTAAATAATTACGCGTTTCGTATCGAAATTTTTTGAAGCGAACAAGAACAAATTGATTGAGATGGTTTAGATTAACATTTTTTTTTAATGCGTTCGTCATAATTTTACCCTTTTTTTCCCACCAGAGGTAGGCTATAAGCTTTCACATCTTGGCAGTTATGTTATAAGTCACATGATGAAGATGGCGTTTTTCTAGTAAGACCTTATTGTTCCGGCTTTTCCGTAAGTTTCTTTGTTTTTTTGGCCAGTATTCCATAGTAAAACAGTTTCTTAAAATGTCACCTATGTTACACAGACAGACAGCAGTCTAGTTTGGCTGTTTTGTTCTAAATAACCATACTTTTATAAAACAAGACATATTAATCTCATTAGTTTCAAGTCCTTTCGAAACTTAACAAACAAATTATAATAGAAGTTTGGTTATCCTAAATGAAGTAATACGTATTTTCCATTTATGCTTCCAAGAACTTGTTGTAACGCCACCATTATTGAGAAAGATTAAAGAGTACGACTTGCAATGCCGGATCTAGTGTGTGAAATAAGTTAACTTTTTGTCCTATATGTGTGACTGAGGCGATGCGATGCTATATGGCAGAGGTTCTCAAACTTAAATAAGTTTGAGAACCTCTGCCATATAGCATCGCATCGCCGCATCGGCATCATCGTCATCGCATCGGGCGTAGATGAAATCATCTACGCCCACTTTGAAAATCAATTACGTTTCAGCGCGCCCCAATTTTTTTTACTTCATCACAGCTTAGAATTTAGAAACCACAATGACATTCATTACTTTAATTAATTTAATTGTAGTGTGCTATATTATTTTGGTCGGGAGTTTAAACTTAAATTCAAAACGAGACTTTTTTTACAGTGAGAGCAATTAGAACGCAAACTCGTTTATCTCATTGTACGCTTACTCAAACAGTATCTCAAACGTACTGAGCAAGTAAGAACAAGTATCGATGAACCAGCCGATTGATACAGGATTGCACAGATCGCGTTATTTAACAGAAACTTGTTAAAACTTGATTGCTCATGGGCTATGCTACGAAATCTATGTTAAATATTTTTAGTTTTTATCACAATCAAACAGGGCAGAAACATGAACATATTAATCGATGTTATGTAGCAGATAGATTTAATTTCAGTTAATTTTAAAATATTAAGTAGATGAAATTACAAATCAGCCATCGCCCCCCTAAACCGCTTCAATACCTCCCAATTTGTTCTGGGGCCCTTACCGCCCCCCCCCTTGGGCTCCAGCGCCCACAAGGGGGCGTTATCACCCACTTTAAGAAACACTGCTATATGGTATTGAACTTCAAAGAATATTTAAAAATGTTATTTACATGATACATATTTTTTCCAATACATATTTGCACACATGTTAAGGTAGGATATGGTTTTGTTGTGGATATGTATCACCTCATGTACCGTAGTCGTCTTGTTCTAAAGTTTGTGCGACAGAGCTCTGCTCGGGTGAAAATACGGAGACAACGAATTTTCTCAGATATGAGACGTAGCTAGATCGATTTTCGCCCCCGTAAACCCCTATATTGCAACTTTCATTAAAATTGTTAGAGCCGTTTTGGAGAACGTCATTACAAATATATATATACAAATATTGCTCATTTAACAGTAAAGGATATTTCCTTCTTTACCTCGATATGCAATAGTTAAATATTAATATTGGGGAAACTGATTAATATTTTCGTTAACCATTTAATTTCTCACGTAGTACTCTGACTAATTTGTATGACGAGAACGTCTTAATCACTTATTTGGCAATCGAAATGGAGACAGCCGCAAGACGTCATTAGTATACCTACACGAATGAAAGTCGGTCAATCTGTGACTAATAGTGTTGGGACAGCAATGACTGATATGTTCATCTACTCGTCTAACATACACAATTTTGTGTTGTGTATATACTCGTACAACCATATTATTGTTATATAGGAAAGCTCAACATTACTTGTCGTTATGATTTTGTTGTCGTCGTTAGCTGTAATAATAATCGTCATTTATTTTTGTTGCTTATATAGTTAGTATGTATGTATCTATGTATCCATTATATAGCATGTATCTGTGTATGTATTATAGTAATAGGTCCCCACCTATGAAATCAGCGTTTTGTATGGAGAATTTTAAAGAAGTTGCATTTTTCATACTAACATTTTCTTAATTTATATAACAACCATGAACACGAATGTTTTAAAACTTTTATGCACTAATGTTTAAAAAGTAAATTAACAAATATGCCACGTATATTAAGCGACAAAAATAAGTTTTGGCTAAGTTAAAAAAAATAGTGGTCATTTCTGCTAACAAAATGAGGAGTCATTTTTAAGGTATTTTTTATGTATAAAAAACTATAAGTAATAAGGTTTTTTTACTATTGGTAGTTGTCTATGATGGTCATTATTCGATATAATACCAAGCAATTGATGAATATTTTAAATCATAGAAGTGACGAGGTTCTCTATTTGTGAGAAAAAAACGCCAATTTCATAGGACCCAATATATTGTACTTACGAGTATATACTTTTTATTTGCACCAAAGACAGTCCCATTTTATATCGTAAGATCGCAGTAAGTGATAAGGCCGCCCATTGTATATTTTGTAGTATATTACTTTTTCTTTATGTAATGTATAATCTGGTGTACAATAAAGTATATATAAATAAATAAAGCTATTGTCAATCTGTTTTGGTGATTGATTGTCCAAAATAATAGAGATATTAAAATGGATAGCTAGAATACTCTTCTATTAAGTCATAATAATTACCCTATAATGTCTCCACTGCTGGGACACCATGGGGCCGTAATCCACCACGCGGGCCCAGTGCGGGTTGGTAGATGTCACATGTCTTCGAATTTTTGGTTTTAGGACATGCCGATTTCCTCACGATATTTTCCTTAACTGTTTTGGAACAGTAAAGACACAGTTTTATTAAATATCTACACCATATACAATGTCGCCCATGGGCATGTGACCGCCCTATTTTTCTGAATATTTAAGAAAAATTATCAAAAATTAACTTTAAAGGGGGGGGGGGGGGGTCTATCTCTAATATTTTATCATGTTATAATTTATTTTATTTTTTGAGTAGCGTTTGCCATATTTCCGGTTTTGTTGGCTCGATTTGGATTCTGTTTATTATTTCTAAAAGCTTATGAGTAATTTTATCGAATTAACTAACATTTTTAATGAAAATTTGTCGAATATGAAAAATTTTTTTTTTTTAGAAACAAGTATAAATCCATAATATAACAGGTGGATTTTGATTAAAAAAACAAAAATATATGCAAAAAAAAATATATAAAAAGAAGAAAGAAAGAAAAAACATGTCCATGGGCGATATTTTATAATATTACAGATATAAAAATCATTCAGTCTTGTAAGTTGATATAATTCAGTAGGCTTTCAGAAAACAGGGGAAGATATACAGGGGATGATACTTGGCGCTTGAGAGAACTCAAGCGCCAAGTACGAGTATCCCATCGAAATACAAACGATGGATTGCGATGGAATTTTCAGAATAGGTGGTAAATGGTATAATACTTCTGCCTTTTTTTTAATGGCGTCTCAACAACCTTTCTGGTTACTAACCATTTCACAAGTAGCTTTTTACTACGTTATCTTAACGACACAGCTGGCACCCTGGCTTTGTTGGCTTCTGCATAATGGTTCGCTGCAGCTTCATTTTCCGTACCGAACAAATATTTCAATTATCTTCAGAAGCTCTGTGCAAGCAAGACTTGTTTCTGTAAACTAATATGATACAACAGGAATTCTTGTAAGTCATAAAAATCAATAAAAATTACCTCTTCAGCTTTCCTATACAATTGAACGAGCAATATTTGTATATATTTATATTTGTAATAACGTTCTCGAAAACGGGTCTAACGATTTCGATGAAAGTTGCATTATAGGGGTTTACGTGGGCGAAAAATCGTTGTAGCTAGGTCTCATATCTGGGAAAATTCGTTTTCCCCGTATTTTCACCCGAGCAGAGATCGGTCGCCCGAAGTTTAGAACAAGATGGCTACCTTACAATGTCATTACATGGTAGCATGGAATTAGTAATTACCTACTATCATGGCAGCATAGAATTAGTAAGTACCTACTATCATGGCAGCATGGAATTAGTAATTACGTATCATGGCAGCATATAATTAGTAAGTACCTACTATCATGGCAGCATGGAATTAGTAATTACCTACTATCATGGCAGCATAGAATTAGTAAGTACCTACTATCATGGCAGCATGGAATTAGTAATTACCTACTATCATGGCAGCATAGAATTAGTAAGTACCTACTATCATGGCAGCATGGAATTAGTAATTACCTACTATCATGGCAGCATAGAATTAGTAAGTAACTACTATCATGGCAGCATGGAATTAGTAATTACCTACTATCATGGCAGCATAGAATTAGTAAGTACCTACTATCATGGCAGCATGGAATTAGTAATTACCTACTATCATGGCAGCATAGAATTAGTAAGTACCTACTATCATAGTAGCATGGAATTAGTATACAGTACTATCATAGTAGCATGGAATTAGTATACAGTACTATCCTATATTATTAAATGAGCATTCTCTATTTTCGCCAGAGCAGAGCTCGGTCGCCCAGGTACTCTGTAAATTATGTCTATATTATCACACCGATTTTGTTGTATAAAAGAGGACATGACATAGCCATATTTAGTCACTTTGTCAGTTGTGCGTCCGTCTGTTCATCCGTGAATATGTAGTTATAATAATAATTGTCATTGGCCAATGTAAACACGGTGAAAGGTGTCGACGGCTTACAGTGGCGTAGTGCGGAAACTACGCGCCGCCGCGCCTGATTACAAGCTGATGGTGTGTGATACAAGTTATGAGATGTAGCGGGTATGAGTTTTACAGAAATACCTTTTTAGGATAGAAAAATAAATATAGTACAGTAGCACCCACATTCCACCACTTATGTTATAATTTTCATCGTGTAAAATCAAACTCAAAGCATTTATTTCAAATAAACCAATTAGTACTTTTGAATTGCCAAAGAGTCGGTCAGTCAGAAAGATGTAGCTAGTTGCCCATTCTAAAGCGTAGTAGATTCCTATGGAAAAGAACGGGCAAGAAACTCCACGGACACTCTTTTTAATCAGAATATTGTTACAAAATATTGGTTACATCATTCATGTGAGAATAATGTAGAAAGACGTTAAAAACGTCCGTAGTAAAAAAAAACAAAAACAGTACAAAAATATAAATAAATAACTCAATTATTTAACTCAATTTTTTTTTTGAAAATGTGTTATTTAAATTAAATTCTGGGTTCAAATTCATATTACGTAATGTTAGAGCTTCTTGTATGTGAGCATAGTTATAGTTTGTCTGTTTGTTCAAGGTATCTACAACCACAATACCAAAATTACAAGGTACTTGAGACATTTCTTCTTAACGTTGCTTCTTTGGATGGCAACATTAAGAAGAGCTACAGATGCCAGGCTACAAGCCTGTTAGCCAATTTATTGACAGTACCCAGGTACTGTCAATAAATTGGCTAACAGACAGACAGAGCTGCTCTGGTGAAAATAGAGAATATTCATTTAATAGCCTAGGAAAGGTCATACTAATGCCATGTATAGTATATACTAATTCCATGCTGCCGTGATAGTAGGTACTTACTAATTCCATGCTGCCGTGATAGTATGTACTTACTAATTCCATGCTGCCGTGATAGTATGTACTTACTAATTCCATGCTGCCGTGATAGTATGTACTTACTAATTCCATGCTGCCGTGATAGTATGTACTTACTAATTCCATGCTGCCATGTCATTATTCTAAGGTAACCATCTTGTTCTAAACTTTGAGCGACCGAGCTCTGCTCGGGTGAAAATACCTAGTTAGATTGATTTTTGAATATACGAATAGAACATACATTAGAATAATTTCTTGAACAAAAACAATGTCCGTTGCTTAGCACATCTTTCAATAACTCTTCTGCTTACTCCGCTGCCGCGACATCCTATAACTCACACCACACATGAAAAGCAGCGCGCTCAGTGAAGCCACTCGTCTTCCGGCGCGCGACTCAGTACGATCATCAAGGGTCGGCAGCTTCCGCACGATTATCTAAAGATAGCATGATATATTGCTATATATTATAATTTATATGGTTTTCCTTTGAAACTGGTATGTTTGCAAGTCTTGGTAGGTGTTGGATTACAAATCTTCTTTTCGTATCGACGGTACATCAATTTTGCTTATATTGTTTGGGCCCAGTAGATGGCCACGTTTATTGCGGCCTCTGAGGCGTTGTTCAGATCGTTATGAGTGCAGGGAAATGGACAGTTAAGACACTAGCTGATGGGATATAGAAGGTTATTTTTTCATGAGCGCTGATTTTGCTTTTGTTGCGAAACCATTCTTATCGACGACTATGTAGAAGTAATATTGATAGCCTAGTGGTGTGACGTCAGACTGGCAAATCATAGGTCTCGAGTTCAAACCCGAGGCACGCACCTTTCGGATTCATGTGGGTATTGTATAATTATCATTTGCTTCCAAAACGTTGAAGGAAAACATCGTGAAGAAACCGGTCATGCCTGAGGGATATTTCTCGATGTGTGAAAATAATTAAAAAAGCATAAAAACTCTGCCACACGAAAAAGAAAAAGAAGTGACTTTTGTGTAAAAGCTTTTTCAGGAAAGTACAAGTTACTTGCAGAGACCAGACCAGAGAGGTAATTCCCGTAATTTTTAAGAACGTTTGCATTCGCATCTCATTCGCAAACTGTCAAAAGTACAATATATTTACCAACATTTTTGACAAGTTTGACAGATTGCAAATAGAATGTGAACGTTTTTTAAGTACGAGAATTGGCCTTCAGATGTATGAAGTAATCGAAGCAAAAGGATTATGTAAGGATCGTAGCAGGTGGCGTACTGTAGTTTCTACCTACCCCTTATGGCAATAAGGCGTTATTTTATGTAGACAAGACCTTTGCCTTTAGTAGTTTAAATTACGCATAGGTGTAAGGGATTCAATACTCTGTCTTTCGACGTCGTAATCCACAGCTCCTTGATGATGAAGGGATCGAAAGGCGATAACCACCTTCCATAAGGTCCATATTCAAGTTGAGGTACTTCTTAAAAAATATACTCATCGATATCGGCTATGTGCTGTGCTTCTGTTTACAATAGGTGTATTCTGTGGCAATAGGCTCGCCCCCTATTACATGGGACTTAAACATAACAGGCAAAAATATGTGGGTGCACTTGTCTCAAATGACTCCCCGCTACCGCTTTTAAAATAAATATCTACCTCAATCGCTTCCGCGCATAGCTTGTACCACACACCAACGCGGCGCGTGCGCGGCCGAGCGTCACTTCCGGCGTGTTGCAATCAAGGGCGCACTACTTCCGGTCGATTATCTGAAGATACATTATTTAATTGTAGGCTTATGAAAAACAGGACTTTCATAAATGTACGTTTGAGGCTGTGTTTAAAAGATGATTTGTGTGTCTGTTTCCTTTGTAACCGACTTAAAAACAAGAGGTTCTATTTTCGACCCGAATGTATGTTTGTCAGTCCGCAATTTTCTCAAAAACTGCTGAGCTCATTTTAATAGTTTTTTCACTAACGTAATCTACTTTCTTTCGGGAAGGCTTCGACCATCATCTCTATCTGCCATCATCTGTGTATTCACCTCCTTTCTAGCCATATCATCTTTCAAACAATCCATCCATCGTTTCTTTGGTTTTCTTCTTCTCCAAAGCTATCTCTATTCAAACGTTCTTGACGATGTCCTAAGCCCATTGCTGGACATGGATCATGTCCAGAAATGGATCATGTCCAGACATGGATCATGAAATATGTAGACATGGATCATGGATCATGTCCAGACATTGATCATGGATCATGTCCAGACCCATTGCTGGACATGGATCATGTCCAGACATGGATTATGGATCATGTCCAGACATGGATTATGGATCATGTCCAGACATGGATCATGTCCAGACATGGATCATTGATCATGTATCATGTCCAGACCCATTGCTGGACATGGATCATGTCCAGAAATGGATCATGTCCAGACATGGATCATGGATCATGTCCAGACATGGATCATGGATCATGTCCAGACATGGATCATGTCCAGACATGGATCATGGATCATGTCCAGACATGGATCATGTCCAGACATGGAACATATCCAGACATGGCTTGAAATGGGACTTAAACATATTATTCATATTATCTTTATTTGCGTTCCATGATTTGGACAACATCTTACAGTGGCTTAAAGCTAAGGATCAATTACGGACCCTGTAAGGAACAGCTAAAAGTCCATAATGTAATATTAAAGTGAAATTGTTGAGGTCGGCTTCCAGTCTAACCGGATGCTGCTGAATACAAGTATTTCACAATCAGCGATTGCCTATCTGACCTCCACAACCCAGTAACTGGGTAATACGATACCCCTTGGTAAGACTGGTGTCAGACTATCGGGCTTCTGACGAACCGTAACTACTTCCTCAGCAAAAGCCATACACATTAAAAATAAAATAAAATCTTCTGGAAATAAAATTAAAACAACTTGGAATATTATTAATTCAGAAACGGGAAGAACGACAGTACGGAATCGTGACTTCCATCTAAAAATCAATAATGTAGATATTAAGGCAGACGTGGAGGTGGCAACTGAGTTTGAAAATTTCTTCACTAATATTCCCATTTTAACAACCAAAACTCTGTCATTGTCGTCCTCCACTTCTGCTTACTCAATACTTAAAGAATGTGTACCAGAATGTGACAAACTTTTTGAATTTACAATTATTACTGCTAAAGACATTATAGAATCTTTTAATAAACTTGATGTAAAAAAAACTGCTGACCTTTGGGGATTATCAGTACATACCATGTCTTCAATAATTGATGTTATTTCACCCTTTTTAGCAATCGTTTTTAACTCTTGTATTGCATCTGGTGTATTTCCTGATTTGATGAAACTTAGCAAAGTGATTCCACTGTTCAAATCTGGCAGCACAACTGATCCCACAAATTTTCGGCCTATTTCGATATTACCTACATTGAGTAAAATCTTTGAAAAATTAATTTTAAAACAAATGTTAGGACATTTCAATGCACATAATTTACTTCATTTGAAACAGTTTGGTTTTACAAAGGGTCGTTCAACTACAGACGCGGGCGTGGAATTACTGAAGAGCATATTCGAGGCCTGGGAGAATTCGCAAGATGCTCTTGGCATTTTCTGCGACTTGTCCAAGGCCTTCGATTGCGTACATCATGATACTCTTATCAGGAAACTGTACCATTATGGCATGAGGGACAAGGCTCTTGACCTTCTGACTTCTTATCTGAATAACAGAATTCAGAGGGTCGATGTTAATGGCAAGAGATCTGCAGGATCTGCGGTCACCATAGGCGTTCCGCAGGGTTCAATTCTAGGTCCTTTCTTATTTCTAATTTACATAAATGACTTACCTTACTACATAAGGGATAATCACAAGATCGTATTATTCGCAGATGACACTTCCCTCATTTTTAAAATCAAACGTCAGTTAGTTAACTTTGAACAAGTCAACGATGCACTCTCTAAAGTTGTGCATTGGTTTAATGTAAATAATCTTCTCTTGAACGAAAAAAAGACTAAACTCATTAAATTTTCAACGCCAAATGTCAGGCAGCTAACTACCAATGTTCAAGTTAATGGAATAGAGTTGGACCCTGTTGAGTCAACAGTTTTTCTTGGAATAACTATTGACGGTAAATTACAATGGGGCCCACACATAGAAAAATTGTCAGGAAGGCTAAGTTCGGCCGCCTATGCTGTTAAAAAAATTAGACAGATAACTGACGTAGATACAGCCAGAATTGTTTATTTTAGTTACTTTCATAGTCTTATGTCATATGGAATTCTTCTTTGGGGAACCGGTGCGGACATTAATACTATCTTTGTTCTACAGAAAAGGGCTGTTCGAGCCATTTACAACCTAGGTCCAAGAGATTCCCTTCGAGATAAATTCAGAGAAATAAATATTCTGACTGTAGCCTCACAATATATTTTTGAAAACCTATTGTATGTACACAAAAATATATCAAATTTTAAGAAAATGTCCGATATTCATAGTTTAAATACCAGGAATAAACACAACCTTGCTGTACATCGCACACGTCTCCACAGAGTAAGCAACTCGTTCATGGGTCAATGTATACGCTTTTACAACAAACTTCCCATTGACATTCGAAACTTACCCATTAAACGATTTAAAAGCTGTATTAAAACCAAACTTTGTAAAAAAGGGTACTATAAAATTTCAGATTATTTAGAAGATAAAAAAGCTTGGGATTGAGCTGCTCGCTCTGCTAAGCCTTGTGAAAACCATAAAACTTGACATTTTAATTATTCATCACAATAAACCAGTTTTATATACACATTGACATTGTTGAAAATTATGTTCAAAATGACACGATTACTTTGTAAAGTATTATATTATTTTAATTATTGTGAATGTGAGGACTATGTGGATATTTTTATTTTCCCTTGTCATTTCTTTGTTTCTTTCTCAGTTTTAATGATGGTCTGGCAGTTTGAGTAGTTGATGCGGCCTACCCAAATATCCTTTCCTTGGTATTGTTCGTCGAGTTGAGCTCCTTAAGTTCTGAGTTGAGCTCCACGATTACTGACAAATGCTTGCACTGACTGGACAGGTCCGCTCAAATCTGTGTGGTTCTTTCCTCAAAAGACCATTTCAGACACTAATCTACATGGTCCTCACATGACTTGACCAAGATTATGTCTGGACTTTAAAAGAGACTGTGACCTCTGAGTTTGTTTCGGCCTTTCTTCTCAGAGTAGTCAGATAGGAAACACCGACCTCACCAAGCTTATTTTTAATATTTTTTTATATGACGTGTAAAAGTGATTCCGATATCCTATTTACAGAATAAACAATTTCATTTCATTTCATTTCATTTCATTTCATTTCATTTCATTTCATTTCATTTCATTTCAAAGATCCACGAATGAGAGCCGGGGCCCAACAGCTTAACGCAATTTCCGAGGCACGTTGGAGTCTCGGTATGTAACCGATCCACGGACCAACCCCGGCAAGCGTAGCTTAACCTGATGGATCGACCCGTGCGGCTGTTACTACTTAGCAACGAGCTCCTCCATGAAATACAATCAATCTGCCTAGCCTTTTCCCAACTATGTTGGGGTCGGCTTCCAGTCTAACCGGTTGCAGCTGAATACCAGTATTTTACATGGAGCGACTGCCTATCTGACCACCACAACCCAGTAACTGGGTATTACGATACCCCTTGGTAAGACTGGTGTCAGACTTTCGTCCTTCTGACTACTCGTAACGACTGTCAAAGATCCACGAATGACAGCCGGGACCAACGGCTTAACGTGCTTTCCGAGGCACGGAGGAGTCTCGGTATGTAAAGATGGTCACCCATCCACTGACCAACCCCGGCAAGCGTAGCTTAACCTGATGGATCGACCAGTGCGGCTGTTGTTACTTAGCCACGAGCTCCTCACTCCATGAAATACAAATAATAATAAATTTAATATGAATAATTTTCATAACTGGCGAAATTTGGGGTTACGATACACTCCTGCCTTACCCTTGGAATTTAGTCGTGATGTTATGTATATTATGTTATTTATTAATTACGTCACAATACAGTAAAACTATAACAAAGAAGAGCTCAAAACCGCTGCTCGTATTTCATATACACTTTCTATGTCTTTCGACAATGGCATTGGATTCTATTGTGAAGATTGTAAAACAATGGACTAACGAAACTCTAATTTATACGTCTTGTCTCCATCTTGAATATTTTAAGCGAAAGTGATACATTTCTGTGTGCTTTTTAAGGTCGACTGAAGTTAGTTTTTTAGATAATAATGAGGCATTATTTCTACGAATTTCGTGGCTAAGTAATAACTGCCGCACGGGTCGATCCATCAGGTTAAGCTACGCTTGCCGGGGTTGGTCTGTGGATGGGTGGCCATCTTTACATACCGAGACCCCTCCGCGCCTCGGAAAGCACGTTAAGCCGTTGGTCTCGGCTGTTATCTTTGACAGTCGTTACGGTTCGTGGTTGGTAAAAAGCTGTTATTTTAAAATCAAACAGAGACTTCAATCGTATTTATTTGTATACAGAGTGGCAGGGACATCGATGTGAAAACTGATACCATGGATTCAGTACATGATTCTGAACACCCATGCGTTGAAATTTTTCGACGGTTATTAAAAAAAAAAACTGAGTCCATGGTATCAGTTTTCACATCGATGGCCCTGCCACTCTGTATATAAATAAATAGTTATTACTCTGAGAATAAATACAATTATAGTCTCTGTTTGATTTTAAAATAACAGCTTTTTACCAACCCCAAACCGTAACGACTGTCAAAGATGACAGCCGGGATTTTAAAATAACAGCTTTTTACTAAATGCACTAATAAAAGTATATACGGTATTTTTTTTTTTATGTCTGTCTTTCTGATTGTCCCGGCTAATAACTGCTCCAAAACGGCTGGACTGATTTTGACGAGATTTCACTGGCAGATAGCTCATGTTACGAGTATAAGGAGTACCTAAGGAATTATGACAACGCGGGCGCAGTCGCTGGCAGAAGCTAGTCTCGAATATATTCTTACACTGATACTAGCTACTCCCCGTGGTTTCATCCGAAAAAGTCTTGATCCCGTAGGAATTTCGGAATAAAAAGTATCCTATGGCCTAATCCAGGTCATGGTTTACGTACGTGCCGAATTTCATCCAAATCTGTTCACCCGTTTTAGCGTGAAAGCGTAACAAACAAACAAAAAAACTCACTGTCGCATTTATTTTGGAATACGTGCTCTTTGATCCCCAAAGCTTTTATCCAACCATCTTGATTTAAAAGCTTAATAGTAATCCGATAGCAAAACCACCCTCGTTCCTCTTTCAATGCCTAACACTATAAAATAAACATTTAATTCAAATCTTATTGGATTTTAATACGATCAATAAAGTGTTTAGAAAACTAAAACGTCCCTTAAACGAATACGATTAAAAAGCCCATTGATTTTTACGATTATTTAGCGTAGGACGAAATTTATATCACTTTCATTCTTTAGAGATTCTTTCCCGTTTCATAGGGACATATTTGGGAAGAGCAATAAGACCAGCTAGTGAGGTGTTAAATTTAAATAAGGCTATTACTGTGGACAGTTATAGCATTAAATTACTGAATAGTTACTCGTTGGAGTCAGTAAAAAAAAAAAAACTGTATCCATGGTATCAGTTTTCGTGTCGATGTTCCTGCCACCCTGTATATCGTTTCTATCGGGTAGATACAATGATTCGTGCTTTAGTTTTTGGATATTTTAAATTCGAATTTTGAGAGTCAAACTAAGGTTTTCATCAGAGAAAAAATTTTTTTTTTTTTACGGAAGAATTCAACGCTAATTGCTAGCCATGTATCGCCTAGGGGGATAATATCGTCATAAGCTAACAAGACACACCTCTACCACACTGGAGGCATACTAATAATGTTTACGAACGTGTGTGCACTTTTTATGAGTTGAGTAACGTAAGTGGCACATTATGTCATTGTGTGACACTTTTGAAGTGTGTGCATGATTTAACAGATTTTTTTTCTTGTGGTTATCCTTCGCCCAACTATCTCTGGCCGGGATGTGAGATCGGACTGCAGATTTATCCTTAGCCCTGGCGGGTATTAAGACCCAGATATATGCCAGTGACCTTGAGTGGTTAGCTTGCGTGTTCTGTACTGAGCTCACGCAACGCGTCGTACATCCAGCCAGTAATAGGAGTCGCCCATCAAGGAGCGCTGTCCCAAATTAGACGCATTATTAATAAATAAAATACGTATAGTATAAGATCAATAGTTAAATTATCTTTATAACAAGTACTGCCACCCTCAGTGGCTGTTATTTATATATTTAATACTTCAAGCGCAGAAATGTATAAAGGCGGATTTAATGCCATAGGCATTTTCTGCCAGTGAACCTTTGGGTGATGCAGAAACAAACAGTGGTAGATGCAATTACGAAAAATTGAGGAATAAAAAAACCCGTTACCCTCTGTGAACGTCACCATCTGTACCATGAGTTGAGTAATTTAAGTGGCACACTAGAGTCATTGTGTGGCACTAGAAGTACGGGCTTGAGTTGAGCACAGAGTTGAGTAGCTGTCTGTAATACTTTGGGGAAAGTGAGAGAGGATTAACATAGGAAGGGAGAGAAGTCAATAATTTGCGAAGAAAACGCTATTCAAAATGTTGCATTGTTTTTAACTTCTATACGATAAGCTACTTTTTATTACACACTAAAACCTCACGAGAAGTAGTCTGTAATTACAACCTTTTGTAAAAACTTTAAGGCCTTTTTTTAGCCTGTTATTTTATCTGGAATATAATTTATAATTTGAATTCAATTGATTATCAAATAACATCATATATGAAATGATAACAAACACTGTATGATCCTACAGAATAGTCGAGAAAAATACTTTTTCGCAAACCATAAACGCGATCCAATTTAGTTCAGCAAATTTCCGAGAAAGCCACACACAAACGCAATCCCATTATAATTCCGAAGTAAAAGTCGTCACCACGTGATCGGATCCGCAAACAAAGCTTGTATTACGTAACAAACATACAGACAAACATACATGACACACATACACCCATGGAATTCAAATCAAAGTGAGGTGACATACTTAAATTATTTATTTATTTATTCTACTCATAGAGTTTTAAGACCTTGAATATTTTAATGTGCATTCAAAAATGCAGCGTGATGTTTAGGGTGCATTAAAAAAGCCGAGTAGTGGTGACTTACGAGCTGTATAGGTCGGTAGGATCGAACCCAGACAGGCGCTTTACTCAGTGTAAATTATTTCATCACCACTGCTCTCAAAACGGTGAAGGAAAACATCGAGAGGAAACCGGCATGTTCTAGAACCAAACATTCGAACACATGTGACATCTACCAACCCGTACTGGGCCCGCGTGGTGGATTACAGCCCACTCCCTCTCACAGAGAGGAGGCCTGAGTCCCAGCAATGGGAACATTATAGGCTGATTATGCTATGGTGTTACGCGGATCGATAGAAAGAGAGGAAGTATAAAAGTGGTGACGGTAGTAGAAGTAGTCAGGAAATCGGTTGAAAGGGACATGTTTTGTGGAAAGATTCATGTTGAGTGTAAATATTGCCGGCCATGTCTCATGTTCAGTGTTGACCTCCTTTGCGTCGTAAACACAACTACATACATAATGATATTGGGCCCATGACACTGCCCTTCTTATTAAATACCTTGTTTACACTTTCTACAGTTTAAATAGAACTCACTGTAGCTATTACGTTAACTACTGCGTTATATAATATGCTGCAGTCCGCGGTTTCACTCGCATATTTCTCAATCCCGTAGGAAAATCAAGATAAAAAGTATCCTATGTCCTAACACGGGTCATGGGCCAAATTTTATCTAAATCAGTTCAGCCGTTTTAGCGTGAAAGCGTAACAAACAAACTAACTTTCGTATTTATAGTATTAGTTTGGATTAGGATCCAATGACACTGAACGCGATCAGCACAGCTAAATCCTGAGGCTAAATCGAGTTCAAGAGCTGTCAGTGTCAATATACCAAAGAAAATAGAAAGCTATCAAGAAATAAAAAGTATTTATTGAGACAAGCACAGGAGATCTCAAATTAAACTAAAACACACACTCGTAGAAACATAAATAGAAAAAAAAACAATAAAAATAAAAACATAGTAAAATAAAAATAAAAGTCCTGTGTGAGGCCAAAAGGCTCCTATCGCAGCATGATGCCGCAACATTGTTTATTAAAGGGCTATGGTATTCTGATAGGGCCCGTTGTGATGTCACGGATAGATAGATACAGCAATAAATACAAAAAAAAGTGGCACTAACAGCTCTTAAACGTGGATCAAACTCAAACTCAAAGCATTTATTTCAAATAAACCAATTACAGGCATTTTTGAAATGCCGAGGGGTCGGTCTGTCAGAAATATGAAGCTAGTTGCCCATTCCAACGCGTAGTAGGTTCCTATGGAGAAGAACGGGCAAGAAACTCCACGGACACTCTTTTAAATCAAAATATTGTTACAAAACATTGGTTACATCTTTCATGTTGAAATTATGCATGTGAGAACAATGTAGAAAGCCGTGCACGTTAAAAGCGTCAGTAATAAAAAGATTAAAAAAAAACAAAAATTAAAAACGACCATGTGCTGATCGCGTTCAGTTTTATTGGTGAAAATTGCCCTGAGACGTCTGCACACGGCAGTGACTACTCACTATCACTTTGCCCGTCAGTTTATTTACCATCCAATAACATAAAAAAATGAGGCCACATAAAGTAAACACAGCCAACTCAAAAATCACGATAATTACCATAACTGCCAAAACACGGAAACCCACAGGAAATACCAGTTAATATTGAGTTACGTCTTTTGACGTAACAGAAGTTAAAGTTGGTCAAGCGGTCGGCTTTCTACGTGACATAATATATGTTAGCCATGGGTTACTTCACTGTAGTTGTCAGAAGTCAGAACACGTTTTGTAAACAATCTTAGTGTTGATTGGTCTTGCACGCCATTGGTGGCTTGGGTATCGTCAATCACTGTTCATAGGGTCACAGCATTAAGTTGAGCGATGGCCGTTTTGCGTGGATGTGACGCATATTTTCTACCCAACTTTTTCTTTTTTGTGCTTGTGTTTTTTTTGCGTCATCTTTGGGGTTATTGGTTTTTGATAGACGGTGTTTGTAAAACTCGATAGCTTAAGTAATTAAAAGTAATTTCAAAAACTAAAACCCGAATACTGTAAAATTACACATTTATTTTTGTTCATTGCTTTATGTCCTTTAGAGGGCGCCATATTGAATTGAATGTGACTTCACATAGCCTATTTAGAAGTTATGAGGTAACAGATGAACATACATACGTACCGGTCAAAATCATAACCCTCCTCTTTGCTTCGCCGTAGTCGGGTAAAAATAGACCAAAGGTTTTTGAGATAATCGCGGGGATGCAGAATTACGGATCATACTTGAAATCGGGATTTTAGGATTCGGATAAAAGCTTTTATGTTACCAATTGACTTAATGATGCATAGGGATGATGACCAAAATTTTTTTTAGAACGTCTTGCTGGTTATTAAAAAATATTGGACACGTATTTTTTATTTTTGTACATAATCTAAAGATTACGGCGATACATTGAGTTAAAATGTGCCATGACGTCACGAATATGTAGATTTTATATTTACTTGTGACGTAGCGACCCCCACTTCCCAACTTTAAATGCGTTTTATCTAAGTATTTTTTTTATTAATATGATAAAGCAAAAAATACGTGTCTAATATTTTTTTATTATCTGACTGACGGACTAATTAGATTTTTTTTTTTTTACCCAGGCATGGTCCCTATTATCAATCAGTGTTTTTTACTTTAAGTAGTTTTTGTGAGGCTCAAAGTCGAGGTGTTTATTTCCATTAAACTATATTTCCGCGCACTTTTGAATTACCATAGAGTCGGTACATTTTTATTTTTATTTTTTATTATATTTATTTGTCTGTATCTATCTATCCGTGACATCACTGCGGGCCCTATCAGAATACCAGCGCTGCGACATTTTTATTTATTTTTAAATGTCGCGGCATTATGCTGAGATAGGAGCCTTTTGGCCTCGTACAGGACTTCCTTCTGTATCTTCATTTTAATGTAACTTTGTTTTTGATTGTTTTTTATTTATGTTTAATGTGTTTTTAGTTTTGTGATTTCCTGTGCGAGTCTCAATAAATACTTTTTCTTTCTTTTCTTTCTTTCTTTCGGTGAGTCAGAAAGATGAACCCAGTTGCCCATTCAAAGCGTAGTAGGTTCCTATGGAGAAGAACGGGCAAGGAACGCTAGGGACACTTTTTTAACATTTTCGACTCCACCCACTTTTCATAGAACTCATATTCATAAATATTGGAAGTGAACCCTCCGGGCGGGTTACCGGCATTACGCTTGCGCTGAAGTTAACCATCGTGGACGGTGAACGGCATTAAAACACTGTAAAACGAAGTAAAAAAATTGTGGTTTCAGGGGGTCTTGTCGCTAAACTAAGTTTCCAACCTTTACATTTTTTGTGAATATTTGTAACAGCGAACAAAAAATAAAAAAATGCTCGGATTTTAAAACCAACGCATATACTAATAATTCTTGTTAAAATATACATCAGATTATATTTTCACGGTTTATAATTCACTAAGAAAAACCTACATTTAAAATAAAACGAGCTCTCAGCGAGGGCTCTCGGCATCCCATATGCGACTAGGTTAACCCTCCAAGAGGGCTACCGGCTCTGAAAGTGTTAAACCAAAATACTGTTCATCATCGTCCTGCCCTTATTTCAATTTACTTATTTAAGGTACGTGCGAATTTCATCAATGAAATTGAACGCGTTCAGCACATCTAAACGCGTTCATGTGCTGTCAGTGTACAGACGCCAGCAGGTCAAGCTACCCGAAACTGTCAAATTTTACCAATCAACCTTGAACCTTATGCTATAGGAATAAAGTTCAAAATCTATTAAAGAAATCTGACAGATTGTAGTAGCTTGATGAGCTGGCGTCTGTACAATACTCCGTAACAATTTTGACACTGACAGCTTTTGAACGCGTTCAAGTGCTGTCAGTGTACAATATTCCATAACAATTTTGACACTGACAGCTCTTAGACGCGCTTTAGAAATGCTGATCGCGTTCTTCTGCTTCTTCCGTGTATAGATAGGTGTCTCTTACGAGTAGCAGTCTTCTTTTCACATCCATTCCATTTCATAATCTGTCACACAGTCCATCCATCATTTCCTTGGTCTTCCCCTACTTTTATAGCCATCCACAGGCACACTCAAATCTTTCCTAAGTTTCTTTTATCAGGTTTCAATATCATTTTGTTAAAGAATTCTTATCCTTTTATAACCTCATAAATATCAAATTAGAAAGCTCTTTAATACCAAGATGACAGCTGCCCAACATATTCAATTTCCTTTATCCATACGACGACATCTCAAGCTATACATCTCCACTATAATTTGACCTTACATTGTTAAGCTTTCGGTAGAATGACAGGTTAGGTTATACTGGTAGGGGTGCGTTCCAAAAGATTGTTTTAAAAATCGAATCATTTGTTCAGAATGCGGATCTCGTTATGCAAGGGAGTTGTGTAAGACATTCGGAAATATGTTATTTATATTGATTTTTACTGCAATTTGCATCCTTAAGAAGGCATGATGGTGATAAGTTTGTTTTAGAATGTATGAAGTAGTCTTCATTCTTTTTCGTGTGGTTAGTGACTAACCTGGTGTCAGAGTTTTAAAGCCTCTGACTTGGCTTCACAGGCCGTCGAGAAATATCTCTCAGGCATGCCGGTTTCCTCACGATGTTTTGCTACTCAGAAATTATTAGGTAATTGTTTATATTTGTATTTAAGTATATTATGATAATTATTCAACAATGAAGGTTCCATGTATAAAAAATCGATTTCCCGAAATGATTTTCGATTACCTACTCCCTGACTCAACAATTTTGTTTGACAGATTATCCGGAAACGAGATAATCTCACTATGTCACCGGCGCCAAATAGAAAGGTGTCACGATGAAAATAAATCACCATCGCAGGGATATCAGTAAACAAAGCATAAATCACGCTGACTGGCATTCGATTAACATTTCGCTCGGTGCTCACCTAAGATCGAAAATCACGACTCACGCCGGTTTCTGCATTGAGAATTTGAAGTTGTGAACTTGTCAATCTCTAAAGGTACGCGCAAACGATCAAAAACATGGTGAACATCAAAAACTGTGTTCGTCAAAACTTAATTATTTTTTAACACCATACTATGTAAAACTATATTCTTACAAATTAATAAAGATGAGATGAGATACTTCTCTATATTTCTCGACGGCATGTTCACATGCCGTCGAGAAATATCTCATCTCAGACTGAGAGCCATTGACTAAGAAAATTCCCTCGCAAGTTTAATAAATAAAAATAAAATTATTTTATTCGTAAACTGTTAGTAACAGGTTTGCCGTTAAACACTATTGTTAGTAATTTAAACTAAAGACGAATTAATGAGGAGACCCATCAACTAAACACACAACGAGGAATGGAAACTAGGGTTATAAGTCTTGTAACAAATTACTTTATTATGGCGGAGGAAGTATCTGCCACAACTTTCAGGATGCTATTGTGACTGCTTCTTATTCTGCTCAGGAGTGAGGTCGTTTTTTTGCGGATGATGGCATGAAATAAATCCACGCGTCATGTTCGTGAACGGGCGCCATTAGTTGAGACTGCAGGTCATCGCTTATCTGCCAGGGCTTATTTTTAATCTTATATTTTGAATTGTTTTGATTATTTTTTGAGCATTGTTCTCACTTATAGAAGCAACAAGAATAACGTACCCAGGATTTTATAATATCTATATTTAAAAGAGTGTCCTAGGAGTTTCTTGTCCGTTCTTCTCCATAAAGATCTACGTTTTGGAATGGGCAACTAGCTTCAACTTTCTGACTAACTGACCGACTATTTGACATTTCAAAAGTGCCTGTAGATGGTTTAATTGAAACAAATGCTTTGAGTTTGAGTCCATCGGTAGAGTTTAAGAAATCATATTAAATTATAGTTAGCCGTTATAGAGCGTCCTTCCCTGCCACTTATTCTGTGGTCTTTTTCAAAGGCACGATGTGTCACAACTTGCAAAAATTGCAGTTAAGTCTTCTGTCGAAATATTGGGTAAAAATTGTACGTTACTGAGGACATTGCGCATGCGATGTATCATTACACGCTAGGTACACATCGGATACAATGCTATGAGACAGGGGAACCCTGAGACTTGAGTATTGTATGCTGATCTGGTAGAATGTATAATTGATGACGAGGTTAAGTGGCTGTCGAACCTTGGATGGGTGTCCGTTGTCGCAATCCGTTGCAGAAACGTGTGACGGTCGCATCCCATTAATCTTTCGATATCGAGATTGTAAATTGCTGTATTTTGACGTGACAACGTCTAATAAATCGATGAACGCCGGCTGCACGCACGAAAAAGTGTCCCGTTACGCTCATTGTCCCGTTACGGTCATTGTAACGTTACGATCGGAGCGAGGGAAGGGAATGTTTTGTTACGACGTTGTCACGTTAAACTATCGTCCGTAAACCGGTCTTTATAGAAACAATTTTTTTTTTAAAACGTTCGCATTCTAATCTCAGGCAAAGTCAAAAATAAAAACCATTTACCAGCATTTTTGACAAATTTGGGCATGGATTGTAGCCGAGATGAGATTGCCTTAAGATCAAAATACTTATTGGGTATGGTATGCTTATTGCATTGACTTAGAAGCTTTATTTTTTTTAGAGCTCCAAGGGATCGTTGACCTCATATTTGGTATTAATTTCACTTGATACCTCCACGCGTTCCTGAGAAAAAGGGTCTTGACAGACTGAGAGACAGACGGACAACGAAGTGATCCAATAAGGGTTCTGTAGTTTCCTTTTGAGGTACGGAATCCAAAAAAAGAGTAACCGTGAAGTTTCTTGCCGGCTCTTCTCTATAGGAAACGACCAATTGGAACCGTGCACCTAGTTTCTGACGTTTCATAAGTGCCCATGTAGGTTTATGTGAAATAAAACATTTTGAATTTCGAAAAAGAACATTAAAACTAAAAAAAAAACTTCTAGTTTTAACGTTCTTTTTTACTATTATGAAAAGAAAAAAAAACCAAGATATCTTCTATGCCAGGGAAAAAATGCTCCTATCTCTGCATGACGCTGCGATATTTGAAAATTGGCTGATGTGAAGCCTACTTTTATTATGACGGATAATTGTAGCTATCATTCAGAGTCGAGGTGACAATGTCAGGAAATCTAACGCGAAACGATTTCTTAACCACAGACCTACCTATCTTACCGCAAAACGCGAAAGTTCAAGTTAATACCACATTGATATGGAGATGGTTTACGAAGAATTTATCTTATTGTATCTTGCTGAAGAATTTATCATATATTATATGACACATTGAGTGTTAGAAAGAGGCACACAGGACTATGTGTGTGGGCCATATTAACGTGTTGTCGTGGGTCTCTACTGTTTTTGCTGATTGACGCATATTGGGCGTTGCATGAGGTTTTCTTTTAAGACGCAGATTTATGCCAGTGACCTTGAGTGGTTAGCTTGCATGTTCAGTACTGAGTTCACGCAACGCGTCATACGTCCAGCCAGTAATAGGACTCGCCCATAAAGGAGCGCTGTCCTAAAAAGACGCATTATTAATTTATTATAGATAAAAAAAAGGTATTTTAATAAAACACGTATACTATAAGATCAATAATTAAATTATCTTTAAAATGGTGAAGGTTTCAGAAAAATACGCTTGATAGATTTTGTGCGATTCTCAGTTTTTTTTCCGCGTTAGACATAACTTTACAAATTAATTTCACTATGTAATATAAACATAATCGAAAATATTCATATATTAAGTTGTTAAAAAAATGCTCTAATTTAACATATATTTTTTACAAATCATTAACACTACTCGTTTAGACGTGACCTTCAGTATAAAATCATTGAAATTTGGTTATCATCGCCTTAAGTCGACTCTCCACTGGCCACTGCTACGTCGTAGAACATGCGTACAGAAGTTTGCCACTGTTCATTTGTTTACCAGTATTTTGTCTCGTCCGTGGCCGTGGGTTGCAGCAGTAGAGCGGTGCTTTTGAAAACAGCAAAGCTAATGGATATCAACTTGAACTTTCGCAACTGCGGTTCTAACTAAACTGTGGTTAGGAAGTTGTTAACTTTACATTTACCGTCTCATTGGTTTTGTGGTTGTGGGTGCGGCTTTCAAACGTGAATTCCTGGGTACGATTCCTAGAGTGAATGAAAGGCAATGCTTAAAATGATTACCGAATAATTATATAGTATAAAGCATCGTGTCGGGGAATTGTAAAAACATTTTAAAAGAGTAACGGTGGAGTTTCTTGCCCATTCTTCTCCATACGAAAACTATCTCTAACTATCAATTCTATTTTTTGTGAAATTGACGTTCAAAGGTGCCTTTTATGTGCCTAATTGAAATAAATTGTTTGACTTTGGAAAGGGAATCGTGTTTTTTTTCATTAGATTTTTTTTAGTAGCAGCCCGGTGTCTAGATTTGCGTCCTTTTATTGGCAATAGGCTAGCGCCTATAACATGAAACTTGAGACTTGACTTGCACACACTCGGAAAGGGATAGTCACCGTATCAACTCGAGGCATTTAGTATTCTTTGTTATGAAACTCCCTACTGCATTCATTCTGCCTAGCCTTTTCCCAACTACGTTGGGGTCGGCTTCCAGTCGAACCGGATGCAGCTGAATACCAGTATTTTACATGGAGCGACTGCCTATCTGACCTCCACAACCCAGTAACTGGGTTATACGATACCCCTTGGTAAGACTGGTGTCAGACTTTCGGGCTTCTGACGACTCGTAACGACTGTCAAAGATCCACGAATGACAGCCGGGACCAACGGCTTAACGTGCTTTCCGAGGCACGGAGGATTCTCGGTATGTAAAGATGGTCACCCATCCACTGACTAACCCCGGCACGCGTAGCTTAACCTGATGGATCGACCAGTGCGGCTGTTGCTACTTAGCCACGAGCTCGAGTTAGTCATGAAACTCCCTATTGCAACAAATACTAATCGGAATCGTAACGTAATCGTCTCGCCTCGGGACAAGCTCACGAACCGCTGCGATACGGTGACGATTCCTTTCCAAATTGATATTTTGCTTTAAATAATACCGATAAATGTGGGAGTACTTATACATCCACCCCTAGCATATCTGCATTATAAGAAACAACAACTTATTTACACCCCAATTGTGTGACATTTTCTATCAAAATCCGAAGGATTTTACAGGAAATTCCTAATATATTGCTTTTTCATAAACAACGCAAATAATGTTGCTGAATTGTCAAAATAAATGTCATTGCCGTTATTAAACTAGGCACTCAGTCTTCAATCAGCACTTTTTGAACGTAAAAATTACATAAGACAGTCCCCCAAAACGCCCGCCCTTCACCACTTCCTAGTGCCTTAGCTGGGAAGAAGTGGCACAACAAACTCCCCAGCAGCACAGCTGTCTATTCAGTTAGAAGAACGTTAATCATGTGTGTTACGCAATTACCTCACTGGTTATGAATCAGAATGAAATCAACATGACCAATAATAGTACTAGGTGACTCAAATGTCAAATACAAAATGTTATGTCAAATGTCAAACTTTTGACAGTCATACAAACTATACAATACAACTTAATAGGGATTAGATGTATACTCTGCAAGTCACTGTTTTTCGTAATAACTATGTAGTCATTTAATAATATTGTACTAACATAGTATACTTTCTCTATTTTATTGAGTAATAATGTTTTATCTTTAGTAATGAACGTTATTGTTTATGCAGTGTTGTATTTGTTTAGTGTTATGAGTGGCTATTCGGGGTTGTTATACCATTATATTTATGGCAATATATCTTTTTGTATTTGATAAACAGGGTGATTGAATGGGAATCACTTTCGCTTAAGAGCGTTTATCCTAAAAGTTGGCAACGTTGCAAATAGCTGTCAAGTATTTACCTGTTTTGATTAATTTGGCAATATTACTGTAAGGAAATAAGAAATGTGGCGAACTAGCGAACTAGAATATTGATTATGAAGTGCAATAATTAATATCGTAACACCGAATATTTAGTTTTAGATGTAAAAAAAGTATTTGGAAACTTGCACGCCCTTTTTACACCTAAAATGGTTACAACATCAGAATCCGTGTTATAATTGCACGATTGTGTTACGATATTCATTATTGCATTTCATAATCAATATTCTAGTTTGCTAGTTAGCTATATTTCTTATTACCATACAGTAATATTGCATTAATAAAAAAAAACAAATATTTGTCAACTTTTTGCGACGGCGACGTTGCCCACGTTGACGCAACGTCAACGTGGGCAACGTCGCCGTATTCACACAACATACAATTTTATTTATTTATTATTTTTTTAATTAATTAAACACAAGTTTATACATTATGTATGTTACATAATGTATAAACTTGTGTTTAATTAAATGTTAATTCATCCATTCATACTGGAGAACCCTCATAAGTCATAAACTCGAATAAACCGGTATATAATGGTTTCCTGATAGGTAACTCGGAAACGTTATGTGCATAGTACGTTATGTATAGAAAACTTTTCAAACTTCAGTCGGTAAATATTGTTATGTACTGTACACACGCGTTTCATTCATGATTAATAAAGAATTTAAGATAATTGGTGCAATTATAATTTGAGAAAAATGGTACTTTTTGAGAAAATTGGTGCAATTTGACATAATTGGTGCAATTTTTGTTTGAGAAAATCGGTGCAATTTGACATAATTGGTGCAATTTTTGTTTAAGAAAATCGGTCCAATTTTCATTTGGAAAATGGAGTGTGTTATGGAAATGAAACGGATTTAGTTACTTAATATTGTACTCATCTAAACAAGACGTTTAAAAAAACACTTGATATTAGTAATGGTATTTTAAAATGAAACGTTAAATACCATAGGTAAATAGTGCTTTTTAAAATGAAGTATATTTTAATATTATTGGTTATAAGTTCGTTAATAATTTTATCAGTTGAAAAGAAAAAAAAGAGTAAAAATAAGAAAACTAAAGAGGAATACGTGACATTTCCAGCTAGATCGCAAAACTGGACTTATGGAGGTATGAACACTAATAGGAGCAGTTTTTATTATATATTACAACTAATATGTAATAAACCATGGGTGACCATCTATTACTTATTATCGACACACCGACGGCGACGTACCGGCTGTCACTCGTAGATCTTTGAAAGTCGTTACGGGTTGTCAGAAGCCCAAAAGTCAAAGAAGTATCGTGTTACCCAGTAACTGGGTTGTAGAAGACAGATAGGCAGTCGCTCCACGTAAAATACTGGTATTCAGCTGCATTCGGTTAGACTGGAAGCCAACCCCAACATAGTTGGGACAAGGCTAAGCTGATTGATTGATGTAATAAACCATTATTCTGTACTAAAGAATAATATCAGTTTGTGTACCTAGAGAAACATAAAATGAAACGAAAAAGTTTTTTTTTTTTTTCTAAACAGTCGTATAGGATTATAATAGGCTAATTTATTTACCCTAACTAATACCCTAATTGCGTAATACTAGATCAATCAGGATCTGAATCGTTACAGATTGCTAATCCATTGCTTCATAAGTTCGAAAAAAAAAACTGCTCAACAACGTAAATAACGCAATGAATGTTGTTGAACTGTCAAAATGAAACAGATTCGACGTAATTGCTTACGAAAATGTGTTACGTAATTAGGTAGCTGGTTAGTTGTCAGTAAATATAGAGTCATGATCTCAGAGTAATAACTAAAGCAGTCATGATTCATGACAGATGAACAACATTGCCAAACTTTTATTGGTTGAATACGAGGCTTTTGGCTACTTTTGTATGATTGTGTATATTTTATGTCTGTTTTTTAATGTTCGCTTTGTTTGTGCAGAATAAACAATTTTAATTTTTCTCCTTATTTTCTATGATTATACGCGGAGCTATGCCAATGATTTGTCCTAACAATTGCAATCGCTCTAGAAAGTGTACATTATTTCGATCGAACCTAAGGGAGATCGACGCGAAGTATTACCATGAATTCAATAGGTACATTTATTCTAGACCCAGTCAGCGCCGACATTTTTCGTCGGTTATTAAAATATAATCAGCTATTTTATACATTTTGACCATGTTGGTATTGCACTTTTATATGAAACAGCAGATTAAAAAAAATACCATGAAAAAAAAATCATGATTAAAGTTGGCGCGTCGATATCCCTTACACCGCGCGGGGAAAACATTACAGTACCTAAGACTTATGTTATGCTCTTTAAAATCTTTGTTTCTAAAGCCATCATTCTCTTTTCCTTCCAGGCTGTGGAATAGCGGTCGGCAAGCAGACAGCGCAGCGGCGTATTGTCGGTGGCGACGATGCTGGGTTCGGCACCTTCCCCTGGCAGGCCTACATTAGGATTGGATCCTCAAGGTTATACAGTTCTGTACCTACTGGCACAGTTGTGACCAGTTTTTGTTTGAAATGTCTTAGATGTGGCCCAATTTTAAGCGTTGTGGTACAGTTGTGAACCGCCTTTTTTGCGATGACACAAATGTGGCCAGTTTTTGTTTGAGATGGTACAGTCGTGGTCAATTTATGTGACATTTAATTAGTTATGGTACATTATAGTGTGACTTCGTGACGCGTAACAAACACACTTTGTCACATGATAATACATTCATTTTATACATGTACATGTTGTTGCCAGTTTTGTTTGCAATGTTATTATTAGGTACATCACTTTGACACAGTTATGGCCATTCTGGCATACTTATGGCAACAACAAAGTTAGAATTTTGTGTTGAGATGTCTCATTCATTCACACTTGTGGCCTACTAGCAATACACACCTTACATTACGAAAGGACATCATTCAAGTTTCGAACATTTTGTACCCAAAAAGTAAATAACGCTGGCCAGAAAAAAAAACACGGTTTTCTTATGGAAAATAACACACTCAACATTTTTTACTATTACAATGAGAGTATACAATTAACCCTTCTGCTGCTATTAAAGTTAGAAAATACAAAAAAAAAAAAAAAACTATACCTAACGCTCAATGCTCATGTCCATTTCTACAATGGGCAATAAATGTTTGCGTCTATATACGAATGTCCAAAATATTGTTAGAAAAATTTGATTTTTGGTACCTATTTTCAAACTCAAATAGCAGCCAGGGGGTTAATTGTAATATTAAAAATGTAATTTTTATTAATATATTTTTTTTTTTTTTTTTTTTTTTTTATTATTATTAATATTTATTTATTTATTTAAAGAAAACTTAGACAAAAATTACAAAATATTTTAACAGGCTAATTTGGCTGATTTATTCGTTGTTGAATATTAAAAAATGTTCAAGATGTTATTTCCCCTAAGAAAATTGTATTTTCTTTTCCTGCCGGCTTTAATTTTTGGGTACGAAATGAATGATGTCCTTTATTTCATACAAATTGACTTAATTTTATACATGACAAACGTACGTACTTTGCTACTCATTACTGACATAATTTAGGTTTGCTATGCATTAGTCATAGCATACTTGCCGATTTATTCTGTAAAAAACCGTAAAAACTTAGGTGAACCGAGCTTGAAGTGAGCTATCATTGTCAGTTGCAGCTGTCATTTGACCTAGTGATTGACACTATTCACTCCAAGTTCACTTTACCTATGTTATACATGGTGATATTTTACAGTATTATACAGGTCGGCAGATATTCATTCAATATTCATGTTATCTGTATGTTTATGTAATATGTTACTAAGATTTTGGACAAAATTACTTACGGTTTCTGAAAGTCTATTCTATTTGTCTGCGGTCAATTGACAAGCGAACTTTGCCTCTGTTTGCAGTAATCTGCAACTAACTAAGGGCGAATTTCGCCAATGAAACTGAACGCAATCACATATACCCCGCGTTCAAGAGCTGTCAATGTCGTCATTGTTGTGGCTTATTGACATTGACAGCTCTTGAACGCAATTTCGATGTGCTGATTGCATTCAGCTTCATTGGTGAATTTCAACCTAAGTAACTACAAGATTTGACTGACTACTTTTAGAAACTGTGGTTAAATGAAATAAAACATATCAAACTACGAATGCAGTTCAAATGTCACACACTTTTACACGAATGTCACACATGTTTGTCACCGTTATGTTCTGACTAAAACTGACCCTATGTTTTCTGTACCATTTTGTATGAAAAGCACAGATTCCTGCACAGTATATTTACATCGAAATAACATTGTATATTAACGCACTAATTTACTAAAAATGTTACTAATTGAGCTTTTTGTTATTTTGTATTTGGTTCACGCAAAGAGTAATCATTTGTTTTTAGCAATAGGCTCGTCCTCTATTCCATGGGCCTTAAACAGGGGAGTTTATTGCGCCACCTCTTTCCTGCTAAAATACTAAGAAGTGGTAAAGGGCGGGCGTTTTGGGGGACTGTCTTATGTAATTTTGTCGTTCAAAAAGTGTTGAATCTCAATCTAATTTTAACAAATTACTTTCTCAAATTAAATTAAATTCTGTCTGTACCAAGAGCTAGAGGGTCACGAACAAAATATTGAATGAAAGCGGGGAGTAAAGAAAATCTTTATCTACGAGTTACGACCATTCAAACTTACACTAAATATTTGCGTGGACTAAATATTGACTAAATTGTGTAAATATTGAGAGTGGAAATAATAATAATTATTTCGTTTAAACTCATTGATTTGTCCGAATCTTAATTGAATACTTTGAAGTATAAAAAATTTCACTGCCTTTCAATCTTAATGAAAAAAAATTATAAGGTGCTGTTAAACTCATTACCCTTCTTTTTTCGTCTCCGGTTAATAAATGTTGCTAATATAATTGTGCTACAATGCATGAATTTGTATTTTTTTGTTGCTAAATTAAGTAATTCTGTGTATATGCAGAACCTCTAATTATTATTATTTCCACTCAAAATCATATCCACCAACAATAACAACTAATTATTAATAATAATTAATGTATTAACATGAATTAATAATTAATTTTACAGATGCAACATGCTTATGTCGATATTCGAGCTTATCGGTTGGAAGCAGTGTTGGATAGAGAGGTAAATGTGCGAAAGAGATAGCATGATGTCCAGCAACTTCTACTTTTTACTATGTAGTGGGTTTGATGACATGTTTAAGTTACGTTGCAATGAAAAATATCTCAGGAACTTTTTAAGCGAGGGACTAATTTGTGAGGAAAAACACAACGGAAATTTGTGAGCGTAATTCCGCAGATTGTGGCAACACGCGGTTTTTTGTACTTGCGGAACATAATTCCGAGATTATAAACGTTACTTACCGCTTAGCATACTCCTGTCACTGTCGCACAACTGTCAAATGAAAGTGCAAGATAGAGACGGGAACATAACTAAGCCAACGCACCTAATCTGCATTCGCAATTCATTTGCCAAACCTGTAAACATACACAAGTTTTAGGAAAAACAACTGTAATGCCTACACGTAAGGTTCAGTTTGCGCTACAACTTTTTCAACAATACTAGTCGGTCTAAAATCAACTTTATTTGCACTAGCATAAAGTTGATGTTTGTGTAACTGGAAAACTCGTGTCTGTTTACATGTTTTGCAAATAAATTGCGCACGCAGATTAGTAAGCAACGTTTATTTATCGCGGCCTAAAACTTGCTAAGATGGAGCAGACTCTTGCGAAGATTTTCCGCACAGATTAGTCCTTAGAGATTGAGCATGAAATTGCATGAATTCAATGTTGAATAATGTGGGTTTTTTTATCAAATTTTGGGTTACTGAAAGGAAATCACTATCGTAGTTTTCATTATATATTTATGTAAATCATATGGTATTCTTTCCACTGATAGAATTAGAATACATTTTTAATGTGAGAAACAAAAATAATATGAAAAAATACTATGTATGTTTTGTGGCGTAACGTTACTTTAACATGTCTGTTTTCATTAGATAAAAAATTATGAATGTTCTACTTAGTGTAGAATACTTTCATAAAGATTCGAATTTTTTAAATATTTTTTTAATATAATATTATTTTAAATATTCAAAACTTGTTTAAATATTTAAATCTTTTTAAAATAAAAATACTTTAAATATTTAACACATTTTAAAATAAAATTGATTTAAATATTTAAAACGTTTTTAAATAAAATTATTGTAAATATTCGAATCATGTCAGTAGTTTTTAATATGATATCTTCTCTCTCTTTATCTTTGTAGCTACGCTATGGCGAAAATATAAATAGTAGTAAAATTTTGGTAATCTCACCGACTTTTTCGCACATTCCTCTTCTTTTGAATCGATTATTAAGGTTTTTGCTAACAATTATTATTAACTAAATAACCAACTTACTATTTTTATTGAATATTTTTGTATTTAAATTACAGAGGTAAGTGATTTAATTTAATTAGTATAGTATTGAAGCATGATTGTATGCTTTGCATGTTTCTTTACTAGCGAAAAAGCTTAGATTTTTGATTAGTAATAAGAATGAGTTATATGAAACTTTCATTTATTTTGTGAAAACATGGACGCTTAAAGTTGGTTTTTAATCCCAGAGATTAATTTGACAGGTGCAAATGTCAAACTCAAAATTGCAAAAACAAACAACAATCACTTGAAATGTCAAATTAGTCTCAAAAAACTAGTCAGTAAAAAACTAACTTTAGTATCACAATTTTAACAGGAAAGGTTTTGTTTTTAAATGGCGTGTAAGTGAAATAATATATGCATCTAGGTCAGGTAAACCGAGTCCGCGTATCACTAATCAACTAAACAGGCGAATTAAACAAACTGACGAATTATAAAGAAACTGACCAGTGAGGCAAACTTTTTAGAATAGAAAATGCTTTTAGTGAATGAGAAATTGAAAAAAAAGGTTGCGTGTAAACCATGGAATTAGTATGTACTATAAAGTACAACAAAGCCAATTTTTTTTACCTGTCTTTTTAAGTTGACGAGTTGTCATCAGATCACCTTTTGTGTCACACAAGTTTATTGTGAAAATAATTTTATTGCATTTTACTATGGCGAAATTTCTATCGTTAAAAATACGAAAACATAATTTGTAAATGGGGCAACAAGCCTGTTTTTGTTGGTTGATGACTCTAATAAATTTAGTGTTCATATTTTTTTATATCGTATTCAGAATTAAGTGGAAAAACAGACCGAAACGTCAGAATAATACACATACATAATAGTCATCTCTGGTTAGAACAGTTTTTCTTATTGTCAAAAATATGGTCGCTTTTTACCCAGTGTCCTAACCAAAAGCGACCATCGCACCCGTGTAGGCCGCCGCCTATTTAGAAGCGATCGTCGCGTGAATACGCGATCTGTCGCATGCATATGTCACTTTTGGTTCAGAAATCCGTAAAGCGCCCTCTGTCGGCGCGACCACGCGTTCAGGTTCACCGAACAAAAAGTTCGAACGATCGTCTATTCGCCCGACGCGACGATCGCTTTTTTATAGGACGCGGGGTACACGATCGTCGCAATCGTTTGTATTAGATAAGGCGAAAGCGTCAAGGTAGCCCGCGAAATTCAAATTTTCTTACGTTTTTTGCAATTGCAGGTCAGTATCATGTTGTATGTTGATCTAAATATGATTTGCGGCCGAATCAAATGTTTATTTATAGAATTATAATCATAAAAATTATCAATACAACTCTCTAAGTTCATATAATCGCATTGAATTACTATTTCATGAAATCATGACATTTGGCGATTGTGCTTACTTATGGAGTTGTATTGTTGATTGTAATGATTATAATTATGTAAAGCCATATTGGTTACGGTCGCAAATCATATTTTAATCAACATTAAACATCACACTGACCTGCAAAATGTAAAAAACGAAAGAAAAATTGAATTTCGCGGGCTACCTTAGCGCATGCCCCTTAAGATGTAGAAACGCGACTTGATTGATTGCATAAGTACGTTATGTTCGTTTAAAAAAGCGACGACCGCGTACTCGCGCGATGATCACTTTTGGTTAGGCCACGGCCACTGTACGGTAGTAAGCCGCACGTCAGTGGTAACAACTCCAGTATGACCTGGCCTTTTTTTCTATTGGAACTCCGTACTACGCTAGGCCAGGTCAAGGTGTTACCAATGACGTACGGCTTACTGTACCTGGAGAGGCCAAACAGAACAAGTAAATCTGCTTTAGTTTGATCTGACCTGACTGACTATTTCTACCTAGGTCAGGTAAAGCCAATATTGCTTGGAAGAAGAAGAGCTGATCTGCTATCGCATCTATTTCTTCCATTTTCTTTTCCCCTATTTGAAATCTAGAATCCAAATAAATCTCACTCCCATTCATGCTTTTAATCTTAATCCCCCAAATACTTCCTTTATATCTAAATCCCCCAAATCAAATTTCGAACGTAACCAAAACCTTGTAACGTTTCAGATGCGGTGGTTCCCTAATATCGAGGCGCCATGTTGTGACAGCTGGACACTGCGTGGCTCGGGCACAGCCACGTCACGTCCGCGTGACGCTCGGTGATTACGTCATCAATTCAGCAGCGGAACCGCTCCCCGCGTATACGTTTGGCGTACGGACGATCAAAGTGCATCCCCTGTTCAAGTTTACGCCACAAGCTGATAGATTTGATGTCGCTGTGTTGACGTTAGATAGAAATGTACACTACATGCCTCATATAGGTGAGTATGGACCATTTGTTTATTTATGCAAAAGCTTGGGTGACGAGGATTTGGCTAGAGGTTATCTAAAGAACAAGTACTCAGCTCAACGTCGGACATCTGAGTATAATTTAGTAGTAAAAGTTTTCTAATGTTTAGTAACAATAATAATAACCGTTATTTGAAGAAAAAAAAACTAATACTATGGTAAACGATGACAGCTGCAAAAGTTAAAACTGTGGCGCGAGTCTTGAAACGTAAGAATAAGAACGTCAGAACGCAGAAAGCGGTTCAATCTATAGAGCAGTATGCAATGACCAAATACAAATACCAATGACAAAATGAAAGATTGTGATTGTTTTTCTGTGACATTTTTTCTATTCTTCCATCGACAAAACCCGTTTCTATGGTTGCTGTACGATCCAAAAGCGCACCATACCATCGAGATCGGATCGGATCACATTTCGGTGCGCACGTCACGCTAGTTAATAACTAGCATAGCTGGTATCTAACCCTTCTAAATGGATCACTGTTTACTCCCCGGATCTTTTAGATTGTTTATTAGTACTCGACGACGGAGGAAGTTTGTTACGGCTGTTTTCACCGCTGTCCGGGAGACCCGTACGGCCCGTCCGTACACGGGAGACCCGTACGAGTGGCACTCGCAGTGATCTGGGGGCCTATTCCCTAAGCGAAATCCATAGTTACTCTCCTTACAGTCATACCGTAAGTGAGACGGAGAACGAAGCGCCCGTAACGACGGCCGAAACTACGGATATCGCTTAGGGAGTAGGCCCCCTGAAACGAGGGAGTAGTACGATATGTTGTACGGACCAATCCGCGTCGCTGTGAAACAATGTTCTAGCGCCTCACGTGTGTCTCCGTTCCGCGAGCCCGTACGTCTCCCGGACGGCTGTGAAACCAGCCTTAAAGAGCTACATTAACCACAATAGCCCAAATTAAATATAAGTTGTCCAATGAGGCACTGTTTTGTCTTCTAGACATGCCATAGCACAGCAGCTTTAGTTTCTAAACTATCTGTAACAACAATAATTTCCTTGATCTAGACTTTATTTAAAAAGTATACAAACACATTTACATACATAAATTAACTTCAGCTCCACGCACAAAACTACCAAAACCTATAAGCAAATCATTAACACTTAATTCCCTCTTTCCAGCACCAATCTGCTTACCGGAGCGAGGGTCCGACTTCCTGGGGCAGTACGGCTGGGCAGCGGGGTGGGGAGCCCTAAGTCCAGGGTCCAGGCTGCGACCACGGACACTGCAGGCGGTGGATGTGCCTGTACTTGATAACAGGGTCTGCGAGAGGTGGCATCGGGCTAACGGTATGCACCTCTTAATTTTCTTTACTATAGCTTTAACAAGACGGATCATTTTAGACACCAGAGGGCTGAGTACGAACGCGCGGAGGAAACGTAAACGTAACGTAATTTAGGGGTATGAGGAACAGGGTGTAAAGTTCACTCATCCCCCATAGAAACGGGAGGATCCTCCGACCAGACGGGTGTCGCGGGCAACTGCCCAGAGGTTGAAGTCGGAAGCTTGTATATATGTCCATCGCGCGGTGAACTCTAATTGCGCGATGCAGGATTTGTGTGACGTCAGGTCTTTGATCCGTAGTTCGCATGTGGCGATGTAGATGCCGCCACAACGTAACGTAAATTCGAAAAATTTACTTTATTAAAATTATTTGATTGTTTTAATTAGTTTCAATGCAAAGAAGTTACAAATTACTTTAGTAAGAACAAAGCGTCTGATTCATAATTAAGAGTAGAGTAGTAGTCTCAATGAATAACAGTAAAAAAAAAACAAATAGCGATAGAAATACTTATCATCTATGGTCTTAACGTCCCAATAATCTGTCAGAAAATGGAATCTTGGAATTATGCTGTCTACCATCAATAGCGATCTGTCTTTTACTGAAAATAGGTTTATGGGTTCGGCCGTTACTAAGGGCCCTGTCTCACTAGGACACCAGTGACGCCTCAGAACCCCACTCTTAACGAGTCTTACTCTAAAGGCTTGTTATTTGTTTGGGCCCTGGCACAAAAATAAACAAGGAATTATGCTTAGTGAAAATAGTTTTCACTATACTGACCAATAGCGATGAAGACAATTTTTTTTTTCCTTATGGTATCTACCATTAAAAAAATAATGGACACGTATTTTTTCTTTTTTTACGTAATCAAAAGATTACGGAATTATTTTTTTTTATTTTTTTTGATAATGGGAAATCATCAAATGACTTGAGTAGGTAATGCGTTAAAGTGTGGCATGACACTGCCCGGTAGATTTCATACTGACTTGTGACGTAGCGAGCCCCCACTCCCCAAATTTAATGCGTTTTATCTAAACCATTTTTTATTAACAAGATAAAGCAAAAAATAGGTGTAATTTTTTTTTTAGTATCTGACTGACGGACTCAATAGTTTCGTTGTTTTTCCCAGTTAACATCCCTATTATGGCTAAAAAAACAGAACAGTTTCTACTGCTTTTGATTTGTGTTTGGCAAAGATTTAAATCGTAGATTTGCCCTCACTGTACTAAGTCGCACGAAAAATCGTCCTTATTGAGAGAAGCGAGCTCACACATTAACAATGGCGTTTCCATGACAATCAAGTCAAGTCTCTGTGACACTGTCTGTGTCAAAACGAAACGAAGACGCGGCCATCATTTGACGCGGCAGGGAAAATCTACGATTGAAATCTTTGGTGTTTGGTAATAATCTTGAGAAATTACGAGAAACTCTTGCATATTTTGGAGCTATGCCAATATTGGTTTCAATTCAGAACCAACTGATTAAAGATCTTGTGCGAATCTTTCAAGTACATTGTTTAACAGCCTTTTTCTCAAATTCCAGGTATAAACGTGGTGATATATCCCGAAATGCTGTGCGCGGGTTACCGGGGTGGTGGCAAAGATTCCTGTCAGGGTGACAGCGGAGGGCCGCTCATGCTCGAACGAGCGGGACGCTGGTACCTCATAGGCGTCGTCTCCGCAGGGTACTCCTGTGCCAGCAGGGGTCAACCGGGTATATACCATAGAGTTGCCCACACGGTAGACTGGATATCCCATGCTACGTCACTGTCATAGCATTGCTAGAAGTGAAGTGATAACGAAACTTTTGAGTGTTTTGCCCGAAGTGCCCTAAGCTGTGGCGCTAGTGTGGTTAAAAGTTAGACTAAGACTTAAATGAAAAGGCTTGAATGAATTTGATTGGCTACTGAATTTGTGCTAAATTTTAAGTAGTGAAATTTTAGTTTTAAGCCGTTGGGTTAACTTTTAGGCACAGTAGCGCTATTTTGAGTGGTGTTTTTTGGAAATGGAGGTTGACTTTTTTAGACTGGTTAGTTTGAGAACTCACTAAATATAATTAAGGCTAAATGTTGTTAAAACGTCACTCATTTTCTGTTTTTCGGTAAATGATAGACATAAATTAAATATTTAGTGTTCATTTAATTATATTCAGTGAGTCAGTAAGGGCCTTAAACGTTGATAATTTCATTAACTAAATGTAACGAAAGTGTCGTGTTTTGTGAATCAAATGTCGTAGAGATTTTTTAATTGGCCTTTTGTCGTATTAGCGACAGATTTGTTATTCAAAGGGTTAAAAATTTGCAAACGGATAAAAATAAGTAGCACAAAATGAAAAGAGTTTATATTTTCAATTAAATGTGTATGTTCGATCCAATGCTTTAATTTAATGTTACATTCACTGTTAAATAACAATAACAAATGTTTGTATGGAAATTCAACCATTTAAAATGTATAAATATTTTGCAAAAGTACTGTGTATAGATAAAATCCCCCTTTTGGGCTCCGTAGCAGTCAGCTAAAAATGTGTGTCTATTATAAACTTATATAAACACACAATTATGTGTTAATATAAAATACACTGCAGGAAAAAAACAACGAAAGAAACCAATTGTCGTATTGTCGTACTGAATACGACAAAGAGTTCATGTCAATATTTGTATATTACCAACGACTTACATTTAGTAGATAACTCTATTCCACCAAATAGTCAATAGAATTACCATTTTTATATTATTTTTCTGAAAAAAAAATACTATCCAAAAAGTCACCTGTTTCTAGACTCGTTTATGTTTAAGGTTTTATTGTGATAAAATATTAAATTCATTGAGTAATATTGTTGCATAAATACTCGCTAAAATTGCAATATTAATAAAATATGGAGTTATAATAATATTATAATAATAGTGCCTTATTTTAAAGCGTGGAGATTGGAGTTGGTTGTTGGTCACAAACATTTTGTGCAAAGCTCCTGCCCTGGTTTAGGCAAAAATTGTGTACCGATTTGTGCAAAGGTTTTGCACAGGTCTGTGCAAAGTTCTTGCCCATCATTGTGCAAAACTTTCAAAGTGAATACAGAATACAAGCTCCAATTTAACAATAGTACTTATTTGACGCAAATACTATGACTATCTAATTGTATAAAAATCTATGTTTTCTTTTAATCTGCGTAGTCTGTTTGTGGACAACTAGTTTCTTCATTCTCTGATGTTTTAAAAATATCTTACGCCTTTTGTAAATATCCTGCTATGTGTAAATACGTAACAAAATATTTTTACAAGATTTTTAAATTTTCTACCATTTTTTAATGTAAATAAATTAATTAAGTATTAATTTAAAAAGCGCTTGAAGTAAGTTATTCTGCTTTTAATTTATTTTGTACCATTTTTTTTCTATTTTTTGTTAAAACTAATTTTAAGTTTTTTTTATTAACGGAGACAAAAATCGTTGTTGATAAAATACATGATTTAATGTTAATTTAATAAATTGTATTTATTGTTAATTTAAACAAGTCTTTCATTATAATTTACAACATAGTGTTATTTCGTCATATAGGATTTTAACAACTAATGATATTCTTTACGATTACTTAACAATAAATAATACAAAAAAGTTCGAAAAGTGCTGATTCTCAGCCTAAAAAATTACTATTGAATTTTTGAATTTTGGACAACACTATTCGATATTTAACAACAAAAGTTTACAATTAGTACCTGTCCCACCACCGACGCGGAAGCGACTAGTTATCAACGGTTTTCGAAACGTAGAAAAGACTGTTTTTTGTACGTTTCTTCAGCCAGAAAATCGTAAAAAATTGTCTAAAAATCGTTGAAATCGGTTCCATGTAAGTAAAAGAGATAAATATTATTTATGTGTGACCTACATCTGTAAAGGGGGTGATTCTACCTCTCATACTAAACAACTTTCGCTATAAAACACAAATGTAAGTAAGATATGTAAAAAAAAAACCACGTTAATCGAGACAATGTCTACTGTTTGTATAAGAAATGGTTTTATTTTTCACGAATCAGATATGAGTTTCAAGGTGAAAGTTGTTTAATACGACTGGTTGAATCATCCCCTTGACAGATGCTGGTGTCTTTACACATAAAGTTCAGTTTGCCCAACAATTTTATGACTGTTTCACTATTAGTTCTGAAATCAACTTAATTTATACTACAATAAAGTAGATATTCGTTCCATTGGAAACAACCAGCGAGTAATCGCCCTTGGTACGCGCCGTCGCGCACTCGCCACTCGCTAAGTTGTTGCTAGTTCTATTCGCTTCTCGTAAATCGCCAGCGGTGGGCCTTATTTTATAGTTCTGCCATCGAGATGTACTAACGTACTAGAGAAGCAACGTCAAATAACTGAATTGTCCTATTCTTCGTAATTTGAATTTTAGTTCGCTGCAGCGCTAAAATAATAACAATTCGTCTAAACCGTAACTAATTTACCACAGCGCTAGATTTGCTGCGGAAGTGTATTTATAGAATAGAATAGAATAGAATATTATTTATTATGTACACCATAAAAAATACAGATAAAAATGTAGTCATTTATTCGCGGCAAAAAGGTCTTAAGCGCCATGTAAATCACGGCACTTACGCGTTTTCTTCGACAAAGTGCGACGCGATCGCCGCAGTTGAACGAGACAAAGTAGGAATTTACGGTGTCTTCTCTAGTACGTTAGTACTTATATCTCGATGAGTTCTGCTAACATTTTTTCACGAAGCGAAATATATAAAGTAATTATGTTTTGTTGACAATAATTTGACTAGATTATCCCGCAACATTATCTGACTAGATAAAAGTAACAAAACATTTTTTAAATATAAAAATAAATTAGAAATATAAACGAGCAAATCACCAGCCAATAGGAACGCGATGCGCTCGCACGAATTTCTCCAACAAATCGTACAGAGGGCGGTAGTATCTGTTGAGAGCTGCTGCGGATATGTCGTGTTCGCCTGTCGTTGCTTCCAGAATTTCACTCCAGTGCTGCGAGTGGCCACGGGACATGAAATCCCTGTGAAAGTGAAACAAATACAATTATCTGCTACCTAGTTGAAGTCAATAAAACGGGATACCTAAAAAATTCTTGACTAAGTTGAACAAAGTTGAGCATGATCTTTTCCTTGCCCAGGAGCATAGCATGGAAGAGAAGATAAACTGCTGACTATTTATTTATTTATTTTTGAACAATTTATAACCTTAATACGGTTGACAATCTTTTTTTTTTTATAACGTTGCCCCACACTAAGAATTTCTTCTTGTATCGTGGGTGCGTTTACAAACATAGAAACTCACATACACTAACACCCAGACCCGGAACAACTACTTGCAGATCATACAAATATTTGTTCCGGGCGGGGATCGAACCCGCGACACGTTGCGCAACAGTCGATCACTCAGCCACTGCGCCAACCGTGTTGTCTATACAGGGTTATTGGTTATAACATGTCGGCAATAAAAAAAGAAGAGGTCATTTCAAAGGGCAACCAAATGATCCCTATGCCAATGTGAAAATGAATGAAATAAAAATGTAAAATGTGTAATGACTCGAAATTTGTTGAATAGAATACAATATTTCTTTATTATCGTAGATTCATGATAGTATTCTTATAGATCGGTTAAAATGATCCTTATACTAACTACCTTAACTAAGGCATGCAAACAGTTTACTTATTATAAATATTATTAACAAATTCAATCAAATCAATACAAGTTTACCATGTCAAGATGAAAATCGAAAAAAAAAAATACATAATTGAAGTAGGCAATACAACACAAAATGTCAAGTTTAATAAAATGGGATTATAAATTTGTCAAGTTCGAGGTCAATACATTTAAATTAAAAATAAAAGATTTAGTAAAAGTCAGGAGTACAGAGATATCATATTATCAATTTAAATTCTTATCGGTCAAAAATTCGCCAATTGAGTAATAACATTTAGTAATTAATAGATCCGTCAATTTCTTTTTGAAACGTGGAAATGTCTCATTTTTTATTACATCGGGTATTTTGTTAAATAAGATCGGACCCATACATATTATATTTTTCTTTAATAGGGCGGTATCGGAACCACTAACAATTAACAAATTTTTATACTGTCTCCTGATTTCCCGGTTTCTATTTTCAGACACTTTATTAAAAAGATGCATGTTTGATTTAACAAAAACAGCCACCTCGAAAATGTAAAGTGATGGGAATGTCAGTAATTTTAGGGACTTAAATACAGGTACGCAGCTATCTGTTACTATTAAATTGCACATAGCCCTTATAATAGTATATATAATAGTTGACAAGAGTCAAAAGGGTCATTTGGTTGAAAATCACCTCTCCTACATCCCCTTAACGGGTTTCCGACATAGAGGGTGACAGGGAACTTTGAGTTATTCCTGGAAAGGAGTTATATTAAAGGGCATTAGCAACAAATTAAGTCCAGTTAACTAGGGGTCAAAACTAGATGGTAACCGAGCTGTGACGGTTCTTCCATTTTTGACTTGTTACTAAAAACAATTTATTATGAAAAAACTACTCCACTGTAACCATTTAATTGATACTTTTGTGAAAGCTAAAAAACGAGTAATCATTAAAAAAAAAATGCTTGCCCAAACCTATCTCAGAAATAAAAGGTCTTTAAAGGTCAGGAAAATACAAAAATTTTAGATTATTGCTATCAATCTTCAATTTTTGTATATTTCCCGAAAATCGACGTAAATTATTGGAAGAAAACTGTATGCCAGTAGTTTTGACACCTAGTTAACTGGACTTAATTTGTTGCAAATGCCCTCTAGTATACCCCCTTTTAAGGAATAGGTCGAATTTCCCTGTCACTCTGTATAACCAATATTGTCTATGTCCGTCAGTAACAGTCACAATACCCCCCCTACTAGTACTACTATGATCGTTGCAGAGCTGCAGAGTCAGTATCCAAAGCCCAAAAGGCTGTGTATCCTGTGTCATTGACTCTGGCAGGGCCACCATCAGGGATTTTAATTTTGATAACACAAAAAATTTGTCGCTAATTAGTCGAAAGTCGCCAAATATCAGAATTTGTCGGTCACTGGTTCAAAAGATATAAGGGTTTATAGGTGGCCGATCTGGAGAGAGTCTCCCCAGCAGGGCCATATTTATATCTCAAAAACTAGGACACCTAGCGAAGATGTGTTTTCTCCCATATTTTGTCGCCAATTAGTCGCAATTTGTCGCCAAGTCACAGATTTAATCAGGTCTTAGTTTAGGAGATATAATGAGTTTAATTAGTAAGGTTATAGTCCAAGAGCTAGATCGAAGAGTTCATGAAAAATTGCCAAGAAAAAATAAATCCATATATCTTTTGAACCAGTGACCGCCAAATTCTGATATTTGGCGACACATTTCTACTAATTAACGACAAAATATGGGAGAAAACAAATCTTCGCTAGGTGCCTTAGTTTTTGAGATATAAATGTGGCCCTGCTGGGGAGACTCTTCAGATCGGCCACCTATAAACCCTTATATCTTTCGAAAATTCTCAGCCTATTTTGAATAAATGACTTTTGAATTAGAATTTTGAACCAGATGCATACCAGTATTTTACTAGTAGTGACTGCCTTTCTGACCTTTACAACACAACCCGGTCTGAACGTAGATTACAAATCAATGTTCATGATGTTTACTTACTTCAAGATCTTCCCAGCAGTCTTAGACCCGTATATGTCACATCTGGTCAAACTGATGGTCTCTGGAACAGGCCCTTCAGCGCTGCGACGACCGAACACTGCCGCTTTACATAACTTCTCAAAGAGTTGGTGTTGTAGGAAGCTGCTCAAGAAATATCTGGAAGGACAAAACGGCAAAGATTTTTAAATAGTTTGATCAGATTACTCTTATTTTGTTTTATCGTGTCACAATATACCAAAAAATAATTCGCATTCATCATGGGTAGACTGAACGTGTACAAACGTGTAAAAGAGCCTAAAACCACAAGGAAATACAGGCAAAATAAAATCTTTTTACAAAAAAAAAACAACCGGCTTCCAAAAAAAAACACTACAAAGTGAAAAATAACTTTAATTTCGGAAGTCGGTGTCTTTGGTTTTGAATTTTCGTTTTTTGCCACCGACTTCCGAAATTAAAGTTATTTTACACTTTGTAGTGTTTTGTTTTGGAAGTCGGTTGTTTTTTTTTTGTTGTAAAAAGTTTTTATTTTTCACTTTTTAGTTGTGGTACCTACCCCACATAAATTCGAATACCGCTACCTGCTATGTAAATAACAGTCACAGGAAGTTATCATCATATCATCCAAATATACTAAGTGGGTAAAATACGTATTATTGAAGCTTACTCAAAAACTATCCAAGCAAAGTTAATAAAATGTATATGGGACCAATTCACACTTTCACACGAAAAAAGAATTTTCAAAATCGGTCCACAATTGACAGAGAAATCGGCGGACTTACATAAAAAAAAAGAAAAAAAAAATATACGCGACGAACATAATAACCCATAACTAAGAACAAATATTTAGAATGTAGCTCCCATTAGCACCACTATTTATTTATTTATTTATTTAAAAAACCAACTACTAACAGTTTGCACCACACATACAAGTTATAGGTCAATATCTATTAGTAATTACACATACAATCATAAAATTAGATTAGATTACATAAAAGTAGACAAAATATGTTACTACTGTATATAGACCCCCTTTTAGCTTATACGCTTTTGAACCCGTCAATGGATTTAGATGATAGAAATACCTGATGTACGGCGTGTTATCCGGCACATGGAACTTAGCACCCACATCAAAATACTCTTCTGCCCTAAAACCAGGAGATCCCACCCCCTGCAATTCCTTCGCCATAGCCCAGAACTCCTGATTCTCTTCCTTCAGACTACCCTCAAAATACTTCCACCTGTATTCATCTATTAGTAGCGAGAATGGTATTTGTGGGATTTTGTTTAAAGCTTGTTTTAGTAAAAGTATTGTATCCGTTGTTATATCTTTGTCTTCGAATAATTTAGGAGGATCTTTGTAAGTATCTTTTTCATTCATTTTGTGCATTCGTTCTATGTACGGGAAAAACTTTTCTGGTTCCAATTTGTTAACAATACCAGAATATTCTTTTGTATTTACAGTTCTTATTAGGTCCTTTAGTATTTTTTCTTGACTTTTGTCTTCTATTTCTTTTGTATCACTGTCAATGTTATTATCTTTCTCATCCTTCGATTTTTTATTAACAACATTATCTTCGTCATCATGATTAGATAAGTTTTCTATAACAAGGTTTTCTGAACTGTCATAATTAGATGTGTATAATAAAGAGTCGTTGATAAGACCAAGTCTGTTCAAATGTTGTGGTGTTAGTACTCCATACATGATGGTGTCTCCTACAGTCTCGTGAAGGGCTGTGTTGGCTTGCTGTAAAAGAAAGTCTATTGATTTCACATACTGACTTGACGATTCAGCGTGGTTCCGGAAAGAAGCTATACCCAGCGGTGACCTTTTAAAATTGAATACAGTCAGTACCGTCAACATCAACATGCTGAAAGCTCTACCAGAATCTTCTTCGAGATAATGTAAATAATTGACTGTATGCATCTGTTTTCTAAATCTAAGTATCTTTAGAAATTTTACAGTCGAAGGACTGATGGCCGGTGGAGCAGACGACTCCTAGAGTGGAGACCACGTATCGGCTAGCGTAGTGTGTAGTGTGTAGTGTGTATCCCAATACCCCCAGCTAGATGGTCTGATGACCTTAAGAAAGTGGCTGGGATAGACTGAATGCGGAAGGCGGAGGGACAGGATGTTGTGGCGCAGCTGGGCAGAGGCCTATGTCCAGTAGTGGACTGCGATGGGTTGAGTTAATTGATTGATTGATAGATATAAATTTAAACTGAGGACGGCGTTAAATTGGGCAGAAGAAATAACAAATAATTATTCTTGCTAGCATTAGTCATCATGTTCTGCTTCTTAGCGTTTCGATAGCAATTTTTATAGAGTTAGCCCAGAATTTGGCTACGAGTTTGGCACCTTCAGTAGCGTCCATCGTCATTAGATTCTTGTTAATTATTTTAGAGATTACAATTTTTTTGTACTCACCCTAAACAAAGCCGGTTGATTTTCATACGCCATGTAGTATTGAATATGACCAAATTCATGATGCAGCACATAGAAATCTTCCTTTGACGTGTCTGAGCAATATAACAGTCTGAAATCAATGCAAAGGTTATTTAATTGCGAAATACGGCACCTTTTCGGGGCCAGCGCGCCACGCGCACTAACGTCAACGGACGCCTAAGAAAAGGTGCTACTATGCGTGTTTTCGGTGCCAGCGGGGCTTGACGGTTGTGGGCGCTGGCACCGATTCGGCCGCTGGTCCTTTGGCGGTTTTAAGAAAATCTTCATAAAAATGTGACAGCCGAGTTATTGGCAACACTAACCTGAAGTCGCCATCTTGAAACATGTCCGCCGCAGTGCCGTGACAGCGCGTGTCACTGTTGTTAACCCGCGCAAACACAGATTCGCGCCAAAACGTATCTGTCATGGCCGGCAAGCCGAGCGACTGGTAGAAATCTTCTGCTCTTCTTGCCTAAAGGTACATAAAGTAACTAACTAGTTCGTCGCATTTAGAATTTTTGAACAAAAAACATGTGTGGCTCATTAATTATTTTATAACTTACATGTCCTACACATTGAGATTATATAATTTAATTTATTTATTAAGTTGGTTAGTAAGTAAATATTACATAATTTTTGTGGCAGGAATTCGTAATAGATTTTTTTATTGACACTAAAGGATTAATAAAGTTTGCCAATCAATTTTAGATTGGATTAACTAATTCATTCTAGGTTTGGTTTGGGTTGACTTTGTTGCTATTAAATGCAAGCAAAGACCAATTAATTAAATGGTTATTTATGTTAAAATAATTACCAGAACAGATTTATTAATAGATTTAACGAGTTATTCAATATTTATAAATTTGGTAATTAACGTTTTGATGTGTATGGCCACCCCATGTGAATCAGTATAATCGAACTTGCAGTCGATTCCAATCTAAATCTCGATTTCGTTCAAGAGTGCCAATTTTCTGAAGATTGGAATTGAAACTGGATCGGATTGGGATTAATTTCAAGAGTAAGCTCTGATTATTTCAAGTGTTGGATGATCGTGTAATAAAGATTTGAGCATCAACGTTAGTTTGATATTTCGGGTTTGACCGCCGCAAGTGTCACTCCAAAGTATTAATCTTCTCCAGTTAATAAACTTTTAAATTGTTCTCAACATTTGTCGGCGCATCACATATATGCGCGTGATTCACCGAGGGGAAAGCGTGGGTCTCGGGGTACCAAACCCACTACCAACGCCCGCTGCGCGCCCACCACACCACTCAGCTCACAGACGCGCTCCACTACGGGCATTCCTTTTGTACTGTCTTCCATACACGTTGTTCATGTTAATTATGGTATTACACCTATTTTAATACAGTCCACTCATCTTTTATTATAAAGTCCCGATTGAGCCCATTCAATGGTCCTTCGAGCCGGATCATTGAATGGGCTATATTATATGATGCTAGAATATGACAGATAATAATATACTACGGTTAAGGTATGATTCCGAACAACGCCGCACGCGGCATTGCTGCCGCGTCACTACTGGTCCCCATACATTTTTTTGGCAGTGACATCGACGCGAAAACTGTTATCATGGAGTCAGTATTTGAACCCCTAGAGTTGAAATTTTTCGTCGGTTATTAATTAAATAAATCAGCTGTTACATAGAAAAGTGCAATACCTACGCGGTAAAAATGTATGGAACAGCTGTTTTTTTCTTTTAATAACCGCCGAAAAATTTCAACGCGTTCAGAATCACGTACTTTATCCATGGTTAGAGTTTTCGCGTCGATGTCCACCCTGTATAAGATTACACTCCGAGCACGGCAACAATGCTGCGCGTCATTGCTGCGAGACAATGCCGCCGCGTGATGCGTTCATCACAGCGATAACACGTGAATATTGACAACTGTTGAGAAGTAAACCACGAACAGCGCGCGTAGCATAACAACCATAGAAACGGATTTTCGACATCGACGTCGACGGAAGAATAGACAAAATTACAGATTGTGATTGTTTATCTGTCATTTTGTCTATTCTTCCGTCGACAAAACCCGTTTCTACTGTGGTCATGCTAATTGTGCTATAGTGTCGCGCCGCGGCAATGACGCGAAGCAGTACCGAGGCAGTAGTACCGCGTGCGGTTTTGTTCGGAATCACACCTTTACGCTGTGTCTGGTGGTGAATTAGATTATTATTTTGTAACTAACCATATGCATTACAGTCCAATTCATCTTCTTAATACTCTCATCCAAATCTATAGTCTGTGGTAGTAGAAGATTAGCCAATGGTTCCCAGTTCTGTGACCAAAGATTACCTGAAACGATTTAAATTACGAAATTAAATTACATTCGTTTGCAAGCCTCCTGAGTAATTAAGAATTCGCATTGTTTAATGGTCCGTGTGATTCTTGAAAATTAATGGGCCACCTTTCTGGCCATGACAGCCGAAAAAGTCGATTAACGGGTAATTTCAAAGACGTAGACAGAACCCTCTTTCTGGAAAACATTATGATTTTAGATGTATTAACATTTTTATGATGTGGTGTTTGACGAATTCATGAAACATAGAGCGTTCATCAATAAAGTTGGCAACGTCGAAAATAGCTGTCAAAAATATACCTGTTTTGATTAATTTGGTATTATTACTATATGGAAATAAGAAATGTGGCTAACTAGTGAACTAGAATATTAATCATGAATTGCAATTACGAGTATAACATTGAATTTGATGTTGTACCTATTTTATGTGTAAAAAAGGCATTTGGAAAGTTTCCAAAAACATTTTTTACGTCTAAAACTAAATATTCGGTGTTACGATATTAATTATTGCATTTCATAATCAATATTCTAGTTCGCTAGTTAGCCAGACGAGGAGCTCGTGGCTAAGTAATAACAGCCGCACTGGTCGATCCATCAGGTTAAGCTACGCTTGCCGGGGTAGGTCAGTGGATGGCTGACCATCTTTTCATACCGAGAATCCTCCGTGCCTCGGAAAGCACGTTAAGAAGTTGGTCCCGGCTGTCATTCGTGGATCTTTGACAGTCGTTACGAGTCGTCAGAAGCCCGAAAGTCTGACACCAGTCTTACCAAGGGGTATCGTATTACCCAGTTACTGGGTTGTGGAGGTCAGATAGGCAGTCACTCCATGTAAAATACTGGTATTCAGCTGCATCCAGTTAGACTGGAAGCCGACCCCAACATAGTTGGGAAAAGGCTAGGCAGATTGATTGCTAGTTAGCCATATTTCTTAAGTCCATACAGTAATATTGCCAAATTAATCAGAACAGCGAAATATTTGATATCTATTTGCGACGTTGCCCACTTCCAGAATAAACGCTCTTATATCCTATAGAAACATTGATAAGTCAATCACCCTCACGAGTCAACACGAAAATTGTATAAGATAGAATCTGCCAATAACTACTTTTTCTTGTTACACATTTAAAAAAAAATTGCATATAATACACAATATATTATTTACAAGTATCTGCCATTCTTCACAAGTATTTAATAAGATTAACTTGTATTTCTCATGATAATTGAATTGTATTCTTTGAGAAATAAATGTCTTAAACCGTATAAAGCTGCATCAATTTTGATGATCAAATCCATGTATAAACGAATTCGATGGCAATTTGCCATGAGAGAGGCGATTCTAATACGCATTCTTTGAGCAACTGGACACCCATTACTTACGGGTACAAAGAACATACAAACTGACGGCGTAGGGTTGGTAATTGGGTGTCCCTTATCAAACACCTAAAAAGTAGCCAGACAGCATAAGGTCGATAACAGAAATCAGTAACAGGGTCAGTCTTCGTACCCACAGAACATTCTCTAACGCGTGAGCACTGATTTACAACCGAGAGTTCAAAATCCAACAGCATATTTTATGACGCGCTGATGCACACTGTTATATTCTCAATGTTTGGCTCAACATCGAGAGTTGATAATTCAGTGCGCGGTTAAAAATCGTCGCGTTAAAAAATCAACTTTCCGGACCAGCATAAGGGTTCGATTCCCAGGACGGGCAAAGTTTTATTGGGTTTTTATATATGTAATTTCTCAATGGCAGCCCGAAGTATACATTCTATGTTTTTGTGAAAAGTTTTCAGATCAACTGTTGTTATACAAAAACGTTGGAAGATTGGGAGTTCATCGGTAATTAGTCGAATTGGTCTTGACTGTCCAGGCCCTGCAGTCACGAACGAACTCGGTCTTAAAGTCTTAATGGCATCTCTAGACGCGCGCGAGGTGCTTGCGCGTGATGTTTTCGTGCGTGTCAAGCAATTTTGACCATCGAGGGGCGCCATTAGGTCTTTGCTACATAATTCGGTCGTATAGCTATCGCTATTAGCGAGACTGCCGCAAAAGGGCGAGATGCCATATCGCGCCACACTAGCTTTTTTCTACTTTACATATTATCTGCGTACCCAACAAATGTGCAGGAATAGGTCCACGTTCAGGCACGACTTCACCATAAACCCTCCGCAGATAGAACCTCACTACGCCATGCAGTAGACTATAGAGGGGGACCACATCGCTGTAGAGATCCCGGCAGACTCGGCGCAGTTTTGGGATCTCGAGCTCATCTCGCCAGGATGCACCGATATTTGGGTATCCTGGAATTAATATGACAATTATAAAAGAGGTGGTCTACAGGTTAGCTGCCAACATTTTTGCTTTAAAATAAAATTTTATTGATATTGATTTATTTAGCACTAATAAGAATCAAAATTAAAGATATCGGGAGTAGCTAAGCCCATTGTTCTCTATATTTAAATGTTACTTTAAGGTAGCCTCTCTTTCTGTGGCATCAAGAATCGTATAACTCACAGAACAGATAAAACTTATCTGTTCTGTGGTTTAACTGGTACCTACATATAACTAGTTTATATATCGCAGCCATCGTTTTTGCCAGCTAAATAAGATGCCTAGGCCGTTAATTAATGCCTAGGCCGGCATCCAATTAAATAGCTGGAGGATAACTAGCCAAGTCATTGAACGCATTGTTTAACCAAATGGCTGAATATCGTGTAGTCATTTAGTCAAACCGGGTGAAATAGGTTGGTTTAGGCCCGCAGATTTTTCACCATTTGAATCACTTGGCTGAGTCTTGGTCAGTCATCTTCAAAGGGCTGACTTTCAATACGCTAAGTTGATTCTAGTTGAATTAACCATCGGCCTAGGCATCCAATTGCTGGCGGCATGGAGAGTACCATTGTCGCAACCCAGCGCTGGGCACGCCACAATTGTGGCGATAAGTCCCCTCTTTGAGGAGTGGCTAGAGAGGCGCCACGGCGTCCTCACCTTCCGCCTGACGCAGGTCCTCACCGGACACGGCTGTTTCGGGAGGTTCCTGTTCCGTATAAGGCGGGAGGAAACGCCCGGGTGTCATCACTGTGTGGATCGCCCGGAGGATACGGTGGAGCATACGGTGGAGGTCTGCCCTGCTTGGGCGGAGCACCGCCGTGTCCTCACGGAGGCGATCGGCACCGGCGATCTCTCGCGTCCGGCCCTGGTTCAGGCCATGGTCCGGAGCGAGAGTGCATGGGAGGCCGTCACTTCCTTCTGCGAAGCAGTAATGCTCGCGAAGGAGGAGGCGGAGCGCGCGAGGGAGAGGCAAGATTCGCGCCCTCGCGCCCCTAGTCGCCGCAGGAGACGCACGCTGGGGAGTTTGTTGCGCCACTTCTTCTTCCCAGCTAATGCACTAGGAAGTGGTGAAGGGTGGGCGTTTTGGGGGACTGTCTTATGTAATTTTGACGTTCGAAAAGTGCTGATTCTGAGCCTAGTTAGAATAAATGACTTTTGAATTTGAATTTGACCGGGCGTCGGGAGTCGCGAGCCGACTTCCGGTCACCGTAGGCGCGGGCTTGCGGTGAGCAATGGGCAGCTCGCCGTCTGATAAGGACCAGGCCCGGGTCGACGGCGCGTTGTGTTCCACGCTCGCCTCAAATGGATGTCAGCACCAACTGACGGGGTCCGTAAGGGCCAATGCCTGCCAGGGTTGCGAGTTTGTCCGAAAGGGATATCGCGGCCCCGGCACACAGGCAACGGAAGGAACACGGGTGGGTTTTAGTCAGTAAAAGTCTGACACGCCCTCTCACTCTGCCCAGAGCGGGAGAAGTCATTTGATGATTTCCAACCTCAAAAAAAATAAAAAAAGGCATCCAATTGCGTTTCATGATCGGCCAATTAGCTGGCTAATTTAACCAGATGGCTGTGATTTAGAATATAAGTTAGGTACTTGCGACACAAAACTTTAGGGACTGTCAAAACATGCAGAACCATCCATGATTTCAGCAAAACGTTCTTCATTATGCGTTTTCGTATTCAATTTGTATTACTCATTAGTACGACTTACCATTACGCCGAGCAGCTTTATTTTCAAAAGCAACCAATTTTCTATAAGGTTCCTTCATAGGTGGCCCCACTTTCTCCCTCCAAGCTAGCCACAGCCATCTCAATACCTCTTCTTTTCTCGAAAAACGCATAATTTTATCAAAATCTCCTTCGCCTTTCAAACAAATCATATCTTTTTCTTCAATATAACGGTTGACGGCAATTTTGGCGGCAAAAAGAATTGGATCTCCGTGTTCGAAATTGAAAAACTGTTTGAACTTTGAGAGATAATTCAAGATGGCGGCTTCGACTTGTGTTAGGTTATTTGTTGACATGTTTGCTTCGCTTGGAATGCATACTTCGGCATCTGAATAGATTGATTGGAGTTCTTCGTAAAGATTGCTTGTATGTCTGCAAAAAAATGTATTGATAGACAAAAACAGATTTTTGTTGGAAAATAATGCCTCCATTCATTAAATGGAATTATTTAGCAGCTATGATAAAATCGAAAGAAATTCATAAAAAAGATAAAGAATTATGTTATTATAATTTACCTGGTCTCATCATAAGTAAATTTCGGTCCCCTACACAATAAATAGTACTGCCTTCGTTGAGTCCTGTTCAACGAATGACGATTATACAGTGTTGCCAACTCATTGCATGTTTGGTCTTGCCAGATTATTCGGTTTTTCTGATATGTAGCTGAGCGAGCGGGCAGTTCAGGGTTGCCAGGGTTTATTGAGGACTCCCAAGCTAGATGAGCAGCTATGGTGCTAAAGTTACCCGTTTCTTCATTGATTTTTCGGAAGAAAAAGTCTAAGTTTTGGCTTAAGCATGTCTTGAATAGAAGGATTAGGAGGAAATATTTGGTGGTCCCCATTTTGATTTAATTTGGCATTGTTGATTCGGGTGACGTGTGTGAGAATCTGAAACAATTAATCTTATTTATATCAATCTGCCTAGCCGTTTCCCAACTATGTTATGGGGTCGGCTTCCAGTCTAACCGGATTCAGCTGAATACCAGTATTTTATCAAAATCAAATCAAAAATCAAAAATGTTTATTTGCTAGAAAATACATGCAAATTATTTACATGGAGTGACTGCTTATCTGACCTTCACAACCCAGTAACTGGGTAATACGATACCCCTTGGTAAGACTGGTTGTTAGATTTTCCGGCTTCTGGTGACCCGTAACGACTGTCAAAGATCCACGAATGACAGCCGGGACCAACGGCTTAGCGTGTTTTCCGAAGCACGGAGGAGTCTCGGTATGGAAAGATGGTCACCCATCCACATACCAACATCGGCAAGCGTAGCTTAACCTGATGAATCGACCCATGCAAGAATTATTACTTAGCCACGAGGTCCTCAATCCCAATTAATCTTCTCTTATAGTATGGGATCTTATATTGGTCAAATCGGTCGGGAGGTATGGTTGTAAACGAAGGAAAAGCATATTTTTTTGTTATATTATCAATAAATCAACTGCAAAATCTGTAAGTATAAATTGTGTGTAGTGTACTATGTATTTAGGATTCCTAGATCTGTAACAATACGAAATTAAATTAACTAAACGAAACTTACTTTTTAAATATAACAAAAAGTATTCTCTTCCAGAACTATTTCATACACAATTTACCCGTATATTTTATTCAATCCAAAAATAAATCTGAACACCCACCTAACATTAATGACACCGCACAATCTACCGATCTCTCTAAACTAATGTTGTAATCAGCACAAATTAAGTACTTATAATATCAGGTACCTACTGATAACCAGTGGCGGACTTTGCCTGACGGGCCCAAACTAAACGAACCCGGGGTGGCAAACTAATTGGGGGGTTCGCCCAGGTATTCATAAAACTTTGAGAACTAGAAGAACGTATAATTTGAGACCGAGCGAAATGAGCTCGGAATTTCAGCACACTACCTCAAGGTTAGGTTTTTTTTGACAAAATTCTTGCAGAAATAGGAGATCTATACTTTGTCGACATATAGGGAAATTTTAGCACTAAATTAATATTTAGCATACGTCCCCTACGTATACTAAATATTAATTTAGAGTGCTAAAACTTCCCTAGAAAGACTGCCGCCAACAAAGAGTATCTGTAACTTACTGAGCTTTGGACTTGTTTGGGATTTGATTAAAAAGTACTTATTTCTAAAGATTTGGGGGCCCCTATGACCAGAGGCCCGGGGCGGACTGCACCTGCCGCCCTCCCTTAGTCCGCCAGTGCTGATAACACGCGGGATTATCTACTGAATAATCTGAAGAGCCTCTGGAGGCTCGATTAGATACGCAGAGCTTTCATCAGGGCTCGTGTTTTGCCGATTAGATTGAAAAGAGAGTGGTGTGTTTTGCTTTTTCACTGATATGGTGGAAAGTAGCTGTCAATTTGGCTTTGTCGGGGTTTTCCGACTGTGGCAAACATAACATATCATCATCACTAGTCATCAGGCTAGCCGTTTCTCAGTCTCAGCTTCCATCCGTATTGACACTGTAATTTGAAAACATTGTAAAACCTATTTATTAAAAAAAAAAAGTAACCGTGGAGCAGAGGCGGCTTTACTTATAGTGGAGAATCTCGGGGCGCAGAGCGCCGCTCGCGACAGCTTTTTTATGATTAAATTAAAACATGTTCAGTAAAAAGGCAGTTTGTAGTTGGGGGGACGCTAAATATAAACGTAGGGTGCTAAAATTTCCAACTTCTTGCAACCTCAACATTCTCTTTTTTCTTAGAATTCTCTGCGTAAATCGACAATTCCTGTTAATGGTCAAAAGAAAAACTGACCTATCCGGGGCGGGTTATAAAATTTTCGAGTTCGCTTCGCTTGCTCTTGCTTCCTACATTTACAAACTATTCTGTATAGGCAACAAAATAATTCCTGTTTCTGTATAAATGTTCAAAAGATTTTTTTTACAATGCAGAGTGTAAAAATATTCAAGCTCGCTTCGCTTGCTCTACCGTCCTATATTATTCTGATCCTTTAGTTTTTTTGTTGTCGTCAAAGCTATTTCTGATAACAATGGTCAACAAAAAACCTAACCTTTCGAGGCAGTGTGCTAAATATTTCCACGTTCATTCCTCGGCGGGGAGGGGTTGGGGGGCGGGCCCCCGACTGACTTAGTCCACTACTGCTAGAGGGCACCAGGGTATTTTATGCACACGGGCGCTACATGGGCTAGAGCCACCTCCACCGTGGTGTTTCTTACCGGCTCTTCTCCATAGGAAACAACGAATTGGAATCGTGCACCTGGCTTCTGACGTGCAGAGAGTGAATAAGTGCCCATGCAGGTTTTTGTGAAATAAAGTATTTTTATTTGATTTGAGAGTTGAAACCAGTCTTTTACAAGTAGCGACCTTGACCCAGTAACTGCTGGGTAATACGATACCCCTTGTCTACCCCAAATGTCAAAAATCCACAAAGACAGCCGGGACCAACGGCTGAACATGCTATCCGAGGCACTGAGGGGTATTTAACATGGTCACCCATCTATAGACCAACCGCGGCAAGCGTGGCTTACCTGATCGATTGACACTTGCGGCTGTTTTAATTGGGTGTGTAACGTTTGATATAATAACAAAAGTTCTAATAATAATAATAATAATAATAAGTTTATTGTACAAAAAGAGAAACACATAACATTAGTGATACAGTCTAAACATGATTGTACAAGTGGATGTCAAAATCAGGTAGAACAGCTGGCTCCCAAACTAAGTAAAAAAATACTTGTATCTCAGGAGCCAAAAAGAAATAATAATGAATACACAATATATATATATACTAATGATCATAAGACCTAATTTCATTTAATATAATCCTCTTTTAATATACCGATCAAATGATATTATGAATTATTGATATAATTTCATTTTACCTAATTTCATATGGTATAATGAACAGTTTATATAATGCACATTTGAAATAATATTCAATTAATATAATATTCAGTTGCTATAATATTCAAAATCTATGAGTAACGTTTAATATAATTTCTACGATTCTACTATACGATTGATATGATATGATTTTTTTCATTTCTACGTTATGGCGACAACATGATTATACACCGGTTTGTAGTTAATAGGTTGAATCTGTTCCAAAACCGAATCGGGGTGCCCCGACTTTACGTAGTCTTTTGGCTCCTACCCTAGAGTGTATATAAAAACCGGAGACGCGGAGGGAGAGCAATCCCCGCCCGCTGTAACGAAGCATAGGCACCCACCCGTGCGAGCCGTAGCGGCTGAGGCTGGTCACCGGAGGCGACCAGCCGAAGCTGCGGAGGTGACCATGGGTGCCTATCCTTTGTTACGTAAGGGCGAAAGGGTTGCACTTCTCGCAGCGCCGGAGACGATGCAAAAGCAACTTTAATGTTTTGAGGTTAGGTTACAATATAATTTGCTTTTCTCAAGAACGATGCGTTACATTAGAAAATTAGTTAATATGAAAGTTAGGTCAAATGAACATTATATAAAAAGAGCATTATACATTATAAAAATTATATCAAATATAACATTAGATCATATGAAATTAGGTTAAATGTTTGTATAGCATATGAGAATTATATCATATGAAAGTCAAGTCAAAAGAAATTAGACTATCTGTTATTATACCAAACATTACACACTCGTTTTAATTAGCCTAGTAATATGTCATAATAGCCTATAATGGTCCCACTGGTGGAAGACCTCCTCCCTTTGAGAGGGAGTGGGCTGTAGTTAACTGCGGGTGCCCCTGTGCGGGTTGGTGGAGGTCTCATGTTGTGAATTTTGAAGACCAGGTAAACGATGCATGGATTGTGTGAAAGATGGTAATGGCTCAGAAAGTACTCAATACTCAATATCTTTATTGCTTTTCCATAATGTGTACTTAGGTGGTAACTATAATTATAATTTAGATCATTATGGACCCTGTAGGGTAGGAGAGAGGAAGCCCTGTTTTAGGAGACCATTAAGTTGTTATTGTGGGAGCAAGTTTTAACTTACATACTAACATTTCGCTTATCTATTATTTTATCTGCAAAAATATACTTAAATACTTTAGATAATTTTTATATACCTATGTATGTACATAAATGTATTATAATTCTGTTTATTCATTTATATAAATTGTTTTTCTTCGAATAATTAATATTGCTATATTGTTTAATTTATTATAATTGCTAATTTATTTAATTAAGTGGGTGAATACTGAGCTGAAGGCTGATAGAAAAGTATGTAAGAAGACCATAAATCAATTACAGACTGATGTCATATTTATTGCCACACAATAAAATGATATTGTAATTACTATATATAATACATACTATCGAGCTTTAAAATAAGTTACGATCCCAAATGTTTATAAAGCTCCTAAAATTTTAAAGCCTAAGAATTACATTTTGCTAACTAACTTTTCGGTTCGTAGGTAAGTGCCTAGTTTTACTGTAAAATTCATCATAAAAATCATATATGTCTTCTTCTTTTCGTGTGGTTAGTGACTAACCTGGTGTTACAGTTTTAAAGCCACCCATAAGCCTCTGACTTGGCTTCACATGCCGTCGAGAAATATCTTTCAGGCATGCCGGTTTCCTCACGATGTTTTCCTTCACCGTTTTTGAAGCAAGTGATAATTATACAATACGCACATGAATCCGAAAAGTCAGAGGTGCGTGCCTTGGGTTCGAACTCGATACCTATGACTTGGCAGTCTGACGGTCACACCACTACGCTATCATATAAGTACAATGTCCACAGGAATACGTGTAACTCCGTGCCTCGGAAAGCACGTTAAGCCGTTGGTCCCGGCTGTGGATGCGTGGATATTTGACTGTCGTTACGGGTCGTCCGAAGCCCGAAAGTCTGACAACCATTGTCACCCAGTTACTGGGTAACACAATACCCCTTGTATTGTGTTACCCAGTAACTGGGTTGTGGAGGTCAGATAGGCAGTCGCTCCATGTAAAATACTGGTATTCAGCTGCTTCCGGTTAGGCTGGAAGCTGACCCTAACATAGTTGGGAAAAGGCTTGGCGGATTGCCTTTTCTTTATATGTTCGAAAAATGTATTTGCTCAACAGCGTAAATAACGCAATGGATGTTGTTGGACTGTCAAAATGAAAGCCATTGCCACTGTTAGCATAATAAGCATAATCAGTCTACCTATAATGTTCCCAGCAGATGTTGCTGGGACCCAGGCCTCCTCTCATCGAGAGGGAGTGGGCTGTAATCTACCACGCGGGACCAGTGCGGGTCGGTAGATGTCACACGTCTTTGAATTTTTGTTTCTAGGACTTGCCGGTTTCCTCACGATGTTTTCCTTCACCATTTTGAAAGCAGTGGTGATGAAATTATTTACACAAAGTAAAGCGCCTGTCAGGGTTCGAATCTATGACCTACAACTCGTAAGTCTGGACCACTGGGCTACCTCTGCTCTACTCTTAGGGCCGAGTCACAGTGGAATGGCAGCGGCTGGCAGCGGCTGGCAGCGGCCGCCAGCGGCTGCCAGGGTCCGCCAGCGTCGCCATTGGCGGCCTCGCGCGACCTCCAAATCCCACGTGCCTAGTCTCCTCTTGACTAGTTTTGTTTCTACATTATATACACGCGGCAGCCTGCGGAGCCGCGAGCGGCCTCGCGTCGCCGCTGGCAGCCGCTTGCAGAACCACCGACAAGATGCGCGTGGCGCGCGGCTGCTCGCGGTCTCGAGACCTTTCAAACTTTTCAAGCGATACTGGTCTTTTAAGTATGTACCTATATAATGTTTAAAATTATTTCACACAGAAAGTGCTCGCCGCGTCGCTGCCAGCCGCTGTCATTCCGGTGTGACCCGACGCTTAGTGCTCGCTATTGTAAGTGTATTATGGAATTACTCCGCCAATTTCAAAATTTTTCGTTTGCGAATGGTGGCTATTGCCTAGCTACCGTGTGAAAATATTTTTTTTATCCCAAAAATAATGAAAATTACGTAAATTATAGTCACACTGCCGCTGTGCAGTTAATACAAAATGTACCAAAATGGACAAGTACTACCCTAGACCCATAAAGATGTGCGACTGTGTGCGTGCGTAATTTGTCATGTGCCCCAATCAGTATAGCAAATTTAATATTTGGTGTACATTATTCTCACATGTATAATTACATCATGGATGATGTAACCAATATTTTGTAAAAATATTCTGATTTAAAAGAGTGTCCGTGGAGTTTCTTGCCCGTTTTTCTCCATAGGAACCTACTACGCGTTGGAATGGGCAACTAGCTTCATATTTCTGACTGGCCGACCCCCCAACAATTCAAAAGTACCTGTAATTGGTTTATTTGAAATAAATGCTTATAAAACAATGTTTTATACATAATAGCAAAAATTTTGTGAATGAGTATGTATTATAATTATAACATTATTGCATTATGCGCAAATTCTGGGACATGTTGTATAATTACACCTCTGCGTGATTTTACGTTATGTTAAAATGGAATGATCATATTTAAAGTAACTTTGGCAAGGAGGAACAATCACAAGAAAAAAAAAAACAAAATTTGCGAGCCCCTCCAACAAAGTTTTTGGAGCTCCGCTAAAAATATGTTCAGGCAACTTACCTTAAATTAAGATACTTTCCCCAAAAATGTTCGTTTATACAAAGAATTAATTAATTACACAATAAAACAATTTATTCCAATAGTTGAATGTGGACACTAGTACCGGCAAGCGATCCCGAACGCGACTGAAATCACAACACCTCTAGTCGTGCGTACATTATTGATGGTGTTCCGTAGACGGGTAGGAAAAACCCTGGTTCCTATGGTTGCTTGCAAATGAAACGGGTTCCCGGTCTCGATTCTCTGGATGATGCCCCTGGGCTTGTCAGCTCATTATTTGAAAAGTTTCAGTGAAAATAGAAGACAGTTTTTATTTTACACTAGCTTCTGTCTGCGACTTTGTCCGCATGAAATGTCGACACTCGGTAATGCTGTAGCTTCCCTTTACTGAAATAATTTTAGAAAAGGAATCGGATCAGTAGTTCCGAAGATTGGGTAATCTTCGGAACTACTGATCCGATTCCTTTTAGCCCCCTACATAGGTACAAACTCACAAATTTTACATCTTCAAAATATTTTATGAAAAAGAACACACACTCTTTAAGAACAGCTAAGCGGATTAGGTTACTAAATATACGTCATCTATTGTATTTTATAATGGAAGTCACGCTTGAGTCTGAGTATTTTATGTATAGATTCGCCATAAATAATGTCTGATTTCTGTAGTTAAATCAATGTGAAAAAAAAATCTTAGCCTTTGATGTCCTACTGCTAGGCAAAAGCCTCCCCCATATACAGAGTTGATATGACAGAGGGGCATTAAATAACACTACGTATACTATACGTGTTTAGTATTAATTCGATACGGTATAAAAATAAAAAGCACCTAAAATGAGTTTTTTTTTTTTTCAAACAAACTAAATAGCTTACAAATCAGAGTAAAACGCAACCACCCTTTGAAAATAAATTTAACTGACCTACAGATACCTAGGTAACAGCGGCAACGTCGCGCGCGTCGGCGTGTGTTATCTCGTCAAAGCGGGCGGCCGCCCGCCGCGCGCCGGCCCGCGCCGGCGGCGGCGCGGCGGCGGTGGCGCGGGCGGCGCCTCCGCTCGCGGCGGCTCCTCGGCTCGCGGCTTTTGTTTTAGGGATGGTTTTGAAGTACAACAATCACAAAAAAATTAAATTCTCGATGTGTCATTCACATGAATGCACAAATTATACCGACAGAGAATAATGTTATTTATTTTTCTAATTAAAAATCATGTCAGTGTATTCTAACGCCGTGTAAGTTACACGAGGCATTGTTGAACACTTTAATTACACACACACACACACACACAAACCCAAAGTTTAATTACGTGTCGTATCACAATAAAAGCAGTCGATCACAAAAAAAAAACACTAACACTAAATAATAATAATCCCAAGTTACGTGTCCTGTCACAATAAAAAAAGAAATACTGTCTTAAACTTATTTAGTGTCCTATCACAATAACAAAACAAAATCCCAATTGTCAGCGCGCGAGTTCGACAAAACGGAAGCGGAGCACGTGCTACCGTGTTACGTAACATCTTGTACGTTCCGAAAGGATGGCGTCGGCGCACTGAAAAAACCAGTTTTTAGAAGCCCCACTGCCCCACTTACCGATCGCAACCCCTGCCCCTCGATCGCTAGGATGCAATAGCAACACACTGACCTATTTCTATTTCTTTTACGCGTGCTGTTTTGCAGATGATTGTCCCTCTCGTAATGAAAATGCAAGTGTGTGTGTATTTATTGCTTCCTTGTTTGCATTGTCATCTTTTTAGCGAAAATATTTGGTTGTACTTGTGACTTGCGTCACAGCGGCAACAACGCATAGGTTATACTCAGATTTATCGTTTTAAGGTGCATGACCTATGCGTATAGACATAATCAGCTGTTAGGAAAGATACATCGTGTTCAAACGGGGCAAAAACTTAAAAAATCATTTGCGACTAAACTACTGCTCCTATTTAATTGATTTTTGGTACAGAGCTTGAAAATGGTACCTAGTATACTCAGTTTAAAGAAAAGCCCCTCTGTCGTATCAACTTTGTATTTCCAGGTACCTACTCTTTTCTTGCGCCACCTCGAACTAAAATATAATAAAAAAAAATACTGTTCATGCTGTTTGCTTATACATACATACATACATAAACTCACGCTTCCTCTCATGGGGTCTGCTACGGTTTGCATCTCATTCAGTAAAATGGAAAGGCAAAACAATCTGTGTTCCGAAAATGATATTACTTACTTCAGTAATCAGCACTATAGAACTATGATCTTGCAACTGGCTGAACTATAAATAGGTTTTTTTTTAATACTCCAAGTTCTTCTAATAGAACAGACAGCTGTGCTGCTGGGGAGTTCGTTGCGCCACTTCTTCAAAGCACTAGGAAGTGATGAAAGGGCGTGCGTTTCTGGGGGCTGTCTTACGTAATTTTACATTCAAAAAGTGCTGATTCTCAGCCTAGTTTGTAAAAATTACTTTTAATTTTAATTTTGCTACTGGACTTTTCTTCGTATACGACCGGTCACCCTTGCCACATTTCATTCACTTTCACAGATAAGGATGTCAGTACACCGCGTGGGCGGTGCGACGCTATCAATTATCGCATCAAGTTATCATTTTACATGAACCATTTGTTATTATGGACGGAGGGTTTCATATCATGTGATTATAATGCCTATGAGTGTGATTCATATTTTTTCCATGAACTGTGATGAATGAAAATAATTATATTATGATCATCGATAGTAGAATGGTAATTTCAGATAGAAGCAATAGGGATGATGCCTGGGTAAAAAAACTGAAATTCTAATTAGTCCGTCAGTCAGATAATAAAAAAATATTAGACGCATATTTTTTGCTTTATCGTATTAATAAACAATTACTTAGATAAAACGCATTTTAAGTCGGGGAGTGGGGGTCGCTACGTCACTAGTACTCGTATGTGTAAAATCTACGTACTCGTGACGTCATGGCACATTTTACCGCAATGTATCGCCGTATAGATTACGTAAAAAAAGAAAAAATACGTGTCCAATATTTTTTTATAATCTTAAAGACGGACTAAAAAAAATGTTTTACAATGCATTTGCTCGAAAAGAGCATTTTCCAAGCAGTAAATTAGTGCGGAAAGTGTCACTTTTTTTGACTAGTGCTTTTTACTTTTCTGTTTTTTTTTAATTTTGGTGGCCGTCATCAGCCCGTTGCAAAGAGTTTTTATTATTTGAGAAAAGTTTTACAAATCAGATAATGATGATAACGATAACGATGGCGAAGGCGATGGCGGCGGCGATGGGATGACGATGGCGATGGCGATGGCGATGACGATATCGATGACGATGGCAATGGCAATGGCGGAGTCAAAGACAAAGTCGAAGTGGAAGTGGAAGTGGAAGTGGAAGTGGAATTGGAAGTGGAAGTGGAAGTGGAAGTGGAATTGGAAGTGGAAGTGGAAGTGGAAGTGGAAGTTGAAGTGGAAGTGGAAGTGGAAGTAGAAGTGGAAGTGGAAGTGGAAGTTGAAGTGGAAGTGGAAGTGGAAGTAGAAGTCGAAGTCGAAGTTTTTTTTTTTCTCTCACAATGCATAGTAAAACACGTGCACAAATACACGTGCGTAAGATGATTTCCGCACTTATAGCATAAATAACTATTGTCGTCATCCCTATTGTGCCAGTATAGTCCGAAAAATTTCTAGTAAATTACGAAGAGTTTACCGCTCAGTAACAAGTGAGGAAACTGTAAATGTTCTCCCATAAGTTTGTAGGTATATTTAATATGTGTAATTTATTCCTATCAAGCCTTTGCCAGCGGCTTCGCCCGAGTGGATGTAGGAAATCATCCCGTGGGAACGTACTATGGGGATGAAAAGTATGTGTTATTCTAGAATATAAACTATCTGTGTGCCAAATTTCATCCAAATCCGTTCAGCCGTTTTTGCTTGATTCAAAATCAAAAATCAAAATATTTTATTTCACATAAACCTACATGGGCACTTATGAAACGTCAGAAGCTAGGTGCACGGTTCCAATTGGTCGTTTCCTATGGAGAAGAGCCGGCAAGAAACTCCACGGTTACTCTTTTAAAAATAATTGTTTTTTACAATATTTTTAAATAACAGTAGGTATTAATAGGTATGGGAGGACAGTGTAGGTCTTTCAACAAGTACCAGGTAATTAACAAGATAGAAGATGGTCAATAAATCTACAGTCCACTAAACCTACAGTGTTCTCACATTCACAAAATAGAAAAAAAAAATCTAAGTATATAAAATATGAATAAATTAATAAAAATAAAAACCTATTTTAAACGAAATGACATGATTGCTATTACAACTGTAACAAATCTGAATAATTATCATGTACACAAAAGCCACTAATAAAGTGTTGAAATTAAATGGTAGGTATACATATAATGTCAAATATTAGGATGATTATGTCAAGGAAGAATGTAAAAAAATAAAGATGGTAATTTGGGAGCAGTTAATAGACTCTTACATAATGTGCCGTTAATGATGTACCAGGGAAGCCACATATGCAGAAGGAATTATTGCCAAACTTCCTTGTCTTCAACGTAGTCTTTAATTTTATAATATGCTTTCTTGATAAGGACACGTTGGATGTGGGTTTTGAACTTCCCATCGCTAAGTTCTGTAACCGACTTTGGCAACTTGGATTGAGTAACAAACATCCTAACATACAAACTTTAACATTTATAATATTTGGTAGGATTGTAGTAAGTCTTCAGCTCATTTCAACTAACTTGCCAGCTTCCTGGTCTTATAATTGAGGTAAAATTTATAATAAAAATGTATCGCTAAATGTATCGCTAAACGGCTGCACCAAATAGGTTTTTTTTTTTTTTTTGTGTTCGTTATTCACAGAACATTTATGGTAGGTAGGTAGGTAGGTGTGAAAGTAGGTATGTAGGTAGGTAGGTGTAGGTCGGGTATCTGTATACCCGACCTACACCTGAGGCAGGGACATCAACGCGAAAACTTTTACCATGGATTCAGTAGGTGATTCTGAACCCTCCAGCGTTGAAATTATTCATCGGTTATTAAAGAAATGGCTGAAAGGTAGGTTAGGTTCGGTTAGAACTGTGACCACACAACGCACGAGCCGAGCGAGCGAAGCGAGCGGTGCTGCGGTAGCGGCTGGCGAGTGCCAGGGTCCGTTTAGCACTTTAGGCACAACAGAATGTAATGTTTTGGGAATGTGATGTATTATTACAGCGAACTAACCTCAACAATCAAACAAAATAGGAAGTGACAGTGGCTCAGTGACAATGACAATGCAATGCTTACGGCACTAGAGCCGGGCCGAGGCAGCGCCACTATTATGCCGCTGGCGGCACTCTAAACACTGCCATTAATTATATGATGGACAGTTTGGCAATAAAAAGCTACCATTGGTAAGTCAAACGCTTCGTTTTTGTTTATAGGAACCGAGCATTATATGCTAAACTATCATCGCCTACAGTGTAGCACAGACCCAATCCAGTAAAGCAATAAGGATAAGCCCCTCAGATCGTCGTCTAACAATATCCTCTATCTTAATTTGTGCTACAGATGTACACTGCCCACTCCCATTTTATTTGTGGCGTTAATATAAATGTTGGAACGACACTGTACAAGAATTAGAGGCTATTTTACGAATTAGTTGGAAAAATACGTGTTGGGAAATAATCTAAATTAAGTGATATTAAGCAAAGGTGGCTTAGTGGTGACGGCTACGACTTACGTGTTGAGGCGCTTTACTTTGTGTAAATTATTTCATCACCATTGCTCTCAGAACGGTGAAGGAAAACATCGTGAGGAAACCGGCATGTCCTAGAACCAAAAATTCCAAGACATGTGACATCTATCAACCCGCGCTATGCAATGCTAGTTCAGTTGATTAATATATGATTATTCAGCTGCATCCTGTTAGACTGGAAGCCGATCCCAACATAGTTGGGAAAAGGCTAGGCAGATGATGCTGAAAGATTTTATGAGAAGTAGGTACTTGGTACTCAGTTGTGCGTAAGTGGGGTACTCGGTTTGATTCGTATGTCGGGCAAATCGTAAGGTATTTAGTTTTATCATAAGGAATTTCTCAGTAGCAGCCCGCAGTCTGGATTTGTGCCCGGTTGATGGCAATAGGCTCGTCCCCTATTACATGGGACTTAAACATAACTGGCGACATGTGGGTGTACTGTAGGTACACCTCTGCTTAGACCTTCGGGGAGAAACAAGGCGTGATGTTATGTTATGTTATCATGATTATATTGTTTTAGTTTAAAACAGTGCCCACTAAAACATTTTGACATGATTTTTTTAAACAGCCGGGAATCTCTTGGCCTGCATTTGTAAGTGATGATCAGGCCGAAGGTGGAAGCGAGCTTCACCCGGAATTCTCAACCACAGAGGAACTGGATATCTTACCTCTAACTGCTGAAACACAACAATGCTGTTAACATGATTGTTATGGCGACAGACTTAGATAAGATGGTGGTATCTAGCCAGGAGGACATAGAAGAAGCCCTACCACCAACCAAACCGAGCAGAAAATGTTGCCCCCACTGGGAATCGAACCCGGGACCTCTGAGGCAGAGGCGGTTACTTATTAGGTATTGCAAATATTTTTTTTAATCATCTTTTTAATCAACTCTCTAAAGAAACATAGAAACGGTTTATTAACTCCGACCTCAGTTTATAAATCGCCCCGTGAGTCAACACCTTTTTATCTCAATTTGTGCTACAAAAACAACAATACGACCGTCTTTTGTTTTTATTATCTGTTCTGAGCTGGCGTGATTAAAAATATAAATACGCGATTGAGAATGTAATAAATAAATATTTTTTTAATGCCCGTGGTTTCTTATCACCAAAGACATAATATCAAGCCTGTTTTTCTGGAAGGGTTAGGCAGAGGTGTGCTTACAGTAAACTCACATTTCGCCAGTTATGTTTAAGTCCCATGTAATAGGGGGCGAGCCTATTGCCATCAACCGGACACAAATCCTGACTGCGGGTTCATCATAATCATCATAATCTATCTATCTATCTTCTGTACATATAAAATGCTTTGTCCTGAATGACTGACTGGCGGATCAACGCACAGTCTAAACCGCTGATTGTAGAGACTTGAAACTTGGAGGGTGTGTTCTTTGTATGACGTAGGCATCCGATAAGACAGGATTTTCCTAAATTCTACCCCTTTTTTTTTTTTTTTTGGGTGGGAAATCATCAAATGACTCCTCCCGCTCTGGGCAGAGCGAGAGGGAGTGTCAGACTTTTACTGACTAAAACCCACCCGTGTTCCTTCCGTTGCCTATGTGCTGGGGCCGCGATATCCCTTTCAGACAAACCCGCAACCCCAGCATAAATTCTACCCCTAAGGGGGTGAAAAACGGGGCGAAGTTTGTATGGGACAACGTGATTCCTTGGTCCAATCTACGAATACTTCAAATTTTGCATAAACATTCTTTAACAGAATTGATGGAAGACGTATTTCGTATTTTATTGAAATTCATCCCCTAAGGGGTTAAATAGGGGTAGAAAGTAATTTTGGTAGTGATTTGCTTCGAAGTTGATATCAATACTCCTTAGTGCTTTTGATTTAAATAACATTTTATTTTGACACATGTTTGAAAACTCTATCCGATTTTATTCAAAAAAGGTGTTGAACTCACTTAAAAGCTTGGTGCAATACAAATACTCTTTAAAATTGGAATGTCTCGAAAGTCACCGTGCTATATTAGTACCGCATTTGAAGTTTTCTAAGATTTACAAAGGTTTGTATTTATTCCTAGGATTCCCCTAACACCATCAAATTACCCCTTCGAATTCAAGAGAGTGCAGTTTCCCATCAAAGTCTGCTTCGCAATGACCATAAACAAAGCTCAAGGTCAAACTCTTAAGATAGCGGGAGTAGACTTGAGGAAAAGCTGCTTCTCCCACGGCCAGTTTTATGTGGCATGCTCCAGAGTAAGCGCACAGAGTAGCCTGGTGATTCTAGCACCCGAAGGAAAAACAAAAAATATTGTTTACAAAGAAATGCTGCGGGAGGTGTAGTATTTCGATTTCGTTGTAAAAAGATAATACCCCCGTGTAACTTTCACCAGATCGAAGGCCGAGCTTCGTGTTCATAAAATACAGGCTGTTCGGCAGAAGGTTGAACATACGAAAATGGTGGATCCGTGGGGCCGTCTACTACGTGTTTAGGTCCAATAACAAGACTCAGGCAACAAGGATTTTTTTAAATTTTGTTATATTTTATAAGTATTCAAACATTCTAACATAATAATTTATATGTTATAACAAAATTAATAACGTAAAAAACCAATAAAAAATCCTGTTAGAACCATTTTCGACTTCTACGCGGACGAAGTTGCGAGCAAAAGCTAGTACATATACATATTAATCACGCCGACAAAGTGGTAAAAATAATATTTTTTTTTGGGTAACTTCTCGTACTCGTAAAGTGGGGCTTATTGTCATCTATCCCATGGTGTGGGGTGTAGTTAGAAAGTTCGTTCAAAAATATCGTAAGTTTGTGAAAACTCACAACATTTTTGTATTCAGGGATCCGTTTGCGAAATATTAAGCTTTAAAGTGCAAATTTTTGTTAGAGTCAAGTGCCAGCTAAATGGTTGGTTTTGGTAATGTGAGAAAATTCACGGCAGTAGTATATATAACGAAATTAAAAAGAAAACTATCACAGCTAAGTAGGCTTTACAAATTAACGAGTAATAATCGACCAACTAACATTTGCAGTTGCAAAAACATGTTCTCCCGCGAAGAACATGTTTTTCAACAACAAAGTTAAGTTTGTTCTTGGAACAATTTCATGCCAACTACGTAACCCTTCATTGTGCGTCGTCCGACACGCACTTTGCCGGTTTTCTAGTCAGAATATCGTTGATATAAATACATATCACAGCTCACCTGCAGTATCAGTAAAAAACTCGCTCTACATAAGGATGTTTAGTATCGTATTATTAAATTCCTTACTCGCATACATATCCTGTTAGAATTTTATTCATTTCTCAAGAATGCAGACCGTTGCCTAGGTGCACTAGGTATTTGCAAGGGTTATTACTTTCAGTTCCTATTGAACACTAGAGCACTTCGCCCGCGACTTTTTGATTTAAAAGAGTGTCCGTGGAGTTTTTTGCCCATTCTTCTCCATAGGAACCTACTACGCGTTGGAATGGGCATCTAGCTTCATCTTTCTGACTGATCGACCCCTTGACAATTCAAAAGTGCCTGTAATTGGTTTATTTGAAATAAATGCTTTGAGTTTCATCCACGTTTAAGAGCTGCCAGTGACATTTTTTTTGTATTTTTTTCATTATCTATCTATCCGTGACATCACAGCATATAAACAAATAACAGGCACTTTTGAAATAAATGCTTTAATTAATACTTTTTTTTTGTTTTTGCTTTTTTGAGTGTCGTGATGGCCCAGTGGCAGTGGAAAGGCCTCGCCTCTCATGCACGAGGTTGTGGGTTCAAATCCGGGCAAGTACCAATGTGAGTTTTTCAATTCATATGTACTTTCAGAGTTTATCTTGGACATTACTGACATCGGTGAAGGAAAACATCGTGAGGAAACCTGGACTTATAGTTAATATAAGTCTGAAATCACCAACCTGTCTTGAGCAAGCGTGGTAATCAATGCTCGTACCTTCTCTGTATGAGCAGAGGCTTTTGCCCTGCAGTGGGACAGTAACAGGCTGATATTATTATTATATTATTATAAATGCTTTGAGTTTGAGTTTTGAGTTTGAGTTTTGAGTTTGACTCCGTCCGCGTAGATGTCGTTTTATTCCATAAATTTATTTTAAACCCTCTCCACTTTATCGGTAGTTTTTGAAAATCATTCGCTTCGCCCGTCCGCGCTCTTACGTCGTTTTTGCTTAGCGATTCTTTCTGACTTATTTTTCTTATTGCTCGTCGCGTAGCGTGATATTGAATTGCCTATAAACTTCCTCAAGAATTGGGATATCATATGCAAAAATACTTTTTGGAATCCGACTGGTACTCCACACCACCACAGATTGGCGCGTTCAGACATACAAACTCTTCAACTTTATTAATAATCTCAATTTTTTGAGTTTATCCATTAGAAACAAACATACAACAAAAAAATACGACTTAAAAGAAATCACTAAAAAGTGCAAAATAACTTTAATTTCGGAAGTCGGTGGCAATAATCGAAATTTCAGAACCAAAGACACCAACTTCCGTATTTTTTTTTTTAAGCCATTATTAGCTATTTTTTTTGTAAAAAGTTTTTATTTTTCAGTTTTTAGTTGTGGTACCTACCCCATATAAATTCGAATACCACTACCTGCTATATTTAAATAACAGTGACAGGAACTATAACATCATCCATATAGACTGGGAAATATACGTATTATTGAAGCTGACTCAAAAACTACAGAAGCAAAGTTAATACAATTTATATGGGACCACCACTAAAGTATTACCTACCTAACAAAAAATAATCATCAAAATCATTTCATAATTAGCGGAGTAATCGCGAAACAATAAAACAAACAAAAAAAACTTTAAAAAAACTACTTAAACTACGTGTTTTTTGCACCACGCACAATGAAGGGTTCCAAGGGGTAGTTGGGCTGAATTTATTCCAAGAACAAACTTAACATTGTAGTTGAAAAACATGTTCTCCCATACGGAATCTATGGGAGATCATGTTTTTCAAACCGCAAATTTAAGTTGGTTGATTATTACTCGTTATCCTGTACAGCCTACTTAGCTTTGATAGTTTTCCTTTTAATTTCGTTATATATGCTACTGCTGTGATTTATTTCAAAAATCCAAGTGCAACCATTTAGCTGGCACGGGGAGAGGACACTTGACTCGAACAAAAAAATTCAGTTAAAGCTTAATATTTCGCAAACGGATTCCTGAATCCAAAAATAATTTTCACAAACTAACAATATTTTTGAACAAAATTTCTAACGATACCCCACAACATAGGGTAGACGAGAAAAAAAAAATATCCCCACTTTACATGTAGGGGAGATAGCCTAAAAAAAAAAAAAATATTTTACCACTACACATACATATGCCAAATTACAGCTTTCTAGTACTAACCGTCTCTGAGCTAAGCCGCGGACAGACAGACAGACGGACATGGCGAAACTATAAGGGTTCCTTGTTTACTACGGAACCCTAAAAAAGAGTGAGAAGGGAGGAAAATGTGATATAATAATTAATATAATAATTAATTAAGATATAATATAATAATTAAATAAGATAATAATAATTAATTTTCAATTATTAATTATGATTATTAATTAATTTATTAATTATGATTATTAATTAATTTATTAATTATGATTATTATGTTAATTATTATTATTCTGAGTAATCGCGTCACAAACATGCGGTCGAATTGAGAACCTCCTCCTTTTTGAAGTCGTATAAAAAAATCAAATCTTTTCTCTATAAATCAGTGTACTTAATTAGTTTTGAATTGGAATTGTGGCTCATCACCCCTATTCTAATCCTTATTGAACCCAGTGGCAAAATATACAAGCACCAAACATCTCTGCATACCCATTTGGGGAACACGGCGTGCTGTTATGTCTATTACATCATAACCTACAAATATTATACATGTTTCTGCCAAAGGAAGTCAGAGCGCGGGATCATTAAAAATAAAACCCTTTTCGTTCCAGATCGCTGATCCCAATTATCAATATGGCGTCCACAGGATGCTCCTGACCACCCTGTAAAGTATACACAGCGTGGTTTAAAACAAAACGCGATCCAGAATTATCATTCAACCGTGTTTCCTTACTGACCAATTACCGCGAAGTTTGACATTCTGTGAAGGTAACGGTCAGTTTGTGGTCACTGAACAGAGAAATAGCAGAAATATAAGTCAAGTTACAAAGTTAATAAAAATATATATGTATAACAAAGTTGAAACCTTGACAGCAAATAATGTTCTTTGCGTCAAGGTTTGAACTTTGTTATCCAAAATATGCTTGAGTATTCTTGAGTACGTACTCAAGAATACCTTGAGTATGTACTCAGCTTCAAAGAGATGTCAGCACAACTGACGGGGTCCGCTAGGGCCGATGCCTGCCGGGGTCGCGGGAAAGTCCGAAAGGGATACCGTGGCTCCTGGCAAAGTACTGGCAACAAAAGGAACACGGGTGGGTTTTAGTCTGTAAGAGTCTGACACGCCCTCGCGCTCTAGAGCGGGAGAAGTTATATGATAAGTTCTCATTCAAAAAAAAAAATTTGTACTAAAGAATACTAGAGCATATTTTTGCTGTCAAGCTTTGACTGAAAATATGCGCGGGCCTGCGCGAACACGCCACAGTGACTTCTTGCACGCTGTTGTGAACTCTATTTTCATCAATATTTAGTTCATTATCAATTTGTTAATGAAAAACACAACTTGGACAAGTGCGAGTATGACTCGCACCCTGAAGGTTCTGTCTCAAAGCTGTGCCCGACTGCCCGCGGCTTCATTCAGTAATACAGCCTATCCAATTCCGGACAAACTTAACATTGGAGTTTAAAAAAAAAAACTCCCAAATATTCCAACTGCAACTCAACAACACACCATTAAAAAAAAAAACTGTTTTTTTTTTTTTTTTTTATAAATAAAATGTTTTAGTTTTTTTTTTTTACTTCTCATATACAGTCCTAGTAAAAACATTAATAAATTATTATTACTTATTTATTGAATATCATTTGAGAAATAACAAATAAAAAATCCGGGTCCCAGACCCACCAGGCATACAGTATAACTTTTTGCCAGTCATGCCGAGGAGGGTTAATGAGTTATTAGGGCTCGAAATCACGACCTCTTGCTTGCCAGTACAACGCTTTAGCCGTTGGGCTATAGTTGCCTGGTTACTTTATTAGTTTCTAATTACATAGTTACCCATCATTCATTAATTGTTACAATAGTATTTCGTAATTAAACTTCCTCCTAATTACTTGCATAGTGACACATTGTGAATGTACTATTTCTAGGAGACATCGATATTGAGTCTTATCACTAGAGCTTTAGGTTTGAAATTCGAATAAACTTTCAAGCGTCTGTGTTTATCTGTCGTGACAGTCTGACCACAAATTGTGCTGCCAAGTTATAACATTTTCCCTGAAATACGGTTATTTGTTGTCCTGTGTGTGAATAAAACCTAATTTTGTTATTTATTTTTTCTGATTATTTTTATTTGAAATCGTAATTATCTTTTCTCCACTGCATTTAAGTTAAAAAGAGATGAAAAAAGGGTGGTTGTAAAAAATAGACCTAATTTAATTAAGATTACTCCTTCATATCAATATTTTATTATTTGAGTAAAATCATAATGTAGATCAAGAAACAATTTGTTATAGAAAAAGATAAAACATATTTAGTTATTAAAATATATGGCACTCCAAACATGATTGTGTAGAAAAGATATTTCGTTTTGAAAAATATTTCTTCTTGAAAGTGGAAAATTACTATTTCCCACTCGTGGAAATTCTCCACCGTAACTTGGCAACACCAACGCCCCACTCACCATAACCCGCGAGCGCGCAGGCGTCGCGCCATCGCTATGTCTTTTTGAATTTAAAAAAATAAACTGTTTAAACTTTATTCAAAGTTTAAAGCTGATGTTTTAAGTTATAAATAATTAGTTTTCTGTGATAATCAAAGTGTATTTTAGTTAAAAATGAAAGTTTTGTGTCCAATATTCTTTGTTGCGGCCGCAATGTCCGTCTCCGGGCAAACCTTGGCAGGTAAAGTGAAAGGTGTTTTAAAAATTGTATATAGAACTTGTTTTTTGGGCGCCATATTTTATATTTTGTGTCTTAATTCACGATGATAACTTTGCAGTATCAGCAGTCGTAATTATTTAAGTAATTTAGAAGTATTTTATCAATATTTCTGCGGTTTTGGACAAGAAAAATGTGGAAATACTGTTAGCGTGTCAATTCGATACGATGGTTTACTTTTTTCTTCTTAGCGCTCTCCCGGCTATCGTGGTCTGTTTACTTTACATTAGTAGTCTAGTACTAGTGGTAGAGTAACCGTCGTTTTTTGCTGCTGTCAATTCTAATGTTTATCCAAATTAACAGCTATCTAATGAGCTTATAATTTAGGAAGTCATAGGATTTGCTCATAAATAAATACAATTAATCAGGTTTATAGTGACAGGAACCTTGAAATATTAATAAGACAAAATGAAACCATGAATCACATTAAGGATAATTTACGACGACAAAAATTATGATTAGGTAAGTATTTAGTAAAATCCTATGAGAAATAATTATTATAATAATAATACCAGCCTGTTACTGTCCCACTGCAGGGCAAAGGCCTCTTCTCATACAGAGAAGACACGAGCATTGATCACCACGCTTGCTTAAGAAGGGTTGGCGATATCAGACTTTATTAAAACTGCTAGTCCAGGTTTCCACACGATGTTCTTCCTTCACCTATGTCAGTAATGTCCAAGATAAACTCAGAAAGTACATATGAATTGAAAAAGTCACATTGGTACTTGCCCGAATTTGAACCCCCTTTGACCTCGTGCATGAGAGGCTAGGCCTAGGCCTTTATCACTGGGCTATCACGACATTTTGAGAAATACTTGATGTTGTGTACTACTTATTAGAGTGGATATTTGCCGAAAACCTAGTTGAATGGCGTGCAATTGGAGAGACATAGGTCCAGCAGTGCATATATTGCCCTAGGCTGATGTTGATTAGGAACTATTAGGTGTGCACCTATCTTTAATAGGTATTGTGCAGCCTTGTAAACAAACATACATCAAATAAGCCGTTATTTTAGTTTCAACATTGGGTCAGTAACCATAGTCTACCGCAAGTAGGTACTGGGCTATTAACTCGACCAAAGTAAACGCGCCTTCAAAGAGAATTTTCATTTGGCAATGTATTGCATACCTACCTATCGTATGTAGGAAACTCGTTTTCCTCTGTTGACTCTAAAACCAAGTTGTAATCGCTTTCGTAACTCTTAAGAATACATAAGGTTTCACTATTTTTATAGACTCTTTGGTAAGTAATACAATATGTAAAAAAAACGATCTGAAAGGGGCACATAGGTACCTACTGCAATAACATTACCAATAAAAAGTGAAAAATAAAAACTTTTTACAAAAAAAAAAAACAACCGACTTCCGAAAAAAAAAACACTACAAAGTGAAAAATACGAGTTTAATTTCGGAAGTCGGTGGCAGTTGTGGTACCTACCCCACACAAATTCGAATACCACTACCTGCTATGTAAATAACAGTGACATGAAGTTATCATCATATCATCCACATATGGGAATATTACGTACCTATTATTGAAGGTTATTCAAAAACTACCCAAGCAAAGTTAATAAAATTTATATGGTATCAACTTGGGAGCATACCCTTTCATTAAAAAAATAATTTTCAAAAACGGTCTACAATTGACGAGGAAATCGGTGGAAATACATTTTAAAAAAAACATACTGACGCAACGAACATAATTAACCTCTTCCTTTTTGGAAGTCGGTGGAGGCTTACAGACTACTTTTAAACAATGTGTTACAAAACCCCTGTCCGATCCAAAAAGGGCACATAGTTACTGCAATAACATTACCAAAGAGTAATATGCAGCTCGGAGTCTCAAGACCTCTGTGCCACACAAGCCGCCTATTAATAAAATTGTATACACTTCCATTTCCTTCTTTTTTGTTATTTAATTAAATATTACTGTACTTTCCATCATATTTGTGAACATAATTATTTAATTTTTCTTTTTAATTTGTAACTTATACAACTAACGATAACTAAAACGTCCTTTAAGAGCGTTTATTCTGAAGGTGGGCAACGTCGCAAATATATGTCAAATATTTCACTGTTTTGATTAATTTTGCAATATTACTGTGTGAAAATAAACAATGTGGCTAACTAGCTAACTAGAATATTGATTATGAAATGCAATAATTAATATCGTAACACCAAATGTTTAGTTTTAGATGTAAAAAATCTATTTTGAAACTTTCCAAATGCGTTTTTTACACCCTTCGATCAATAATCGGTCATAATCGGTGATTGGTCGGTAATAGTCAGCCGGTTGTCTTTTAAAGTGAAGGTACGTGAGCATATACGCAAGAAGTTGGCTGAAACATCCCAGCGGTGATTTGCTGGATTCGTTTTCTCCTCTACTGATCGTTATTTCTCCTCTACCGATCGTTATTTCTCCTGACAAAGTTTTTCTGTTTATACTATGTATATGTATGTATTTATGTATGTATTTATTCTTGTATTTTATAGTTAATTTCGTGTTATCAATTCCTTATGTTGCACCTGCCATGTTTTGTCTCTGCACCACCCTAACGTTGACTGGTAGGAAATGCCTCAGGCATTAAGTCCGCCTTTGTACGGTAAATTTTTACTTGTGCATAAAGTTTTAATAAATAATAATGCACTGATCGAAGTTTACACCTTTTGTAAATTTTACACATCAAATTCAATGTTATAGTTGCAATTCATTATTAATAGTCTAGTTCTCTAGTTAGCCACATTTCTTATTTCTATTCAGTAATATTGCTATAAGAATCAAAACAGGTAAATATTTGACAGTTATTTGCGACGTTGCCAACTTTTAGGATAAACCCTCTTAATCATTAAGTTCTCTGCTAGTGCTGTGCAATTCTGTTAGTGACGAATTCACAATACCTAAAACTTTATGTGATTTTTGTATGTGTATGTTTTAGTGAGTAAGTCGTTGAGGTGCCTTACCAATGAATAAATAAATGAATAAATAAATAAACTTATTATCTTTCGGTACAAAAGTATAAAATGAAGTCGCTTCCGCTGTCTGTTCGCTTAGATCTTTTAAACTACTCAACGGATTTTAATGCAGTTTTCAGCAATAGATAGAGTGATTCAAGAGGATGGTTTATATGTATAATACATACCCGTGCGAAGCTGGGCCGAGTCGCTAGTTTTTAATAAAATTATTAAGATATTGATAATTAAAATTCATGATTTGCGTACCAAAATTATCCCAAATCCATAAAAAAATAGTAAATGATCAGGGATCATAAGTTACTTGTAGACACCCGCTAAACGACGCCCGTGCCCCACGTTAAACCGGTAAAAATCCCCATTAAAAAAAAATGTGTCGGATTTATTTTTTCCTGAAAATAGACTCTCAGTACGATTTTTAGCAACACCCATCACGGATCGGTTTTGGTCTCCTGTGTTTTCGCCATCAGTTAGTAGCAAAAAAGCTGTAACCTCAGATCGCCACGTGGGACGATTGGCAATTAGTCCATCTACCCCTGTATGCAACCAGCCCCTCAACTCGCATTTTCTTCATCCAATATACAACGTATTTCTTTTGATATCTCATGGCTCGAGGGTATTATTGAGACCATGTCAAAGAATCAACTGGCGTATGAATAATCTTTCAATATTTTTTGTCGTTTTCTTTTTCATACAAAATAATTCGACAAAGTCACGATCATTTATGTTAAACACCCATACGTGAAATATGACAACGTCGCATTTTCTCAGCTCTAAATATGAATGATTGGTTTGAATGTACCTTATCAATGAAAATTATGTTAATTATGATTGATGTTATCTTCGAAACTATGTATTTGTGGAGCACTTGTTCTAGGACTTTTTGTATTATTTTTAGAAAATGCTAATTTTAATAGTACATGATGACATGACATGAACCCCGTTAACCCACTGCACAAATAGTGCAACTTTCATCGAAATCTTTAGAGCCGTTTTCTAGAACGTGGTTACAAATTAATATGTATAATATACAAATATTGATAGGATAGGATTATAACCTATGATTATAATATATAAACTTGTTGGACATCAAAAGGAACACGTTGTATACGTCTGCAACAATTAGTCCACATTTGGCTGTATGTCAGTATGTCACGAAACAACCTCCGCAACCCAAATACACAAGTATCCTAAAGGTTGGACCAGTTGATCGTTTTCGTACTACCTTCATTAAATATTCAGAATCCGACACATTCATTCATGACCTGAATTGTGTGAAATAAGTGGAGTATAACAAAAATAATGTAATATAATGTTTAGTTGTGAAAGGCAATCGGCAGGATTCGTACAACATACATTTTTTGTTGTTTTGTGATAGAATTTGTACCACTTATTAAACCAACTAAACCATTCATTTTCATGAAACATTAGTATTTTTATAAGTCCGGACAAATTAATTATACCAACTAAAAGATTCAAGTAATTAAACGTAATATAATCTTAAACTAAACGCAACTAAACGTAGTAACTGTTTTTAGAAGTTGCCATTTGTAAAATATCACGAGGCTCGAAATGATAAATAATTATTTAAAAATAGAAATAACAGTAAATATAATTAACCAATTACACATTATACCTTAAAATGAATAATGATTGCATACAATCTTAATAATTAACTATTTAATGATAGTAATTAAATTCGCCATCAATTTTTTTTTTGTACTGGCAATTATTTTATTGACAGGTTATGAAAATCTTTCCCGCTTTCCGAGTCTGTTCAGTTCTTTGCTGTTGTTTTGGACTGTGGTTTGTAATTTAGCAAATTATCTGGCCATCTTTACGTTGAGTCGAGCAACTGCTCCTCCGTACTCTCTCTCTCTCCCGCCATTCTTCTGCTAGAACTTATTTTGTTTTCATAGTTGCAGAAAGAAATATGAATGGTCGGGACGCAATCAAAAGTTATTGCTGTAATTGCATTGTAGGTTTAAGAACGGTGGGATGCTGCTCACATGTTATGAGCATTATTTGGTACCTTAGTTACGCTCGCCATGAAGGTATGACCCGACCTGCCCCTTTCCTAGATGAAGTAATATTAAGAATAGATTAAGTAATTATAAGAACAATAAAATAAATGTATGTTCCTACAAAAACAAAGTTGTTTTATTTACCCACACTCAAAACTCCATCGGCACTTCATCATCATCAAACTAATGCAGTCCGCTGCTGGACGTAGGTCTCTCCTAAAGCACCCTACTGAATAGGTACAATTCTCATGTCAATTTGCCAACGTAAGGATATGTAAAACACTAAAAAGATAGTACCTGCTATCTAGAACATATCCTTTTTCACCAAAACAATGTTTATGTGCCTACACGTAATAATATTTATAGGGACATAACCTCAAAAATAAAACTGGTTATAACTTTTAGGTACCAACTTCTAAAAATCTAAGAATTTTAAAAGGGCTTGCCTATCGTATTGACTACCAATTAAAACAAAAAAAATCACAAAACACGATATTTTATTAGGTGTACGAAACTCCCATACAAGCCTGCCGATCGCCTTTATTAGTTGGCACATTGGTTTTTTTTTCGTGTTGCTCTAATTTCCGTAAAAAAGAAAATATTTCTATGGTTCGATAATTATTTTAGTAATATAAAAATATAAAATAATAAAAAAAATAAAAAAAAAAACAATAATTATAATCAATATAAAGATATATAAAAAAAAAAAAAAAAAAATTAATAATTCAGTAAATTATATAAATAAAATTAGCATGTCAAAATTTAAATTAAAATAATTATTAAAACGCCTGCCTCTGAGTCATTTGTTTGTTTGTCATTACATTAATCATATAACAATGATTAATGTACTGACAATCAAACCTGTTCGCAAATACGCTCAGGATGGTGTTGGAGGTGGTCCGGAGCCTGCGCCCCAGACATGTGCACCGCTTTCGCATCGTCGTGTAGAAACAGTCGACACGGGCGTCAGCGAACATCCCCGACGCGCTACAGTGCCGGGGCAGCCCCAACAACACCCTGAACGCATTATTATACTGAATACGGAGAGCGTTGTACTGCTTCTGGGTATATGAGCCCCTCAGGCTGGCTGTGTAAAGGGACGTACAAAGCGCTCAAAATAAAATCAAATACTTAGGTAATATAATATTATTCATTTAATTGAGATTTTTATCTGTCTATATTTTGTTAGTATTACATTATTTATCTTAACATAAGGTATTTCATAATCCCTAAAATTACCCGAATTCTGTGGGACCACGAGAGCGAAGCCGCAGGTAAAACGTAGTCATTTATAAACTACGATTAATTTGAATTAGTCTATCCAGACGTGCTTGTCTCCTACATGAAGAAATACAGTCACAATACATTAAATCATTGCCTTCGACGCAACAAACCTACTTGCTTATGCGCAGCAGGAGCTTACATGACGTCATAGGGTCGGGTACCGCACAGATAGGCTCTATCAAGCTCTTTCCAGTATAAGCTGACCTAGTACTGTTTATGCTTTTTGTACAATATTAATATCAGTTAGGACCCTGTTCCTGATGCCGATGGGCTACTATTTTTCATATAAATATGTTTTTAAATTTAAATATTTTAAAGTATAAATTTATTTGTAAACGAAATAATAATAACACCTTGGTTTACACCCGTGACATTTAAAAAAATGCCAGGTTCTAGCAAACAGTTTTTTTTTTAAACAGAATTAAAAAAAAAGTATACTTGAAAAAAAAAAAGTTTTTTTAATGTAAATTCCACAGTTGAGATCACAAAGAATCCCTAAAGCAGTGTAAGTAAAAAAAAATTGCTTTCGTTTTTTTTTTATTTCCAAAAAAAACTCCAAATATCTAATAATTATGCTAGGTAAAGTCTGGAGCCAAACTTCACACTATCCACGTTATTTAGTACGTACTCGAAGACGTATGAAGTCCGACCCAGTGTCAGTGACGATGATAGGTCAGCTTACACTGGAAAAGTATAGCTTGATACCTGTCTACCGCGCAGATTGGCTGTCATCAAGGTTAAGCAATAAATTCGGGCCTTGGTTTTGTCAACGTTGATTGCACATTGAGACCTCTCTGTGCCTTAGATGGAATAAATCGTTGATCATTGTTGCCATGTGAATATCTATGGGTGGCATTTAATATACGTTGGACCTTCAGAAGCAAGCGCATTGACCTGATCATTAGTATCTATCTAACAGCTGAGGAAAATGCCCAGCGTGTACGCACATAATATAACTTGAAGGCACTAGTGTAGTGATATGTACCATCGACAAAAATTATGGAAATGCTAAATAAAATTAAAAAAAAAAAAAAAAACTACTTCCGAAAAAAAAAACACTACAAAGTGAAAAATTACTTTAATTTCGGAAGTCGGTTGCTTTGGTTTTGAATTTTCGTTTTTTGCCACCAACTTCCGAAATTAAAGTTATTTTTAAAAAAAAAAATTTTTTTTTATTTTTCACTTTTTACTTGTGGTACCTACCCCACACAAATTCGAATACCACTACCTGCTATGTAAATAACAGTCACAGGAAGTTATCATCATATCATCCACATATACCAAATGGGAAAAATACGTATTATTGAAAACTATCCAAGCAAAGTTAATCAAATTTATATTGGACCAATTCATACCCTATCACACAAAAAAAATATTTTCAAAATCATACATAAAAAAAAAAAAAAAAGACGAACAGATAACCTCCTCCTTTTTGGAAGTCGGTTAAAAATGAATGTCGACTAAGATAAATAAGTCTGCCGTTTAAAACATACAACGGAGTAGGTACAGATGGTTCGAGCTGCTGTCACCGCACTTGCTTTTTGCTGTCACCTCACACGTCAGGTCCAGTTGAAAACCAGCGTCAGGCACTAGTTGTCTGACATTTTTGCTGAACTGGTTCTATTTGGCGCAGCCGTGAGGCGCATTTTCCTGTTAAATTATTATTTTACACTCTTTGTTTATTTTTTTTACTTGTGTTATAATTAGTAGGTACCTGGACGACCGAGCTCTGCTCTGGTAAAAATAGACAATGGTCATTTAATAGTATAGGAAAGTTCATACTAATCCATGGTTAGTACATACTAATTCCATACTGCCAGAATAGTAGCCACTTACTAATTCCATGCCGCCATGTCATTATTCTAAGGTAGCCATCTTGTTCTAAACTTTGAGCGACCGAGCTCTGCTCGGGTAGAAATACAGAGAAAACGAATTTTCCCAGATATGAGACCTAGCTAGAAAATTTTTTCGCCCCCGTAAACCCCTGTATTGCAACTTTCATCGATAACGTTAGAGCCGTTTTTGAGAACGTGATTACAAATATATATAAACAAATATTGCTTATTTAATAGCATAGGATGTTGTATTGTATGACTTTTTGTCTGTGCTAAATAATGTGTTTTCGTTCTTTTCTTTACAACCGCTGTTGTTTTGTATATGTTCATCGATAGTTTCATCATTGTGGATCGGTTTTGCAAATTGAAAATTCTTGAGCGGTGTTTACATAGCAAGTAGTGGTATACGAATTGGAGTGCACTTGATGTATATTATCAAGTAAAAAATAACTTTAAGACGCAGATATATGCCAGTGACCTTGAGTGTTTAGCATGCGTGTTCTGTACTGAGCTCACGCAACGCGTCGTACGTCCAGCGTTGTGTTGCCAAATTAGACACAATATTAATTTATTATACATAAAACTAGAGGTATTTTAATAAAAAAACGTATACTTAAAGATAAATAATTAAATTATTTTTAAAATGATGAAGGTTTCAGAAAAATACGCTTGATAGATTTTGCGTGACTCTCAGTTTTTTATCCGCGTTAGACTTAACTTTACAAATTAATTTCACTATGTACTCGTAAAAACATAATCTAAAATATTAATGTATTAAGCTATTAAGAAAATGATCTAATTTGACATATATTTATTACAAATCATTAGTCTCGTTTACACGTTATCTTCAGTATAAAATCATTAAAAGTCGCGGTTATCGTCGCCTTAATGTTCGAAGCCGAAATTCGAAGAAAAAAAAAAGAAAACTATAAAGCAAAAAAACCGACAAAATAAGAAAAAAACATTTTTAACAGACTTCACTTTCTTTTTTGAAGTCTGTTAAAAATGTTTTTTACAAAACGGCCAATTAGAAATAACGCCATTTTGCAAAGGACAAAAGTACGGGTCTCACCAACAACAAAAAGCAATTGAAGCTGTCATTTGAAATTTAAAGTATAGCCTTTTAGAAATATGTAGTTTGAAACGCAGATATTCATCTGCATTTAGTTACATATAGAAGCTCACTGCAGCTTGGAGAAAGGCTAGGAGTCATTGAACCTATTTCGCGCAATCTAAGTTACGCTTGAGCGCGTTTGGCTAGAATGGCCGATCTGCTGGGCGCAAGATCTTCCCTTGCAACATGTATTGCCTCTAACATATTTCCAGAATTAATAAATAATATAGACTCGGCTACCTCATGTGTCTAGTGTGTGCTACTGCTGAGCGTGAGGTCCTGGATTCGATCCCCGGGTCGGCAAAGTGTGAAAAGCGTTTTTTCACCTGGAATTTCTCAGCGCAGAGTCTGGATTTGTGCCCGGTTGATGGCAATAGGCTCGCCCCCTATTACATGGGACTTAAACTGGCGATATGTGAGGTACACCTCTGCCTATCCCTTTGAGGATATTTGGCGTGATGTTATGTTATAGACTCGACCAAATGATGAGCTCGTGGCTAAATAAAACAGCCGCACGACACGATCGAAGGATAAGATGCGCTTGCCGAGGTCGGTCCGTGGACCATCTATTACATATTGAAACGCCTCAGTGTTACCGAAAACGCGTTAAACCGTTGGTCCTGGCTGTCATTCGTAAATGTTTGGAAGTCGTTAAAAAAATTATTTGATCCTGGTTAAGGCACGGAGCGTTACGGGTACATAGTCAGAAGCCCAAAGGTCTGACAATCAGTCTTACCAAAGGCGTGTTGCCCAGTAACTTGGGTTGTGGAGGTCAGTCGCTACGATTTCGCTTAGCGTTCTTTCAGACTTTTTTTCTTTTTGCTCGGCTCCAAAAGGTCGTAGCGTGATGTTAAATAGCCTATAATCTTCCTGAAGAGTTGGACTATCAAATGCAAAATAATTTTTCGAATCAAACGGGTAGTTCCAGAGATAAGCGCGTTCAGACAAACGAACAAACTCTTCAGCTTTATTAAATTAGTACCAGGGATGTTACGGAAGTCATTTTACGTCGTTTGGAACCGGAGCCGGAGTCGGTGGTTTTAAATTTGATTGATCGGAATCGGAACCGGAGCCGGAGGTTGAAGTAGAAGAAAGTGTGTTAAAAGAAGGCTTAATGAAACAATAGAAATATAATTCAGTCTCTTTAATTAGTCAAATATTAGCGATAATAATATAATCATAATACATATACCTAAGTAATACCTACCTAGGGAGGTGATAATTTAACATGCGGCAATGTACGTTTTTACAACAAACTCCCAAGCCATGTTAAAAAAATGAGCTTTCAAAACGACAAAAAGGCTTGGGTCTAATTAAGCTGCTCCAATGCATCCACCAAGCAACAAACTATAAGATACTTTAAGAGCTCATATAAGTGTTTACTTAGTTTATTTTATTTGACTGTGTAAGTCAATTTATAATTTATTTGCATTTATTATTGACATAATCAACTCATTACAATGTTTTTTTTATGAGTTGTATTGCAATATGTGGTAATGTACATTATTTTTCCATAAGTACTATTATATAGAATCAAGTTTTCTAACTGAACAGACACCTGTGCTGCTGGGGACTTTGTTGCGCCATTTCTTCATCCCAGCTCAACCACTAGGAAATGGTGAAGGGTGGGCGTTTTTGAGGAACTGTCTTATGTAATTTTGACGTTCGAAAAGAGCTGATTCTCAGCCTAGTTTGTTTTTTTTTTAATTTCTTAATTTAAATTAAATGCAGTGACTCCAAAAGTGGCAAATCGTACTTTCTACCTTCGGTATAACTCCGATACTAGATTATCGGAACCAAAGTCGGAGTCAGAGGTGTAAAATTCATCGGAAGTTCCGTACCTTTCGGATACGGAACCGAAGCTCCGTAGCATCCCTGATTAGTACCTATAAATTTATGTAATATTTCGGATTAGCGGAACCCTTCTGAGTTTTCTACGGAACCCACTTCAGGAATCGCTGCCTTACAGTACACAATCCTATAGGAACGTAATGACGAAACATTAATTGAAGATGCAGGTTGGTTGACCTCAGGGTCGACTTATCGACCCGTGACGGTTCACCATTGTTTGAATCCACAGAATCTACAGAAAATATTAAGTATGCATATTTGTTCCGGGTGTGGATGTCTGTTGATATGGTGCGATGAACGAACAATTCTCACACAAAATCTTAATGTTGTAAACGTCATAGTTACTATTACAACATTAAGATTTTGGGTAGTAAGAGAGTTCGTGTATTGGGGTTTAAGTGAAGACATGAGACGATGATGAAGATATGAGATGTTTTTTTTTGTGTACCGGTTTCTTTTTTAACCTTTTTCAAGGTTTTCGCGGACAGGCGCGATGCGACAGTGCGACGCGATTCTGGTAGAACAATTTCCATGAAGTTTTCATACATTTTTTTCTACTATAGAGTCTTTACGTATTCTGAAGATGCGTGGCTCTCAGCCAGTTGCAGAAACGAACTTTAACTTTTAAAGCTGTCATTAAATACAAATCACTTTAATTTGTTGCAGAAAGCAACATAGACTCGAAATTAATGGTTCTTTGATGAAATTAATGAAATCATTAACGTTAATGATCCATTACGTAATGGGGCATTAATGTTTGTCTTTGTGGAACTGGGTGTCTGTCTGTTAGAAATTGTTAAGTTTTTTTGGGATAAAACGTTCTGTACTTAAGCTAAGTAATAAATACACTATAGGTAATACATAACATAACATCACGCTTGTTATGCCCGAAGGCTTAGGCAGAGGGTACCTACAGTACACCCACATTTCGCCAGCTATGTTTAAGTCCCATGTTATAGGGGGCGAGCCTATTGCCATCAACCGGGCACAAATCCAGACTCCGGGCGGCTACTGAGAAATTCCAGATGGAAAACCTAATAACATTTTGCCCACCCCGGGTTATTGCATGTAGTGTCGGACGTAAAGAATAGTACCATCCCATTTCTTCCCGTGGGTGTCGTAAAAGGCGACTAAGGGACTTACTAGAGAATGGGCAGCAGCGTTCTCTACGCAATTTAACGCCATACTGCGATCGCCAACCCGCCTGCCAAGCGTGGCGATTATGGCAAACCCCCCCATTTGGGGGAGGCCTATGCCCAACAGTGGACGTCTTTCGGCTTCTTCTATCTTTTCGTGTCGTCAGTGACTAACCTAGTGTCAGAGTTTTAAAGCCGCCCATGGGCCTCTGACTTGGCTTCACATGCCGTCAAGAAATATCTCTCAGGCATGCCGGTTTCCTCACGATGTTTTCCTTCACCGTTTTTGAACCAAGTGATAATTATACAATACGCACATAAATCCGAAAAGTCAGAGGTGCGTGCCTTGGGTTCGAACTCGAGACCTATGACTTGCCAGTCCGACGGTCACACCACTAGGCTATCACTGAAATGATGACCTTTCGGCTGAAATGATGATTCTTCTCTTATGATCCATTTCATTATTATCATTATGATTATGAAGGAGTCGGTCAGTCACAAAGATGAAGCTAGTTGCCCATTCCAAAGCGTAGTAGGTACCTATGGAGAAGAACGGGCAAGAAATGGAGTTTCTTGCCCGTACCGACACTTTTTTAAACAAGCATAAATTAAATAATTTGAAAACTCCCAAGACAAATATTTCCTCATTGCTCTTTCCTACTCCATCATCAGACCCTGTTCATCTTCTATCACCATATATATTGCGACCATTCCAATGAGCCCAAACACGATACCTGTGCTGTAAGTTGCTAAAGGAGTTAGGTATCCTGCAAATTCCAGGTGATACTGCAGCATTAGTTCAAGGTTACTATATTCTTCTAATATCATTGAAGTAACAGAATACCAAATATCAAATCGATCAGACCTGTGGAAGATGCTCACATCCATTCATCACCTAGAAAAGAGGTGATAATCTTCAAACGGCTGAACCGATTTTCTTGAATCATAGCTAAGAACACTCTCAATCAAGTCACCTTTAAACAAAAACACAATCTGTTCAGCCGTTTGGGAGCTACGATGGCTCAGACGACAGATACACACGTTTAACTTATAACACCACTCTTTTCCGTTGGGGGTTAATTATATTGTTACAGTCCAGTCGCTGAGAGAATGAGTTCTTGATACCTGTCAGTTTCATACTGACGAATATATGTTTTGCGAATTTGACCCTTACCACTTACCACCTTACCACTAAAATATTAGTCTTAAAGGCTATCAGTACATTCCACGTTGTCAACTTTTAACTTTACGCACCGGTTACGCCCCGACACGAGCTATTTAGCATTATAACACGTCTAAAGAAAAAAAAAAGATTACCGTATTATTTGTAACATAATTGCATACTACATCAAACTGTATTTATTGAACCACAGTTACAAAACATGACAATAATGACTAATATTGCCCAATCAATCTGCCTAGCCAGTTCCTAACTATGTTAGAGTCGGCTTCCAGTCTAACCGGATGCAGCTGAATACAAGTATACAAGGAGCGACTGCCTATCTGTCCTCCACAACCCAGTAGGTAACACGATACCACAGGGTAAGACAGGTTGTCAGATTTTTTGTACTTCTGACGACCCGTAATGACTGTCAAACGTCTACGAATGACAACCGGGACCAACGGTTTATCGTGCTTTCCGCGAGGCACGGAGAGGTCTCGATATTAATGGATGGTTACCCATCCATGAACCGACCGCGGCAAGCGTAGCTTATCTTATAATGTACATTATTTTGCATAACTACTATTGTATAGAATCAAGTTTTCTAACTGAACAGACAGCTGTGCTGCTGGGGAGTTTGTTGCGCCACTTCTTCTTCCCAGCTAAGCACTAGGAAGTGGTGAAGGGTGGGCGTTTTTGGGGGACTGTCTAATGTAATTTTGACGTTTGAAAAGTGCTGATTCTCAGCCTATTTTGAATAAATGACATTTGAATTTGAATTTGAATTATTAAATGAGCCATTGTAATCACGTTCTCGAAAACGGCTCTAACGATTTCGATGAAAGTTGCAATATAGGGGTTTACGGGGGTGAAAAATCTATCTAGCTAGGTCTCATATCTGGGAAGATTCGTTTTCTCTGTATTCACAGCCTCGGGAATGTGATACAACGTTGGTATACCTGGACGATATGTTTATCTATTTTCACCCGAGCAGAGCTCGGTCGACCAGGTATTAATGAGTAATATTGCTAACATCAAGTGTGCAGAGAAAGTTGCAAGCACGCTAGTACAGTAACATTCCCGCGCCATCATCAGTACAATGGAACGAGACGTCGGCGTATGGTGCAGTATTGTTTTGTAAATAATTAGGTGAAACTTACAACATGATTCACTGATAAAAAAATGCTTTATATTATTTCATTGCTTGAAAGTGACGTATACTATACAGGGTGGCAGGGACATCGACGCGAAAACTGATACCATGGATTCAGTATATGATTCTGAAACCCCCTATGTTGAAAATTTCTGCTGTTCCATACATTTTGACCGCGTTGGTATTACACTTTTCTATGAAACAGCAGATTCGAAAATCCGGAGTAACACGTAATCTGTTCGATTTATGCCCTAACATGTGTGACTCCTGATTTTTAATTTGTCTGTCTGTGATGCCATGTCTTGTTTATAACTTTTTAACCCCTGACGCTGAAAGAGGGGTGTTATTAGTTGACTTTTTGTCGTAGTTGGGTTTTAGATTTTTTGTTAGTAATTAATAAACTAAAAAAAAACGACCGATTTAAAAAATTATTTCACTTATAGAATGCTATATTATCACTTAGTAACATAGGCCATGATTTATAAAGAAACCACGCGGGCGAAGCGGGTGAAATATAAAAAATTAAAAAAGCATTTAGTTCAGACAATTTTTGTTCATAAAAAGAAAATATGACAACGTCGCATTTTCTTAGCTTTAAATATGAATGATTCTTCTCTTTTCTTTTTTCTTTTTTTATAAACGTTGCCCCACACTAAGAATTTCTTCTTGTATCGTGGGTGCGTTTACATACATAGAAACTCACATACACTAACACCCAGACCCGAAACAACTACTTGCAGTTCATACAAATATTTGTTCCGTGCGGGGATCGAACCCGCGACATGTTGCGCAGCAGTCGATCGCTCAGCCACTGCGCCAACCGTGTCGTCAAATTGGTTTTGATTGGTTTGAATGAAAATGATTTACTCGTAGAAATCAGTGAAACTTAGATACACACACGAGAGTCTAGTGGTAAGTTAGGTATCTTAAAAAAATAAAAAAGTAATTATAAATGCCAGTTGATTCTTTGATATGGTATCATTCATACCATAGAGTTATTCGTAGATCTTTGACAGTCGTAGGCTGACTGTCCCTGGAGCGGAGAGGAAAGGAGCGGAGCGGAGCTGTGCCAATATTAACCAATGGAATTCCATGAAATCACCGCTCCGCTTTAGTGGACAGAGATAAGTGAACTACTTTAAAAATTGATACAAAACCGGGAAGCGGAACGTGGAATCAGAGCGGGGAACTGATTTCCCGCCGCCGCCGCCGCGCGCCGCCCACTCAAATTACTCATTGCGTAAACTTGGACTAGCTCCGCACAGTCCGCAACTCCGCTCCGAACTGCCTCGCTCCGCATCAATGGAAAGTCTGATATGTTAAGATAGAAATAGAACTATCCTGTTTAAAATCAGACTGGGATTTCCAACAACAGGAAAGTCTATTAGTATTCCTAGAACCTAGCTCTATATCTTGTACCTATGTATTTTCTCAATTGACCTTTTAGAGCTCGTCCCTGTAAATTAATATAACTCTTTTCCTTTTACCTTATCAAATCCTAACTTCTAACTATTGAAAAAATTGTTTACCTCTAAATTCTAATGACTCATTTTCGATTCGCGTTCGATTTCCAGTTCCAGTTGTGGGTGGTAGGACTTGTTCTAAGTCCGCCTGGCTAGCTACCGTACCGCCATCTTATCTAAGTCTGTCGCCATAACAACAATGTTAACAACATTGTTGTGTTTCCGTTAGAGGTAAGATAGCCAGTACATCTGTGGTTGAGGATTCCGGGTGTAGCTCGCTTCTACCTTCGGCCTGATCATCACTAAACGTCAGATGTAGTTCGTTTAGTTCTCTAAATGTAATTCTCTAAATGTCTAATTCTACATAAAAGGCGACGATAACGGACTTTTAATGATTTTATACTGAAGATCACGTCTAAACGAGTAGTGTTAATAATTTGGAAAAAACATATGTCAAATTAGAGCATTTCCTTAATAGAACAAACGGGTTCCTGAATCCAAAAATGGGTTTCACGCACTCACAATATTTTTATGACCTTTTCAACGACACACACCATGGGATAGACGAGAAAAAAAACATCTCCACTTTACGTGTAGGGGAGGTAGATCCCTACCCGAGAAAAACATTATTTTCATGATTTTATTTCAGCACTATATCGGTGTGATTAATATGTGTACTCATGCCAAATTACAGTTTACTAGTACTAAGTGTCTCTGAGCTAAGCAGCGGACCAACAGACAGACGCGAAACTATAAGGGTTCCTTGTTGACTACACAACCCTAAAAAAGTTTTACTTTGGGCGTTCGAGCTAGGGCGTCAGAACTTAGGTAGAGCGAGTCACTGGCTGACTCAAGTTAAGGAAAGCCTTTGTATGTTAGCATTTTCAAAATAAGGTAACGTTTCGCATGACTCAGAAAAGAGGTGTGGGTTTTTGGATTTTATAAAACAAGTTTGACCTGTTTAACTAAAATATTTTTCAGAGGACCATTGTTCATAGCAGTAGGTAGGGTTGTCTGTATAATAATACATTCGTGCAAGTAAATACAATATAAAGAAAAATAGTTTAATCAGCACGAATAAAACGGACATTGCAAAAAAATATATAAAACCTACTAGGTCTAAAAGCTCACCACCAAAAAACCCCAAATACCATACATATTGTATATTTTATCGCCAATCGGCGCTTTTGTTCCAAAAGGACATGTCTGGCCTAGGTGTCTGTCTAGGTAGTCAAAATCAATGTTCAGTAAAGATTGTTATATTTTTATAACCGCAATATTTTCTAGTTTATCAATTAATAAGTTTCAGGAGTCAAGAACTTGCCGAAACTGATCAAAATATGGTATACTAGTTGCGCCCGTGTTTTCATCCGCATAAGTCTCGATCCCGTGGGAATATCTGGATAAAAAGTATTATATGTCCTAATCCAGCTCATGGTCTATCCATGTGCCAATTTTTTTCCAAATCTGATCAGCCGTTTAGCGTGAAAGAGTTACAAACAAACAAACTCACTTTCGCATTTATAATATTAGTTAGGATAGTCCTAGGATTTTTTTCTTATATTTATTTGTCTCCATCTTTCTTAATTTAATTGCTATACTTAAATGCAGTATTTTGATGAGAGAGATTTATATTTGATAGTAAACCAATTCCCGTATTTAAATATTCAAAATCTAGCAACATCTATCTCATCTCAGCAACAATCAATGTCAGAAACTTGTCAGAAATGTAGGTCGATTATAGGCTTTTTTGACAGATTGAGACTGAGATACAAATTAAGGGAATCGCCCCTCAGATTTGCTAATCACAGCCTTTATAAGGCTTTCAGAACCAGGGGTTAGATTCTTATGAGATTTATTTTATAATGTAATTAAAGAACCTTGCAACTAATATTGTTGTTGTTTAGTTATTATAAAAGTAAATTTTTCCTCCAAAATTACTAAGATGTCGTTAAGGTAAACTCGTTTTAAAATGGTCGCATTCTTAAGTTGTGTTTTGTGATTCGAGCTCAATGCTGCCGATTAAAATGAAATAAAAACAGATTCGTATCGATTTTATTCGAAGGCTAATCAAAGACAAAATCTACGTTGGTATTAGGATTTCTTGAATGTTTTCAAAATTCCTAATTCAGAGTGTTGTCATCATCGTCATTGTCTGCCCTTACCCCAATTTATTTGTGGTCGGCGCACGCGCATCATGTCTTTTTCTTCCACACTTCTCTATCAGTCGTCATCTCGGTAGTCACCCCCTTTCTATCCACATCATCTTTCACTCAGTCCATCCATCGTCTCTTTGCATTATGCAAAACGATTTAGATCAACACCTGTTTCAGATACCTATATCATAGAAATAACTGGTTTTATACCAGTTTTAATTTTAATTTTTACATCTTATGATAAAGTTTTGTTTGTAGCCAAACCAAAAGTATTGAAAAAAAAAAAAAAAAAATAATAAAAATAAAAAATCAATCAATTCAATATTAAAAATATGCCTCAAGTAAAGTTTAAAAAAGCTCTTACATTATTGCTAATTGACAAATGTTATTATAATATTGAAGACTTTTTAAATGATAATGTTAATTAATATTGAAATTTAGTGTAAACCAACTATTTAATTCATTATGTTAATTTTTCTTTTTTTTTTTCTTTTATAGTTGATATTTGACTACGCATGTTTCCTGTAAAAATATTTGTATGTCAAAATTGACAAGACATAGCGCACTGTTTAGTTCTTAAGATCCATTTATCATAAAACCTATGTTTCACAAATAAATTGATTTGATTTGATTTGATTTGATTTGAAACTGAATCATTATCAAGACCTTGGAATTAGGAATGACGGCCATCTTGTGTCAAACGCATGGTAGTGTGTGTAATGTTTTTTTTATTAATTTAATTTATTTCTAATATATAATAATATTAGCTTTCTGCACTCCTTCTCCATATAAACTTTAACTGTGCCTTTCATACTCCTCCGTCTTAATAATTAATTAGATAATTTAACAACCAATTACCAGTTTAACCTGTTATCTTCATTACAAATGCTTAAGTTACTTATAATTAATAGGCACACCTACATAACATCACACTGCGCTTTCCGTTACACGATCTAAACTCCGGGACTCTTCGGCTAATCGTGACTTTGTCGAATTATTTTGAATGAAAAATTAAAATTTAAAAAAAATATGAAAAATAATTCATATGCCAGTTGATTCCCTGTCATGGTCTCTTACTCTCATTAATACCCTAGATTTATGGGATATCAAGAGGATTTTTTTTTGAGGGTGTAAAATTATCAAATAACTTCTCCTGCTCTGGGCGGAGCGGGAGGGCGTGTCTGACTCTTACTGACTAAAACCCACCCGTGTTCCTTCAGTTTCCTTTACGTTGCCAGGGGCCACGGTACCTTTCGGACTTTCCCGCGATCCCGGCAGGCATCGGTCCTAGCGGACCCCTTCCGTTGTGCTGACATCTCTTTGAGGCGCACGTGGAACACAACGCGCCGTCGACCCGGGCCTGGTCCTTATAGGACGGCGAGCTACCGATTGCTCACCGTCCGCAAGCCCGCACCTGTGGTGGCCGGGAATCGGCCTGCGATTCCCGACGCCCGGGGCATCTCCTGCGGCGGCTAAGGGCGTGAGGGCGTGACATTTGCCTCTCCCTCACGCGTTTTGTCTCCTCCTTCGCGAGCATTACTGCTTCGCAGAAGGCAGTGACGGCCATCCACGCCCTCTCGCTCCGACCCATGGCCTGAACCAGGGCCGTACGCGAGAGATCACTGCCGCTTGTTGAAATACCTACAGTTTAACTATACAGAATTGTATCATCAGGTGTGATGCCAATGTCAATATTTTGAAAGAGCAGACACTTGAGCATGACTTCGTTATGAAACACGTTTCCCAGAAGCCATTGTTTTAATTTTTGTTTGAGGTTAAATTCTCAGGTGTTGGGAAAGACGACTTAGTTCAAACATGGATGGCAGTTGCTTCTACATATCATGTAGCAGAAATGTGTGGTCAAATTCAAGTCCCACACATTTGATACATTTGTTTTGGTGGGAAACCAATAAAATCCTCATCTACTCTAACCCTTTACGACAATTCCGATCGAGACTGAAACTGAATTACTGAACTTTAATATTACTTTAGTGTGGGAAAGAACCTTTACAACACGCGTAGCATGTCTACCCTAGAAACGGGTTTTGTCGACGGGAAAATAGACAAAATGACAGATAAACAATCACAATCTGTCATTTTGTCTATTCTTTGTTTATTCATGCTAAGCGTGCAGGACGTATAGCTCCATCTCTTTCCCCCACTGAAGTAAGAATAAAATAATACTGCTTTGTCTGCTTTAGAGGTGGTGGTAAGTCTCCAGCCCGTAGTCTTGAGTCGTCTATGCAACACGAGCCGCCTATTAATAGGGATGATGCCGGGGTAAAAAAAAAAAAATTCTAATTAGTCCGTCAGTCAGATAATAAAAAAATATTAGACACGTATTTTTTGCTTTAACATATTATTAAAAAATTACTTAGATAAGACTCATTTTAAGTTGGGGAGTGGGGGTCGTTCGTCACTAGTATGTATAAAATCTACATACTCGTGACGCTATGGCACATTTTACCTAAATGTATCGCCGTAATCTTTAGATTATGTAAAAAAAGAAAAAATACGTGTCCAATATTTTTTTATAATCTCAAAGACGGACAAAAAATTTTTTTTAGTATTCATCCCTTTTCATGTATTTACTTCCATTCCCTTCTTTGTCAGGCTTCTTTTTTGTTATTTTTTTAAATATTTTTGTATTTCTGATCTTATTTGTGAGCTCATTTTTGATTCTATATTTTTTTGTTACCCCTGTAATTCAACTAAGGATATCTTGCTTGTACTATTAATTTATCTGCTAGTGTTGTGCACTTCTGTAAGTACCGAATTCACAATTCCTAAAACTGTATGTGATTTTTGTTTGTGAACTTAGCGACTAAGTCGTTGAAGTGCCATATCAATAAATACATTAATTAATTTGGGTAAATTAGGTATTGCAGTTTTGTATGACACTGATAATTACACACTAATAATTTTCCCATTTATTTTTTTCCTCTACTTTTATAGCCGTCCATATTCATACTCAAATGACATTTTCCTCAAGCAAACAAGTAATCTTAAAAAGAGAAAAGACAAAATATTTACTCATCAAAAAAAAAAGGTCAGCTTTTTGGAAAAAATGACAATGAATATTTTTAAGTATAAGCTTTTTGATGTGTAACATCTAACATCTAGTGATTTCGTGAAAAGGGACGGAAGTGTGTAACGGAAGCTAGGGAAGCGCGCGCTTTGAATTTTGAATTGACTAATGAACGCGCGTGGTGCTGGAGTTGGCCGTCTGGTACCAACCCATTTTTCGAGAGGTTGTAAACAGAATGATGATAGAAATAAAGAAAGAAAGAAAAATATTTTATTTGGGACACGCATAGGAAATACAAACAGTAAATAATAATAAAAATAAATAATAAATAAATAATAATAATAATAACATAAAAGGAGCATTTAAAAACTAACAGAATAATAACGAATAATGATGATGAATATTGTATACATAAATATCATAAACGCATCAGCCAAGATGTCAGATGTTACACATCATAGCTGACTACTGAACTACTGACTACTGCAAGGCTCACTCATTTTTTTATTTTATACAACCCGTGCCCACCCTATCGGCAAAAATGACAAAATTCAATACAAATTTTCATCCCATTTAACCCCTTTAGGGATTCCATTTTCAAAATCCTTTCCTTAGTGCTCATTTTCGTTATAAAAGGAATTCTTGTGCAAAATTTCATGTGAGGTGTAGTATCATATGCATGTACTTTGTAGGTAAGATAAGATACGTAGTACGTATATGTAGATAAGATAGAATATATTGGATTAGTTTAAGATGAGTGGTAATAAATGGTAATCAATAATACTAGTTCCCTACATGGCGACCCTGCCGCGATTTCTGTCTTAGTCTAGTGTTACGGCTCCAAAACATGTGAAAAATAATAATTCAATTCGGAAAAATCGGTACAAAATAATGATGTGTTGATCTAACGTGGAAACTTCTAGACCCAGCGGTTTAGGCTGTGCGTTGTCTGTTAGGGGATTTAAGATTTTTAAGAAGTAGAAAATGTAAGACCAACTTATGGTTCCTCAGTAAACCATGCAACCCATTATAGCGGTGTGTTCCGTTGGTTTGGTACGTACTGGAGTTAACTGATATTATCTACTGTGTCACGGTCGGTGACAGTTTGTTACTCATTCTTACTGTGCTTGATGCGTACATCCATTTATTTACAACTTTCCCGTTTGCATGAGATACGATGTGAAAATAGTTAATGCTGTGACGAAATTGTGATCGAGGTAGTAATGCGGGGCTGTCGACGTATATAAAGTACACCAGTCACTCGGGGTCTTCTTACTTATCATCACGCTGATTCAAATCAAATCAAATTATTTTGTTTCACAAACCTACATGAGCACTTATGAAACGTTAGAAGCTAGGTGCACGGTTCCAATAGGGATGATGCCTGGGTAAAAAAAAGAAATTCTAATTAGTCCGTCAGTCAGATAATAAAAATATATTAGACACGTATTTTTTGCTTTATTATATTAATAAAAAATTACTTAGAGAGACCGTAATCTTTAAAAAGAAAAAATACGGGTCCAATATTATTTAATAATCCCCATGACGGACTAGAAAAAAACTTGCAAATGGAAAAATGCAGACATTTTTCTAAGATAATTAGTAAATATTTCTTCTGTGTTCAATTAAACTTTTGTAATTTTGTAGTCCTGTTTTCATAGTGCACCTTCGCCTTTGTTTTTTTTTTCATTATTATATATTTTTTTAGATTTTACGAATTTCTTGGCGACCTCTTAGCGCTAAATAGCGTCTAATGAATAAGAATTTTGCTAATCAATTGATTAAAATTTAAGATGCGCTTATAAATAAGACTGTAAATGTCTACAATTTAGAACCGTTGCCTTTAGTTCGACTATGAGTGGGATGTTTTATATAATCTATTGTTTCATGGTCGATGACAGTGTTTGTCTCTTTGTAAATGTACTTAATGGTAGTTTGACTTGCTCCAAATGTACATGACGATTATTTAGTCATAATACCGTGAGAAGGGAACAAAGAATATGGCCGCGCGCACTTTGGACACGAATTTGTATCGTATGTAAACGTATGATCGCGGTCGTACTTATTGAGTGCGCACACTGAATACGTTTTTCTCCGTCAAATAGGTAGTGTTCTGGTGATATAGCATTGAAAGTACGAAAAATCCCAACAAGTTCGGATTGTTTTCGGACTTCTTCTTTTTTACGTGTGGTTAGTGAGGTGTCAGAGTTTTAAAGCCGCCCAAGGGCCATGGCTTCACATGCCGTCGAGAAATATCTCTCACGCATGCCGGTTTCCTCACGATGTTTTCCTTCACCGTTTTTGAAGCAAGTGATAATTATACAATACGCACATGAATCCGAAAAGTCAGAGGTGCGTGCCTTGGGTTCGATTAAATTAATTAAATTAAATTAACCTATGACTTGGCAGTCCGTCGGTCACACCACTAGGCTATCATTGCGCGATTTTCGGACGTCGGAGAACTATACGTACGACTAACTCGCAGTCAGTCTGCGCGCTCCCTTAGTACTTGGAAGGTCGGGAGCGTTCGTGCGTGTTCGGATGTATTCGGACGAAATCTCGTCCTGCGCACGGCGCATAAGAGGAAATCTGAAAGGGACACCGGCGACTAAAAAGTTGTGCGGAAATCGGCTGTCATGGTATGGGGCATGTGATGCGGAGGAATGAGGAGAATGTCGTGAGGAAAGTTTTGAATATGAATGTGGATGGCAATAAGAGTAGGGGAAGACCGGAGAAACGATGGATGGACTGTGTGGAAGATGATGTGGATAGAAAGGGGGGGACTACCGAGATGACGACTGATAGAGAAGTGTGGAAGAAAGGGACATGTTGCGCGACCACAAATATATTGGGGTGAGGGCAGGAGAATTATGAATATCGTGAGATTACTGTCCTCATTCTAATTCCCTTGCTGATCTTTTTTTAACCGACTTCCAAAAAGGAGGAGGTTATATGTTCGACGCGTATGTTGCTTTGATGAAGTTCTTTATAGCGCGTTGCGAAAGGGGGCTAGACGGAAAAAATTAAGACCAAAAGTTGTAACGACACTTTTTGCTATAGTTGTAAGCCGTGCGGCGTGCGCATGTTTCTCTGTCTGTCTGTCTCTCTCTCTCTCTCTCTCTCTCTCTGAACTTCGTTCCATCCGGGTGTCCCTTGACACCTCTCAAGTTTTTTTTTAATGTATATCCGCCGATTTCTCCGTCAATTGTGGACCGATAATGAAAATTCTTTTTTTGTATGAAAGGGTATGCTCCCGGATTGGTCCCATATAAATTGTATTAACTTTGCTTGGATAGTTTTTCAGTAAGCTTCAATAATACGTATTTTTCCCACTTAGTATATATGGATGATATGATGATAACTTCCTGTGACTGTTATTTACATAGCAGGTACTGGTATTCGAATTTGTGTGGGGTAGGTACCACAACTATAAAGTAAAAAATAAAAAGTTTTTACAAAAAAAAAACAACCGACTTCCGATTCCGTTTTTTGCCACCGACTTCCGAAATCATAGTTATTTTTCACTTTGTAGTGTACTTTTTCGGAAGTCGGTTGTTTTTTTTTGTAAAAAGTTTTTAAATAAATGTGTTACATGTACCGATCAGGGACTTGATCCGGCTTTTAAACCTTTGTTCTTGAAATATATGATTCTTGATCATGAATCCAGATTAGAAAACAGATCACAGATCATCTGATACTAACCTTGCTCCAATCTAGTTTGAAATTGATAATGCATTCGTGACTGATCATCGTCTATAATTTTAGAATATAACGATTCTACAAAACTGAGCATTGGTCATAATTTTTGTATCAAGGAAAAAATATATACCTGATTATTAGTTAATTTATTTATTATTTGTAAGATTTTTTATTATTATTATTATTTTTTTTTTTTTTTTACGTTGCTCTTCTTGTATCGTGGGTGCGTTTACACACATAGAAACTCACATACACTAACACCCATTATATAACATTAACGATAACATTACGCCTGCCTATAAAATTATCCCACGTAAAATGGGCCTTGTCGTTAGCACTAGGCCTCGACTGCTCTTTAACTTAGATTTGGGACTAACTTGCTACCGAAAAGCTTGAAAATCGTTGTGGAAATACGACTCGCTTTGTAAGCGATTTTCACTTTTCTAGTCCTTCAGGTGGTCCAACGCTCAGCCGACTATTCCGTAAATACCTCACCGTGAATGGCGTTCATTAATTACGTGAGGCGATTTTAAGACCCCCCTCCCCCCTTGGTGAGATGTCGTGAGATTTAATTCGACCCCCGCTTACACAAAAAATACGCGTTTTGAAAAATCTCACGTGAGGAGATTTTTACAAAACGCGTATTTTTTGTGTGTGATTTTTTTTTATCTGTGATTGATTGCGTTGGATTTATACAAAAAAAATAATAAAAAAATTGATTAATTAATTATTTTTTATATATCAGAGTTAATCTTTTGTTTTTGTCTAGGGTTTACCCTCCTAGGCCTCCCCCAAGCATCGCCACTTCGACCGATTCTGTGCGTCTCGCATCCTTCGGATTCCTGCAGCCTCCACAAGGTTAACGGTCCATTTTGTGGAAGGCCTTCCGGTACGCGGTCGCCACTCCAGATCCTTTACCCGGCACGGTTGACCCAGTTTCCTCGAATCTTTACACACCGAGACTCTTCCGTGCCTCGGAAAGCACGTTAAGCCGTTGGTTCCGGTTGTCATTCGTGGATCTTTGACAGTCGTTAAGAGTTGTCAGAAGCCCGAAAGTCTGACACCAGTCTTACCCAGTCACTAGGTTGTGTACGTCAGATAGGCAGTCGCTACATGTAAAATACTGGTATTCAGCTACATCCGGTTAGACTGGAAGCCCACCCTAATATCGTTGGGAAAAGGCTAGGCAGATTGATTGCGGAAAAAAAAACGTAATATTTTCCGAGACCTCCCGTTCCCTTACCTGAGATTGGTCAAGATACAGCTTAACCCGTCCCCTAAACGCCTCACGTAATGAACGGCCCCAAACTTAGGTGAAGTGAGCTTGAGGGAAGCTAGGGATTGTCAGTCTTTTGACAGCTCAATAGGCCGGCTAAGACCGCTTTTAAGAGCACCTATACAACGAGACAGTCCCTGTTTTATGTGCATGAATTATACTGGGCAAGCTTTTGTTTAATTGTGAGCGAACTGTAACTGATTTCATCCATTGTTTTACGGTTGACGACAGTTTTTGTCTGGTTTATAACTGTACTTGATGAGTCGAGTTGACTCGTCCTAAATGTGCAGCAAACGTGAATGGGGCATGGGGCCCGGTAAAGACTGTCAATGTTTTGATTATTTTGAATGACTTTTTCATAGGATTTTAGGAGTAATTGGATGTTGTCGGTATTTCTGTCACGTAAGGCACAATATTCTTCATCATTGTGCCTGCCGATCGATTTATTATTCTTCGACTTGATTCTATTTTCAGCTAAAATACAATAAACGACGTATATTTAGTAACTTAATCCGCTCAACAGTTCTTAAAGACGTAAAAAAAAAAAAATTGCTCTCTACCTATATAAAAATATATATGTGGGTATTACCCCTATTTGTATCCGTCTCTGTTTGTTACGGGAATGGTAGGTATCAACACGTTGGAACTGAGACGCAAGTGTGCGCTTTTGATGCACTACTACTTATTGCTCAATAACAAGATCGATGACGTGACTACTCTAGCTCGCTGTTCATTGTTTGCTCCGGACCGGCTGCGGCGGTCGCGCGCCTGTGCCTCGCGGTGCCTGTTCGCGGCTCCGCCAGTGCGTACCCATACTGCTCGATATGCTCCCACAACCCAGGCGATCAATCTGCTGAACGCCCTGATTGCTCAGGAGCCCGATGTTGACATATTTATGTATAGCAGTATATCTATGTTAAATGTTTGCATGAAGTTTTTTACGTAAATGTTGTTGTTGGCTTGCTGCGCGCTTTGGTGTTTACTGTAAGTGCAGCAAGCAATTGTTATATAAATAAATAAAGAACCCTGTAAGAAACCGAAACGTGTTTCACCTCTCAACGAGGCATCCTCAGGATGGCGATTGACTTGTTGCGAACCCGGACCCGACGTGTGGACACGTCAAGCGTCGAGAGCAGAGTCAACGTGTCGATTTCTTACAGGGTTCTTTATGAGTCTTTAAGAACAGTTAAGCGGATTAGGTTACTAGATATACGTCGTCTATTGTATTTTATCATGGATTTCCGCAAAGACACGCCTGAATCAATTAACTATCTATTTTCAGCTATCAAGAGATTTCTTCGTTAAAAAATAAAGGAATATTTTCGCGAATAATTTTTTCCGTAAGCTAAAGCAGTTCTCCTAAGAGGTCGGACTTACGCAACCTCACCCTACTTTCATACCACTGGCCGTATTTTTTCTGCACCTGTATGTACAGTCTCCCAAAACGGGCACACTTCAACGCTTCCAAACATTTTAGCTTGAAAAAAAAACGAAAACCCTACTAAAACAAAAAAAGTCAACTAAAAAGGTATAAACAAGACATCACAGACAAAGTTCGGACTCACACGTGTTAGGGCATAACGTGTGTCACGTGTGTGTTGCGGCAGCCCCAGCGCCATCCTGGCCGCGTGCGCCGGCCGATGGGACTCTGTACTGATGGCGCACTGGATAGGCCTTCACACGAGAGCAAGCACCTGACCACTTAACCTGTACTCTTACTAACACTAGGTTAAGAACATTGTTACTAACAAATTTATGGACAAAGTCTGAAATAAATTATTATTATTATTATTATTATAAATCGTACAGATTATGTGTAGTATCGTAGTTTGGTTTTAGTTTTTCTAACATTTGTTTTATTAAATTATTTTGGGGTTATAATATACAGGTTGGCAGGGACATCGACGCGAAAACTGTTACCATGGATTCAGTACATGATTCTGCAACCCTGCGTTAAAATTTTTCGTCGGTTATAAAAAAAAAATCTGTTGTGCCATAGATTTTGACCGCGTTGATATTGCAGTTTTCTATAAAACAGCGTATATATTTTTGAAATGTGCTAATTAAGCCTTTTCATAATAATATGATATCCAACATGGCAACACAATTTTTTTTTTGTTCATTGCTTTTTGTCCTCTAGAGGGCGCACTAATTGGTATAACCTACTTGCTTTACCCGCCCCGACTTCGCACGGGTAGCTTTAAACCCTACCATCCTACCTACCTTACTTACCCTACCTACCCTACCTACCCTACCTACCCTACCCTAATTTTCTCACCGTTTAAACCTTCCCTGGACTATGGCAAACATTTCAAAACTAAAATCGGTTAAATCGGCCCAGCCGTTCTTGAGTTTTAAAATTACTACGAAAAGTGGCATTGATTTTTATAAATATAGATAACAAGGGGACGATTAAGACGCTTCCAACGATCATTTGCCAAATTATGATGAGCAGTTTAAAAGTTATGAGGGAACAGAAAAACATACGTACATACATACCGGTCAAAATCATAACCCTCCTTTTTACTTCGCCGTAGTCGGGTAATAAAGAATCACTTCAACAAACTCCCCCAAAACACACTTGTACCCTCTATAAGCTATAAGATTAAACTATCATAAACATCTTAAATTCTTAACTTAACTCCATGATAGTAATTCTTTGTTGATACCAAGCCGGTTTACACCGGTTTACCTTCGACTGGCGTCCTTTAACTTTATCAACTAAAATATTGATCTGAGGTGTTGAATTATTTAATTAATTTGGTATTTGATGTTTCGAGTGATCGGCATTGAATAATCTTCGTAATCTGTTTGTAAATAAGTTTTTGAATAATGAGTTCTTCGTTAGACAACGATCTCCGTAAGGCATTTTGGAATAGCAAAACTACTCGTAAGTACGTATTCTTAAAGTGCTGATAGACTTGAGCATTCACTTGTAACAGATCATCAAGCATTCGCTGTTTTTAAATTTGTTGAACTGAACAACTCTCTTGTTAAAAGTTAGCAGTTCCCCTTAGCTCAATGAGATATTCTATATGGGGATATAGAATATCTCATTGAGATATGGGAAACTGCAGCAAAATCAAACGTCCAAGAAATACAAGTTCTGCAAAATAAAGCAATAAAAACACTTTTTAACTATGACTACTTAACACCAACCACCAAAATTTACAATGATACAAAAATACTTAAAATTAGCCAATTATACATACTTAAAACATGCACTCTAATACATAAAATCATAACACAAGGTAAGCATTCACAATTAAACTTTAAAAAGAAAACTTACACATACAACGCTAGACGACGAGACAAACTAGAATTAAGGCCACCCAGGACTAACTATGGAAGAAAAAATATACTGTACGAGGGAGCAAAACTGTATAATCAACTACCTGATGATGTAACCAATAGTGACACCATGTATACATTTAAAAAAACCCTAGAAGAACACGTTAGAAAACAACACTAACAATACCGATTGTCACCTTTATCTCTTAATTCTCATAGTGTGAACACAGAGAATCGCACTTACTTTTATTTTTTATCTTACTTTTCTCAATATGTTAAGTGAACTGTAATGTTCTTTTTTTTTTGGGAAATAAATGTCTTTAAACCGAACAACGAACAGAGCCAAGCATAGAGCAAAACCTCGCTTCGAAAATTTTTACGATCATTCTAGCGACCGCTCTAGTCAATGTCGCTCGTCAAAAAATATTCCTCACGAAGATGGAAATGGAACAATGACAGAATAGCTCGGCTCGGCAAAAAGCTCGAAGCAAACTACAAAGCAAGTGAATGCTCAAGTCTATCAGCACTTTTACTTTGTTTGATCTCATAGGCCAGTATTAATGTCGAAGTCAAAGTCCTTTATTTCAAATAGGCACTTAACGTCTAAATTTATATGGAAATAGAATTGTTTCTAGTTGCCCCTACAAGGTAGTTTCGTATGGAGAAGAATGGGCTAGAAACTCCGATAACAGAACCTAACTCGACTCAAGCATGTAATGCTTGAGTCGAGTAGAACTTCTTAGTTTCAACCAATCAAATGGCTCTAAACTAGTTTTGTTAGAATTTTGTGCTCATATGAGCGTTTATTTTGAAAGTCGGCAACGTCGCAAATAGATGTCAAATATTTCCCTGTTTTGATTAATTTGGCAATATTCCTGTTTGGAAATAAGAAATGTAACTAGAATATTAATAATGAATTTGATTGATTTTGATGCTGTAACCGTTTCAGGTGTAAAAAAGGCATTTGGAAAGTTTCCAAATACTTTTTTTTACATCTAAAACTAAATATTCGGTGTTACGATATTAATTATTGCATTTCATAATCAATATTTAGTTCACTAGTTAGCCACATTTCATATTTCCATACAGTAATATTGCCAACATCATGAAAACAGGTAAATATTTGACAGGTATTTGCGACGTTGCCAATTTTCAGAATAAACGCTCTTAAGAGCGCAAAACACTTACAAAACTAGTTTAGAGAGTAGAGATAAACTATTTTTAAGGTTTTTCACGTAAATAACATCACGCCTGTTCCCCAAGGAGCTAAGCAGAGGTGCACCCACAATTCACCAGTTGGGTTGTACTTCTTGGTCTAAATAAGATGATCTAAGCTTCCAGACGGATTTTATAATATACTCGTATGTTTAAAGAAACATTTAGTTGAGCTCCACCCGTAATATGTGTTGTATTTTCCTCAATGCGTTTTGTTATACCTAAAGCATGTCTCTAGAAACATGTTTAAAATCCTTGATGGGTCTAATCAAGTTATTTTGGGCCTGTATTCTAGAACGCTTTGTAATATGAGTTTAGTTAGTAAACAAATTAGTTTCGAGTGTGTCTATCGTTTAAAAATATGGGAATACATTTTCAAAAATCCCCGCGTCCCTGAACTTCGTTATACAAGGATAAACAATTAAAAATTTAAATACCCCCGGCACAAACATTTCCTGATTTCTCTTTCCTTCTCCATCACCAGACCCTGTTCACCACCTATCTATAACCTATTCATTAAGACCATTCCAATGAGCCCAAACACTATACGTGTGCGTTGGGTATCCTGCAAATACCAGGTGATACTGCAGCATTCGTTCAAGGTTACTATGTTCTTCTAATATAAAGAAGAAAAATAAATAATAAATAGAAGTAACAGAAGAATACCAAATTTCAAATCGATCAGACCTGTGGAGCCCTGTGTGTCCTGTGGCTCACATCCCTTCATAAACTAGAAAAGAGCTGATAATTTTCAAACCGCTGACCAGTTTTTGTTGAATCAAAGCTACGAACACTCGCGATCAAAACACCTTTAAAACAAATCAAAAACACATTCGGTTCAGCCGTTTGGGAGCTACGATGGCGCAGACAGACGCACAGATACACACGTTAAACTTATAACACCCCTCTTTTTCCGTCGGGGGTTAAAAATGAATTATTCTATGCAATAAAAAATTCCATGCTTCTAGACCCAGCAGTTTGGACTGTGCGTTATGTGCCAGTGAATTTAAGATTTTTGCTAGTTAGAAAAATACCTTTGAAACTTGTCCCATCAAACCTATTAATCTACTCATGTCTCTAAAAGTCTCGTTAAACCATTTTTTCTTTCTTTCCAGGACCCAAACACGACAAGAAGGTGGTCTGCTACATAGCCTCCTGGGCGGTATACCGACCAGACCCCGGCAAGTATACCCTCGAAGACCTGGAGCCATCGCTGTGCACCCATCTTGTGTACTCCTTCGCGGGGCTGAACGAGACTTCGAATACTATTAGGAGTCTTGGTACGTATATTTTTCAATCTCTACGAAATTTATTTTTTCTTTCTTCTTTCTTTATCTTATTTCTTCTTTCTTTCTTTCTTCTTTCTTCTTTCTTCTTTCTTTCTTCTTTCTTTCTTCTTTCTTTCTTCTTCCTTTCTTCTTTCTTTCTTCCTTCTTTCTTTTTTTTCTTTCTTTCTTCCATAGTTCTAGGTAACCAGTTCACATTAGCCACGCAAACCCATAGTCAATATCTTTGTGGTCATATCCTGTACAATAGTTCTTCACCAACTGGGGATTGTCCTTGGGCACACTTGCATAGTGCGTACGGGGATAATCGTCGGTTGGTGCCCATGCTTCATTTAATTAAAAACGTCTTAACGTCCTCTGCGAGTTGGCTTCGGCCACTCGTACGGCCTTCCAAAGGTCCGTAACCCCAGGTTCCCAAGAAATGTCAAGGACATTTTAAATAATACTTAATCTATAAATACATAGTACTAATAAATCATTTATTTTCATAAAACACGGTTTCTATAATCACACACATACACTTACAAATACACACCAACGCTCTCACCCTCGGTTCCACACTACATCATTACATACAAACTTTTAGTGTTTTTATTTTTTTATTTAAAGGCTTCCTTAGAGTCTGGAACAAAATTGTTTTCCACGTATTTTGTGTTAGGCGTTGATAGCTGCGCCACAGTATTATACTTTTACATCAATATTCGTGTCTTTTGTTTCAGTTATACCAAAATTGTTCCTAATAAACATTTTTAATTTTTTTACAATGGTGTGAAATAAAATTAGAATGGCACAAACATGCAATAGCATGCAATAGTATTATAACGCCTAGATACTGAGCTTAATGTAGCGTTTCAGTTTTTGCTTCAACATAATAACTTATAATCAGCCTTTCAAAGCTGTACCTAAATGTCAAGAACCACATTAATTTTGTCATACCAATATCGGGTGTTCAAGGATATTGATATTGATTGATAGTTTTATTCAACAGATTACTAAATGTGGGTTGCACTTTAAGTAGGTATACAAAGTATTCCTACTTTTCCATCCAACCAGACTAAATACACAATTCATATCTAATTATTATTGGCTTCGATCAATAGTGCAACGGGGAGAGTTCGAACTTATCATCTCACGTAAGTTAATTGATTCAGGCAGGCGTAGATACATATATTTAGTAACCTATTCAGCTTAACTATTCCTAAAGAGTCATAAAAAAACCTGTCTTATATCAAATGTGGCTAACTAACTAAAATATTGATTATATAATTATGAAATGTAATAATTAATATCGTAACACCGAATATTTAGTTTTAGATGTAATAAAAGTACAACGGGGACAACATCAAATTCAATGTTATAATTTCAATTCATTATTAGGAGCCGCTCCTGTCCGTAATATTCTAGTTAGCCACATTTCATATTTCCATACAGTAATATTGCCAAATTAATCAAAACAGCGAAATACTCGACATCTATTTGCGACGTTGCCCACTTTCACAATAAACGCTCATATCTTTAAAAAAGTTTATAAATAAAGGTGTTATTGTCGCAGTGATACAAGAAAAAGAAAAAAAAGAAAAATTTGTGAGAAACATGACACAAAGAAAGAAAAAAAAACAAATTGTGCCAAAATATACGTCACATCCACGCAAAACGGCCAACGCTCAGCGTAATGCTGCGACCCTATGAGATTGTGATTTCAATTTGAACAAGAATTTGGATTTAAGTATTTTACGCACAAACTTACCTGCAATAGTAATGCTAAGCGCAATTCAATTTCTACATGCAATGCGTGAGTTGAATGTTCCCGTGTTACTCGCGTGCATTTCGACAAATTATCCTCTAATCGTTGTGTAATTTCTTAGCTTTCTTTACGGTAATGTCAGCCGTAAATAACTGTTTAGATTTTATGATAGAACTAGAAAACCCAACAGACGTTGCCCTGTCCAAATTCCAATAATTCATACAAAATTCTCATAGAAAATGCGCCATTGATATTTTTATAGTACCTGATTGGAACTATACGAATATTTTCAAACAAAACCAAATCTCTCGCCTCGCGTCCCGCCGTTATCAATTTATGCATAATTTGATAACGGCGGGACTGAAATAAAATGATGTTCGTTGGTAAGCACCAACGAACATTATTTCATTAACCGACTTCCAAAGAGGAGGAGGTTATATGTTCGTCGCGTATGTATTTTTTCTTTCTTCTTCTATATATATGTCCGCCGATTTCTACGTCAATGGTAGACTGATTTGGAAAACTATTTTTTTGTATGAAAGGGTATGCTCTCAAGTTGGTCCCATATAAATTTTATTAACTTTGCTTGGACGTTTTTTGAGTAAGCTTCAATAATACGTATTTTTCCCACTTCGTATATGTGGATGATATGATGATAACTTCCTGTCACTGTTATTTACATAGCAGGTACTGGTATTCGAATTTTTGTGGGGTAGGTAGCACAACTAAAAAGTGAAAAATAAAAACTTTTTACAAAAAAAAAACAACCGACTTCCGAAAAAAACACTACAAAGTGAAAAATAACTTTAATTTTGGAAGTCGGTGGTAAAAAACTAAAATTCAAAACCAAAGACACCGACTTCCGAAATTAAAGTTATTTTTCACTATGTAGTGTTTTTTTTTCGAAGTCGGTTGTTTTTAATAGATAGATTACTAATACTATACTAGATTATTAGATTAGATACTAATGTTATAAGTTTGTTTGTTTGTTTGTGCCTATGTACGGGGTAATCTCCGAAACTATCAGTCGGATTTGAAAAATTATTTTTGCATTGGATAGTCCAATTATTGAGGAAGATTATAGGCTCGCAAACGAAGTGGCGGGCAAAGGCTAGTTGTAAATATTGTAATAGAGAACTTTTACCTTATGTTAAACAAAGATAACAGGAATAAGCGGTTGTCAAGAGTCTTTTCTGATCAAGAGACATTTTGAAGACTGTCACACACTTCTTGTGTCCTATTCTAGTGATGGTTTACAAAAACCGGCTATGTGCGACCGACTCGCACACGAATGGTACTACCATACAATATTTAACACAATTTTTTTTTGCCAGTCTAAATCCTTAACGGATAAAGTGCCGCTAGCATAGTAGCAAATTAAAGTGGCTGAAAGTTAGGTTAGGTTAGAACTGTCAACACACAAATAATAGTGACTCAGTGACAATGACAATGCAGTGCTTACGACACTCAGCCAGCCAGAAGCAGCGCTACTATTATGCCGCAGAAAGCGGCACTTTATCCAATAGGGATAGAATGCCGCTAGCGGCACTCTATACTTAATTTTTAACCTTATTTTTATTATTTATTGTTATAGCGGCAATAGAAATACACAATCTGTGAAAATTACGGTTACCTATTACGGTTCATGAGATACAGCCCGCTGGCAGACAGACGGACAGTGGAGGCTGAGTAATAGGGTTCTGTTTGGCACCCTTTTTTTTTTTTTTTTGGATGGGATATCATCAAATGACTCCTCCCGCTCTGGGCGGAGCGAGAGGGAGTGTCAGTCTTTTACTAACTAAAACCCACCCGTTTTCCTTCCGTTGCCTGTGTGCCGGGGCCGCGATATCCCTTTCGGACAAACTCGCAACCCTGGCAGGCATTGGCCCTTACGGACCCCGTCAGTTGGTGCTGACATCTCTTTGAGGCGCGCGTGGAACACAACGCGCCGTCGACCCGGGCCTGGTCCTAATCGGACGGCGAGCTACCCATTGCCCACCGTCCGCAAGCCCGCGCCTACGGTGGCCGGAAGTCGGCTCTGTTTGGCACCCTTGGGAAACGGAAATCTAAAAATACTTACCACCATCATCTCCCTCTTTAGATCCCTGGCAAGACCTTGAAACAGACTACGGTAAGGCTGGCTACAAACGTCTCGTCAACCTAAAACAGAAGTACCCTCATCTGAAGGTGACCCTGGCCATCGGGGGGTGGAACGAGGGGTCCCCTCGGTACTCCAGCATGGCCAGCAAGCCGGAGACGAGAGACGTTTTTATCAAGAGCGTTATGCTGATGATGAAGTGAGTACCAACCATTCCATTTACTGAATAAAAAACATTTTACAAAAAAAAAACAACCGACTTCCGAAAAAAAAACACTACAAAGAGAAAAATAACTTTAATTTCGGAAGTCGGTGTCTTTGGTTTTGAATTTTCGTTTTTTGCCACCGACTTCCGAAATTAAAGTTATTTTTCTCTTTGTAGTTTTTTTTTCGGAAGTCGGTTGTTTTTTTTTTGTAAAAAGTTTTTATTTTTCACTTTTTAGTTGTGGTGCCTACCCCACAAAAATTCGATTACCAGTACCTGCTATGTAAATAACAGTCACAGGAAGTTATCATATATCATCCACATATACTAAGTGGGAAAAATACGTATTATTGAAGCTTCAGTAACTGCAAAGTTAATAAAATTTATATGGGACCAATTCGGGAGCATACCCTTTCATACAAAAAAATATATTTCAGAATCGGTCCACAATTGACGGAGAATACGACGGACATACATAAACATACTCGTCGAACATTTAACCTTCTCCTTTTTGGAAGTCGGTTAAAAATAGCACATTGATTAAATTTCGGTCAGCGAAATATGTCATTCTGGTTTATCTTATCAATTTACTGCGAAACCTAAATGTGACAGGAAAGAATCGAGTTAATAACATTTATTTTTAAATTATTATCACTGAAGTTCAAAGCCACGAAAATGTAATAAAAACAACTGTTATCACTTGGTATTGCAATTACAGTCAAAACAATGAGTCACTAGTCCTACCTAGTATTAGTAAAACGCAAAAAGGGAGTCACCAACTCGCAATGAATAAGCACTGAGTGAGTTAGAGGATCTTGTGGCTAAGTAACAGCCTAAGTAACAGTAATAACAGCCGGGTCCGTGGATGGGTGACCATCTTTACATACCGAGACTCCTCCGTAGCTCGGAAAGCACGTTAAGCCGTTGCTCCCGGCTGTCATTCGTGAATCTTTGACAGTCGTTACGGATCGTCAGAAGCCCAAAAGTCTGACAACCAGTCCAAGGAGTATCGTATTACCCAGTTACTGGATTGTGGAGGTCAGATAGGCAGTCGCTACATGTAAAATACTGGTATTCAGCTGCATCCGGTTAAGCCGGGTAACCATTATAGTTGAGAAAAGGCTAGGTAGATGATAATACTGGTGTAGTACCAGGCAAAAAGGCCATTTTAGCTTTACGATTATTCTAGTATAGAGGTATGAGGAACAGGGTGTAAAGTTCACTCATCCTCTATAGAAAAGGGAGGATCCTCCGACCAGACGGGTGTTGTGTCTGGTGGGCACCCTTCGATTGATGTCGGGATCTTGTATATAATATATGCTAGTCGTCGGGACGTTGTTATGCTAGTCGCGCGGTAAACTTCGCCTGCGCGATGCAGGATTTTGCGTGACGTCAGTATGATGCGTAATTCGTATGTGGCGGTTTAGATGTCGCCACACTAGTTTCACAGGTATCTTTAGGTTGTGATGATCAGGTACGTAGTGTAGTTTTTAAAAGAAAGGAAAGAAGAGGAAGACATCTCTGCTTCTATTCTCCTTCTGTGTCAGTGAACTAAGCTGTAGGTGTAGTGTAAGTTTTTTTTTTTTTTTTTTACTTGTAAACGCTGTCCCTCTCCTGGGCAACGGCCTCCCTCCACTCCTTCCATCAATCGCGAGCCCGCGCGTCCTCCTTCCAGTTTTGACGGAACCTATCCAGCTCGTCCCGCCATCTCCTACGTGGCCTGCCGCGACCCCGCCTCACTGTCTCAGGGCACCAGTTCTGTGCTATTTGGGCCCACAGTTAACACATACGGGCCCACGAAAATATTATGTAAATTAAAAATTTGATCGTCTATTTCAGTAACTACAAGTTTGACGGTCTCGATTTGGACTGGGAGTATCCCACGAAGAGGGATGGCAAGCCCTTTGATCGAGAAAACTTTGTTCTCCTTGTAAAGGTATGTGGTCTCTGTTCTAACTTTTATCGAAAGTAACTGGCTCTCCGGGCTGTTCCACGAAATAACCAGCTATCTAATTACGTAACACATTTTCGCAAACGATTACGACCAATCTGTTTCATTTTGACAGTTCAACAACATTCCTTGCGTTATTTACGTTGTTGAGCAGATTTTGTTTTGGAACTTATGAAGCACTGGATTAGCAATCTGTTTCAAAATGATTCAGATTCTGATTGGTCGTGTATTAGGGCTGTCCAGTAGATTCGGCTCCGGTAATCCATACTAGTTATTGGCACGTCAGAGGGAAACCTACATTCTTCGTAAAAGTAGATAAATGTTGGTTACTCGTTGTACTGTTTTGACTCATTTGAAATTGCAACTTCAGTATGCCTATTATTTTAGGAATGAACAGGGTTATAATAAAACACGGCCTCACTCCTGAGCAGAATAAGAGGCCGCCACTATAGCAACCTGAGCTGACTGTGGTGGCAGATACTTCCTCCGCCAAAGTAAGGCAATTTGTGAGAAGACTTATACCCTAGTTTCCATTTCTCATTGTCTAGGTGGGTGGTCTTCTCATTCACACGTCATGAGTTTTAACTTACTGTGCAAACCTGTTGCTAACAATTTATGGATCTCTTAGTAGTCCGAATTAAAATGATTTTATTTTTTATTTATTTATAATAATATAATAATCTTTTATTTTTTTATAATTTGATTGGCTTATACTCTCATTACTGGTCTGTCCAAACTCATCTGTCACCTTAACTTCCATGACACGAAATCACGTTGGTACTCAAAAAGTTCCTCAAAACTTTTATATACTTGGGGAGCTTTATAGTCTCATAGGAGTTTTATAGGAGGAGCTTTTGGCAAAGTAATAGCAGCAGGTTAAGCTATGCTTGCCAGGGTTGGTTTGTGGATGGGTGACCATCTTTCCATACCGAGACTCCTCCGTGCCTCGGAAAGCACGTTAAGCCGTTGGTCCCGGCTGTCATTCGTGGATCTTTGACAGTCGTTACTGGTCGTCAGAAGTCCGAAAGTCTGATAACTAGTCTTACCAAGAGGTTATCGTATTACCCAGTTACTGGGTTGTGGAGGTCAGATAGGCAATCGCTCCATGTAAAAAACTGGTATTCATCTGCATCCGGTTAGACTGGAAGCCGACTCCAACATAGTTGGGAAAAGACTAGGCAGATTGATTGAGACCTTTATAAATAACTCTATCTTTTTCTTCCAGGAACTAAGTGAAGCCTTCGAACCTTACGGCTACATCCTCACAGCAGCTCTCGGAGCCGGCAAGACCACGATGGAGACAGCATACGACCTGGCCAAGCTCAGCAGATACCTGGACCTCATCCATATGATGTGCTACGACTACCATGGAACCTGGGACGGGGTGCTAGGGGCTAATGCTCCAATGAAGGGAATTAATGATAATGATACGTTGAGTGTGGTGAGTAGAAGCTCAGATATACTCGTATGTAAAAAGATCAATGGTGAAGAGTCTATTAAAGACACTGATGCAGTATAATTCCCTGAAGGTATAGACCCCCTTGAAGATGAACATTTGATAGGATATACAGTAAATTACCTTAAGCTTAGCATCTAAACTGATGGCGCAAAAGATTCATATACTTCCAACATTATACTGGTTGCTTGATGTTCTTTCGGCTGCAGTAGATGCTACAGTAGAAGCAAACAAGAATATTTTTGATCTATTAATCATGTCCTTTCTTAAAACCGATGTGTATACTTAGAATCTACTTATATCAATCTTGATTTGTGATTTGCCCTTTTTTACACTTTGGCTAAGACTGGAAAAGCCATAGTTACAAAAGTTAGGATTGCAGCACGCACATAGCTCTGGCTCCACAAGCAGTCTTCTCATATCTTCAAACCCAAGGAGCTTAAGATATTTAAATTTATATTCTTATGTTTCCTTTCTTTCCTCCCCAGGAATGGACAGTAGAATACCTCCTCTCCCACGGCGTCAGTCCCTACAAGATGATCCTAGGTCTGCCTATGTACGGCCGCACCTTCATTCTGCTGGACCCTGCGACCAGGGTGCTGGAGTACGGGTCTACCCCAGTCGGGAGCACCGGGTTTAAGGGACCGTATACTGGTGAAGCTGGTTTTATGGGGTATAATGAGGTGAGATTGTGCAATTTTTTTTATTTAGGACTGTTGTCGCCTATAAATAATAGGTATTAGTTATTGCTGTAGTAGGAATACACTTCATGCAACATCGTAACGCTTGCTGAAGCATCGTCAACTTTTGAGAGGTATCTTTTAAATGAGCCTTAAAATATCACGTGTTGTTTCTGAGTCTGCGGCTACGAAATTAGCGGCGGCCGAGCGATGGCGACAGCGGAGCGATGCGAGCCGGCGACGTCTCTCTTTCTTTTTCGTATGGTTAGTGACTAACCTGGTGTCAGAGTTTTAAAGTATATAGGTCTGACTTGGCTTCACATGCCGTCAAGAAATATCTCACAGGCATGTCAAAGTCAAAGTCAAAGTCAAATCATTTATTTCAAATAGGCCCTTGCAAGGCACTTTTGAACGTCAAAAATTACAAAAAAAAATGAATTGATTCTAGTCGCCCCTTCCAAAAGGTAGTTTTCGTATGGAGAAGAATGGGCAAGAAACTCCACCGTTACTCTTTTAAAATGTTTTACAATATTTTGTATATATGTAGGTACATTAGTTATATAATTATATGTGAAGACGATGCATCTAAAAATAAAAAAATAAAATTTACCATACCACAATAGGTAAAAATAAATTTAAAAAGAGAGCAACAACAGATAAATTAATTACCTATGTGATAGATACATGGTTCTCACATATTTACAAACATTGTAAAAGAAGACGATTTTCCAAAAAAAAATAAAAAAAAGTTACAATTAATAAGTCAGTGTGTGAGGAAGTCATCACAGAATGTAAAATCAATGTCATATAATAAAATATAATAATTTATAAAACTTAAATTCGCAACCAGTTTGATTTTGTCTAGATTCTAGATTATCCTATGGAGCTGGACCAGCATGTTTCCAAGCATTTTTATCTTGGATATAATACTCTAATTTGTAATATGCTTGTTTACAAAGTGTACTTTTAATATGAGTTTTAAATTTTCTTTCATTTAATTGTAAAATATCACAAGGTATTTTGTTGTAACATTTAACACAGTACCCCATAAAAGATGTATGTACTTTAGATAATCTGAAAAATGGTTGATCTATTTTATCTTTATTTCTAGTATTAAAATTATGTCTATCACTTATTTTATTAAAAATATGTAGATTTTTTTTTACATACATAATATTTTCATATATGAATTGGCAAGGTACCGTCATAATATTAATCTTTCCAAATAGTTCCCTGAGAGATTCGCGACGATGTAAATCATAAATGGCTCTGACAGCTCTCTTTTGTAAGATAAAGATGGATTCAATGTCAGCAGCCCGACCCCACAGTAAAATTCCATACGACATAATACTATGGAAGTAGCTAAAATAGACCAAACGCGCGGTTTCAACGTCTGTTAACTGTCTTATCTTTCTAACCGCATAAGCGGCCGAGCTTAGCCGCCCCGCAAGAGATGTTATATGAGGTCCCCATTGTAATTTCTCGTCTAGCGTGATTCCTAGGAAAACCGTTTGATTAATAAATTCCAGTTTTTCTCCATTCAATATGATGTCACATTCGCTACTTCTAACATTAGGTAATTTAAATCTAATGCATTTGGTTTTTTTTTTATTTAGTACCAAATTGTTTACCGTAAACCAATCTTGGACCTGAAGTATAGAGCTATTCACGTCGTCAAGATTTTGTGACCGTCGGTTGATTTTAAAGATCAATGATGTGTCATCTGCAAATAACACCATCTTCGGTTGATTTTGAAGTAATTGGGGTAAATCATTAATGTAAACTAAAAAGAGGAATGGACCCAATATCGAACCTTGAGGAACGCCCAATGCCATTTCAGACCCTAATGAGTTTACGCCGTTTACTTGAACTTTAACCTTTCTATCTTTAAGGTATGATCTTAGTAAATCAAGAGCTGTATTTCTAATCCCATAGTGCTCCAGTTTCAGCAGAAGTGTCTCATGGTCTACGCAATCAAACGCCTTCGAGAGGTCGCAAAAGATTCCAATGGCATCTTGTGCTTCTTCCCAGGCATTAAAAATGTTCTTTATTAGGGTGACACCAGCGTCAGTGGTACAACGCCCTTTGGTGAAACCGTACTGTTGTTCATGAAAGATGGAATTTTTATTAAAGTGACGTAACATTTGATTGAGCATCAACTTTTCAAACACCTTACTGAGAACTGGTAGAATTGAGACGGGCCTATAATTGTTAGGTTCTTTACTATCACCGGATTTGAACAATGGAACTACTTTACTGTGTTTCATGAGATCCGGAAAGACTCCTTGGTCTATACTGGTGTTAAATATGAAAGCTAAATAGGGCGCAATGGTTTCGATAATAGTTCTACAGACTTTTACAGACATTCCCCAGAGATCTTCTGTTGATTTAATTTTAAGATCTTTAAAAGCTTTTATGCATGCATGCCGGTTTCCTCACGATGTTTTGCTTCACCGTTTTTGAAGCAACTGATAATTATACAATACGCATGTGAATCCGAAAAGTCAGAGGTGCGTGCCTTGGGTTCGAACTCGAGACTTGGCAGTCTGACGGTCACACCACTAGGCTATGCTCTCAGCTGCTCTCGTGCTGCTCACCAGCTCTCTCTCTCTAATCTGCTATAGATACTTGTGGAGTTATTCCTACCTCGTCCCAATAATTGTAACTCCTCTGATCTATGATGGCGGCCAACCGAAACAAATAAAAATCTAAGAAAGTCGTTAAAAACAACCGCTTAAATCGTGACGTGAAAAGCATAGCATTCTGAAGTGACGCGCGTGAAACGGGTGACAGCGGCGTGGGGCGATCGAGCGATGCACGGGCGGTAGCGACGCGCAAGCGACAGGAACAAACTCGTTCGATTGTGCCGCTCGATGGCAGCTCGTTCCAGTAGTGTTGTATTTTATTATCGCCTGTTTCGTGCCCGCGCCTCTGCCGCTGCCGGATCGCCCCGCCCTGCGCCGCCGCACGGTGGATCGAAAATCGGCTGTAGAAGACATAGGATCTCGATTTCTTAAATGTTATTTTTTTTGCTGGAAATGACTTCTGCTGATCATTACTATGTACAAAAATGACACCCGAGTTAATTCTGCCCAAAAACGAAGGAAATATATTTTTTTTACGAAAAATTTGTATGAAGCTAGTATGAAAAATCGAACTATCTCCTAAACGGCATGTTTAACCGTAATATCCTTGGAGGTGGTCATAGTGCTAATTATTTATGATTTTTTGGTTGCCGATTTGACGAAACATTTAATGCCGTTTTTTTTTAAAAATCGTCAAAATATTTTTATTTATTTTTACATGTAAAACGATCCCTTTTAGTGTCCAAGTTAAAAAGTTCGATATGTTATTAACCCAAATATTAAGAACAAACAAAACAAGAAAAATTTAATAAAAAAATTGCTGTTTTTTTGACACATTTTTATTAATTTAAATAAAAAAAGATTATCAAACTCTTATTTAAGTAACATATAAAGTTATATTATATACAAAATAATTTAATTTAAGGAATTAATACTAAGCATTTGTAAAATAAAGTAAAATAAATAAAAAAAAAGACAAAATATCATTAAATATTACAAAAAAAAAACCCAAGCAGACTCAAATACAAATTTACAAATAGGTATATATATAATTTTTTTACAAATTTTCCTTATCACTCTCGTTGTCAGACTCCAATTCTGAGTCAGCATCCAGATTGGATATATCCAAAAACTCGAACTCAGTTTCCTGAAATTGAATTAAGTCGAGAGTTTCAGCAAAAAAGCTCTGCTTTTTCTTGGCATCTAACTTAGGCCTTTGTGCACTTAGCAAAGGATCCGAAGAAACAACAAGCATATTTAAAATGTCTTGATTGGAATCCTGCTTGCTTCTTTTCCGCGAATGATGTTCACGAAACCTCCTAAAATCTTTGTTTCGAGACTCTGAGGCTTCTTCCGAGAGAGTCCCAATCGGCACAATATTATTTTTCTCAAATATGTCAGCCCCATGGATTAATAATTTATGAACGGTTGACGACATGTAGTACCAGTCGTATAATAATACGTACTTTTCTGCTGTTTTGCGGGCATAATCTCTAAATTTTATTATATCGACCTGCTCTCCAGACGTAATTGCTTGTAAAATTACAGCAAATCTTTTGATGAGGTCTTCATCCAAACCGGTTATAGCTGCGGTTTTATTAGGAAACTCAAAGAATTTTCTTGCAGTATTCCCGTCATTGGTGGTTCCCGAGCCTTGTTTTACTATATCAATCAACAGATTGAGCTCATCTTTGAATTTATTTTGAATTATTTTCTTCCTTGTCTGTAGCATTTCTTTGTGCTCATCACTTCTCGCTGCCCACCGTTTGAAGTCGAGCCTGTATGCAATGTGTAACAGACATTCCATACAATTTATACGGGCGTGTAGGGATGACAAGCCAAATTCATACAGGTCAGAACACACAATTTTTTATGTTACAGCATCTAAGCGGTTCATTTCTGTAGGCTTTGCTAAGCACAGGTAGCACGATTCATTTGATCTAGCTTCAGAAAGGTAAGTGCAAACTTTAGCGTCGATCATCGTCATCATTAGTTCATGAGTCACCCTATTATTATTATTGCACTCTGTGGGGATAAGGGCCTCAATTTCTTCATCCATTTGTTTTTTCAGCTCAAGGACAACTGCTTCACTCTCCTTTACAAAAGTAAACTGAATTGGACGACAATACAAAACTGAGCATGGTTTTGGGTTCGTCCATAAGAGGTTGTCTCCATCTGTCAGTTTAAGTGGCACCAAGGAGGTCATGAAAATGCTCGAGTCATCTTCCTCACCCTCCATTTTCTGCTTGTATCGGCTTTGGTTAGAAGCACCATCAAATCCCCACTTGGATATCAGCTTCAACTGCTTGTTATGCTCTTCCTTAGAAAGGCTTTGAAGGATTCTTGTAACTGTGATATCAAGTAAAGCTTGAAGTGTAATCCTAGCCGATGAATCAGTAACTGTCACTGATTGCTTCGGAGGGTAGCAATCAAGCTTAGTTTGTTGCACTTTATAGTAAGATGGATAAATATCCTTAGCACCTTCCCGAATGGCAGCCTCTCGCAACGTAATATATTGCCACTTTGAGAGTTTTAGCGAAAGAAGCAATCCAAGCGCCTTTTCTGACGTAAATATGATTGTTTTCGCTGGTTTCTTAAGCGTTTCATTTAATTTAGCGGCTGCTTCAGGATTTTTCATCATGTATTCGATGACAGAGGCGATATCTCCATGCCCTTCTTCTTTTAAACGTGCTGCAGCTGCATATGCCAATTCACTGGAATCTTCGCCTGTGTGTTCATCAGATCTTCTCTTTTTTTGTTTACTTCCCAGATCTTCGAATGGTTTACGGGATCTTTTCGTCATTGTTCCAATGGACGTTGATGTCGACGGTTCTGGAGAGACTGAGGGCGCTCTTGGTATCTCATCAACACTTGGTTCTTGATTAACTAAAGTTTGCACAAAACTCGGCCAATCAATATTTGCTCCCAACCAATTCTCGTACTTTCTCCTGAAATTATCAAGGAATCGGTTGGATTTCTGCCACCTTTGTAAAGCGGCTCGCGTAAATCTCCGACAAAATTCTTTGAGAACAACACGATCTTCGTCAGACAGGCAATCGCCTATGCGGGATACAACTGCACTGAACAATACTTCATGATCAAATGAAGTACTCTCACTTCGTAGAAGAACAAACAAGTCTAAATTCGTGATTAAACTTTCCATTCTAAGATTTTATAGTCGCAGATTTAGTGTTAGCAGTTACACAGTTGTGAACAAACTAAATTATATGCCCATTGTGTCACCCTATGTAAAATGACTACATTTTTATCTGTATTTTTTATGGTGTACATAATAAAGAATATTCTATTCTATTCTATTCTATTCTATTATAAAACTAAACTTTAGCCCTTTTATTGCAAAACGCCAATAATTAGGTAACTACCCTCATTAGTTATCTTCTCATTAGCTATTGAAAATTTAAATAATTGTCACTAACTATTCTTAGAACTCATAGCACTGCTAATTAACAAATTAGCTTACTTATCAGGAAAAGTTGAATGTAATCCATAGTTGGCATTGTCGTGAGATATTGAAAATCATTAAATCACCTATAAAGACTCATTAGAAGACCTAATCAGTGTAGTTACTTAATCACTTCTTTTGGGACTCATTAGAAGAGTAAACAATTGGTAATTTGGTTGTATGAAAAGTTTTAAAACTCATGATGTGTTGATAAATATCTAGCTCAAGCATAGTTGTCTACGTGTGGGTGTACTATAAACCTCTGCCAACTCCTTCGGAAATATAGGAGTGATACTATTTTATGTTACGTGTAGTTAAAAGTCCGTGTTCTTCAACATAAACACTAAAAGGAATCGTTTCATATGAAAAAACAAATGAAAATATTTTGACGATTTTTAAAAAAAAACGGCATGAAATTTTTCGTCAAATCCGCAACCAAAAAATTATAAATAATTAGCACTATGACCACCTCCAAGGATATTACGGTTAAACATGCCGTTTAGGAGATAATTCGATTTTTCATACTAGCTCCATACATTTTTTTCTTATAAAAATTATAACTCTTCCATTTGTGCACACATTTACTTCATATGACATTTTATAGAACAGTAATGATCAGCAGAAGTCATTTCCAGCAAAAAAAATAACATTTAAGAAATCGAGATCCTATGTCTTCTACAGCCGATTTTCGATCCACCGTGCGCCGCTCCGTTGTCGCTATCGCTCGGCCGTCGCTAATTTAGTGCCCAAACCCTTCGAAATGCAATACAGCAATACGGCTAACAGTCTTAGTTCTTCGGGTGCGGTCTTAGCTTAGCTACTAAAGCCAACTAATTTCATATTATAAGCTTATCACAGGATTACTCATAGGTATATTAACGAGAAGAGATTTCAACAACTCTAATTACCGTTGAATTCCAGATATGTATGGAAACCACGAACAAATCCTCTCCTTGGGTGTACCACTGGCACGAACAGTCTTCCACACCATACATCCGAGACGGCGAGAAAGTCATCGCGTACGACAACGGACGGTCTATTGCGATGAAAGTCAAGTAAGTTATATATACAGGATGTTTGGCAGAAGGTTGAACATACGAAAATGACGGATCCGTGGGGCCGTCTACTACGTGTTTAGGTCCAATAACAAGACCCAGGCCACAAGGATTTTTTTTAATGATTTTTTTAAATTTAAAGGAAATTTGTGGTTGCTCAAATTTCAAATGTCAATAATTTCATTTGAAATCACAAAACTGGCAATTTTTTTTGATAATTGTAGAATCTAATATGTTAAAAAAAAATTGGTTCGTACATTAATTAATTTCACTTTTCGCAAATTTCCTTCGCATTCCTTTCGGTGAAAAAAGTCCCAGGCAGTTAAAATTGGCGAATTGTTCTAGTTGTTTTAAAAGAAATTGTGCATATTGCATACCGTTAGATTGGGCATGAACCAAAGATGTTTTCCTAAAATTAGAACTGCCCTATCACTGTTAGTTTTTTTTTTAACGCAGTTCAAAGTCGAGCTTTCGGTATTTATTTTTGATTTGTTTGTAGTTTAAGGGCTCGTATTTATTTTTATAGCAATAATCTGCGTCAAATACGAATTTTATAAGATTCTGCAGTTACTTTAGATGAAAATAAAAATAAAATGTTGCCAGTTTTGTTGTTTTTAAATTAAATTATTGACGTTTGAAGTTTTGGCAACGTAAATTCCGAAAAAAAAAAAACCGGGTGGCCTGGGTCTTGCTATTGGGCCAAAAAACGTAGTAGACGGCCCCACGGATCCGCCATTTCCATATGTTCAACCTTCTGCCGAACACCCTTTATAACATTACAATCTTCTCTTCGTCTTCAGGATATTTATTTATTTATTAAAGAACACTAACAGCATATTAAATTCAATAAAGTAAAATACAACAGAATTTTTTGGATCCTTAAATATGTCCATGTTTGAATTTAAGTTTTTGTTGAGCATATTCTAATAATTAATAGTTCTATTAGATAATTGGATATAATACGGGTTTGAATAGATCCAGGAGGGATCTATTCAAACCCGTATTATATCCAATTATATCCCGTATTATATCTTATTTTTATCTAAGACACGATGAAAACAGACTCGACCAGCTCCACTCACCTCATCATCATTATGATTCAGTTGAAGGACGTCCATAAGTCATCAACCACCCTCAAGCGTCGCCACATTGACCGGTCCTGTGCTTCCGGAATTCAGTGGATTCTCACGACCTTCTGATTATAACGAAGTGACACACACTTTTTAAGAAATCCTAGACTAATACACTGAATTCACCAACAGCCAAAGAGTAAGCGTAGTTATACATGCCCGTTCCTTCTTTGTATGAGAAGAGGCCTCAAAACTCAAAAAAACTCAAAACTCAAAGCATTTATTTCAATTAAACCATTTACAGGCACTTTTGAATTGTCAAGGAATCGGTCAGTCAGAAATATGAAGCTAGTTGCCCATTCCAAAGCGTAGTAGGTAGGTACCTATGGAGAAGAACGGGCAAGAAACTCCACGGACACTCTTTTAAATAAATTGTTACAAAATATCGGTTACATCTTTCATGTTGAAATTAAACATGTGAGAATGTAGAAAGACGTGCACGTTAGTAGCGTTCGTAATAAAAAGATAAAACAAATAACAATGCAAAAATTTAAATCTGCCAAGGCAGCTAAGAATTGACCAGTCGCAACTGACGGCGCCCTATCACGAACATGACCCATGGATTAGCACCACCTTTGCCTTGCAGTGGGATATAATAATACTAGCTTCTGCCCTTGAGTACGCCCGCGTGAAATTGTTTGTACCCCGTCCCACCCCATCACATCGCATCGCCTAACCGCGCTATGACTTCGTTTTCACTCTCTGACCTTTTCTTCTGGTGATGTTAGCCTATAACCTTCCTCAAGAATCGTGCTAATAAATTTTTTCCAGAGATTAGCGCGTTCAAACAAAAAAACAAGCTCTCCACGCAGCTTTATTATTAAGTATTATAGATTATCATCAGCCAGTAACAGGACGTATCTCGATTCTTGCTTACTCTCATTCAGCTGGTACTAGCTACCCTGCGAAAATCGTTGCTCCACCTAACCTGAGAGCCACCTTACGTTTATCGCTTTGTTTTACAATTCTCCTTCCATCATCTTCCTCCCCTTGTCTCATTTGACTTGTGGTCGGTGCAACACGTTTTCTCTTTTCATTCAAACTCAAAGCATTTATTTCAATTAAACTATTTACAGGCACTTTTGAATTGTTAAATAGTCGCGTCAGTTAGTCAGAAAGTTGAAGCTAGTTGCACATTCCAAAACGTAGATCTTTATGGAGAAGAACCGGCAACAAACTCCAAGGACACTCTTTTAAATATAGAAAATTACAAAATCCTGGGTACATTATTCTTGTTGCTTCTATATGCGAGAACAATGTACAAAAAATAATCAAAACAATTCAAAATATAAGATTAAAAATAAGCCATGGCAGATAAGAGATGACCAGTCACAACTGACGGCGCCCGTTCACGAACATGACGCGTGGATCAGCACCATCCAGCTCAACCATTTTTTAGGGAACCGAATGATCCAACACACTCGCCACCATCAGCGAGACATTTAAGTGAGCATGACATACTCTCAACTGCCATGCTCTGTCAAGTCAACATACATCTTAATAACATAAAAAAATAAATTTAAAAAAAACTCCCTGTCAACCGTCACGCTATCATTCACTCTCTTCTCTTTCATATCATTCCTCACACAATCCATCCATCTTTTCTTAGGCCTTTCTCTCCAGCTCCATCCATCAACATTTATATTCATCACTCTTTTAGTCACAAATGTGTTTCCTCCCTTCTCACCCATTTTACAATTCTCCTTCCAATACATTATTTCCTCTTCCTTTAACACGTTTTGAGCTTCCTCAGACTTACCTATTATTTTCTCCACAGAATGGCGATCGACAAAGGCCTTGGTGGAGTGATGGTGTGGTCCATAGACACGGACGACTTCAAAGGCAACTGCAACGAGACTGACGCGTACATCGACTTCGTAGAGAGGCACAAGAGGATGGTCAATGATCCTGTCGTCAATAAGGCAGTTAAGAACTTGAATATTCCTGACGGTGAGTTAAGAAGTTGTTTTAGAAGGTTTTTGAGGAATGGGTTATTTTAAATAGGCACCAGAAGCGGAGCATTTGGGTCTCCCTTGTTTCATCGAAAATAAATTGCCAAATTATCACTTCCCAAACAATTTTCCACATAATTTCATTTGCCAAATGATTACTTAGCAAAAAATCTCTTCCCAAATAATTGTAACGCAAACCTAATGTTTTGCAAGTGAACGTATAAACAATAACTTGTTTACCAACTAGTACTTTTACCAATTTTTATTTAGTAAAACATTTCAGTTGGAATAACTCGTTTTATTACAAGGGTGTTTTTTCCACTTGGGAAAAATTCTAAACAGGTAATAATAATATTTTTTTTTTTTTTTTTTTTTTTTTTTTTAGTTAGTATCATTTTTTTAAATAATTAATCTCGTCTAACTAGTTCAGTTTCGGGTAGCCTGTTTTTTTCCATATTTTTTTTCTATATAATCTAGTCGTTTCTGGCACTCGCCGGCCGCTACCGCGGCACCGTTCAGTTTGCTTACTCTGCAAGCTATGTCGGTTACTTCGTGTCTTTTCTGGATAATTTCATTTCTGATTTTATCTTTTAAAGAAACTCCGACCATAGCCCCAAATATGCCATTTGCAACTACTTTTATATGAAAATGCCTTATGGCATTAAAACCACTTATGCGCAACTACTGCACATGAAGTATAAATAAATTTTGTGCGTGTACTAAATGTTCAATTTTATTCTTTTACATTATGAGCGTTCATCCAAAAAGTTCGGAAAGAGCTGTCAAATATTTATCTGTTTTGATTAATTTGGCAATATTACTGAATGGAAATAATAAATATGGCTAACTAGCGAACTAGAATATTAAAATAATGAATTGCAATTATAACACTGAATTTGATGTTGTAACCGTTTTAGGTGTAGAAAAGGCATTTACTTTTTTTACATCTAAAATTAAATATTTTGTGTTACGATATTAATTGTTGCATTTCATAATCAATATTTTAGTTTACTAGTTAGCCGTATTTCATATTTCCATACAGTAATATTGCCAAATTAATAAAAACAGCGAAATATTTGACAGCTATTTCCGACGTTGCGTACTTTCATTGCGTTAAAAATACTTCGCAAGAAATATTTTTATTTTCTGTGAATTGTCTCTGCGGGCAATAAAATAATAAGTTTTGCCTGAAGCTAATTCAACATTGCAAAGATAAGCTCTTGATGGAAATTTATTTCTTTTCTCAGATTTCTGCGAAAATTTATGTTTATTAAGTACTTTTCTGTTTTTATTACCTACCTAAATGTGAACGTTTCCGCGTAAGCCCGTTTCGCACAAGCGATTTTATCCCGCGGCGATTTCTTTTCGCGCACTTGATTTTCAATGCTCTGTTTAGTGCCGAGAATTGAAAATCCAACAGTGTGTTTTTTCGACGCGCTCTGATGCATTTAGTTGGATTCTCAATCAAGTGCTCAGCTTAACTGACTTAGCTTATTGTGTTTGCGATTTATATAATTTTTATTTTTAATATTTTGAATTTTTTATCATTTTACAATTTGACATTTAATTTGATATACGGTTCTGATATTTTTATAATATTTTTTTTGACAATATTAATTATTATTTTTATGAATTGTTAAATATTTAAATTTAATTAATCGCAATTTTATTTGGGTTTTTGGGCAGTTTAATTTAAAATAGATATGATTAATTTAAATGTGTGTATGTAAAATTATGGACTTGAATTTGTCTGAAATAAATGAATAATAATAATTAACACCAAAAGTTGAAAATTCAGTGCGCGATAAAATACCGCCGCGATATTTTTACGTCCGTGCGAATGTGGGCTATCGTGTTCTTTTAAAATGACACAAATAGGCATGCCTTTGTAAAGAATGTAGGCAATCGAATAGTTTAAGGTAGCAGATTGGCATTTGGGTTGGGCAAAAAACTTGCTCCATATATGGGGACAAATAAATGTATGTGGCACATCTCTGTATACATTACTCGGGCAATTTATGAGATTTTGAAGCTTGATTGGCTCGGTAACTTAGGCATTCGGTGCGGTGATTATTAATTGATTTCCTTACAAAGAGGGCAGTGGTGGCCCAGTGGTAACAGCCGCGACTTACGAGTTGTTGCTCGTAGGTTAGAACCCAGGCAGGCGCTTTACTTTGTTAAAACTATTTCGGGCTTTCTCTTTCTAGCATATATGCACGTCCCATTCGTTTAGTTTTAAGCACAGTCTCGACCGATAGGTATTTACTTTTAAAATTGTTTATTATTATTGTATAATTAATTGAATGATTTAATTTGTATGTTTTGTTTTAATCTCTACTACTAGGCCATTATTATTTTGCAATTTGGATTTAATTTAATTAGCTATGTTTATAAGTTTATGTCACATGGATTACTGAAAAATGTTCAGCACTTTGATCTTATGGTTTTAATCATGGTGTAACGTATAGGTTCCATTAACGTGAACGTTATATGATTATATAAACATTGTCGGAAATGAATGTCGGAATTGAGGAGCATTGAACATTCTTAAACGTTTGACGTTTGAATTTTGACTAATTCGTATTTTGAATTTAACAGCATACATTGTGACAAAAAATCGAGAGATTCGATTCTAAACCTAGATTTTGAGACCTAATTACCGTGCAATGCCGAGAATTATGGTAAAATGGTAAATTACATCTGACAGCCCTAAAATTATCCTTTTAATTAAACCATAAATCTTTGAGTCACTGCATGTTTCATACCGATACTAGGTTCCTTAGTCACTTGGTCATTGTCCTTTATAATTAATTAATTATTATAATTAATTAATTTAATACAAATATTTATTTTAACAAAAAAAACATTATTAAGCACCTTTTTTATGGGAGGGTAGGCAGACTACTAAGAGGTACATCTTTTTAGTTAGTTTTGGTTTTACATAGGTAGTTAAGTCCCATTTATTAGGAGGTGAGCCTATTTTTATGGCACTAGATTTCGGGCTGGACCACACCATAGTCAAACGAGACCACCAGCTTAAAAACGACACCAGAATCACGGTCCCAACTGAACATGTTTTTGCAATATACGAATTGGAATTTCGACATATAGTGAAAAATAGAGGGTCGCGCGCAGACGAGGCGCCTTCGCGATGTGACGTCATGTGCAAATTATATCCTGTCTGAAAATTGTTATAAATATGACCTATCTTTTGCGGCTCAGACATTACTCTAGCATTAAAAGTCTTGTAGTTATTAGCGATTGAAATCGTACATGTTTTTGACGGTCAGAAATATTGAAGTTACTTCGAGTTAGTACTTCGAGCGAAATAACGTTTTCACGTCAAAAAAAAGTACAGACGTCATTATTAATAACTCTTTTTTTTTTGTCCACAGTGTCCCTCGTAGGCTCAAAAGGACCAGCTTACGTAATCGAAGACTCAAAACTCCAACTCCGTTTACCCCAACCAAAATACACGAACTACGCCCTAATGCAGACTATCAACGATGCTGTGATGCTCGCTGTAGAAGAAAAACGGATCTTAGACGAAGTGAAACGGCTTGAAAGCGGCAATGAGGTCAAAACAGATGATGATAAGGGAGGTAGCAGTAGTGTTGGAAGTAGTTTGTTAGGTGTAGCTCTCTGTGTGTTCGTGCTGTTGAAATGTTGGTAAGATTTAAGTTCCTATGATATATGATATATACATGATGATATTGGGTGTCACGGAGTATTTTGGGAATGGAGTGTTAGCCGTCGTTCGCACAGGCAATGTATCGTTCATTGGATTTAAAACTGTCGGTATTGAGCCGAGCATTGAGAGCGCATACTAGCGCTTCACAAATACGCACTGTTGAATTTTCAACTCTCGGCGCTAAGCAGTGCGTTGAAATTCCACTGTGCGATAAATATCGCCGCGTTAAAAAATCACCTGTGCGTACTTCAAAGTAGAACTTGTATTGAATGCCTGATCGACAATAAACTGCTGTCAAGTATTAGGTTAGACGTTATTTAGCCGTTATTATTGGTTAAGTAAAACAGAAAATACAATTATTTAAATGAGATTTGACAATAGATTACTTAAGTTAAAGTCATCAGTCATTAATTAGACTTTCGGAAACCACAACTGCTGCAAGTGTGTTGATGATGGCAATTTCTCCGTTTATCTGTTCTTTGTAGCGGTCACATGAGTACTCCCAAATGATTACCCTCAAATTAAGGTTTAAATGGAATCGTCAATATTATTTGTTATGTGATGTGAAACTTGAGGCACTTGTCCCAACGCCGGCGAGCAACGAGCAGCGAGTGCGTGACGGCGACATATTACTATACTCTCGGTGAGTGTTCTGCCCGCCAAGCGAGCGTCCCTGAGCTAGTTCTCTCCTTGATAGCTCTTTTTGCTGCGTTAGTTATCAACTATTAATATATATTATCTCTTTTACTTACACGGGACCTACAATCTTTGTACTTTTCTTGAGCGAGAAAATTGTTGATAACTAGTCGCTTCCTCCTCGGCGCGGCAGTGGGATCGGTGCCTCAAGTTTGAGACTCCATTTGTTCAATACTCCGTGACGTTGAAAGTGAAATAAAGATAATGGTCTCAGATTATGTTTTCGGTAAGGAATAAGTATGCTCATTTTAGGAGTTTATAAGGAATTGAGAATACAGTAATATTATGTTTAACAAAACCCCTTTTATTTTTTTAAAGTTTACAAGTTTTAAATCAGCATAGCTATTTACAACCATTCGACAGTCTTCCGAGTCGAAAATAACACATTTTCCGACAGCAATAGCCGTCTCGACGGAAGAATTTATAGCGGTCGTGTATTTGGTTTAAATCATTGAAGTTTAATGTGAAGTAGGCGTGTGTAACTATTTACGGAACCAACTCACTGATCCGGATCATTGAAGTGTTCCAAAAGATTGGTTCAGGAACAACGTTTCATCAATCATTACTTTGCCTCTGTGCTCTTTCCGCGCGACCGTGGCTTGCGAGGCGTCTGAGCAGCAGTGAGCGAGAGAGAAAGACTGAGACGCTGGGTTACGTTACTTTAGTCAGTACTACTGAACTGACTCGCGAGTGATCATTTTTATATCCTTTGAGTCGATGATTCAAATGATCCAAATGAAACATATCAATGATTCGGATCATTTCAGTGATCGAGATGCAAATGTTCCAATCCCAAAATTATACACTTTGCCCACCTCTAATGTGAAGTAAAGAACCTATTACAAACTAAAGATGTGTCCCCGCGGATGACTGAGACATTGTTCCGGACAACAAAATGTTGCGCAAAAATTTTGTTCGCGGTGTTTCTTACATTGAACCTCAATGGTTTAAATCGAGTTAGCGTATAAAGGACTCCTTCGATAACATTGATTGATGTTCGATTCGGCACGGAAGCGTATCGAACGGTTGTGAATAGTTGTGCAGTACTAGTAGCTACTGTTGAATCTTCAGTCGAATATCATAGTAACATATGATTGGCTAGCCAAAAAAAAAAACACATCGTAAAAATATAGATAATGATAATATAGTTATGATAACATATTCAAAAATTTGAGGTAAATCATATGTTAAGTAAAAAAAAAAAGTTAAAACATAAGAAAAAAAAGTCGGTTAAAAATCAACTAATTTTGAATACTGCCACAAGTTTTGATATAAATAGATATTGTGATGTAAATATAATTATTTTTATTTTATTTATAAGAATTTAACATTTTGATAAGTACTTAATAATTTTTATAGATAGGTATGTAATCTTGTGTGATGTTTTTCTTATTTTTTTAATAATCTTCGACAATAATGTAAAGAAGTAATGTACCTACTTATGTAAAGTCGGTAAGCGACGGCCTTTATCAAAGAATTTATGTATTAAATACTTAGTTTTTTTATGATTTTTGTGTTTTTTTATGTTTATAAATAAAATATATTGTGAAAAATATTGTGTTTGTATTATTTTAAAACTACTAAAACTTATAATAGTATAGGGTGTCGTTGGAAAGGTCGTTCAAAAATATTGATGGTGAGTGAAAATCATTTTTCAATTCCGTGATCCGTTTGCGAAATATTAAATTGCAAATTTTTGTTAGATTCAAGTGTGTGTGTCCCTGCCAGCTAAATGGTTGTACTTGGATTTGTGAAAAAATCACAGCAGTAGTATATATAACGCAGTTATAAGGAAAACTATCACAGCTAAGTAGGCTTTACAGGTTAACGAGTAATAATTGACCAAATTTAATTTGCAGTTCCAAAAACATGATCTCCCATACATTCCGTAAATTGCAGTTTGAAAAACATGATCTCCCATACATTCCGTAAATTGCAGTTTGAAAAACATGATCTCCCATACATTCCGTAAATTGCAGTTTGAAAAACATGATTTCCCATACATTATGTTTTTCAGCTACAATGTTAAGTTTGTTCTTGGGATAAATTCATCCCAACTACGGAAACCTTCATTGTGCGTGGTCCGACAGGCACTTGGCCGGTTTTTATTATAATATTGTTTGCAGCATGGGCATCATGTGCAATGGGAATAACAAATAATTAGGTTATCCTAAATTGAGTTTGTTTGTTTGTTACGCTGTAACGTCTTAACAGCTGAAAGGATTTCGATGAAATTTGGCATACAGATACTCCATTACCTGGGTTAGGACATAGGATTTTTTTTTTATCCCGGTAGTCGTTCCCGTGGGATAATTTCTTTTTTAAATAAAATACAACGTAGCAGTTTAGTATTAAATAAATAATATTTAATTAGGTAAACATAATTTACAAATCTTCGTAAGGAGATCCACAGCGTACATTGTAGAAGTGATCACACACCTGCGAACAAAAAAACAAACGTTAGCTACATGTAAACGATCGCATATTGGTCACAGGGATACTCTTGTGGCGCCATCTACGTCGGCACATGCGATCTACGCACCACACTGACGTCACGCGAAGTCCTGCATCGCGCAAGCAGAGTTTACTGCGCGATCAGCATATACATGGTTATTGGTTATGTCGGCAATCCGTTGAGGGGGTGTAGGAGAGGTAATTTACAACCAAATGACCCCTCATGACCCCTATGCCAATTGACATTTTATATTTTTGATTGAATAAAATAAAAATATTAAATGTCATTGACTCGAAATTTTTTGACATTTGCATAGAAGTCAAAAGGGATCATTTGTTTGTAAATGAGCTCTCCTACATACCCTTATTGAATTGCCGACATATAACCAATAACCCTGTACATAACTTCCTGACATAAATCGTCGGGCAGTAGCCCACCAGACACAACACCCGTCCGGTCGAAGGACCCTCCCTTTTCTATAGAGGATGAGTGAACGTTACACCCTGTTCCTCACACCTCTATACCGGTGACCCCAACGTGATTATGAAGTCGGGACGTTCTGGAGGTTGCCCTTGAAATAATAACACAAATCCTGAGAATAATATCCCAAAAGCTTGAAGTGGCAATAAACCAATAGAAAAGGCGTTGATCCAAAACGCGTCACACAATCGCCAATAACATGTGAGTTAGTAGAACGACCATTTTGAAGAAAGTAAGTATTTCTTGTCTCTGACGTGGGCGAATCAAAAGGGCTAGCAGAAATCATGCTAGGCTAAATAACTATCGGTACGGGTGTATTTTTACCCGACTACACCGAAGTAAAAAGTAGGGTTACGTCTATGATTTTGACCGGTATGTGGGTATGTATTTTTCATCTTTTTTTCTCATAACTTCTAAACTATTCATCATAAATTGACAAATGAAGTATCGTTGGAAGCGTCTTGATCTTCCACTGGTTATAGGCTAGGATATGGCACCTTTTAAGGGAAATAACCACATGAAAAATAAAGATGCCATGTTGGGAATCAAATAATAATATGTATAATATATAGTAATTAAGTATTTAGTTTTATATGGTATAAGTCATTTCATATTACTGTTTGTTACTTTATAAGTATTATAAGTGGAAATTAAGTGTCCGCACTAATTAACTATATTTCTATTACTGTTTGTTCTGTTCCCGCAGACAAACCGTGAAAACGGTTTTGCGGGGCATAGTTCTTAAATTAAGATTTTTATAAACGTTGTTCATAATAAATAAATAATAATAATTTAATAATGAATACGTTTATTTCAGAAATTAAAAATCCAGTGTCACAAGTAATCTGTTCGATTCATGCCCTAATACGAGTGACTTCGGATTTTTTATTTGTCTGTCTGTGATGTATTTTTTATACCTTTTTAGTTGACTTTCTTTGTCGTAGTCGAGTTTTAGTTTTATAACTTTTATAACTAAATAACTGAAGAAGATGGATTCTTACTTGAAACTGTTCATTGAAGAGCGTGCCGTTCGCACAGAGATCAGTGCTCACCAGATGTTGACGCCAGCAGAAGTGGAACGCCTGTAAATGTAGGGGAAAAAAGTGTTAGATTATATTATAATCTGCTGAACATAAGCCTTCATTGACCCCTCAATCAATGATTCATCTCCTCATGAACTATCATAGCACGGCAGCTATAGTCACCAAGAATATGTACATACCAAGGTATGTTTAACAGTTTATGACACAGATATAAATAGACAAGAAGAAAGGAACAGAAAAATACGTATAAAGGTGATGCTTATTTCTAAAGAAATCTCTTCCAGCATACCTGCGATAGGAAAGATACTATTCACTCATTTAAATATAAACATACAATATTCTGATATAAATGATATTATGCAACTATGAAGAAGTGGAAATATAGTGTTATGAGAAGAGAGAATGGTCTATTCTTACTTTTAGTGTTATAAGAAGAGATAATAGTCTATTCTTACTTATAGTGTTATAACAAGAGAGAATGGTGTATCCTTACATAAAGTGCTATAAGAAGAGAGAATGGTCTATCCTTACTTATAGTGTTATAAGAAGAGAGAATGGTCTTGAGGAGCTCGCGGCTAAGTAACAACAGCCGCACTGGTCGATCCATCAGGTTAAGCTACGCTTGCCGGGGTTGGTCACTGGATGGGTGACCATCTTTACATACCGAGAATCCCCCGTGCCTCGGAAAGCACGTTAAACCGTTGGTCCCGGCTGTCATTCGTGGATCTTTGACAGTCGTTACGAGTCGTCAGAAGCCCGAAAGTCTGACACCAGTCTTACCAAGGGGTATCGTATTACCCAGTTACTGGGTTGTGGAGGTCAGATAGGCAGTCGCTCCATGTAAAATACTGGTATTCAGCTGCATCCGGTTAGACTGGAAGCCGACCCCAACATAGTTGGGAAAAGGCTAGGCAGATTGATTTTGAAGAAGAGAGAATGGTCTATTCTCACATATAGTGCTATAAGAAGAGAGAATGGTCTATCCTTACTTATAGTGCTATGAGAAGAGATAATGCTCTATCCTTACTTATAGTGCTATGAGAAGAGATAATGCTCTATCCTTACTTACAAATTGACGCTTTTGAGAATGGGTGCCTCAAACACGGCAAATCTCTTTGCCTATTTACCGAAAATCCACATTTGATGATTGTATGTAACAATTACAAGAAGTGCACATAGAACGACTGTAATATAATTATCATCGCAATTTTCTGATTGCAAATTACTGGAAAGAGCTGATGATTCCGATATTACATACATTACGATTGACATAAAGTCAAGGCTGTATTGCTTAGGGCAATAACACATAAGTGTTTTTTTTTTATTTATATTGTAGTTTCTATGATTTACTTAAAGCTATCTAAATTAGTAAAAAAAAATATTTTGTTTTTGTAACTTTTTAATTTTTTTGTAACTGTTTTGTAACTGCATTTCCTACTCCTATATCCAATGTATGCCGTGGCAGCCTTTAATTAAGGCTACACTACAAAATGTAAAAAAAATATGGATATTTTAACATGTATTTTTGGTGTATGCTTTGTTGGTTGTCCTTAAATAAATAAATAAAATATTTTTCCCCGTATCGTTTCTTTCCCTTCGTAAGCTCCTGATGACTAGCAAAGCCAAATGTTGATACTACAGCCTCAAGTCGTTACCCTCACGGTTGAGTGTACTTTAGTGTTACATTTCTTGTCAATAACGTCCACTTTTTACCTAACTGCGGCGAAGCGGGTAAGAAAAGGAGGGTTATATGTTTGACTTGTAAGTATGGATGATATATGTGTTTATGTACGTATATCCGTTTCCGGTCCGTTCGAGACGGACATAACTACATGTACATACACGGAACCTATTTTGAAGATTCTTTTTTGAAGATCTTTATTGCACGAGTGTCACATGGGTATATTACGTATATAATTATAATAAATAAAAAATAAAAAAAAGCAAACCAATCGAGTGGGGTATCAATATATAAGGTGATTACAAAAATATATACAAATATAATGTTTAAACGTAATTTGGAATGAGAAATGAAAAAAGAATACTAAAAACCGAAAAAAAACCTGACTGCAAAAACACATAACTCAAAAGAGAAAAAACATGCATTATAATCTATATCATTTTGATATCGCAGGGGACAAACAAGCCTCTGCCAGGGTTGCGAGTTTGTCCGAAAGGGATATCGCGGCCCCGGCACACAGGCAACGGAAGGAACACGGGTGGGTTTTAGTCAGTAAAAATCTGACACGCCCTCCCGCTCCAACCAGAGCGGGAGAAGTTATTTGATAACAGAAACTCAAAAAAAAAAAATGCGGACAAATAAAAGTTACAACCATATTCTCAGGTTATGTGTTTCTCTTTTCAGTTACCTATGTGTTTAGGTAGTCGAGTTATTTCGTTTTTTTTCATTACCCATCACCTTGCATGCGGCATGGAAAAGGCTTATATTTATTTATATTTATATATACTTTATTGCTCACCAGAAAATACATAGTAAATCATAAATTTAACACTACAAAACATACAATGAGCGGCCGTATCGCTTTCTGCGATCTCTTCCAGGCAACCTTGGAATGGACAGTGATTGCGTGGACATAAAAAAGGGGTAGACATTGGTGCAAAATAATAATTTAAATATAGATACAATATATTATAACGGATACATAGATAGATATATGCTATATAATTACGTATATAATATACGCATATACGTATATATATGCTATATAATTGATACATAATAAATATATAAGAATATTTATATAAGCAACGAAAATAAATGACGACTACAGATTATTACAGCTACAAGAACAAGATCAGAACAACAAGTAATGTTCCTTCACGAGTCTCTTAAATACTGGTAACGATTGCGCGCGTTTTATTTGAACTGGCAATGCATTCCACAAACGAGCAGCTTGGACAGAAAAGGATTTGTCAAAGAAAGTTGTGGAATGCATTGGCATTTTAAGCTTCAGGTTATCTGATGACCTTAAACATTTCGAATGGGAGTCGCAAAGATACTGGAAACGTTTCTTAAGATAGAGAGGGGCGGAAGGGGAGAATAGCACGTTATACAAGAGGGAAAGAATATGAGCATTCTGGCGAAGGCGAATTGGTAACCACTTGAGCTTCACACGAAATTCGGAAACATGGTCATATTTACGTAAACCGAATATAAACCGTATACAAACATTTTGAAGCCGCTCAAGTTTATCGAGTTGGTCTTGAGTAAGGTCAAGATAGCTGGCATCAGCATAATCAAGGATGGGTAGAAGAAGTGATTGTGCAAGCGCAATTTTGGTGGCAGTCGGTAGAAAATTACGCAGTCTCTTCAGAGATGCAGCGGATGCAAATAGCATTTACCTGACATCCAGCCTGCACATCAGCATAGTACCCCCTCGGTCTACCATCACAGGTGAAGCTCGTGCGTGGTGCAGCCACAAACACCGGATGCAGTGGAGGGTTGTGAGGCAGGTGTAAGACGTGGTAGTAGTCGTGCGGCTGCTGGCTGAAGACAGTGGCCAGGGCTGAAAATAAGAGGATTAAGCATAAAAAATCTTTTTTATAAAAAAAAAAACAACCGGCTTCCAATAAAAATACTAAGGGCTGATTTCACCAATGAAACTGAACGCGATCAGCATTTTTAAAACGCGTTCAGGAGCTGTCAGTGTCAAAATTGTTATGGAATATTGTACATGGAATATTGTACACTGACAGCTCTTGAACGCGTTTAGATGTGCTGAACGCGTTCAATTTCATTGGTGAAATCCTCACTAAGTAATACAAAGTGAAAAATAACCTTAATTTCGGAAGTCAGTGTGATTTTGTATTTTTAGTTTTTGCCACCGACTTCCGAAATTAAAGTACCAAATTTTTACTTTGTAGTGTTTTTTGGAAGTAGGTTTTCTATTTTTGCAAAAAAAAAAACATTTTTGAGCCCTCACAAATTCGAATACAACTACCGGGTATGTAAAATACAGCGACAGGTATTTAAATTATAATATTTTACACATAGACTAAGTGGGAAATATACGTTTATTCGAAAACTACCCAAGCAACGTTAATAAAATTTATATGGTACCACCTAAGAATACACGGAACAAAAAAATAATTTTCCATATCGGTCCAGTCATCTTTGAGAAATTGGGGACATAACATACATTAAAAAAAAAAGATTCCGCCGAACTGAGAACCACCTCCTTTTTTTGAAGTCGGTTAAAAAGATAAGGAAAAGCGATAGGTAAGTCAACTTCTTGTGTTTGTAATCACATGGATTACTACAGCAGCTCAGGCACAGATCAATCCAAAGTTGAAAATCGGTGCACTCAAGATTTTTTTTGATAAACTTGAGGGACTACCAGAAAATAAATAAATAACTCTGACTGATAAGTACTTTTTTTAAGGATATTATAGTCAATTTTTTTTATTATTCATGTAGTTTGTTAGTTAATTTAGTTTATAAGAAATACTAAATTGGTTGATTAAATGGATTGAAATAATAATTAATAATAATAATTAATACATTATATAATATATAAAAAAAATATATATATATATACGTATAAAAAAAAAATATATATATATTAAATTATATTATATTTATTATATTATTATTATTTATTTTGTAATTGCCAGAATTTAATTAAAAACAATGTTTTTTTTTAACGTTTAATCTTGAGAATTATTTATTAACTTCCAAAGCTTACTTGTAACCTTTATAATTTGCAATTAAAATTTTTAAAAGCCCAAAGTACCTGTAATTTGCAGTTTCTCCTTGGATTCAAGGCATCTAATTCTAAGATTCGATTAATTAAATTTATCCTAGACAGGTACATTTTAATCACCACACAAATGATTAATTAATGAACAACCACAACATACCCAAAAAAATCACAGCCAAAATCTTGAACATGGCGAGTAAAATATAAAATAAATAAACAATAAATACATAAGCACTATAAAATAAATAAATTATAAGCGCCAGGTCGATGGCCGCCTGCGCGCGCGCGAATCACTCTACTAAATCAATTGAGGTAATCCGATTTGGAATAAGTATGGGTACTTATTGATCTCGAGGACGGGATTATGCAGCAAGAAGCACAAGCGTTAGTATAAGTGGACCGGCTTGTATAGCACGTGGATTGTCTGTGCACGTGGTTATTTAGTAAACAAAAGAAAACTGAATTTTATTAACGATTACGTCTGAATGATTTTTCTTGTGTTTGTTATGGAGTTGGATACTTTTTTATATTTTTTTACCTTACCACAGTCAGTATTCGGATTGTTGTTGTTTTAATTTCTTCATATATGGTCAATGTACTCAATTTATTTTTATTTAACTCTAATTTAGAATACCAGCGCTGCGACATTTTTATTTATTTTTAAATGTCGCGGCATTATGCTGAGATAGGAGCCTTTTGGCCTCGTACAGGACTTCCTTCTGTATCTTCATTTTAATGTAACTTTGTTTTTGATTGTTTTTTATTTATGTTTAATGTGTTTTTAGTTTTGTGATTTCCTGTGCGAGTCTCAATAAATACTTTTTCTTTCTTTCTTTCTTTCTTAATTTATAATGTAATTTTAATATCAATTATCATTAAATCTGTATCTTGTCTACTCTACTCTACTAATTTAATTTTCACACTTTTTTTTTTAATCTGTTTTAACGTGCTTTCCGAGGCACGGAGGATTCTCGGTATGTAAAGATGGTCACCCATCCACTGACCAACCCCGGCAAGCGTAGCTTAACCTGATGGATCGACCAGTGCGGCTGTTGTTACTTAGCCACGAGCTCCACTATCTGTCTTAATTTAGTAATTAATGAAATACAATAGACGACGTACATTTAGTAACTTAATCCGCTTAAGGAGTTATAAAGAACCCTGTAAGAAATCGACACGTGTTTCACCTCTCAACGAGGCATCCTCAGGATGGCTATTGACCTGTTGCGAACCCGGACCCGACGTGTGGACACGTCAAGCGTCGACTCCTTAAGAACGGTTAAGCGGATTAAGTTACTAAATATACGCCGTCTAATGTATTTTATAATGGATTTCCGCAAAGTCAGGCCTGAGTCAATTAACTATTTTAGTAATTAATGGTTTTACCACCGTTTTCTGGGCTAGCGGTGTTAACCTATAATTAATTGTTGCACCCGCAACTGTATCCTATTATAACTAATACACTGCTAATGTACTGGTGTAAACAATTGTTGGTTAACCTTAATAAATAAATAAAGACTGGCCTATGTGGGGAGTGGGGATCATTATAAAATGATCTCCAGGTGGTACCAATAACAAACGCTGAGTGACTCAAGAAGACGAAAAAGAACAAGAATGAAGAAATCATCGATGATTTCTTCATTCTTGTTCTTTTTCGTCTTCTTGGTAAAAAAAAGGTGTAAAAAACTGTTAAGAGTTCGAACTCTTAACAGTTTTTTACACCTTTTTTTTAATAATAATAATAAATCATTTATTTGCATAGAACATCGTATAAAATGGTGTTAAAATATAATTATAATGGCACAAACATGTTAAGCTAAGATAAAACATAGCATGCAAAATTTTAGGGTATTTGAAAATGTTATAACGTCTTACATCAAAATTTTTTCTCCATAAATTCTTTTATGCAATAGAAGTTACACTCATTCAACCACTTGTATAACTTTATCTTAAATAATCTAGAATTTAATGATTTGAATTGACTTGGTATCTTGTTAAAAATACGCACGCAAATTGCTAGGCAGTTCTTATTTTTTTTTGTAACACCCAAAATGTGTAAAACAGAACCCATATAAAATACTAGTGTTCAGACGCATTCAATTTGATGGTACGACAGCCTCCCAAACTGGTTGCTTATTTAATTAATTTGTTATTTTTTATAACTCTGATTTTACATTCTGTGATTTCTTGAACTCACACACTGACTTATTAGTATTACTTGTTAAAATGATAGGAATATCGTATAATTTTGCAATGTTTGTAAATATCTGAGCTCCATGGATCTATCACATAATTAATTTATCTGTAATTGGTTCATTTTTCATTCTTTTTTACCTATAGTGGTATAGTAATCTTATTCTAGATGCATCGTCTTCACATATAATTATATAATTAATGTATACGGAATATTGTAAAAACATTTTAAAAGAGTAACGGTGGTTCTTGCCCATTCTTCTCCATACGAAAACTACCTTTTGGAAGGGGCGACTAGAATCAATTCAATTTTTTGTAAAATTGACGTTCATAAGTGCCTTTTATGTGCCTAATTGAAATAAATTGTTTGACTTTGACTTTGACCTGGTGCTGGCTAGTCGAGACTCCTTTGATCGACCACCTTATTACTTATTATGAGTTACTTAAGTTAGCAGCTATTAAGAAAAAATTCTACATCTAACATAACACCATCCACCACAAAAGTATTACATTTCGCGCACGCTCAGAAGGTCGCTAAGCTGTGCAGACGCACTGACCATAATGTGCAATCAACCTGTTACATATTATCATAGTGTAACTACCTTGTTTTTTTTTAACTACCTGGGTTAAGATCTGCCTATTCGATGTGTTGGCATTAATTTATTATGTTGTACATAACTTAATTTTATGAGAAAGAAAAAAAAATACTTCACTTTTTGGCTGTGCCAGGAAGTATTATATTTATCATCATCAGGATACACAAAGTGGATTAAATGCGTATTATCGATCGAAGCTAACTCAAAAACTACCCAAGCAAAGTTAATATTTTTATGATGTAACCAATATTTTGTAGGAATTTTTTATTTATTTATAAGAGTGTCCGTGGAGTTTCTTGCCCGTTCTTCTCCATAGGAACCTACTACGCTTTGGAATGGGCAACTAGCTTCATATTTCTGACTGACCGATTCCTTGACAATTCAAAAGTGCCTGTAAATGGTGTAGTTGAAATAAATGCTTTGAGTTTGAGTTTAAGGAACCACCACGCAGGCTTCAATGAAAAAAGAAACACAAAATCGGTCAACAATTGACGAAAATATCAGTGAACGATAAAAATAATTAAAATACATACAGATGAATATACTTACAACCTACTTTATCTAAGTCGGTAAAAAATCAGACTTTCCGTTGAAAAGTGAACGCAATAAATACCTTCTTGCGTTTATTGGAAAGACTGCTTACTCCACCCCTAATTCTAATCCTGTTTTGTTTTTTTGTTTGTTAAATTCAAATAATGACTTATTTCAGTAAAATGTTCCATCTACAATATTCAAGGTACAATATTCGGTACTTTTGTGGGACGCCTTGTATAAGGCACCTATTTATATTATTTTTTAAATTATCTACTTTCTTCTCAGAAAAGTCGGCAATCGTTGATTTATTTCTCTAATTTTTCCCGGTTGATCCTATTGTTTGTTAATACTTCGTTGAAATTCATTTGGGTTTTTCGAGTCCTCTCTATTACGTTTATTTTTTAGATATTCTTCTCCCGGATCTCAAAAACAACAAAGGTAATGATTACTGCACAAAACATGCTCTATTTAACAAGCAATAGCCTATATCGTGTCAAGGCTCTAGGAAGTAATGCAAGTAATGTCAAGGTACTTGTAACGGATATAGCAAGCCTCAGGTATTGAAGGAAGATAATAAAAATGTAGAGTAGAAGTAAGTACACACGGCGACAGTGTTTGGTGTGCAGGCAATGATTACAACATCTATGCAGTTTTTTATTAACGCCCGAAGTAAAAAGAGGGGTGTTATAAGTTTGACTGCTATGTGTGTCTGTCTGTGGTACCACAGCTCTTAAAAGAGTGAACCGATTTGAATGCGGTATTTTTTTATTTGAAAGCAAGTTTTATAGCGCCAGGTTCTTAGACATGTTTTATCAAAATCGGTTCAGTGGTTTGAAGATTATCAGCTCTTTTCTAGTTGATGAATCGATGTGAGCGTCTTCCACAAGTCTGATCGATTTGAAATATGGTATTCTTTTACTTCAATGATATTAGAAGAACATAGTAACCTTGAACTGATGCTGCAGCATCACCTGGAATTTGCAGGATACCCAACTCTCTTACCAACTTACAGCACAGGTATCGTGTTGGGACTCATTGGAATAGTCTTAATGAATAGGTTATAGATAGACGTTGGACAGGGTCGGATGATGGAGTAGGAAAGCGAAATGAGGAAATGTTTGTGTCGGGTGTTTTATTTTATTTTAATATAATTCCACTTGTTGCTGTAATGTAGCTGTTGGCAGCTACTTTGTTCTCATACAAACTTCAATACAACGAGTATTGAAGACTCGCTAACTAAGTACTTAAGTTTTGATAAATCTTTCATTATTGGGAGAAGATGGGCGGATCTTTACCCTTTATGGGAATGTATCTTCCAAACGCCATCAACGTCTTCGTCTTCAGTTGTTCAGGCTTAATTTCGCCAGTTATGTTTAAGTCCCATGTAATAGGAGGCAAGCCTTTGTCATCAACCGGGCACAAATCCAGACCTCGGATTGCTATTGAGACCAGATAGAAAACCCCAATATCACTGTGCTCGACCCGAGGATCGAACCCAGGACCTCATGCTCAGCAGTAACGCTTGCGACCACTAGACCAACGAGGCAGTCACTTGTCCCTACTTTTACTCGTAGGTTCATTAGAAAACCAGCGTCAGACAGCATCTGTCTGGCATTAATGCTGAAATGAACCTTTTTGGCGCAGCCGTGAGGCACACACTATACTACGTACATATAATTGTTAAAATATTATTTTCACTTTTTTTATTTTGTATTTTGTGTTTCACGAACTGTGTCCAAACAAACATTATTCTTTATTTATTTCTTTCAGTTCTCCAACTTCTACTAAGTTACGTAGCGAAACAATGTAGAAGTTCTTTATTTACAAAATGTATAGCTTCTCGTGACGGGGACTTTAGGAACGTTTCTTTTTTTTTTTTTTTTTTTTTTTTTTTTTTCCTAACTAGGGCATCTCGCAGATTACCACTAAGGTAGTGACTGCTTAACCGGGCTTTCCTGTGGCTGCCTTAAGCTTCTACACTCAAAGCCTCCAGCCAGGGCAATTTTACTATTCTAATTAAAACTAGGCGAATGCTCGCTAAGGGCCACCCCCTGTGGGGTGCGAACCTCGGCTTAGGGCATTCGCTGAGGGGAGGACAGCAAGAGGGACAGGCTGGATCAAAATGGTGGTTTCATGATTATTGATCGGGGAATTTAAAGCTACAGGCTCAGCGGCAACGCGTGCTGGCGCTTCGTCGACGAGCAAGGGTCGGGGGGGAGTATCGTTTACTCGGGAGGGTCGCGATCGCGGGGGACCTCTACGGCGAGGTCTGTATCGCGGGTGTCGGATGTATTTGTGCACTGTACTCGTGGCCCTATTGCTCTCCTGTAGGAGTGTGATGGGGTCATCTGGGTCGGAGAGGATATGCCTTGGGCGGCGAAAGTGACTGATTCTAGAGGGAATGTAACTAGCTGCCTCGACAACCAGAGGGTTGCGATGTTTGACGGCTGAATCGAAATAACGCTTTGACATGCGTTTGAGAAACTGGTGGATGGTAGGTATTTTAAGATCGAGATGGAGGATCTCATTTCTAACATACATGGGGGATCCCGTGATTCTACGGAGGAATCGGTTCTGTAATGTTTGCAACCTATGGATGAATCGGGGTTTGGTATGGGCAAAAACGATACCCGCATAGGTCATGATAGGGCGGATGCACGTGGTGTAAGTTCGCAATTTGCACCTGAGTGACATTTTGCTACGTGCATTTAAAACGAAATGAAGTCTACTGAGAGCGAAAGAGGCTCGCGAGTGAACCGCCTTTATGTGCTCTGAAAACGTGAGATGCCTATCTAAGATCACACCTAGATATTTGGCTCGCGTAGCCCAAGGGATCGGCTTGCCAAACATGGTGACTGATCGGGGGAAAGAGGGATTTAGCCACGGTTTCGAGAAGAGGACCGCTTGGCTTTTATCGGGATTGACCTCGATTCTCCACTTCCTAAACCAGGCGCCAAGGTTATTGACCGCCTGTTGGAGGTTTAGAAGCATCGAAGCGGAACCTAAACCTTTACAATAGATGGCAGTGTCGTCTGCGAACAGAGCCAACTGAGTCTTTTTGCTTCTAGGGATATCGCTGGTGAATAGCGTGAACAATAGGGGGGCGAGTACAGAGCCCTGAGGGACTCCTGCTCGGATCTGACGAGGGGTGGATAGGGCTCCGTCTATGCGATAGCGAAAGGTGCGATTCGACAAGTAGTCTCGTAGGATGAGCACGAGACGATCTGGCACACCGAGTTTGTAGAGCTTATACAATAAGCCGTTGTGCCAGACTTTGTCGAACGCTTTCGCTATATCAAAGAAGATAGCGCCTGTCATTAAGCCGCGGTTGATGGCGCTGCTTATATGCTCTATGATACGGTGGGCCTGATGCACGCTAGAGTGCTGGGTTCGAAAGCCGAACTGTTCATTGGGGATTAAGCCCTTAGTCTCGGCGTAGTCTCTGAGTCGCTTATAAATAAGCTTCTCATAGAGTTTGCCGAGTACTTTGAGCAGACTGATGGGACGGTAACTGGTGGGATCTGATTTGGGCTTGCCAGGTTTAGGAATACCTATGACAGTGGCCTCTTTCCATGTTTGGGGAAAGATATTATTGCTTAGAGCACCATTGAAGATGGTGGTCAGTAGCATAATGAGATGAGCGGGGAAGAGTTGGATCACCCTATTGGTGAGTCCGTCTGAACCGGGGGCTTTTCTAATTTTTAGACCTTTGATTAAGTCGTGCACTTCGTCCGGAGCGACTGGAGGCAGAGGACTATCAGGGTCTTCGACGGGAGGGAGAGAGGCTCTGCTTTCGACTTCGGCGTCGACCTCTGCGAGGTGAGCTTGGTCTACTGGCTGAGAGCTGGGAGAGCATTGGAGCTCGAGACTATCTGCTAGGCACTCGGCCTTTTCGATGTCGTCGAATGCTATTGACTTATCGGGGCGTATCAGGGGGGGCATGGTGGCGATCTCCCGGGATTTGAGTTTCCTCTGAAGATCCCAGAAGGCCTTGTGAGTGGGCTCTAGCTCGCTAAGCATCTTGTCCCAGCCCGCTTCACGCAGCTCCGCTACGCGTGTACTTACAGTTCGCTGTAAGTAGCGCATATGGGCTTTGTTTGCGGCACAGGGGAAGCTGCTGTAGGCACGGGTGGCCGCGTTCTTCTCCGTCATTAGAGCACGTACATCGTCGGGGAGCTTCCAGCGACGGTTATCCGTCGCTGGGACCTCCCTTGAACAGTCGTTCAGGACAGATTGTACGTGCTCCGTGAGGGAGTCGATCGCGGCCGTCGTGTCAGCGATAGAATCGAAGTTGTTGGGGATTGAGTCTAACTGGGGGGATGTGGTGGGTTTCAGCTGTTCGCTTACTCGCCTCCAGTCTGTTATCTTTTTTGTAGCAGAGGGCTGGTCGGGGTCGTGATGACGATGACCTATGCGGGAGTCGAGTCTTATTAGTACTGGACGGTGGTCAGAGTTAAGCTCGTGCACCGTTTCTATTGAGTCTAGTCTCAAGTTGACACTCTTAAGGAGTGCCACGTCCAGGACATCAGGAGAGTATCTGGGGTCGTGAGGAAAATGAGTGGGAGTCATCGGAGCGATGACGTCAAAGTTCAGGAAGGTGGAGAGGTCGAACAAGTGTCGACCCCTGGAGTTGATTCTGGTACTATTCCAGGAGGGATGCTTTGCATTGAGGTCGCCCGCTATGATAACGGAGTCGCTCATGCCTAATAGGATTGTGATGTCGTCTGAGATATGTTGGAAATTCTCAGCCGACGACGTAGCGGGAGGGAGGTAGACCGATACTAGCATGATCGGCTGATGGCCAGTCATGGATAGTCGGCAGATAGTGACTTCTAATTTACTTAGGGGAGGAGGGTCCATAGGTATGCAATACAGATCCCGTTTGTGATAAATAAGGGTGCCGCCCTTGTGACAACGCGTCCTATCATTACGGATGAGACGGTAGTTCGCTATAGAGGGGTTTCGGTGACTAGGTTTGAGGAACGTTTCCTGAACGAGGAGTAGGTCAATTTGATGGTCGCGGAGGAATTCCGAGATCTCATCGCGTTGACCGCGGATGCCGTTTGCATTGAAGATGCCTATTTTAAGGGATCGGGGTTTATGCCTCGCTGTACTGGTGTTAGACATTATGAGGTTTTTTCGGGTGGAGAGTTTGCATGACGTCAGAGTATTCATACAATACTCTTTGCAACATTGGGAAGTTTTCGGATTGTCTGGCCACGAGTATTTCGTGAGCCATCTGTACGGCGCGGGGGGAGCAGAACGCCATATAGGTGTCTGAGATTATATTATATACGTCCGAAGTGGACAACTGAGCGGCCGCGGGAGCGGCGGTGGTGGGGCGCGGTGCTTTATGAGCGGGAGCGGGAGCGAGAGCGGGAGCGGGAGCGGGTTTGTAGTGGGCCGCGGGAGGGCCTGCGAACGCGGGGAGGAGGATACGCTGATCCATGAGGGAGGGAATTTTATTGGGAGGAGGTTGAGACTGAGGCGGGGTAGCGATCGCTAAGGCTGGGAAGGCCTGACGGTGCTGGAGTTGATTCCAGGGGCTGGGTCTCTGAGGGCTAAGCCGCTCGGGGATTTGAGATGACGGGATAGGGATAGGGAATTCCCTTTGCTTTAGCTGACGATCGTCAAGACGTTTCGTCAGCTTGGGCGAAGTGTTTTTTGGGGCTTTAGAGCAGCCACGGTAGTTGGCTGTGTGACCCTCTTGCCCGCATAGCACACAGCTAGGTGGGCTGTCGCATTGACTACGGTCCTTTGGACGGGTGCATTCAGTAGTGCCGTGGTCGCCCAGGCACTTGACGCACCTGGGTTTCGCATGGCAAAACTTTTGCGAATGCCCATATAATTGGCAACGATGACATTGCCCTATAGAATGATTTTTCCATGGCTTCTCTATAGAGAATCCCATGAGATTACATATGGATTTGATATTAAAGATCGGGTTATGCCCTTCGATCGGGGAGCACACGACGAGTACCATGTCGTATGCCTCCCTACCGCGCGAACGGTGCATACGGTGCACTTCGTCAACTGGAATATTCTGCGACTTAAGGTCGGCTAGAATTTCTGCTGGGGAGATTTCTTTGGGGATCTTTTTAATGACAACTCTGGTCTGTTTTTCTTCTGGGAGAGAGTACGTGTGGAAGGACACGTTCCTGTCTCTCAGAAGCCGGGTTAGGGATCTGTAGTCGGTCGAGGTCGGGACTATTACTTTTATACCCTGTTGGGTAGAGCGGGCATTGGTGTAGCCGATCTTGAGATCGACACACCACTTTGAGATGGCCGTCCACTTCTCCTTGTCCTGAATGAACACAGGAGGTGGAGGCGCGACCTTTTTCTGGCCAGAAATAGTAATAGGGGCGGTGGGAGCAACCTGCGAAGAGGCTGATGACATAATCGGACGGGGGGTGGTGGAGGGGGAAGCTACGGGGGGGCAAGTAGCTGGGGTGTCGGAGGTATTGACAGGGGTGAGGCAGGGCTCCTCGAACGCTACGACCTTAGTGGCCTGCGAAGAGAGTTGCTTCCGCATCTTCCTCTTATTCCCTTTCCCTTCGACTCGGACAAAATTGTCGTTGTCGTCGGATTGGGAAGTAGAGGCGACTTGGTCCTCTGAGTCGGAGATAGTGATATAGGGGAAGGGGGTGGAGGGGCGGTTTGGGGGAATAGCCTGGCTGTCAGTGTCCATTGACACGACTGGGCTGGCTGCTGTCTGAGATTTATCCAAGGCATCACTGAATGTAGTGATTTCCTCAGAGGAATTGATAGGGGACTGGGGGGGGGGGGGGTTCTAGGCTACCAGGAGGGCACTCGAAGCACTCCTGGTTCAGCGCTAGGATCTGTAACTCTACAGCGAACTGCCGCCATAGAGCTGGTTCTAGGGCGACCATCTGCCTAATCACATCGATAAGCGATGTGTTTATGCGTCTGGTCGCATCTAATTTAGCCTCGGAAATTACGAGGTCCGACTCCATTATGGAGTTTAAAACTGACAGACTACTACTAGTTGGGAACCTATTTTCCTAACGTTTTTTCCTACACCTATCTCCCCGGGGGAATACCGGGGATGTGTAAAACCCTCCCTGTCGGGTTAGACAGGGAGGTTGAGTACTTAAGGTGAGCCCTAAGCTTGCTTTTTGCCCGTTGCCTATCTTAGTGTGCAACGGGGTCCTATCCAGTCTAGTGCGCCGGGTGTAGACACACCCGACCGACACTAGGTGTGTGGCTGTTGAGGCAAGACTGTCACCAATGCCGACTAGGAGATCCCCCAAGGCCGAGCACTGGGACCCGTCCAATTGACTGCCTCACCCTGAAGGGGCTCGGCGGGTGTGTTGGGTCAACACCCCACTCGGTTTCGTTGGCACCGTATAGGTTTCCACCGAGGACCACGAAACTGTGGATTTACCCTGAAGGGGATTTAATCGCGACGATTACGTTTTAGAGTACAACTCTGATAAGAAACTTATTAATTGTGTCTTGAAAAAGACAACAATTAATAACTGAAGATAGTCCCAGACTATACACACGTAGCAGGAACCACAGCAGGAGGAGCCACTGAGCCGGAACTCAGGAGATCTGGAACACACGCGCACACACTAGCAGCAGCACGTCCGTCCGCGTTCGATGCCGAGCGCAGAGTCGAACGTTTCTTGTGTTTCAAAAGTAATAAATATATTTGAAGTTCTTTCCCAAATAACAAAATCAACGTAACATACGTGTAATACGAAACTAACGAGCAATTTCACTTGATCGGGTTATATTTTAACGATATAAATCACTGTCGTGTAATGTTTTCTGGTATTGGAACACAGACCCGTTCCAGTACCACAAAAGATTAGACGTAACTTAGTAGAAGTTCTTTATTTATAAAATTGATAGTGTAGCCACCACGTTTTGACCTCGTGTAAAAGAAACATTGAAAAGAACAGTTCTCAAAAGAACTATGGTCACAGCACGTTTTAGACATTCTGTACAAGAAACACGGAATAAATATTGTACAGGAACTGCCGACGCCACACGCCGTCGGCCTTCGCCCCAATCTTCAGCCGCACGCACGAGCACAACACACACATCTTCACTGGACACTGCCGCATCGATGAATGCGGGCGCCAGCTTGTGTCACCTATATTTATAACATCAGCGCCACGAGCGGCGAGGTGCGCCCGTGCGCGAGCTCGCGACTGCAGCGACAACGTGCGGAACAAATGGACAACAGTGTGCTGCGATCTGATTGGTTCAAACTCTTGAAGTATCCTTAGTTGTACTGTTTAGCCTGTATTTGTAAATAGTATTGAAGTAGGAACATTTTATAATAAAAATACAGTATTATTTTCAATCTTTACAATCTGGAGTCCGAGTTTCCTTTCAACCAACCTACGATACTCCTCCAAAGCGGTGACCCCGAACAAAACACACCTGATCTGAAGAAAAATTTTCAACCGTCGAAGAATTATCGCTGCGCACCGATTTCAAGATGCCGAATCCCTGTCCAACTGAATAACAATCAAGCCCGTCGACATCACACAACGTCACGAAGGCTGAAGCTGCCGGTATATCTCTCACCATGCGCATTCCACCATTCTGGCGCGATCGACCACGACTCTGGTTTATAAGCTTCGAGGCCGCAACCAACGATCTCAAGAGAGGCCAAGCACAGCTCGCCCAGATGGTCATAGCACAGCTGGAAAAGCAAGACATCGAGCAGATCGTGGATTTACTGTACAACCCACCAGAGACGGATCAGTACAAAGCCATCAAAGAAAGGCTCATATCCGCCTATGAAGAATCTGATAGCCGTCAGTTCCAGAAGTTGCTATCTGAGATGGAACTCGGAGATCAGAAGCCGACCCAATTACTCCGCCGCATGAGAAGCCTTGCCAGAGACAAAGTTCCCGACTCCACCCTACGTCTCATGTGGACCAACCACCTTCCATCCCACGTCCGCTCAGTCCTGGCAGTCAGCGAATCATTCAGTACTAAGACAGTGCTCGAAGAACTCGCGCTACTCGCCGATAAAATGATGGAGCAGACTGCATCAACAGAAGTCGCAGCCGTGCAGTCAACCGCATCACTTCCACCATCCGCACCGCAAGCAGATACGCAGTTTCTCATCAACGAGATAAAAAAGTTATCGCTAGAAATAGCTGAGTTAAAAGCGAGACCACAATACGACAACCATCGGCGCAGCCGCTACCCATCTCGTCACCGCCACTCATCGCGATCACGCAATCGATCAGCATCGCCATCACCATTCTGCTATTATCACCGACGTTTCAAAGAGCAAGCTAGACGCTGCACATCACCGTGCTCATTCAAGAAGCAAAATGCGGAAAACTAGACAGGACGTTGGCAGAGGCGGACACCGGCGTTCAAGATAAATCACACCGCCTATATATCACTGATAGAAGCTCAAAGCTATCATTCTTGGTTGACACGGGAGCCAACATTTCCGTGCTACCGAGAAGAAAGGGACAAGTAGCAACGCCGTTACCATTTCAACTATACGCAGCGAACAACACTACTATAGCTACGTATGGCGAGAAAACACTATCTCTTGACTTCAATCTACGACGCCCTTACAAATGGAAATTCATCGTAGCTGTCGTTTCGAAGCCAATACTCGGAGCCGATTTCCTCAAGCATCACCAACTCATCGTCGACTTGAAAAACAGAAGATTAATCGACGGTGTTACGAGCTTAAAGGTAAATGTCCCGGTACGAGTATCAAACGTGCCTACCATACGCAGTATCGACATGTCGCAATCATACCACGACATACTAGCTCAATATCCCGGCATCACGAGATTAACATCGATGAAATTAAACTCCAATATCAACGTGCAACATTTCATCGAAACGCAAGGGCAACCTATACATTGCCGTGCCCGACCAATCCCACCACATCGCTTCGAAACAGTCAAGAAGGAATTTGAAAACATGATCGAACAAGGATTATGCAGACCCAGTAAAAGCCCGTGGGCATCACCTCTACACATCGTGCCCAAGAAGAATGGCGATATTAGAGTTTGTGGTGACTATCGCCGACTCAACTCCATCACCATACCAGATCGCTACCCCGTTCCACGCATCAAAGACTTTACTCATCATCTATCCGGAAAAACTATCTTCTCAACAATAGACCTCAACCGTGCATACCAACAACTGAGTGTAAGAGAAGAAGACATTGAGAAGACAGCGATCATCACTCCAATGGGATTATTTGAATTTCCACGTATGTGCCCTGGTTTGAAAAACGCGGGACAAACGTTTCAACGGTACATCCATGAAGTACTACGAGGATTGGATTTTGTCTTTCCGTTCATCGACGATTTGTTGCTGGCATCAGAAAACGAAGCCCAACACCGAGAACACCTTCACAGCGTTCTGAAGAGATTAGAAGATAATGGCATCACTATCAACCCCGCCAAATGCAATCTAGGACAACCACAAGTTCAGTTCCTAGGATACACCGTATCAACAGAAGGTATCAAACCACCAGAACATAAAATTCAAGTGATCACCAACTATCCTAAGCCGACGACAATTGAAGAGTTAAGAAGATTTCTCGGCATGATAAATTTCTATCGCGATCACATACCAAACGCCGCATCACTACAAGCACCACTAAATTCATACCTACATAATGTCAAGAAGAGGGACAAAACTCCAATCACGTGGACCGATGACGCAACTCACGCATTCGAGCATTGTAAAGCTAGCATAATAAACGCAGCTCTCCTCGCTCACCCATCGCATCAAGCAACACTTGCCTTATTTTGCGACGCATCCGACAACTCAGCTGGCGCCGTACTACAACAATACATAAATGAAACATGGCAACCGCTCGGATATTATTCCAAGAAATTCACCGATGCGCAAAAGAAGTATTCTACTTTCGATCGTGAGCTAGTTGCAATCTATATGGCAGTCAAACATTTCCGCAAAACATTCGAAGGACGTCACCTCATCATATTCACTGACCACAAGCCGCTAACATTCGTAATGTCGAAGACTAATTTAAACTCAGAAACACCGAGGCGAACGAGACAACTTTTGTTTATCAGCGAATTCACTACCGACATACGGCACGTAAGCGGTAAACAAAACGTCGTCGCCGACACACTCAGCCGCATAGAAACAATCTCATGCCCATCTACAATCAACTACAACGACATAGCTAGCGCGCAAGAAAAGGACAGCAACATTCAAGAATTATTATCACAAACAAACATCACTCTCAAGAAGATAATGATACTTAACACCGACGTCGAGTTATTGTGCGAAACATCTACCCCATATATACGTCCGTACATACCTGAGCAATACAGACAAGAAGTTTTTGACAGCGTGCACAATATCAGTCATCCCGGTACGCGCACGACTCGCAAACTTACAACGCAAAAATACTTTTGGCCATCAATGAACGCAGACATCAGCCGCTGGACTCGAACCTGTATACATTGTCAGAAAAGCAAGATTCAACGACACACATTCTCGAACATCTCATCCTTCCCGCCAAGCGAGCGATTTCAACATTTACATGTTGACATCGTCGGACCGCTACCTACAACAGCTCAAGGTCATCGTTATTTAGTAACAATGATCGACCGACTAACGAAGTGGCCCGAAGCAATTCCTACCGACGAAATAACAGCTGATCGAATAGCCGATATCGTCTATCAACATTGGATTGCAAGATTTGGGTGCCCGACCACATTAACAAGCGACCAAGGTCGCCAGTTCGAGAGCCAATTGTTTCAAAACCTAATGAAGCAAATGGGAATCAAGAAAAATCGCACAACACCATACCATCCACAAAGCAATGGTATCGTCGAACGGTGGCATCGATCCCTCAAAACTGCATTACGCACCAGAATCTCCGACTCAAGTAAATGGATCGACGAGCTACCTACCGTCCTACTTGGATTGCGAGCCGCACTTCGCACTGACACCGGTGTGAGCGCCGCAGAACTTACCTATGGTTACAATTTGCGTCTACCCGGCGAATTTTTTTCTGCAAGTGCCCACACACCTGCGATGGATTATACTTACGTAGAAAAACTGCGTGATATTATTCAAGCAAACAAGCCGCAAGCCATCACAGAGCATCACAGCAATAATAAACGCATGTTCGTGCATGAAGATTTACGCAAGTGCAGTCATGTATTTGTCAGAACGGACGCAGTTAAGAAGCCATTACAGACTCCATACGAAGGCCCATACCGAGTTATAAGCCGAACAGAAAAGGTACATTCCATTCAGCTACCAAATCGGCAAGCAAACATATCAATCGATCGACTGAAGCCTGCATATGTCGTCACCGAATACACCAGTACCTTACCATCAACGAACGTTACCATTACCAACCGAACCAAGAGCTGTACCACTCCAACCGTTACCAAGCATCAAGCAACTCCAACTCAACAAGTACCTCCGGCCAACGTGACGTCACAGCCCGCCGTCATCAAAACAACACGCACGGGCCGTGCCATCAAGCTGCCGGTACGCTTCGCTTGAAGGGGAGTACTGTAGCCACCACGTTTTGACCTCGTGTAAAAGAAACATTGAAAAGAACAGTTCTCAAAAGAACTATGGTCACAGCACGTTTTAGACATTCTGTACAAGAAACACGGAATAAATATTGTACAGGAACTGCCGACGCCACACGCCGTCGGCCTTCGCCCCAATCTTCAGCCGCACGCACGAGCACAACACACACATCTTCACTGGACACTGCCGCATCGATGAATGCGGGCGCCAGCTTGTGTCACCTATATTTATAACATCAGCGCCACGAGCGGCGAGGTGCGCCCGTGCGCGAGCTCGCGACTGCAGCGACAACGTGCGGAACAAATGGACAACAGTGTGCTGCGATCTGATTGGTTCAAACTCTTGAAGTATCCTTAGTTGTACTGTTTAGCCTGTATTTGTAAATAGTATTGAAGTAGGAACATTTTATAATAAAAATACAGTATTATTTTCAATCTTTACAATCTGGAGTCCGAGTTTCCTTTCAACCAACCTACGATACTCCTCCAAAATAGCTTCTCGTGACGGAGACTTTACTTGCGATCACACTTATACCTACTTAACCAATTAGGCAAGCCAGAACAACGCTACAGGTATAACACAGTGAGTTGGCGGCCTGCTTGACCACCTATGTCTTTAGTCGACTTTACCTATGGAATAAAATGCCTATAAAAATATTTAAGCGATGAGAGCATTTAAATCGAAGAGCAATTTAAAAGTCGCGTCGTGATGTTTCTATTTATTGCTGTTTCAAGTTTAATTATTAAGGACTCCTCCGCGCGCTCTGTGGTTTTAATAAGTCTCTATTCCGTGGAAATATCGGGATAAAAAGTATCCTATGTCCTAATGGTCTGCCCATGTGTTAAATTTCATCCAAATCTGTTCAGTCACTTTAGCGTGAAAGCGTAAGGGGTGTCCATTAATGACGTGATGGTTTTAGCAACTTTTTAACCCCCCCCCCCCACTTCTTCCTGTTGATACGTGGTGAGGTTTTAGACTAACCCCTCCCCGCCCCAAAACCCAGTCACGTGTACTTAAACACTACTTAAATTATACACGTGACATTTCACTTATCCATATGATATTTCGTGATTTTTTCCGACCCCCCATTTCGAGGCTCACGTGATATAAGGACGACCTCTAACAAACAAACAATTAGTTTATTAGCATTTAGGATAAGCTATTTAATTACTGAGTACAAATAAATAATACTGTCCTATACACAACTAAATTAAACCGGATTTTAACCGTTTTTAGTTCTTATAGAAAGTTGACTATTCTAACAACATCGCCACGTAGTTCTTAAAGGGATGGGCAGAAGTATTTAGTACACCCACATTTTGCCAGTTATGTTTAAGTCTCATCAAGAATCATTTTTTACCAGAGATTAGTACTTAATTCATTACTGTATCTAACTAAGGCTGGTTTTACAGCTGTCCGGGAGACCCGTACGTGCCGCCCGTATGGGTACGATCAAACACGTGAGGCGCTAGAACATTGTTTCACAGCGACGCGGATTGGTCCGTACGCGACCCGCTTCGGGTAGAGCCCGTACAATGTACCTATCGTACTACTCCCTCGTTTCAGAGCAATGTGGGCGTTACCCGTACGGTCTCCAATGTATGGACGGCCCGTACGGGTCTCCCGGACAACTGTGAAACCAGCATAAGTTATCCGTACGCATATGATTCCCTTTTTGCTATGGTATTTTATCAATACGTCATAATAATTAGATAACAGTATGAATTAGTAGATTCAGTTTAACATAAAGAAAACTAATCAAATAATACTAAGGTAAGTTACTCCAATTTCAAAATACAAAAATTCAAATTTGGAACTTTGGAATTCGACCTCGGTGTCGGCGGTCAACATGCTCATTGCTCAGGCGCAAGGCGCCACTCACTCACATAGGGCTGCCTAAATAACATACAAAACTTAGAATAATGATTTGAATGGAATGTATAGAATAATTTGTAAGTTAAGGCTTGTGCACTTTGTGCTACTAAATAACCATCTCAGGTTAGCCTCTGAAGAAGCGCAGTTTTCTTTTAAATCGGCTTCAAAAGTAGGAGGTTCTTAATTCGACTGTTTGTTTTTTTGTTCATCATCATCGTATTACGATGTCGAGGACGCGATTACTCCGCTTATGAATTGATTTTAATGACAATTTTTTTGTTTGGTATGATATATTTTTTGTTTGGTAGGTATGTCTTCAGAGGTCCCATGTAAATTTTATTAACTTTGATTGGATAGTTTTTGAGATAGCTTGAATAATACATATTTTTCCCACTTAGTCTATGATGTTATAGTTCCGGTCACTGTTATTTACATAGCAGGTAGTGGTATTCAAATTTGTGTGGGGTAGGTACCACAACCAAAAAGACAACTGACTTAAAATAAGAATACAGTACAAAAGACACCGACTTCCGAAATTTAAAGTTATTTTTAACTTTTTTGTGTTTTTTTTTAAGTCGGTTGTTTCCAACCACTTAGGACCAAAAAACAACCGACTAATTATCAACCTTATATATATTATATGGTTAATAATTACGCGACCTGTCGTACTCGGCGCTTCTCCTCCAGGTTTATTATGCGTGCGCATAATAAAAGCATTGCCAAGGTGTGAAACTCTCTGCCAGCGTCAGTGTTCTCTTCCACCTATAACCCGTCAGTCTTCAAACCAAGGGTAAACAGACATCTTTTGGGCACGCTCGTTCTATCGTAGACTTCACTTCTCCAGTCCCAGGAATAAAAATCTGGAGCCGCACCCTCATCCGCACGCTTATCCGCATCCTCAATAAGGAATTTTCCAATATCCGCATCCTCAAACCCGATTATACCTATCGATATCCTCTTCCGTTACAACCCTCCTAGTGACCACCAGACCAACGATAAACAGACCAAACCTAAGCCATGTTTTTAAATATGTTTACCTTTTTCGGACAGCCCTACAGCAACCTGCTCGAACTACGGTCAAGCTTGACGCCTGTGGGTTGAACAGCAGATCACATATCGCTACACACGTCTACATGATTTTATGCGGCGACGATATATTGTTAGAACTGTTTTACATAATAATAGTTATTAATGATAGGTGCAATATTATCTGTGACAACGTTTTAGTAAGCTTAGTAGTTAATCTGATGGTATTAATTTGTTTCGACTGTGGCCTGTGACTGTCGCCGATCGATCATGGTAAACGGTGTCACAGAAAGGCGATCCATATCCGTTAAGTCTCCCACGCCTCGCCTCGCCACGGGTACATTGTCACCCTGTCATTGTCATTTAATAGTATAGGAAATGCAATCCGTGAAGCCTACTCTTGAATTTTTTTGTGCATTATTGATCGAAGTTTTTGACCGTAAAATTCTTGAAGTCTCGACAAAAAAGAGGTGCATAATCAAGTTCGTTTCTTAAACTCTTTATGGAACGAACTTGAGTACCTAAGCACCTCTTTTTTAGTCTCTACAAAAAAGAGGTGGATAATCAAGTTCGTTTCTTAAACTCTATAAGAAACGAACTTGATTATTCACCTCTTTTTTATAGAGACTTTTCGAGAATTTTACGGTCAAAAAAATTCAAGAGTAGGCTTCACGGATTTCATTTCCTATACTATTAAATGATACTATAGAGGGTGACATCGACGCGAAAACTGATACCATGGATTCAGTACATGATTCTGAACCTGCGTCGATTATTTTAGAAAAAATCAGCCGTTCCATACATTTTGACAGCGTAGGTATTGCACTTTTCTATCTAAACGTTGGTCAATTTTAGCTGACCATTTCATGAAATGGTCGAAGACTTCATGAAATTATAAATTCAAGATCTGGCCACGATATAAATATATTTGTAATCACGTTCTCGAAAACGGCTTTAATAAATTCGATGAAAGTTGCAATTTAAGCGTACGGGGGCTTAAAATTCGTTTTCTGTATTTTCACCCGAACAGACTTCCTATGAGCCCTCCGCGAGGGTTCCCGGCACTGAACGTGTTAAACGTTTAACTATATCTTACCACTATCAATAGGCCCAATTTAAAAGCCAATCAAATCATTAAAATTAAACCTTACAGCTGATCAAATAAATAAGTAATAAAAATAAGAAATATTCGGCGTATGAGTGTTGTACTAGCTTGAGATGACATTGAGACGTCGAGCGGAGGTCGTGGCTGATCGATTAGGCGTTTGATCTGAATAGTTTAAACGGGTTAGGGGTCCGTAGGAGAGATAGAAAAACGTTGCCCCCATTGGCACCCCGAATAAGCGCCGACTAGTTGTTTTTTTTTTTTTTAAACCCCTGTACTGGAATTGAGCCTCTTACAAATTACACGTCCTAAATATATTTTGGAAGAAACTGTCCATAGATGGTTATCTGTTTGTCTGTATTTAGTCTGGTGTTAAGTGTATAGGGACCTAGATACAGTAGAAAAAATATCTACTAACCTTTGCGTGTGCTGTTTTTCCAGTATTTACCAGGAATTTGTGGGGATGTGTAGAGAGGGATTTGTATTAAACTCAACAATAGGATTGGTAGGTTAAGCAATAAAAATCAAGAAATAATGGCAGCGTTTTTTCAAAAATAAATGGTGTGTAAGTGCTATAGTTTGACCGGAACCGCTGTACCGCGCCTTAGGTATGTGCGCGGCGAGACGGGGGGGGACAGTGCAAGCCGCTCATTCGTCATCGCTCACGGCGTCCCGACCTCGCCTCGCCGCGCATTGCTAAGGCACGGTACAATACACGCCCCGAAAGATAAGATTTGACCGCGCCTCTCGCTCTCTTCCCGCTGCCCCGATGACGCCCTGGCACAGTGAAATACCGCTAAAGAGGTATAATCGCTACTGCGCAAGTCAAACCACGTGGTGTGTCTAGTCTCATCTTTAGTGGCACGCACTATAGGTAGGGCGGTCTCAGTCAAACTATAGATACCTAGTTACGGAACCCACGAAAAATATAGAGCACAAAAATATTAACATGACAGGTTTTTAAAACATAGATAAGCCAATAATTGATTAGCGCAATGGTTTTGGCGACTATCTATTTGTTAGCCAATGGCTAGGTCAGAGCTGTGTCAATAGGTCACAATTTTCCATACAATGGTATTGGGTCCAGCCTGTTCATAGAGTCGTGATTTCCTAGTCAATATGTTACTTCCTGTGACGTGTGGCCTTGGGTATGTGCTGCCTTGCCAGGGTGCTGGGGTAGGAACCGACTTTGTAACTCTTGGGCATTTCCAAAGGTGTGAGGGCTAAGTGAGATGATCGGTGATCTGGAATCCGGGTTTATTTATTAATACAATTACTTCCTATCTCTATTCTACTTCTTTTATGGCTCAAAATGAAATGGACCCGCAAAAGCAGTGGCACGTACCACTCGGCAAAAGCCAATGCCGCTGGCACTGTGTGTAGGAGCTTTTATCGATGACTTATATTTGGTCCGACCAGGGACAGCTCTGCGTTGGCCTCAGTTAAATCCTGGAGGATGCAGGTAATTGACTCAAACATAAGTCCTATTAGATAATAGCAAAGATGATATTGTCAATGTAAGAGCAGTGGTGGCCTAGTGGTAATGGCCTGGGCACGCCACAATTGTGGCGATAAGTCCCCTCTTTGAGGAGTAGCTAGAGTGGGGCCACGGCGTCCTCACCTTCCGCCTGACGCAGGTCCTCACCGGACATGATTGTTTCGGGGGGTTCCTTTTCAGGATAAAGCGGGAGGAAACGTCCGGGTGTCACCACTGTGTGGATCGCCCGGAGGACACGGTGGAGCATACGGTGGAGGTCTGCCCGGCTTGGGCGGGGCACCGCTGTGTCCTCACGGAGGCGATTGGCGGCGGCGTTCTCTCGCGTCCGGCCCTGGTTCAGGCCATGGTTCGGAGCGAGAGTGAAAAAAAAAAGTGGTATTGGCCTTGACTTAAGAGTTGTAGGTCATGGGTTCGAACCCAGACAGGCGCTTTACTTTGTGTAAATTATTTCATCACCACTGCTCTCAAAACGGTGAAAGAAAAACATCGTGAGGATCGGCAAGTCCTAGAACCAAAAATTCGAAGATTATGTGACATCTACCAACCCGCAATGGGCCCGTGTGGTAGATTACCACCCACTCCCTCTTAGAGAGGAGGGGGGAAAATTTTAGACTGATTATTCATGCTTGATGCAAAGATGTTAAAAAGTAGGTATCTGACCAGGTACCTACCTGTCTGCTCTACATAATTATTGAGAAAGCTGCACGGCAGTAAGACGTAGCTACCTACTGACTACTTAGTGAATCTGTCAGTATATCTAAGCTTACGTTAAATAATAATATAAATCTCCTCATTAAACTGAAAGCCATTATTTTAAGTAGCTATTGTAAATTGCTTAGCTTTGCCTTTTTTATTTATCGGTAGCTAATATGAAAGAATTATTGTATAACAGCTTATCTGATTTACCATCACCTGACATGTTTCCTAAGTGCACAAAAAGCTACATACCATGAAACAATCCCATATTACCTACCACATTCGTTAGACGTGCGGCCTCTAATTGGGGTCACATTTGCAATAAATGGGCGATATGGACAAATAAATTGGAAGTGTAATGGTCTGTTTGATCACATTATTATGAAATAAAATACTTGAGTATTTGAAGCATGTTTCGCAGGCAAGATAGTACCAACCTTCTCTGTTACAATGCATGGGTGTCGCAAAAGACAAGATTAGGGTTTAGGTAGGTATTGTAAGAGAATTAGACCGCTCAACATGGTTTTATTTAATACTAATAATAATAATTGTGCGCTTTTGAATATCCAAAAAAAAAGAAAACTATACATAAATGTAACCGTGATTTTGTTTTTCGTGTAATTAGTTACTTCGTAAATGAGTCTAAAAAGCTATGTTTCAGTATATTTAAAAAAGTACGTGAGTCGTCAAAATAATGTCATTTGATCATGACATTTCGTAAAATTGTTTTGTTTGGATGGAAAAAGATAAACTGTTCATGATTTTTGTGAATTAAATGCTGTAATTAGGATATTATAAGAAAATAGTAGTTTATATAAGACAGTGCACGTGTAAGATACAAAATGAGTAACATTTATATCCAAGAACCGCCTGCATTAGGCAAGGTAAATATGAGAATCTTTCTTAAGATATTTCACTGTTTCATTCGATCATTATTCTGTATTTATCTGGGCTGGTGTATTAGTTTTCGTCTTCATTGTATTTAGTATAATAATTGATTCAAATAATTGCATTAAAAGTGTTAGTTATAACTTTAAGCAGGTTATATTTTCTATCATTACATTCCTCACTGATAAAGTACATTCTTGTAGATATAACTATTTTCAATTTATACCATTAGCAAGTTACATTTTGAAGTGTTTGTTTTGTCTTCCAGAAACTTTGACCCTCAAATCAAAGAAATAACCAAGACATAGCGCTGCGACCAATACAGTGAAGCATGCCAAAACTACACCTCCGCTTTGTGCATACACGCTCACATGCACACATTTACAATCCAACTACACCTAACTAAGCGCACACGTTTATGAAACTGGTTTCTTGTCCCTGTTGACAGCACTATGTCTTGGTTTTTTATGTGGTCTGAGCTCTGACCAATAATATCGGAATATTCTGTACTGACGATATACGAGTAATAGTTTATTATCTTATAATTACAGGTGCTATTAAAAACGACAGCAGGAGAGATAGATATTGAACTATGGACGAAGGAGGCACCGAAGGCTTGCCGTAACTACATACAGCTATGCATGGAAGGATATTATAATGGTGAGCTATAAATTATATTTATTATATTTCAGAAAACAACAAAAACAGTAAAAGAAACAGAAAATTCCTATCCAATAATGATGAATGTGGATCACAGAAATCTAAAACACTGCGTTTATCCTATATTATTAAAGTAGCAATATTTGTATATAATTATATATTTTATTTTATTGTATTTGGATGGCTTACAGCTATCAATACAGAAGTAACAGTGAGGTAATTGGCGACAAGCCATTTACAAGCCTCCACAGTTAGCAATAGCCTATTGTTGTACAAATTTTCAAATTGAATAACAATTCATAAACTATAACACTATGTATATAACACTAAGTATATTTTTAAATTAACTATTAAATTAAGTAAGTACCTGGATAGGCAAAGATGCTATATTTGTAATCATGTTCTCGAACACAGCTCTTTCAATGAAAGTTGCAATATTGGAGTTTACGTGGGCGAAAAATCGTCTTCTCTGTATTTTCACCCAAGCAGTGCTCGGTCACCCAAAGTTTAGAACAAGATGGTTATTTTAGAATAATGACATTGCCAGCATAAAATTAGTAAGTACCTACTATCATGGCAGCATGGAATTAGTAAGTACCTACTATTGTGGCAGCATGAAATTAGAATGTACTATAGATGGAATTAGTATTAACTATCCTATAGTATTAAATGAGAATTCCCTATAATCACCCGAGCAGAGCTCGGTGATGATGATGAGCTTTGTTGACCAGGTACTTCCAATATATTTGTTGTTGTGTATCTTTAATGTAGGTACTTGGAAATCTTCTTGACTAATAAGATTTGTGCAAGTACCCCACATGTGGAATAATATCACGATAGTGTAAGGCTACCTAGTGCTTATGCTATCCACGAAATAAAACAGTGAATTACCTAATTAGTGTTTTATTGAACATAATAGTGGCGACGAGGAATAAACTTTTAAGAATGGAGTGTAGGGCAGTGAAGTTTTCGGAATTTGATCCTCAAATAGACAATTGGAACAATTACATAGACAGGCTAACATTTTGCTTTGAAGCAAATGGCGTTGTGGAGGACTTAAGTAAAAGAGCAAACTTTTACACAGTGTGTGGATCGAAAGTATTTGATACGCTTCTTGCGTTAATTACACCAAAAAAAGCCAGTGATATCTCATTTACGGACATCGTGAACGTTTTAACGAAACATTATAGCCCTAAACCTAACGAAATATCAGTGTCATATAAATTTTATAAACGTGACCAACAACAAAGCGAATCATCATCGGAATATATTGCTCAGCTGAGGAAGATTAGTTCTGATTGTAATTTTTCGGATTTAGAACGTATGTTACGTGACAGACTCGTGTGTGGAATGAAAGATCATAGACTGCAATATGATTTATTGAAAAGAGATAAACTTAGTTATGACAATGTTGTTGAGGCTATGTTGTCTTCCGAGAATGCGGTAAGAGATGTTCGCATGATACAAAATTTAAATGGAAGCACCAGCAAGGTCGCAAGCGGATTCGATACGACGGCGAGCACATCGACGACCATGCTGGCAGCTCCTGAACCCATGGATATCAATGCAGTGCAAACAAACATGAAACATTGCTATCGTTGTGGTGATCGCCATGCTGGAGAATGTCGTTTTGCCAAGGTTACTTGTCGATACTGCAAGAAGGTAGGACATATAGAAAAGGTTTGCATTGCAAAGAAGAAAGCCTCGAACAGTAAAGTCAATTTCACAGAAGAGGATGAGTCACATGTTCAGTTGAATGGCATATACAACTTCGATAGTAGTCAACTGCGGGTGCCGGCTTATGATGTTAAGGTTCTTCTGAATGGGATGTCAGTCATTATGCAGGTGGACTCCGGTGCTAGTTTTTCACTGGTGAACGAGCGTACGTGGAGAGGCCTGCGCAACGCACAGCCGCACCCTGAACTGCGGGCCGCACAGAACAGTCTACGTACCTGGACGGCGACACCGGTTAATGTGCTCGGTCAGACAGTAGTGCACGTAAACTTTAGAGACATTAAGTGTGTTTTACCGGTTATTGTAGCTAGAGGCTCAGGCCCCAACTTAATTGGTCGTGATTGGTTTTCCGCTCTTAATATAAAAGTTTGTATTAATTTTGTGTCTAGTACTGGCATATCAATGACTAATGAAATGTTACAGAAACACTCTGGAGTTTTCAAAGAGGGTCTTGGTACTTACCGAGGCGAACCGGTGACAATACATTTAAAACCGGACGCAACTCCTAGGTTTCTTAAAGCTCGCCCAGTTCCGTTTGCAATTAAGAAAAGAGTGGAAAAGGAAATAGATCGATTGATGACTGAGGGGGTACTACGCCCTGTTTCTTACTCACAGTGGGCAACACCAGTTGTGCCCATTGTTAAGAAAACAGGCGAGATTCGCCTGTGTGGAGATTATCGCAGCACGGTGAATCAGGCTACCGAGTCTGATACTTACCCTATGCCGACTGCTAATGAGGTATTCGCTACAGTTGCTGGAGGAAGGTATTTCACTACGTTAGATTTAGAGCGTGCATATACACAAGTCGTTGTGGATGAAGACACGGCTAAACTGTTAACATTAAATACATGTAAAGGTCTTTACACTGTTCACAGGCTGGCGTTCGGAGTAAAAGCATGTCCAGGCATTTTTCAAAGGTTGATGACTTCTTTACTGGCAGGTATTTCAGGCGTCGCAGTACTAATTGATGACATTATTATAAGTGGGCATACCCTGACAGATATGAGTCAACGATTGGATGCTGTACTAGAACGCATACAAAAAGCTGGCCTGCGACTGAATGCAGGTAAGTGTAAGGTTGCTAAAGAATGTGTAGAGTTTCTGGGTTTTGTTATTGACGCCGACGGCATTCATCCAGCGCCTAGCAAAGTGGAATCGATTGTCAAAACTCCAGAACCACAGAGTGTTCAGCAGCTACAGGCTTTTTTAGGGTTGTACAATTTTTATGAGAGGTTTGTACCTCACAAAGCTACTGTCCTCGAACCGCTCCATAGGTTGCTTGATAAGTCTCGCAAGTGGCAGTGGACAGAATGCGAACGAGAAAGTTTCGACGCAGCGAAACGGTTACTATCGTCAGACATTACTTTAGTTCATTATGATTTAAATAAACCCGTAGTACTCACGTGCGATAGCTCTGAGTATGGTGTAGGCGCAGTATTGTCTCATGTGATGCAGGATGGGCAAGAACGACCAATCGCTATGAGTTCTAGGACATTACATTCACACGAGCGTAAATACTCTCAGCTTGATAAAGAAGCTACAGCAATCATGTTCGGGATTCAAAAATTTCATAACTATCTTATGGGAAGAACTTTTACAATAGTAACGGATCACAAGCCACTGGTCAGTATTTTTGATCCTAAGAAACCAATACCCAATATTATATCGCCCCGATTAACTAGAATCGCTATTGTCTTGACTTCACATAGTTATGATATAACGTATAAGCCTGGTAAACAAATAGGAAATGCAGATGGTCTCAGTCGCTGGCCACAACCGGTGCCAGAGGAACCTGAACAGCAGCTTTGTGATATTTTATTGATGGCAGAGGCTCCCGAAGACTTTCCAGTTGATGTTAATCAGATAGAGCTGCTAACAAAAACAGATAAGTCTTTATCACGAGTCATGCATTACGTGTTATCTGGTTGGCCAGCTAAAGTCACAGAGGAAGCTTTGCACAGTTATTGGTTACATCGTACTGAACTTTCTTTATATGAAGGTTGTATCCTGCTGGGCTGTCGCGTGGTGGTACCACCACCGCTACGGAAAGATATTTTACGTGCTTTACATAGGGCACACAGTGGTATAGTTCAAACAAAAGCTTTGGCCAGAAGCTATGTGTGGTGGCCGGAATTAAACAACGACATTGAGGCATTGGTGAACAATTGCACCAAGTGTCTCGAAAATAGGCACATGCCTCCCAAGACAAGTTGCGACTGGGTAGTACCTACAAGACCTTGGTCTCGCATAAATATTGATTTTGCTGGTCCATACCAAAATAAAGTCTTTTTGATAATTGTGGACTCATATTCACGATGGCCTGAAGTATTTGTAGTAAGTAGCATGACTACAGAAACTGTGGTTCGGCATCTAAGAATGTTATTTGCTACACACGGATTATGTGAGACATTGGTTTCAGACAATGGAACAGCATTTGTTTCAGCTGAAATGAAACAATTTCTGGAGTCTAATAAAATTAAGCATATTACTACAGCACCATACCATCCTGCTACAAATGGATTGGCTGAACGAATGGTGCAGACAGTTAAGGACAAGCTACGCAAAATGGATGATGTGTCATGGGACGTGAAGGTACCTAACATGTTACTGGGACTGCGTGTAACGCCATGTTCAGGAACAGGCAAAAGCCCTTCAGAAATGTTAATGAACAGACGGTTAAGGACTTTATTAGACAGTATTCATCCAGTAAATAAACAGCACATGAGAGTCGAGAAACAAATTAACAAGAACGCACAAAGGAAACACAGAGAAACGGATATTGGTCAATGCGTGATGTACAGAAATTATGGGAGAGGGCCACGTTGGTTACCAGGCACTATAACAAGTAAGGATGGCCCGTCTAGCTATCAGGTTACATCAGACAATGGGAATGTTGTAAGCAGACATATTGACCAACTGATTCAAAAGAAACCATTAAGCTCAACAACAGGAGAGGAGGAGAAGAAGGATAAGGAACCGGATGAGGAAAAGGAAGAAAGAGTACAGGAGCAGGTGGAAGAGTCCAGTCAAGAAAATGAACAAATAATACAAATTCCTAGCTCGGAGGAATGGGCCGAAATGCTTGGGATACCTAGTGGGGCAGAGACCACTTATTCTGGTGGTAAACTGAAATACAAAGTTTCTTCTTATGCAAAGTCACCATATGCCAGGCCTAGCCATATTAACTATTTGGTGTAATGTCATGTGTTTAAGATTGCTTTTGTCCCTGTTTACTTATTCATTATATTTGGTGAATTGAGAATATTATGATACTTTATGTTTATGTTTTGTTTATATTTTAATTATCTTTTTACAATGTTCATGCATACTTGAGGGAAAGGTATGTTGTGTATCTTTAATGTAGGTACTTGGAAATCTTCTTGACTAATAAGATTTGTGCAAGTACCCCACATGTGGAATAATATCACGATAGTGTAAGGCTACCTAGTGCTTATGCTATCCACGAAATAAAACAGTGAATTACCTAATTAGTGTTTTATTGAACATAATATTTGTGATCAGCACTTTATGTCCTTTTGAAATTCTTTTTTGACCGACATCAGTATGCACCCTCTTTCACTCCATCTATCAATAGTTTCTAAAAAGCTGCTAAATGATTTGACATTTCGGTATCATTTTTCAGGAACAATATTCCACAGAGTGGTGCCAGAGTTCATAGTGCAGGGAGGTGATCCAAACGGTGATGGAACGGGTGGAGAGTCTATATATGGTGCACCTTTTAAGGTAAAGTGCGCCGTTATCAGTAATTCAAGATGATAATCTTTCATCTCTCTTATCATCATGCTGTGGCTCAACAAGCAAGCCTGCAAGTTAGATAGAGCGGAACTGACAGCTGAGGGTGCGCTGTGTCTATGTGTGGAAATTCCCACTGAGGGCTCTTTTATTCCAGCCCAATGATACACTGCCCTTGTGGTCACATATAAGGCTAAAAGATCTTGACAAGTTTAGTGTAATCTAACTTTTGCATGCTACTTCTATTGCATGGACTTTGAGTTCAAGTTGATTATAACTAAATGGAAGAAAGAAAACGTATTTCTCGCACTTTTTAACAAAACTCTCACAAGAAGATCACAAACTAAACTAAACACACAATAAAATACAATTGACGACGTATATTTAGTAACCTAATCCGCATAACTGTTCTTAAAGAGTCATAAAGAACCCTGTAAGAAATCAACATTTATTTCACCTCTCAACGAGGCATCCTCAGGATGACGATTGCCTTGTTGCGAACCCGGACCCGACGTGTTGACACGTCAAGCGTCGAAAGCAGACTCAAACAAACAGGCAGGCAGGCAGACTATGCTTTCGACTTTGCAAAGTCACGACTGAGTCAATTAATTATCTTAAACACACAATGATAAAAGCATAAAAAACTAAATTATTTGAAAAGAAATGTAAGAATTTAAACTACACAAACAGTTTGAGAAAAAATCCTATCCAAATGCATTTTACTCTAGACCTGCTAAGGAACGAATTTTACTAATTCCAAGTTTCTAATATTTAGTGGTTTAGTCTGTGCATTGCCTCAGTCAGTTTTGGAATTATCTATATTTATTTTGCCTTTTAACAGGATGAGTTCCACTCTCGTCTCCGATTTAACCGCCGAGGCCTAGTCGCCAGTGCCAACGCCGGTAAAGATGACAATGCCTCACAGTTCTTCTTCACCCTGGCTCCTACACCGGAGCTACAGAACAAACATACTATCTTTGGGAAGGTTACTGGTTAGTATGGTAGAAAAAATGCCATTGGAATAGACCTTTGGAGTTAGTTGACCCAAAAACGTACCGTTGGAAGGCCTCTCAAGGTGGACCAATGGCCTTGTGAAGGCCGCAGGATTCCGCTGGATGCGAGAAGCTCAGAACCGGTCGAGATGGCGGTGCTTAAGGGAGGCCTACGTCCAGCAGTGGACGTCTTTCGACTGAAATGATGATGACTTAGTTGACCCATAGACTTTCTGGTAGGGAATATCTCATTTAGTCCCATTTGTGCGTCAAAAAATGCTGATTTTAATGAAAACAGAAAACATGTGAAATAGAAGTTCTTGTAGCTGAATTAATATCATTTACGAGTATACCATTCCCCCTCTGTTTTAAGGGGGCGCCCAATGGTCCACTAGCGCCACTCCTTTAAAAAAATATTATCTCGAGACTGAGAAGGAGTTATGAATAACGGCTAGTAAGGACCCTCGGTAAGTGTGTCTAGAATTTTCTAATACCTTTTATAAAGTTTTATATTGAGACACGAAGCAACAAAATTCGATCTAAAGAAAAGCGGCCACATTCCTCTAGATCGTATTTTGTTGCTTCGTGTCTCAATATGAAACTTTATAAAAGGTATTAAAAAATTCTAGACACACTTACCGAGGGTCCTTACTAGCCGTTATTCATAATTCCTTCTCAGTCTCGAGATAATATTTTTTTAAAGGAGTGGTGGCGCTAGTGGACCCTTGGGCGCCCCCTTAAGTGAATTAAATAAGCTTTTTGCTTATTTTATTCACTTAAAACAGTGAATAAAAAGGTTTTTTATCACTGTTTGAATTTAGAACACACCAATATAATGGACCTCAATACTATACAACCTCCTTGTGAAAAAATATTCGATACACAGGACATGAATATCGCTTCACAAGTTGACCATCCTAATAATAATAAGAAATTTACTCTTAATTTTAAGTAACTGTTCTAATTTTAATGGGCATTTTAATTAATTGGTCCTTCCTTTTTTCTTCATTAAATGTCTATTTTCGCTTAAATCTTTATTTTTTTCTCTCGTAGTCATGGTATAAAGTATAGTATGCAACTCTTGAATAAAACGGATTTATATCGAGGGCCATGAATCACTCGCGTCGCTCAGGATTCTAACACTTGAATCGCTCCCTAAGGTCGTGATTCAGTTGTTAGAATCCTTCACTTGCTCGTGATTCATCTATGGCCCTCGCTTTAAATCCGTCCTTTATTCACTAATTGCATAATATACTATTATCCTATGGTTTAAGTGTTCAGCGTTTTTTCACATCGAGACTCAGTTTTGCCACGAAAAGTAGGTCTGTCAATTCTGCTATTGGTTTTGAAGTATTCAACACCAATAGCACTAGCAGACCTACTTTTACAACTCACAGACCTACTTTTATCATTGCATGGCATTCATTTATAACTGCAAACAGTTAGATTCTCAAGTGTGGTTACTGGACAACTTTTTCTGATTAATAAGCGCGGTTTTATGTATGTTTGGACTACATTAATACTTATAATCACGCCTATTTCTCGCAAAAACTCGAGAGGAGCTCGTGGCTAAGTAATAACAGCCGCACGGGTCGATCCATCAGGTTAAGCTACGGTTACCGGGATTGGTCTGTGGATGGGTGACCATCTTTATATATCGAGTCTCCTCCGTGCCTCGGAAAGCACGTTAAGCCGTTGGTCCCGGCTGTCATTCGTGGATCTTTGACAGTCGTTACGGGTCGTCAGAAGCCCGAAAGTCTGACAACACCCAGTCTTACCAATGGGTATCGTATTACCCAGTTACTGGGTTGTGGAGGTCAGATAGGCAGTCACTCCATGTAAAATACTGGTATTCAGCTGTATCCGGTTATAATGACTTGAATGTGCCCTGGCGGCTGTGAGTATGTCATGCTCACTCAGATGTCTCGCTGATGGTGGCGCATGTGTTGGATCATTTAGCTCCCTTCAAAATGGTTGACCTGAATGGTGCTAATCCATGCGTCATGTTCGTGAACGGGCGCCGTCAGTCGGGACTGGTCAACTCTTACCTGCCTTGGCTGATTTAAATTTTTAAATTGTTATTTGTTTTATCTTTTTATTACGGACGCTTCTAACGTGCACTTTTTTCTACATTTTTCTCACATGTTTAATTTCAAAATGAAAGATGTAATCAATATTTTTTAATAATTTATTTAAAAGAGTGTCCGTGGAGTTCCTTGCCCGTTCTTCTCCATAGGAACCTACTACGCTTTGGAATGGGCAACTAGCTTCATATTTCTGACTGACCGATTCCTTGACAATTCAAAAGTGCCTGTAAATGGTTTAATTGAAATAAATGCTTTGAGTTTGAGTTTGACTGGAAGCCGACCCCAACATAGTTGGGAAAAGGCTAGACAGATATATAGGCAGGCGAAAACTACAGAACGCCGAGTCCTACCACACTTACATTTGGTGTTCCGTCTCCTTTGCTGGCACGTAAATAATATTTCTTTCTTTATGCCAAACAGGAGAAACAATATACAACGTCCTCAAGCTCTCTGAGGGTCTGATAGGGCCGGACGACAGACCCGACCACCCTCACAAGATCACCAGTACTACAGTGCTAATCAACCCTTTCACTGACATCGTGCCACGGGTGCAGGAGGTCCTGGAGGAAGACAGGCCGAAGAAAAAGAAGAAGGAACGTCAGGGAGTTAAGTAAGTGTAATTTATTACTATTGTTAAGGGAGGAGTGGGCGCCGTCAGTTGAGACTGGTCATCTCTTATCTGCCAGGACTTCTATGTTCTATGTTATAGGTTTAGTTTCCGCACTTAGTCCGTCCGGTGGACCATTGTGCGTGGGCCATGGCGGTCGTTTGGTGGTTATTCCAACCAGCCCACCTCCCTCCAGAAGCTAATTAAACCTCCTGGTCTGTTTAGAACGTCTGTGAAAGATGAGGGTGACCCGAGAGTTTCTGTTCTACTCTGGGTTACGCCTGTGTATTTAAAGAGCACGTGCGTGACGGTTTCCTCAGTCTCCATGCACGCCCTGCACAGAGGACTGGCCGTTATGCCTATTGTGTTCTGCCAGGGCTTATTTTTAATCTTATATTTTGCATTCTTTTTTGTATTGTTCTCACATGTAGGAGCAACAAGAATAATGTACCCAGGATTTTGTAATATCTATATTTAAAAGAGTTTCCTTGGAGTTTCTTGCCATACAACTTACACTTACACACTACAACTACTTACTTATACTTCTTGTGTCTTCTCCATAGAGATCTACGTTTTGGAATGGGCAACTAGCTTCAACTTTCTGACTAGCTGACCGACTATTTGACAATTCAAAAGTGCCTTTAAAAGGTTTAATTGAAATAAATGTCGCCGATAGAGGGCGCTTTCTGGTTTTCCGAACAAAAAGTGACGTTTGCACGCGACCGATCGAATATTCGTATCACGATCGCTTTTAATTAGGACGCGGCCTGTGCGTTGACGAATGAGCGGCCTGCACTGCCCCCTCGTCTTGCCGCACACATTCTTAAGAGGGTTTATCCTAAAAGTTGGCAACGTCACAAATAACTGTCAAATATTTACCTGTTTTGATTCTTATAGCAATATTACTGAATAGAAATAAGAAATGTGAAAAGTTTCCAAATAGTTTTTTTACATCTAAAACGAAACATTCGGTGTTACGATATTAATTATTGCATTTCATAATCAATATTCTAGTTCGCTAGTTAGCCACATTTTTTATTTCCACACAGCAATATTGCTAAATTAATCAAAACAGTCAAATATTTGACATCGATTTGCGACTTTGCCCACCTTCAGAATAAACCCTCTTAAGGGTGCGTACTACAATGGTTGAAATCCTCATCCCGTCTGTCGTCTTGTCTGTGATGAGCCGATTCCGGCACGTCTCCGCTCAATTTCGCTCGTCTCCGCTTCACTGAAAGCGCACCCTTCGGCGAAGTACAACGGTTTCGGTCAAACTATAGTAGAGTAGATGTTACTTAGTCTGCTGTAAGTAATGGTTAACCAAAACTGTTAGGCCTACCCATAAATAACCAGTATGCTTGGCCTATAAATTTATGACCACAGTATGTTATTACAGCATCTTTTTTTGACACCCAGAGGTCTGTCTTTGCCATCACTGATATTTATTTATTTATTAATATATTTATTTGGTTTACCAACAATTGTATACACTGGTATAAGCAAATTAAACAGAAGCAACAAATCAGAATAAAGTGTAACAATCACTTATAGGTAAACTCTGCATGCACACAAAACGTTGTTGTAATTTACAAACAAAAATTGAAATAAAATCCTATTATATAAAGTTGCACTGAAAAGAACTTAATAAATTAATTAAACTAAATTAAAACAAAAGCGAAACAGACAAATTATGAACAAAACGAAATAAAGTAGACAAAACTAGATAATACAAAAAAAAAGTTACAAGTAGCCCAAATTCGACCCAGTGAGACAATGCAGGGCTCAGAAACTCAGTGTTCGGGGAGATATTTATAAAAGCTGGCTTTCAATTTGCCTAAACTGTCAAAATGGAGGTCTGATATCGCCCTTATCTAACAACCAACCTTCCTCCAGAAACTTTGGTCTCCTATCCTTCGGTGAGGAAGCTGAAGAAGACGAGGGAGAAGCTCAGGAGTACCGCGGCAAGCCTAAATCTACCCACGACCTTCTGGAAGACCCGAAGCTCAGCAATAAGACTGCTGCAGGTAGATATCAAACAAAACAATAAAGGACATCGCTTATTATAACAGCACCGCTCCGACTCGGCAAATAACTTGTCATTGAAGTTAGGATTTTAAAATAATGTATTAAAGTCTATATTACGTGTGATGGCTAGCAGGCAGTGAGCGGCCGGCGAGCCGTTCACTATTCTGTATAGCCATCGTAAAATAGACCTTAATACATTTTAAAAAAGAATTAAAATCCTAACTTGACCGGATCAAGTTCTTACTTTCTTAGTACTTCGATTAAAAAATAAAATCAACAAAAACACATCGCTCAAGTGGGCGGGATTGCATATAACTTGATTATAAACCTTAACACTGAAACATAAAGTTTATTATCGTTTGCAATATATTTACTACTTTGATTGAAAATTAAACTTGTTTTAAAATAAGAACAAAAATGTTCATGGAAAAATAAAACGTAATTTCTAAGCAATAAGGTTGAAAAAACGATGTTGCAAAATACCGGCCGTTTTAGGTGCGCACATCGGAAATCTAATACTGTTGTTTATCGAAGGAGTCTGAGCTTAATTTAATAGCATGATTTTTGAAATTGAGTATCTCACTGCTGGACCTAATGGGCCCTTCCCCAGTTATGGCACGGCACGCTTTTTCGCTCATGTTGAGCAGACGATGTAAAATTTTATCAAGCTCGTCTCGCCAACTTGATACAAGATTTTGCTGCCTGTCTTGATGGGGGGACTTTTTCTGACAGCTAGAACAGTTTAAAAAAAAAAAAACTCCCTGTAAGTAGAGTATTAATTATTATTTAATCAAATCAAATCAAATTATTTTATTTACAGATCATACAATCCAATTTGTTAGTTACATAACATCTTAAACACTAGTGTTAGTACATAATGATATTTGACAAACTTTGGTCATAATTACTAGCAATGTCAAAACCATCAATAATAATGGCAAAGTCATAACTATAATGTCAAAATCACTATCAATAATGTCAAAATTACTAATAACACAATAACCAAATACACAATAATTAATCCAGGAATCAATAAATCTGCTGTTAAGTCTCATCTAATAGTAACCAATCAAATTAGTTGTCAACATCAAATTGAACAAGCTATTAAGATCGATCCGCAGAGGTTAAAATTTTCATGAACTTATCCATAGAGACTTTTGTTCTTATGGAACAAATCTAACTTAGAAAGATGTATTAATGATTATAATTCTGTAAATACATATTTGTTACGGTCGCGAATCATATTTTGATCAAGATACAACCTGACACTGACCTGCAAATTGCAAAAAACGTAAGAAAATTTGAATTTCGTGGGCTGCCACTGCGGATCATCCTAAACTATGCTTGATCTTTTCATAACATTAAAAAGGCACTACAACAAAACAATATTCTTTCTTCTAGAATTAGAACAAGAAGCAGAAGAGGCTCAGAATAAAGAATTAACACAAGAAGAGCAGGAAGAGAAATTAAAAGAAACTGCAGCAGCAGTTACCAACATAAGAGACAAACTAAGCTCCAAGAAGAGAGGCATGAGTCCGGAAGGAGACAGCAAGAGGCAGAAGACAGAAGAGAGTAAGAAAGAAGAGTTTAAAAAGCCAGAAGAGAAGGAAGTGTCAGAAGATAGTGACAGTTCAGAAGCAGAAGAGTATTATATTGGAAAGGAGAGAGATGATGCTAGGAGGAAGGAAAAGTGAGTATTTTAAGATAAACTAGAATTCGGAATCTTAGAAAATTTCCTTTTTTTCCTTTCCAACCTTAGAGTCACACGTGGCAAAGTTCAAATTCCATTGCAACAAAAATTTATTTGGGACGTTTTTGTAACAAATGGTCACTCTAACAAAAATTTACTTAGACAATATTCAAATAAAGTAGATAGTTGATTGAGTAGTAATTTATATTTAAGGTGGATGCGCTAAGTTAGCCCGCGAAGTTCAAATTTTCTTAGGTTTTTTTGCAATTTACAGAGTCAGGTTGTATGCTGATTTAAATATGATTGGCTGCCGTAACAAACAGCTGTCTCTGACAAAGCAATACGCCTGCGATGTTGGTATTACAGATGCCTCAATGGCGAATTGCTTTTCAGATTTGGTCTTATAGAAAACGTTATTCAAATTAATTATGAATACTTCTTTAGGCGCGTTGAGCGATTTTTGGTAGGGGGTAAACTTATAGATTCGCGTCACCGCGCGCCGTAGGTCTGTAACATATAATATAGATGGCGCTAATACCAGTTTTAAGTTCTCACTTCTGTCGGCTTTTATAGGGTTCCGTAGTAAACAAGGAACCCTTATAGTTTCGCCATGTCCGTCCGTCTGTCTGTCTGTCTGTCCGCGGCTTAACTCAGAGACGGTTAGTACTAGAAAGCTGTAATTTGGCATGGGTATACATACTAATTACGTTGACAAAGTGGCAAATTTTTTTTTTTTTTTTTTTTAGTGTACCTCCCCATACGTAATTTTTTTTTTGGTGTCGTTGGAAAGGTCTTTCAAAAATATTGTGGGTGTGTCAAAATCATTTTTCAATTCAGGAATCCGTTTGCGAAATTTTAAGCTTTAAAGCGCAAATTGTACCCCCTGCCAGCTAAATGGTTGTACTTGGATTCGTGAAAAAATTCACAGCAGTAGTATATATAACGAAATTAAAAGGAAACCTATCAGAGCTAAGTAGGCTTTACAGGTTAACGAGAAATAATCGACCAACTTAAATTTGCAGTTTGAAAAACATGAACTCCCATACATTCCGTATGGGAGAACATGTTTTTCAACTACAATGTTAAGTTTGTTCTTGGGATAACTTCATCCCAACTACGGAACCCTTCATTGTGCGTTTGGCCGGTATTTTTTAATAATGATTAGTGGTTTTAACCCCAGGAAATATTCATGTGTAGAGGTCAGATAGGCAGTCACTCCATGTAAAAATACTGGTATTCAGTTGCATTCAGTTAGACTGAAGGCCGACCCTAACATAGCTTAAAAAAAGCTCGATAGATGATGGATAATTTATATCTAAAAAATATTTTATAATTTTACAGAGAAAGAATCCAGATCGAAATAAAGCAGCTCCGCAAAGAAATGAAGAATTCTAAAGAAGAGAAAATAAAAGAACAGACGCTTAAAGAAGAGAGTGCTAAAGAAGAAGCAAAGGACGCTAAGAAGGCAGAAGAAGATAATGAAATGTACAAGAAGTATGTCGAAGAGCAAGACAAGTATCGGAAGATGAAGGAGAAATTGCCTAAGAAGGGGGCGGCAAGGTAAATACCAGTTATTTTCTTTATTTATTTAGTACTAGCTGACCCGGCGAACTTTGTTCCGCAATCAATCAAATATAAAAAACCCTACCTACCCTACCTACCCTACCTACCCTACCTACCCTACCTACCTACCCTACCCTACCTACCCAATCAGTTTTTAATTTCCCATACAAACTTTCACTCCCCCTTTTCAGGGTGGTTTCCAGGATAAAAATGTTTGACTCCTGGTTCTAAGCTACCTCTCCACCAATTTTCAGCTAAATCGGTTCAGCCGTTCTTGAGTTATAAATAGTGTCACTAACACGACTTTCTTTTACAATTTATTTAGTATCTGATATTAATTTCCCACAAAATATTTAAAATGCAACGTTTTTCAGTATGTCTATCCATTAGTTAGCGTTTAACTGGAGAAGTAATTATTCAGTAAAATTAGTGTTTTTTTTTATAGATTATGTTCTTGATCTAGATTTTTAGTTTACCGGCTACTTGTTGATTGATAGGGCTCAACGCAGCGCGGCTTATTTTTGAGTTTTTTTTCAAACGTTCACGTCGTCGCCTTTAAAATTAAGAAAAACCAAATGTTTTTAATACCAAAATGATTGCAAATAATTTAAATTATTGTTGTGCCTGCTTTTGCGATTTCAACTAACTTTGGAATGCATTCACGATGTAATGCCTCGCGTAATATGTTTTTAACCGCGTTGAGTAAAAAGACGACGTATAGCTCAATAATGTTTTGAAGTGAAAAGTGTTACACTACATACCTACTTGAGTAGATGGTAGTCCAAGTATATTTATATTGTTAAGTGTTATCAAGACGCAAGAATCTTAAACTCGAGACCGTCTTTCAGAAACGGACGCCCAAAGCTGACCCGAAAAGTCATCCGAAGAAAACCCTGGGTTAAAAACCTATACGAAAACCGAGAATACCCTGACAATCACACCGATCGAAAATTCCTTGAAGAACTCCGAAAAAACTTGAACATTGAAAAAGTTACTTTACCCGAAGCGATACAAGGCTCATTTCGCGTTGTCTTACGGCTATGTATATGTGTTTTATACGCTGTCATTTTTGTGTATATGTATAACGACTGGATGCATACATATACAATTATATATACATCTATTATAACAACTTTTCTAAGTTACTTACTGTATATAACTTTTGCAGGCAGCGCTGTACTAAGGCATTTGAAAACTGTTTTAGTATATGTTACTATAGGGTATCTGCTATCTCCTATATTACATACCTTGACAGATACAGTCAGTACAGACACAATATTTGCTTGGGCAGTCATAATGATGGTCATACATATGATATTTTTCGACTACAATGTACCAGCAGCTTTGGTATCAAATTCTTTATCTATAAACGCGGCAATTTTTTCCTCAGTATGCTTAGTTTCAAGATTATCAAGCCCTTTTGACGCGTTCGTGTTACTCACTATATCTGTCATACTTTTCGTTTTAAGCCCACAATTATTCAAGTCAATTTTGCACACGAAATTGTTTAATTTAATTTATTTTTTCACGTTAATACTGACTGTAGTGTGTTTGTATTCTGTGTCAAATACGCTGTTATGTTATTTTATTATAATAGTTTTTATTTTGAGTGGGTACTGCCCGTTTTTGTTTGTTTATTGGCAAAAGTATAAGGATAATAAGTATGGACCGTGGGATGAGGCTGTTATTAATGATTCTGATGATTTGGACGAGTGTTTGTATGCTGGGTAAAAAGTCAAAAGTCATAGTTATATGTTGATTAATTTATTATACGCGTGAGTTCATTAGTATCGTGTGGAATGCGAATAGTGGTTCTATTAATTTAGTAGTTGTAATTTCGTAATTATTATTTATCGATAATTTTAAGTAATTGAAGAATGCCTCGGTGGTGTAGTGGTTGCAAGCGGTACTGCTGAGCATGAGGTCCTGGGTTCGGTTCCCAGGTCGGGCAAAGTGTTATTGGGTTTACCAAAAGGAATTACTCAGTAGCAGCCCGGGGCGTCTGGATTTATGCCCGGTTGATGGCAATAGGCTCGCCCCCTGTTACATGGGACTTGAACATAACTAGCGAAATGTGGGTGTACTATAGGTACTATTGAAGAATTTCATATCTAACCAGTTTCAAAACAAAATCCCGTGAAAACGATGACCACATCTGTTACCGGTCCGATTCTATAGTCGACGAGCGCTGCAAGCAAGAATAGTCCTTAAGATGGTTAGATATGAACTTCTTCGATGGTACACCTCTGCCTAACCCTTTGGCCTTTTGTATGAAGTTATGGCACAAAAGGGAGAAAGCCTATACTCAGCAGTGGGTGGAACAAAGCTTGCAATAATGAAGATGATAATGATGATATGTAAAAAATATCTCAGTCACACTACCGATTCTAATGATCTCGAGCGCGTATTGTATTTATTATTTTCATAATAGGGATGATGCCTGGGTAAAAAAAATGAAATTCTAATTAGTCCGTCAGTGTGATAATAAAAAAAATATTAGACACGTATTTTTTGCTTTATCATATTAATAAAAAAATACTTAGATAAAACGCATTTTAAGTTGGGGAGTGGGGGTCGCTACGTCACTAGTATGTGTAAAATCTACATACTCGTGACGTCATGGCACATTTTACCGCAATGTGTCGCCGTCATCTTTAGATTACGTAAAAAAAGAAAAAAATACGTGTCCAATATTTTTTTATAATCACAAAGATGGACTAAAAAAAATTTAGTTTTTTAGTCATCATCCCTATTAGTGTAAAAATGCATTTTATAACCATATTATCTAAGAGGATATCAGGGCACACAAAATAATATAATTTAATAAATACGAGTATTAATATTGTGTGTATACTTATTTATATTGTATCTATCTAAATGGCAGTCCATTCTGGGCCAGAAGTCGTTCTTCCCGTATCACTCTTTACTGGAGGGCACTGAAGAGGAACCCGCGGAATAAAAGACGGGCATGGTGTGCACTTACCGCCTGACCACGGGACATTCGCTACAGCGTATATTCGCGCGGTGCGAACGATGAAGCGTCTAGCGTCTAAAACAAATGTATAGAAATGTCATGCCACGCGTAGCGGCGAACGGCGTGGCGACAGGCGAAATTCGCCGAGCGAATCGCACGAGCGTCTGGCGGCGCGGCGGGCGACGGAAACAAATGTATGAATCAGTACGGCGCATGCCACGATGTCCAGCGGCAGACGCGGCGAATACTGCAGAAACCAAACTTAGTTGTATTTGCCGCGAAATAATGAATACTGAAAAATTGTATGCCGAAATTGCTAGGCCAGTTATCATATCTGGATTGACCGTTCTCTCCAGATGTGGTTGAAAATTCATAACAATTTAACAATAGTTTCGCCACTCATTCATGTATAATCGAAAAAAATATATGGATATAAGTAGTCTGTAAATATTATGTTTTGAACCAAAACTACTGTAATTCTCCAAGCTAACGCTACTGCCCGTGGCGTGGATACTGCCGGTGGCCCTCAAACTTTGCCGCATGGATGGCCGCTCCGCAAGACGCACTACCGCCCGGGCGTCGCGAACGGCAATGCGTCTTGCGGGCGCGCCCGTCCCCGTGGCCAGACGGTAAGTCCTATATCTTCTGACTACATTAGAAAAGCCGAGTCCGCCGCGTTCTTGTAGTTTCTTACCTAAAATGCGGGCGTCTGTAATAGGGATGTTGTGGATGCAGATTTTATCACATCCGCGGATGCGGATGCGGATATTTGAAGGATTACATCCGCTGATGCGGATGCGGAGCTTAAAATATTCTTTCCAAATGTCACTTTGCGCCGATGGTGGCATTGTAATTTCACTTTTTAAATATCTATCAACTGCTCACTGTTTATTCACAATTTCACAATAACGCTCTAAAACTGAAATATTTATGCAAACAGCACAACTAAACACGTTATGTCTGATTTACGATAAACAAATGATACACAATAACAAACACATCGAATCTTATCATCCGACGAAATCTTCGCTCTTATTGGTCAATGAGCACGTACGTACGGCACGCGCCAGTCGCCGGCTCCTCCTATTTTCTTTCTTGTCGCGACCTGTGCTGCATCCGCATGAACATCCGCATTAATTATTGCGGATGCAGGTGTCCAGATCAATGCGGAAGATCCTGATATGTTGTTCCAGATAATTGCGGATGCGGATGCGGATATTCGCAATATCCCTGGTCTGTACTATTCTGTGGTATAGGGCCAGATCGTCTAATGTAAAACTGCACGCCCCTCCACTAAAATTAATATACAAATATTTGAAACGTGTATGCGACAAGCAGTGGAGTGCAGTTTTATAAATTAGACGATCTCTCCTACGTAGTTTAATTACACACATTTGTGGTCTTTGAATAGTACTTTAAAAGTTTTAAAATCTAGTTTTTTTTTAAACCGTAAAAAGGGTTATATACTATTATTTTGTTAGGGAAAGGATGTTATAAAAAAACACGTTAGTTTTGTTGTTGTTATTGTTTCTATAAAAATCTTTCTTGAGATTTAATTTTTCAAGATGAGATCATTTCTATAAAAGTGCGAATCGTCTCAAGAAAAAATAATATTATTTAAAACTTACGATTCGCCCGTTTCGGGTGAATCACCAATACGCCAGCATGATTAGTATTTAGATAAGTAATTAGTTGAGTACTATAATGTGATAATTATTCCATACAATGTAACTTGATTTGTATATTAATAAACGTGATATCAGAAGATTACGTGTTTTCATTTAATTATAGTCTGAGCAGTGGTGGCTTAGTGGTAGCCCCGACTTTCGAGTCTTAGGTCATGGGTTCGGACCCGGGCAGGCGCTTTACTTTGTGTAATTTATTTCATCACCACTGCTCTCAAAACGGTGAAGGAAAACATCGTGAGGAAACCGGCATGTCCTAGAACCAAAAATTCGAAGACATGTGACATCTACCAATCACTGCACTGTGCCCGCGTGGTGGAGTAGGGCCCACTCCCTGACAGAAAGGAGACATGTATCCCAGCAGTGGGTGTCCCAACGTAATAGGCTTATTACGCTATAGTTTAGTTAATTGACTCAGACGTGACTTTGCGGAAATCCATTATAAAATAAAATAGACGATGTATATAAGGTTGCCTGGAAGAGATCGCAGAAAGCGATAAGGCCGCCCATTGTTAAATTAATTATTTTCTATGTATTTTCTGGTGTACAATAAAGTATATAAAAATAAATATATTTAGTAACCTAATCCGCTTAACTGTTCTTAAAGAGTCATAAAGAACCCTGTAGGAAATCGACACGTGTTTCATATCTCAACTTGGCATCCTCAGGATGACGATTGACTTGTTGCGAACCTGGATTCTTTATGACTCTTTAAATGCAGTTAAGCGTATTAGGTTACGATATATACGTCGTCTATTGTATTTTACGCTAAAGTTTGTTAAATAGCTAGGTAATGCTAAATAAAAATATATTTTATGTTGCTAATATATTACAGTTTACCATCGTAATTCATTTTCAGAATCGCCATACTTACACATTATAGGTAGAATACTCTATAAGTACACACGGCTACATATGAAATTTATATATTTCCAGTATAGGCTGACCTCTCATGGTACGGAAATCCTATACAATGTGAGATCAGCTTATACTGGAAATTAAAGCTTGATATGTAGCCGTCTGTACACCATTAAAAAACCGGACAAGTGCGAGTATGACTCGCGCCCTGAGGGTTCTGTCTCAAAGCTGTGCCCGACTGCCCGCGGCTTCACTCAGTGATACAATACAGCCTATCCAATTCTGGTAAAATGTAACATTGGAGTTGAAAAAAAACTCTCCCAACTATTCCTACTGCAACTCTTGTTGAGTTGCAGTAGGAATATTTGGGAGAGTTTTTTTTCACACGGTCGAGTCGGGCACAGCTTTGAGAATACACATTTAAAAAAAAAACGAGCGAGCATTACAGTAGTCGCGTATGTTGTGTAACATCTGACATGTCACCTAAGCAAACTGCAAATGTAGTTTGTACACACAATACTGAGTGATTTACCATGTTATTTTAAGACCATAGACTTCTTATAATCCTGTAATGTATAAGCATAGAACTAATTTTTGTATTTAAAAAAAAATATTAGGCTCTGTAATTTCGGATACGGCTGCGTTTCCACCAGAGATGAGCGAGGATGCGTAGCGAGGGATGTGTGTGAAACTAACCAATAACATCGCTTCACTGTCATAACTTGAGCTAAGCTAACGTTGTTATTGGTAAGTTTCACACACATCCCTCGCTACGCATCCTCGCTCATCTTTGGTGGAAACGCAGCCTAAGGGCGGGAATGGTATTTTTTTTTCTATTTTCTTAAATATCTTTAAAAGAATTTGTTTTTAAATAAAAAAAAGTATTTGATGTCCTCGCAATAAGCCCTTTCATTTGCTATGTCACACGGTACAGTTCGAAAAACTAAAAAAAAAAAAACCTATTTGCAAAGCGACCCCCCTATTCAAAAATAATTTATTTACGTTACACTTCCGTGTTTGGGTCACAGAAATACATATGTGTACCAAATTTCAACTTAATCGGTCCATTAGATTCGGAGCAAATTGGTTGTGACAGACAGACACACAAGTGATCCTATAAAGGTTCCGTTTTTTCCTATTGAGGTACGGAACCCTAATTACAGATATAAATGTAGAACTCTTACATAGGGTGACATAAAGCGCGATCTTATTGCTAAAATCGATCTTAAACAGACAATCTTTGGATGGATTAAAGGGAGAAGGAGACACTAAGAGAGACATTATCTAAATCTAAACGAATACTCTAAAGAGATAAAATTGTTTGTTTATAATGTTTGTAAAAGGTAGTTGAACTCTGGAAAGCTACACTATTGCCGAATGCCGTAGGAATAGGGATGCTGACTGGGAAAAAAAATAAAATTAAGTCCGTCAGTTAGATAAAAAAAAAAATTAGACACGTATTTTTTGCTCTAATAATAAAAAATGGTTTACATAAAACGCATTAAAGTACCGGCCAGTGACGTCATGCCACATTTTAACGCATTGCCTACTCAATGTATTGCCGTAATCTTTTGTCCTCGTAAAAAAAATTAAATTCCGTGTCCGATATTTTTTTATAATCTACGTGACGGTTTTTTTCGAACAGAAACTTGTTCAATTTGGTCTATCCGTTTAAAAGCGCCAATCTCAAAAACTGCTGAACACAGTTTACTCCCGATTTTATTTTTGAACAGAACAATCATATCTGGTTTATTTTATTGGGTTCTAGGGAAGATTTCACACTACAACTGCTGGCTAAGTTCAAGACCAAACTTCATGCTATCAAGGAGAAGGCGGAGGCAGAGGGTGAGCCGTCTACAGAGAAGATAACAGAAGGAGAAGATAATGATGAGAACTTGAACTCTGATGATTGGTGAGTTATGGGTCGTAGTCATAAATCATTTATTTCATAACAAAATACATTGTGTTGAAAATATTACAGTGATAATAAATAAAATAAAGAAAATAATAACAATTATAAAAATACATTATATTAATATTTAAAATTCATTACGCATTTAAAATGTATCAATATCACTAATATATAATTTTATGTCAATCATTTAAATAATCACCAAAATTGTATTTAAATTCAAAATTCATCCAGTATCAAAAAAAAAAAAAACATTACATTCCACCTTGGTCACAACATTATTAGTCATAATAATTTAACATAATATTAATTCAAAATCAATATAAATTCAATTCAAAGAAATGTAAGTAGGTATGTCATTAAGGGAACAACTTTTACTATGGGACCAACCCAGAAATCGCAACAAAAATATCAGCTATTCCCTACATATATGTTCGCATAGCTCGTCAAAATGTAGGGAACAGCAGACTTTTTTTTCGCGTTTTTTTAACACAATATTATTTTTAATAAAATATTACTTATTCGGTTGTAATAAACAGCACCTCTCCTCAATATCTCTACTCGGCAAATCACAGACTCAGATCTGCCTAGCCTTTTCCGAACTATATTGGGGTCGGCTTCCAGTCTAACCGGATCCAGCTGAATACCAGTATTTTATATGGAGCGACTCCCTATCTGACCTCCACAACCCAGTAACTGGGTAATACGATACCCCTTGGTAAGACTGGTTGTCAGACTTTCGGGCTTCTGACGACCCGTAACGACTGTCAAAGATCCTCGAATGACAGCCGGGACCAACGTCTTAACGTGCTATGAGTCACGGAGGAGTCTCAAAATGTATCACCCATCCACAGACCAACCCCGGCAACCGTAGCTTAACCTGATGGACCGACCCGTGCGGCAGTTATTACTTAGCCACGAGCTCCTCCAGCTTATTATAGCTGTACACATAGGCCTCTCCGATCGCACGTCAGTCAACTCGATTCTCGGCAACTCTGCTACCAGCCACCCTGCAAAAGATCGTCGCTCCAACTAGCCTGAGGGCGCCCTGCCTTACGTTTGCTGAGACCCGATCTTCCCTTAAGAACACGTCTACTCCAGCCATCGTTGCCTAGCCTGTCCCCAACTCAGTTAGAGTCGGCTTCCAGTCTAACCAGATGCAGCTGAATACCAGGATTTTACATGGAGCGACTGCCTATCTGACCTCCACAACCCAGTTCCTGGGTAACACGATACCCCTTTGGGTAACGTCTCGTTCGTTTGGGTGTCTTTACACCGAATAATATTCCTTAAAACAGCTTCAAAAACCGAAACTTTAAAAATCCAAGAATCAGACTAAAATAAAATGTGTATTTCAGGCTAGGCCACACGCTACGCTTCGAAGAGAAAGGTCCATTGCTAGCGAAGGACGCATCCAGTAAGGGAGACGATTGGTTCGACATCTACGACCCACGGAACCCTATCAACAAGAGAAAGAGGGAGAAATCTGATAAAAAGCAGAAGAAATAAATGACTTTTTTTTGTACTTGTTTCTTTTTTATATGATTGCATTTATCTATACATAACATCACACCTGTATTACATGTTGCCAGTTAATGTTAAATACCCCATTTACACTACACTACACACACACACACACACACACACACACACACACACACACACACACACACACACACATTTACACTCAGCTCATTTCCACGGCAATGGGGAAGTGACTGGGAAGCGGGCAGGACGAAAATGTAAATACGATACTTCTCTCGATCCTGCTACAGTACGTGCCGCTCTAATGTAGGCTACAAATGACTGCGCAGTAGTTAATCTTACTTATAAAACAGTAGCGCGCATGCCAGCGAGCATGTGCAACCTAACTTCTAGGCGTGTGTAACTCTTTACGGAACCGACTCACTGATCCGGATCATTGAAGTGTTCCAAAGGGTAACAATGTTTCAAACGCATCATCTGAATCATTACTTTGTCCCTGTGTTTCCGCGCGACCGTCGCTTGCGAGGCGACTGAGCAGCAGTGAGCGAGTGAGCGAGAGAGAAAGACTGAGACGCTGAGTTACGTTACTTTAGTGTCCGTACTACCGAACTGACTCGCGAGTCGCGAGTGAGCGGGTGACACATTACAATCTATTTAAGTCAGAAAGAGATACCAAATGAGATGTGTAGGTATCACTCATACTCTCACAGTTTTTCGTTGTCTTTATGCATTTTTATATCCTTTGAGTCGATGATTCAAATGATCCAAATGAAACATATTATCAATGATTCGGATCATTTCAGTGATCCAGATGCAAATGTTCCAATCACAAAAATGATACACTTTGCCCACCTCTACTAACTTCAGAGCGGCAAAGTTATTTGACGCGAACTGTACGGTAGTATTTAGGGAATTCTTGCCGGCAGCGCGAGGAGCAGAGGCAGGGCTGCATGTAAATTAGGCATAAAAGCGTTTATCCTAAAAGTTGGCAACGTCGCAAATAGCTGTCAAATATTTCGCTGATTTGATTAATTTGGCAATATTTTAATATGGAAATAAGAAATATGGCTAACTAGTGAATTAAAATATTGATTATGAAATGCAATAATTAATATCGTAACACCGAATATTTCGTTTTAAATTTTAAAAAAGTATTTGGAAACTTTCGCGTGGTGGTCGGAAAATAGGTATTTAGCGGGAACGTATTATCGGGATTAAAAGTACCCTATGTGTTAATCCAGATATAACTCTATTGGTTTACGCGACCGCAAGGAAAGCTCCCAGTAAGCATGTGTTTTTCCGACATCTTCAACAATCATACCCTAATGAGTTGTACACCTAACCTTCCTCATGATTCACTCCGTGCATTAGTGAAAACCGTATGAAAATCCGTTTGGCAGTTTTTGAGTTTATCGCGTTCAGACAGACAGATAGCCCGGCCCGACTTTGTTTTATAATATGTAGTGGTTCGTTGCTCGACTGCCACATGGTCGCAAGAGCGACTGCCGAGCTTGACATTCTGTATTGGATCCCTAGGTTGGGCAATGTTCGCAGTTAACAAGTGTGGTAATCAAAAGCCCATGGCACCAAACTCGTGGCCAAATTCTGGGCCGACTCAAATTAGAAATTGGGGCATGCGATAAGGAAGCCCGCGAAATTAAAATTTTCTTTTGTTTTTTACATTTTGCAGTTTTTCTTTAGTTTTGTCAGTGTGAGGTTTTATGTTGATTAAAATATGATTCGCAACCGTAACCAATATGGCTTTACATAATTATAATCATTACAATCAGCTATACAATTCCATAAGTAAGCACAATCGCCAAATGTCATGATTTCATGAAATACTCGTAGTCATTCAATGCGATTACCTATATGAACTTAGAGAGTTGTATTGATAATTTTTATGATTATAATTCTATAAATAAACATGTGATACCGACGCGAATCATATTTAGATCAACATACAACATGATACTGACCTGCAAATTGCAAAAACAGTAAGAAAATTTGAATTTCGCGGGCTACTTTGACGCTTTCGCCGTATAAAATATGCCTGAACCTATTCCCTCTATCATCATGTACGAGTAGGTAGGTACCGATATTTGCAAAATAAAATATATTTTATCCTTACCGCACGCGTAGCATGAAAACAATAAAAACGGTTTTTGTCGACGGAAGAATAGAAAAAATGACAGATAAACAATCACAATCTGTCATTTTGTCTATTCTTCCGTCGACAAAACTCGTTTCTATTGTGGTCACTCTAAGCGTATTCTACGAAGAGAGGTTTGTGCCCAACAGTGGGATAATTCAACTCAGCCTATACACAATTGGATGGCCCCACAATATCCGGTTCTCCGCCTTCTGCATCCAGTCTGTCCCAGCTGTCTTTTTAAGGTAGTCGGTCTATTTAGGGGGCGTTCCTCGCTACGCTTGCCGATTCACAGTCTCTTCCTAAGCACAATAGGACAATAATTATTACTGACACAATTATATTAGACTTACAAACTTATTTATTCATGCGGCAAAATCGTGAACTAACATAAAATGTACTGTATTTGACAGTTGTTTGACATCTTTCCTTGACAAGCAACGCCTCATTAACATGCAAAAGTATCTCTGTAATTTTAAAGACTGGTGTAATTAGTTTTTTTGTTGATGACCCAAAGCCCTTATTAGATGATATTCTACAAAGAGGTTGATGACTCTAAGATACCCGCCTCCTTCGTGTATTGACTTTTCAAATTCGGCTCCTCATGAAAAAATCTGCTACAGTTAAATTTAACGCATCGTTAACTTTAATCGCCTTGTTACGGACATAGGTAATATCTCTGGTTGTGTGTTATCTATGGTAACATCGGACAATGGTCAGTTTTTGGCTGTATGGTGATTTGTCTTTGCTGTGGCGCGAAATTGTTTTTTGAAGAGTGGTATCGTGGTTGTCTCGAAGGTCCGGGGGTTTAAATATGTACCTAATCTGCGTTCGCGATTGATTTACCAAACATGTAAACAAACACAAGTTTTAGGAAAAACAACTGTAATGTGTACACATAAGGTTCAGTTTGCGCTACAACTAAATATTTTGTTTGACTTTTTCAACAGTACTATACCGACGACAATCTAAGAAGCCCGATTTGACGTTTCTCATTACACATGCCGCGGTAACTTTGTATGAACGTCTACGTAAGAAATCGAAATATCAAATTCATTATCCTAATGAATCACTATGTTATCCAAACACTATAACAATGAGTATCATTCGTAATCACCAAGTTTCACTTTATATTGGAAAAACGCAGTCAAAAACACGAATTATTCGTTGATTCATATTCCGACAGGACGTTATGACAATGTCATGTCTTTTGGTTCGTTGCCGTAGTGTTGTAACCGTTTTAAATCATTTTTTGACCGAATATAATCGATGTTCTGAAAAATCGATACTTTTACAAACATTACATTTAGAAAAGAGAGAAATTTATAATTACTGTATTTTAAAATCTATAAACATCTAAAAACAAAATCTGATCTCATATATTTTTAGCTTAAGGTTTTAATTAATAAGGTACGTGTGTGCAAGATCCCCACAACAGAAGACTTTAAAAAAGTGTAAGGCTGATAAACCTAAGAAGCCATTGCACCAAATAAGAAAAATTGGGCATGTCCGGATTTCTCAGAAGTGTATAGAGAACCAATTATGAATAATTCTGGATCGAGTGTATTTCTTGCCAAAATTGGTGTAACGAAAATGCACAGCATACGTAGGCCATGGAAGCTTCAAATGTGGCATTTGTGAGTGATGCGCACTCTTAACCTACGTGCACAAACTTGCGCACTCTTGCCCTCATATACTCGTATTGTGCAAAATTGCGCATTAAGGTTTTTATTTTTTTATAGTTCCTAAACTGTTAGCTTAATTTTTTTTAAATCTAGTTTTCTTACAAGGCAGATAACCTAGGTAAATGAATAAAGACCGATGTTGATTCTATCTTCATGTTTTTTTTGAGAATTTGAAGAAAAAGTGCGCATTTATTTCAATTAAACCATTTACAGGCACTTTTGAATTGTCAAATAGTCGCGTCAGTTAGTCAGATAGTTGAAGCTAGTTGCCCATTCCAAAACGTAGATCTTTATGGAGAAGAACGGGCAAGAAACTCCAAGGACACTCTTTTAAATATAGAAAATTACAAAATCCTGGGTACATTATTCTTATTGCTTCTATATGTGAGAACAATGTACAAAAAATAATCAAAACAATTCAAAATATAAGATTAAAAATAAGCCATGGCAGATAAGAGATGACCAGTCACAACTGACGGCGCCCGTTCACGAACATGACGCATGGATCAGCACCATCCAGCTCAACCATTTTGTAGGGAACCGAATGATCTAACACACTCGCCACCATCAGCGAGACATTTAAGTGAGCATGACATACTCTCAACTGCCATGCTCTTTCAAGTCAACATACATCTTAATAACATTAAAACGGCTCCATGGTACTCACATTTACAAAAATTGAAAAAATGCTTCTAAACTATACAAAACAAATTTGCAATGTATTTGAGAGATTAATAGAATGTTACTACCAAAAAGAAAGAAAATCATTATCCATTGGAGTATTCAACAATTAAAACTTGTTTTAAATAAAAAATAAACATTAAGTTTGTAATGTCAGAGAAATAAAAAGGGGAAGCAACTCTTCCAAACATATTTTTTTTTTTTTTAACTAGTGAGCCCAAGTGGCTGTGGAGCAGAACCAGCATTAAGCCAAGCATTTTTATCTATGATATAATCATCCAACTTATAATATGCTTGTCTACATAGTGTGCGTTTAATGCATGTTTTAAATTTCTTCTCATTCAGTTGAAGAATATCGAGTGGTATTTTATTATAACATTTTACGCAGTACCCCATAAAAGTAGTGTGCACTTTAGACAATCTGAAACGTGGTTGATCTAATTTGTTCCTATTTCTAGTGTTAAAATTATGCCTGTCACTTATCTTACTAAAAAGATGTAGATTTTTCCGAACATACATAATGTTTTCATATATATAGACAAGGTACCGTCATGATGTTAATTTTCTTAAACAGTTCCCTTAGAGATTCGCGTCTGCGGAGGTTATATATGGCTCTGACAGCCCTCTTTTGCAGAATAAAGATAGAATTAATATCTGCAGCCCGTCCCCACAGCAAAATACCGTAAGACATGATGCTATGAAAGTAACTAAAATAGACCAGTCTCGCGGTATCCACGTCTGTTAGTTGGCGGATTTTCCAAACAGCGTAAGCGGCTGAACTTAGCCGCCCTGCAAGTGATGTTAAGTGAGGACCCCACTGTAGTTTTGAGTCAAGCGTGATCCCCAGGAAAACCGTTTTATCGACGAATTCTAGTGTCTCCCTATTCAGTACAACATGACATTCACTACTTCTAACATTTGGTAACGTGAATCTTATGCATTTAGTTTTCTTCTCATTTAATACCAAATTATTTACAGTAAACCAATTATGTACCATAGCGTTAAGCATAGCGTTATTTACTTCGTCAAGCTCCTGTGCATGTCTATTTATCTTAAAAATCAGTGATGTGTCATCAGCAAATAACACCATTTGTGGTCGGTTTTTCAGTAAATGAGGTAAATCATTTATATATACTAAAAAGAGGAAGGGACCCAAAATCGAGCCCTGTGGTACACCCATTTTGACTTTTAAACCCAATGAATTTACACCGTTTATTTGAACTTGCTGCAATCTATCATTCAAATATGCAACACCCCTACCCTTTCCTATTTTGATATTTAATTGCACCCCTTCATTTACATTCATTTACTTCATTTACACCCCTTTCCTATTTTGATATTTAATTCATAGGAAATGGTTTGGTTAAAAAGGCCGGCCGTCGGTGGACTCCGATCTTTTTAACCTTTAAACCTTTTCGATTTCATGAAATGATATTGAAAAAATATTTTTAACGTCAAATTTTTACGACAAAGAAAATTATAACGGATGACTTTAGAAGAGACGTACATTTTGACAATATGCTTGAAAATCAATTTATTATAAGGGTAACCGACGAAGATAGTTCAACTGATGATAATTTTTCTGGATCATCCAGTGACGAAAGTGAATAAAAATGTTACAAATTTAGTGAATTTATTTATTTACCTGACCCAACCATGTCATGCAGTGGACTGCTGTAGGCTAATGATCATGATGATGACGTTTAATAAAAAGATATGCCTCGAGAATCAGTTTAAAGCAATGATCGATTACAAACTCTAAGTATGAAAAATCGATATGTCTCAAGAATCGGTTATTAAAGCAACCGATTTTTTTTTCCCGTCACTACACAAAATATTTTGATAGGTGTCAAATCGGGCTTCTTAGGTTGTCGCACGTATAGTATGTCTAATCTACTCCTACCTCATAATCTGTCACAGATTTTTTTTTCTCAAATAGTGAAATTAATAATTTCAAATCAATTCAATTGATTTTAATTTAGAATTTTATTCTTTTGAAGAATGGAGAATCGTTTATTCCTTAGAAGCGCGAAATTTTATCGTCTCTGCACTTTTTTGATTGGCCACTACTATGCAGGGTGGCATGGACATCGACGCAAAACGGATACCATGGATTAAGTACTTACATGATTCTGAACACCCCTGCGTAGAAATTAGAAATCAAAAAATCTGCTGTTCCATACATTTTGACCGCGTAGGTATTGCACTTTTCTATGAAACAGCTGTTTTTTTTTTATATAACCGACGAAAAATTTCGGATTTCAGAATCATGTACTGAATCCATGGTATCAGTTTTCGCGTCGATGTCTCTGCCACCCTGTATGTAAATGGTACACCACCGACAACCTGCAATATTGTCTCTCCATCTTACTTTAATCCATCCAAAGGTTGTCTGTAAAAGATCGCTTTTAGCGATAAGACCGCCCATTGTATCACCCTAAGTATGTAAAATTTCTACATTTATGTCGGTAATGTTTATGGTGTACATAATCTATCTAGGTATATAATTATATAATGAAGTCGTTAAAAATGAATCGCTATTTCCCTTGGTCACGGCATCACGCGTGAACGGCTGGACCAAATTGGTCAATGGCAAAAAACGGAACCCTTATGGATTCGTCATGTCTGTCTATCTGTCTGTCCGTCCGTATGCCACAGCCACTTTTTTCTGAAACTATAAGAACTATACTATTGAAACTTGGTAAATAAATGTATTCTGTGAACCGCATTAAGATTTTCACACAAAAATAGAAAAATCACAATAAATTTTGGGGGTTCCCCATACTTAGAACTGAAACTTAATAAAAAAAAATCATCAAACCCATACGTGTGGGGGATCTATGGATAGATCTTCAAAAATGGTATTGAGGTTTCCAATATTTATTTTTTCTAAACTGAATAGTTTGCGCGAGGGATACTTCTTAAGTGGTAAAATGTGTGTCCCTGTAACTTCTAAAATAAGAGAATGATAAAACTAAAAAAAATATATGATGTACATTACCATGTAGGGTAGGTTGGTAGGTAGGTATGTAGGTAGGTTGGTAAGTATTTAGGTAGGTAGGATAGGTAAGTAGGTAGGTGCGCCGTAGATATGTACATAGTGCTACCCGTGCGATGCCGGGGCGGGCAGCTAGTGAAGAATATTCTATCTATCTATCTATGACCGAAATCGGATGATACACTTTTGTGTTTCCACGATTCAATTTGGTAGCTTCATCCAAACTGACATACAAAAGTGAACTAAGTATGACTGCCTAGTGCAGGGATTCTCAACCTCCTTGGGGGCGTAGATTGACCAATAGGGGGCGTGGCGGCTCTAATAATAAACTATAGATTTGTTACATTTTATGTTCTTGATTTAGAAAAAATCCTAGCTAGCATTAAAAATCCAAAACCCGAAAGTTTCATATTATTACTAAAGAAAACTGAACCTATCCGAGGCGGCGAGCTACAATTTTCGAGTTCACTTTGCTCGCTCTCCCATTCCACATTCTCAAAATTCTTGAGTTTATCTGCAAAAAACGACAAAGTAACTTCTATTTCTGTTTGAATGATCAAAAGAAAATGTAACCTATCCAAGAGGGTGCAAACATTTTCAACCTCACCTTCGCTCGCTTTACATTCTTATGGTTTTCTGCTTATGTCGACAAATTACCTCAGGGGCGCACACTGAGTCGTCTAGAATATGCTAGCTAGACAAAATTGACCTCCTAACTTCCAAGAATTAGTGGTCACAGCTCATTAACAACCCCCCCAGAGGGGCCATTTCCAAGAATTGTTTGTGTCAAAATACGGAAGTCGTTAAGTAATGACAAAAGGTATATACTCGTATTTCCAAAATGTACTGTATAGTTTTATTTATTTATTTAAGGACTTTGGAAGACTTACAGCTAAATACAATGTTGATAAATAACAGTATGATAATCTGACAGCCAATTACAGGTCTTCGCGTCTAGAACTTGTCTAGTATAAAAGTACTGTGGAACAAAATATATACACACACACACACACACACACACACACACTGCCAAATTTGTAATTTGTAATTTGTGTTTGTTTGTAATTTGTTTTTTTTTTTTTCTTGTGTTTTGTTTTTTTTTTTATTCCGCCTAAAATCACGGGATAGTCTCGAATCCTACTAGTAACAATAATTAACTACGATTCGAGCTAAAATAAGCCATTTGACGTCAAAAAATTATATTGTCCAACTAGCATGTTCTAGACGATTCAGTGTCCCGTAGTGATTTTAAAAGAACGTAAGGGGGCGTGTATGTTCAAAGGTTGGGAACCCCTGGCCTAGAGCTAAAACGCCGGTGTTAGTAAGACCTGCCTAACCAAAGAAACTAATAAATATACGCATTTAAAACACCTCGCAAACTACCCATTTCCTGATCGCAGAATTGATAAGAAAAAACATCGTTCTTCCATAAAGACATACAATTATACAAGTTATAAGTCGTTGACCTAAGATTTTATTACCATTTGTACTTCACGCCTTTGTTCTGAGTGGAATAAGCAGATGCTGTGCCGTTATCTGATTATATCGTTAATGCGAAAATGTACACTGTTTTTACGGTTTTAACCGGTAATGATGAATTAGGATCTTTTTTTAAAGTTCCGGGTTTTTGAAACTGGATACCAATATTATTCGGTCTCTTTGGGTATCGTGTTACCCAGGAATTGGGTTGTGGAGGTCAGATAGGCAGTCGCTTCATGTAAAATACTGGTATTTAGCTGCATCTGGTTAGACTGGAAGCCGACTCCAACTGAGTTGGGGACAGGCTAGGCAACGATGGCTGGAGTAGACGTGTTCTTAAGGGAAGATCGGGTCTCAGCAAACAAGCAGAAGAAGCAGAAGCAGTGATAGCCTAGTAGTGTGACCGTTGGACTGCCAAGTCATAGGTCTCGAGTTCGAACCCAAGGCACGCACCTCTGACTTTTCGGATTTATGTGCGTATTGTATAATTATCACTTGCTTCAAAAACGGTGAAGGAAAACATCGTGAGGAAACCGGCATGCCTGAGAGATATTTCTTGACGGCATGTGAAGCCAAGTCAGAGGCCCATGGGCGGCTTTAAAACTCTGACACCAGGTTAGTTACTAACCACACGAAAAGAAGAAGCAAACGTAAGGCAGGACGCCCTCAGGCTAGTTGGAGCGACGATCTTCGCAGGGTGGCTGGTAGCTGCTGGATGAGAGTTGCCGAGAATCGAGCTGAATGACGTGCGATCGGAGAGGCCTATGTCCAGCAGTGGACTGCTATAATAGGCTGGAGGAGCTCGTGGCTAAGTAATAACAGCCGCACGGGTCGATCTATCAGGTTAAGCTACGCTTGCCGGGGTTGGTCCGTGGTTAAGTGACCACGAGACTACTCCATGCGTCGGAAAGCACGTTAAGCTGTTGGTCCCGGCTGTCATTCGTGGATCTTTGACAGTCGTTACGGGTCGTCAGAAGCCCGAAAGTATAACAACCTTTCTTACTAAGGGGTATCGTGTTACCCAGTTACTGGGGTGTGGAGGTCAGATAGGCAGTCGCTCCATATAAAATACTGGTATTCAGCTGCATCCGGGTAGACTGGAAGCCGACCTCAACATAGTTGGAAACAAGCTAGGCTGATTGATGTGTCTGCTTGTGATCATGTTGACACGTGTCTAAATATTAAGCTTTAGTGTTTGTGCACCAGTGCAAATACAATAAGAGAAGACAGCTTCATTTCTATATTGTTTTGAAGGTCTTAAATGACGTCCATGTTTTATTTTTAACAGTGTATTCATATAATTTTCTTCAACTTCGGTCGTTGACTTAAGGAAGTGGTGCTGGCTATCTACCAAGTGATCAGAGCGGTCAGAGTTTACAAGTCTCTGATGTAGACTAATGATGAAATTTAGTTATCGATAAATACAAGTCCTCGTGGAAAAAATTGAACGCGATAGACGAGAAAAACGCATGGAAATCATTTTTGACAGTTCGTCGTTATTTAAAACGGGATATTTACTATGTTTTTAAAAACAAAAACATGGTAAATATCCCGTTTTAAATTTTGTTGCAAAAAAGTTTGTGCTCGCGAATTCTGCTGTTCGCAGAACTACGGGTACTACTAGTAGTATCTTACTCGTAAGAAGCAGATAACCGACTTTTAATGATTTTATACTGAAGATCACGTCTAAACGAGTAGTGTTCATGATTTGGAAAAAATATATGTTAAATAAAAGCATTTTTTTAATAACTTAATATAGGAATATTTTAGATTATGTTTGTATTACATAGTGAAATTAATTAGTAAAGTTATGTCTACCGCGAATAAAAAACTGAGAATCACGCAAAATTTATTAAGCGTATTTTTCTGAAATCTTCACCATTTTATAGATAATTTAATTATTCTTTTAGTATTTAATCTTTTAGTATACGTGTTCTATTACAATATGTACCTTTTGTTTTATGTAGAATTAATTAATAATGCGTGTAATTTAGGACAGCGCTCCTTGATGGGTGAGTCCTATTACTGGCTAGACGTACGACGCGTTGCGTGACCTCAGTAAAGAACACGCAGCTAACCACTCAAGGTCTCTGGCATATATCTGCGTCTCAAGAGTGGGAAATTGAGAAAGCGAAAACCGATTTGAGAAAATGCACTTTCATAGGTACTGATGCATCAGTTTGTCGTTGATGCACAGCATAAGAGACGGTAACATCGACATGATACCAGCTTCCACCATCGACTCCCCCACATCTCTACGAAGCATATTATTAATTTAATAATAAATTGGCGCTGTTCGTCTGCTGATTATGCGATAAGGACTTTGCTAATTATCTCATTTATTGTTGTGTGTGTGGCTCTTAGGTGAGAAGTTAGTGTGGATCGGGATGAGTCATTGTTTTAGTTAAGACTAGCTGTACGTTGCGACTTTACCTACAGTTCGTGTCAAATAACTTTGCCACTCTGAAGTTAGATTGCGCATGCGTGCGCGCTACTGTTTTTTAAGTAAGATTGACTACTGCGCACTTCGATCAATAATGCACTATTGATCGAAGACTGCGCATATATTTGTACTACTACTTCAGAGCGGCAAAGATATTTGCCGCGAACTGTACTATTGGTGGAATTCATCCGCTTACCCTTTTCAGAACTTTTTCTCAATATGGTATCTACAGTTAGCAACAAAAGTCGATTATAGGCCGATTTTTCAATAGTGGGAGTTTTTAAATCTGAAATTATAGTTTGACAGTTTGTCATATATTTCATACAAAAGCTGTCTAACCGCAATATTTATTCCGCAGATGAAAATTATGTGACTATTGAGATAGCGGACCTTTTTTTTTGGTTTGGGTAAGTAATTATCAAATAACTTTTCCAGCTCTGAGTGGGGAGAGCGGGAGGGCGTGTCAGACAGTGTTCCTTCAGTTGCCTGTACGTTGCCAGGGGCCACGGTATCCCTTTCGGACTTTCCCGCGACCCCGGCAGGCATCGGTCCTAGCGGACCCCGTCAGTTGTGCTGACACTGTCTCTTACATAATTGAATCATCTAAATTAATATAATATGATAGCTAAGAATACTCTTAAAGTTTAATAATCAGTAGGTACATATTTTTATGAAAATTTTGCTCATAATATAAGATAAAAAAACTGACGTGTAAATCGACTTTTGTTGCTACCAGCCATATCCAGCTCAGAAGTTTGCGATAGTGAATACTTAGATAGGTACACAATTTCTGGGAAATATACCAATAATCGATTCTTTATTTGGTCAATAAACGATTTTATTATTATTATATTGCCGCTGCGCTCGTTGCAGAGTTAAAACTCTGAGTTTTAGGCTTTTGACTGGCTACTTTTGTGACAATTAGGATCGTTGATAGTTTGACGGGTGGACGAATTATGGTGTTTTAGTTGATATTCAAAACAGGCTCCATAAATGTACTTTAACTGTTAGTGACTGTACAGTCAAATGATTTTAATCTGTGGTTTACGCTATGAGGACTTGTAAGAGGCAATTCATATGTTTAAATGTAAACATGAATTGCCTCTTAAAGTCCTCTTAAAAGTCCGTCCTTGCTCATGCTAATGTAGTTTAAAAAGGACAGTCATATCCACACACTTCTTTCACCAAACATACTGCTGAAATTCGTACATTAACCCATTCAGTTTCGACTTTTGTTCAGTTTTACATTTTCTAGCCAAAATCTGTCGTGGGATAGTTCAGATAGGCTAGATTGCTCGTTTAGATCTGTCTTTCGAAACGATTAACTAAGTCGTTAGTTAACTGAAATAGAGTACCTACTTACCTACTGTTCGTTAAGAGCGTTTATTCTGAAGGTGGGCAACGTCACAAATAGATGTCAAATATTTCACTGTTTTGATTAATTTAGCAATATTACTGTGTGGAAATAAAAAATGTGGCTAACTAGCGAACTAGAATATTGATTATGAAATGCAATAATTAATATCGTAACACTAAATGCTTGGTTTTAGATGTAAAAAAACTATTTGGAAACTTTCCAAATGCGTTTTTTACACCTAACATGGGTAGAACATCAAATTCAATGTTATAATTGCAATTCATTATTAATATTCTAGTTCGCTAGTTAGCCACATTTCTTATTTCTATTCAGTAATATTGCTTTAAGAATCAAAACAGGTAAATATTTGACAGTTATTTGCGACGTTGCCAACTTTTAGGATAAACCCTCTTAAGTGGGAAAAAGTAGAAGATTCAATTGAAATATTGGTGGCGTGAAAGTAGTTTTATTTCTCCTGCCCTCACCCCAATATATTTGTGGTCGCGCAACATGTCCCTTTCTCCCACACTTCTCTATCAGTCGTCATCTCGGTAGTCCCCCCCTTTCTATCCATATCATCTTCCACACAGTCCATCCATCGTTTCTCTGGTCGTCCTCTACTCTTATATCCATCCACATTCATACTCAAAACTTTCCTCACGACATCTTCCTCATTCCTCCGCATCACATGCCCATACCATGACAACCGATTTCCGCACAAGTTTTCAGTCACCGGTGCTATTTTCAGACTTCCTTTTATGTACTCATTTCTTATGCCGTCCATTCGGACGGCATAAGTGGTTTTGGTGGTAGTGTAAAACTCGTAATCAAGATGATAGCCGATTTATTATAATAATTTTACTTATTATCACATAGATACAGATTGGTAGCAGTCTTGGGGATACACAAAAAATCTACATCAATGCAACATTACCTTAAAGATAACTGTGACATTGAAAGGGAACGTAGGTCGCTGGCTGTCCGTTGTAACATGCTGGCCCGCAGGTTTGCACGATGTACGAGGGCAGTTAAAGTAACGCTTTTTAAAGCTTACTGTCAATCCTTCTACACGTGCAGTCTGTGGGTTAACTTCACTCAGCGCGCATACAGCGACCTACGTGTTCAGTATAATAATGCACTGAGAGTACTCTTGCGGCTGCCGGGGCGTTGTAGTGCGTCAGGGAAGTTTACGGATAATAATGTTGATGGTTTTGCCGTGATTATTAGAAAAAGATGTGCATCCCTGATGTCACGGATGCGTGGCAGCTCCAACAGTATTCTATGTGTGTTCGCAGATCGGTGGGATTCCTCGATAATGCGGAGGTGGCTGCAGCTCCACGCTGATTTTTTATTTTATTTTTTTATCCGTGTCTGTACCTATTAATACTAAATATTAAGTAAAATTGTAACTAACCCTATGGACTCTGTCCGAAATAAAATGATTCTATTCTATTCTATTCTATTACGCCAGCATTATGCAAAAGGATAGAGGACCTGTAGTAGGTAGGTACACCCTTATTTTACCATTTGTAAGTCCCAGGGTTGATGCAGCAATTGCCGCAAACCGGGCACAAATTCAGACTCCGGGCTACTAGGTGTAGGTACAGACAAAACCCCCATAGCATTTTGACCGGCCTGAGGATCGAAGCTTTAATTTATGACTCCATTTAGCAGTTGTTCTATACCAAGGTTCGGCAAGTATTTTTAAGTGGGGTCCGGATACTGTTGAAATTCTTTATCGAGGCCCAGAAAAAAAATACTCATAATACTTTCTAGTTGAAATTTTTAATTTTTAACCGACTTCCCAAAAAGGAGGAGGTTTTCAATTCGGTTGTATGTTTTTTTTTTATGTACAATATACAATGTGTTTTTTTTGATACCCCATAACTCTAGGTTATGATTGAGACCATATCAAAGAACCAACTGGCATATGAATTATTCTTCAATCATCATTTTTTTTTGTTTTCATTTGATCATACAAAATAATTCGACAAAGTCACGATTATTAATGTAAAACACCCTTACGTGAATTATGACAACGTCGCATTTTCTTAGCTTTAAAAATAAGAAAGATTGGTTTGAATAAAAATGAATTATTTAACTACACTAAATGAATTACTGTACTACTTTACTACGCTCCTGCGAAGTTTGGCAACGTCGCAAAAGTAAAGATTCGTCATACTGGTGACAATTTTTGCCCTAATTTGAATTATGATTGATTATATCTTCGAAACTATGCATTTTTGGACCACCTATTCTAGGTGATTTTGTGTTCTTTTTACATAAATAAAATACCCTAGAGTTATGGGATATCAAAAACCACACGTTGTGTATATTTAGTTTATTCGGACAAAGTCCATACTTAATTTGTTAGTCATAAAAGAAAAAGAAAAAAATATTTACAAACTACGTAGGTACATAAAAAGTGAGTAGTCATGAAACCTCTCACTCGAATTCAGGATAGATTGCTACGCTATCTGACCAGAATCCGAACGAAAGTTCTTCATGAAAACCGAGTGATACTTCTCAGCAATTACTTGAAGGATACTGTTATTGCTGCCCCGCACTCTGCTTAGTAGGGAGGCGCTGCGCTTACGCATTATAGCATGGAAGTCATTATGATACAAAGATAATTATTATAAAACAACGTTAATGTCGAGCGGTATTTTTTCCACATGTTTTTTTTTTTAAAGATGATGGTGTTTTTTTAACAGAGGAGCTCGTGGCTAAGTAACAACAGCCGCACTGGTCGATCCATCAGGTTAAGCTACGCTATCCGGGGTTGGTCAGTGGATGGGTGACCATCTTTACATACCGAGAATCCTCCGTGCCTCGGAAAGCACGTTAAGCCGTTGGTCCCGGCTGTCATTCGTGGATCTTTGACAGTCGTTACGAGTCGTCAGGAGCCCGAAAGTCTGACACCAGTCTTACCATGGGGTATCGTATTACCCAGTTATTGGGTTGTGGAGGTCAGATAGGCAGTCGCTCCATGTAAAATACTGGTATTCAGCTGCATCCGGTTAGACTGGAAGCCGACCCCAACATAGTTGGGAAAAGGCTAGGCAGATTGATTGATGTTTTTTAACAATATTTGGCGATCAAAGTTCCGACCTTTCGCGGTCCGGATATGAACCGCGGTCGCCTGTTACCGACCGTTGCTCTACAGTGTGTCCCTGGATGAAGTGCACAAACGAAAATGGGTGAAACTAGACTAGAGTTCATCGAAAAAAAAATGAAAAAAAATCTTTCTGCCTATTAAATTCCCCTGTATTGAAATGTAATAACTTTTTATTAATTGAGTGAATTTCGGTAAAATAAAAACAATAATGATGGCTGATAATTGATATTGCACGGCAAATATAAAGAAACCCTTTAAAACACTCATCAAGTAAAAACACGTTTCTTTGAGAAATTTTGATATATTTGTTTGAATTTTTCATTGTTTTTTTTTTACGTACCTATTAATATATTTTTTTAACTTTTTTGCCAATTTTTTTGTCGATGAATAATGGTCTAGTTTCACCCATTTTCGTTTGTGCACTTTACCCAGAGACACATTGTATATGAACACTAGAGCACTAAGGTGCTCACTGATCCCCGCACAGTGAGCAAGGGTGGTGAGAACTCCTGATAGTCTCTGTATGAGAAGAGGTCTTTCCATCACTCAGTTCATCATCTTCCTGCCCTTGACCCATGTGACGTGGGGTTGGCGCACCACGTTTTCTTCGTCCACTCTCCCCTGTCAACCGTCACGCTCTCATTCACTCTCCTCTCTTTCATATCATTCCTCACACAATCCATCCATCTTTTCTTGGGCCTCTCCCTCTCCATCCTTCACCCCTTTGCATCCATCAGCATTTTCAAGGCTTATATTATTATTCAAAACACAGCTCTTTGATATTTGTTACATGCTTATGTGTTTCTTTGTCCGTCAAATACTCGGAAACCACTGAACCGATTTCAATGAAACTTTTTTTGTGAGCATACGAATCAAGTTCTGCTACACGAAGCAAAAAAAACCGAATTAAAATTTCGGCCGAGCAATTATAAAATACAAAAACCGTTCTCGGGTTTTGTTATAACGATCAAAAAGTTACAGTTATTCAGTTATTCTCACATTACTTTTTAATAGAAAACAAAGAAGCTTGTTCGCGGGATTCTCATAAAATTCGTGAAATCGTTCTCTTGTACAACGTGTAATCATTTGATGTGAATCCTAGATAACGGACAAAAAAATATCGGTAGGTTTGTGTGTATTTGAGTGCTGCGGGTTCCATAACTTTTTCTTTCTTACGTTTACACTGCTGGGGGATAAAGGCCTCCTCTCTTTGAGAGGGAGTGGGCCATAATCCACCACGCGGGCGGTAAATAAATTAAATATCAAGAGCTTATCTTTTGCAATTTTGTGTAGCTTCAGGCTAAACTAATCACGGGGACATCGTGATTAGTTTAGCTATCCCCAGACAAAGGCTATTCCCAGAAAATAAAGACATTTTTTTAAATTATTATCGCAAGTATAAGATTCCGACCCTACTCGCATTGGACCCGCTTGGTGGATTACGGTCCAGCACGTTTACCAGGACCACAATAGAAACGGGTTTTTTCGACGGAAGAATAGACAAAATGACGAGGTTCAGTCAACCGATCCTGGAAAGGACGACCGTATACAGTGGTCTTGAAATACTTTGTTAAAGTTTATGCTAAGATGGCTCAACAGTTAAGCCATCGTTTCAAAGTCAAAGTCAAAGCCAAATAATTTATTTCAATTTAGGCACATGAAAGGCACTTTTGAACGCCAAAATTTACAAAAAAAACAACCGACTTCCAAAAAAAAAACACTACAAAGTGAAAAATAACTTTAATTTCGGAAGTTGGTGGCAAAAAACGAAAATTCAAAACCAAAGACACCGACTTCCGAAATTACGGACTTTGGAAGTCGGTTGTTTTTTTTTTGTAAAAAGTTTTAATTTTTCAATTTTTAGTTGTGATGCCTACCTCACACATATTCGAATACCACTACCTGCTATGTAAATAACAGTGACAGCAAGTTATCATCATATCATCCACATATACTAAATGGGAAAAATACGTATTATTGAAGCTTACTCAAAAACTATCCAAGCTAAGTTAATAAAATTGATATGGGACCAATTCGGGGGCATACCTTTTCATACAAAAAGAGAATTTTCAAAATCGGTCCTCAATTGACGGAGAAATCGGCGGACATACATAAAAAATAAAAAATAAATTAATAAACATACATACGCGACGAACCTATACCCTCCTCCTTTTTGGAAGTCGGTTAAAAATACCTATCTATGTCAGAAGTAACACAGAATTAAGACTCTCCTAGTTTTGTGCTGAGGCTGGAACCGTATTTCTTGACTAGTCTGTAGGAGTCCGTCATCCCGCTTCCTATGGAGGTTGAGGATCGTCGTCGAGGGTTTTCAAACACATAGTTGAAACCCCGAATCATAGGAATCAACCTTGCAAATAAGTACTTACGTATCTCCAAAAAAACTGTACGCATGTAACTGCAAAATATTTTTTGCTCAAATTAATAGTTGCTTTGCTTGTAGTGTTCATTATGCGTGGATTGTAACACGTTGAACTGAAATGATATAGTGTTTTAAGTATACGTAGGTACCTCGTAATAGTGTATCTGCTTGTGTTCAATTTCAAAGAGGTCTGGCAGAGAGCAAAAGCTTTCTATGTTGAGGGCACTGTCTTATACCCACAAGTGATGACTAAACAGTCGCGCATTTGCCATGGTAGAGGAATACAGACATACAGAGAGATCTTTCCTGTATTGTTTGCAAAAAATAAATGTTTCCCACACCTGGAAAAACTATCTTTAGGTCATATAAATCTTTGTTCCGTACCTACGGGATTGAACCGCGATAAGTAGTACAATACATTCGCTCTTGTAGCCACTGCGCCAGCCTTACCATCGAACGTTTGATTTAGCATAGCCACGTAAACAGTGGTGGCCCTGTGGTAACAGCCCAGACTTTGACGATTTGCAGGTCGTAGGTTCGAACCGAGGCAGGCGCATTACCAAGATTCGCGCCCTCGCGCAAGTTACGCGCCCTCGCGCCCCTAGTCGCCGCAGGAGACGCCCCGGGCGTCGGGAGTCGCGAGCCGACTTCCGGCCACCGTAGGCGCGGGCTTGCGGACGGTGGGCAATGGGTAGCTCGCCGTCCGATTAGGACCAGGCCCGGGTCGACGGCGCGTTGTGTTCCACGCGCGCCTCAAAGAGATGTCAACACCAACTGACGGGGTCCGTAAGGGCCAATGCCTGCTGGGGTTGCGAGTTTGTCCGAAAGGGATATCGCGGCCCCGGCACACAGGCAACGGAAGGAACACGGGTGGGTTTTAGTCAGTAAAAGTCTTACACGCCCTCCTGCTCCAGAGCGGGAGAAGTTATTTGATAATTTCCCAAACTCAACAAAAAAAAAAAGGCAGGCGCATTACTTTGTGTAATTTATGTCATCACCGGCTCTCAAAACGGTGAAGGAAAACATCGTGAGGAAACCGGCATGTCCTAGAACCAAAAATTCGAAGACATGTGACATCTACTAACCCGTACTGCCCACGGCTCCACTAGATTACGGCCCACTGATCCCTCTCGAAGAGAAGAGGCCTGGGTCCCAGCAGTTGGAACTATAAAGACTGATTATGCTACGGAATAAGTGTGCACAGAAACCTAGAAGGCCCTAGCTAAGGTCTATTTATAACCTTGTTTCCAATTGATATTATTTCCACTTAAAACAAACATCAACTTTATAAAAGTGTAAATAAAGCTGATTTTAGACTGACTAGTACTGATGAAAAAGTCATAAAAAATATGAAGTTGCAGCGCAAACTAAACCTTATGTGTAGGTATTACAGCTGCTTTTCCTAAAACTCGTGTTTGTTTACATGTTTGGAAAATAAATTGCGAACGCAGATTTGATTTTAAAGTTGCCTCGTAGTTTTAAAAAAGCCTTACGTGAAAGTTTCTTGCTAACGATCAGCTTTTTGTTTGAAGAAGAGAAATGAATAAACAAAAGTGCATAAACACAAAGGATTCTTAACAAATTACATGAGAAAATTCTTTACATTTTTATAATTAACTGCAAAAAATACACAAAGAAACAGGAATGTTTGTGACGTCATCATTCAGAATTACGATTTCTTAAAATCCTATTGTAAGGAAGTGTCTTTTTAGTGTGTTTAAAGGATCCTGCAGACCAGCGCGACGCGACTCGAACAATACCACTGCTAAGAAAACTTCACGGTATACCAATAACCGGTGTCGCGTCGTGCTAGTCTGCACGAAGCTTATAATGAATGGGAAGAATTAAGACTCATGCAGACTAGCGCGACTACACCGGTAATTGGTCTACTGTAAAAATTCATAGAAATTGTTTAGTTAGAGTCGTGTCGCGCCGTTCTGCACGACGCTATAGTTCGGTCAAGTGAAAAAATTTTGTTTGAATTATTTATTACTAGCTTTTGCCCGCGGCTTCGCCCACGTGGAGGTCAGAAATTACCCCACGGGAATGTACCACCGGGATTAAAAGTACCCTAAATTTCAACTTAATCGGCCCATTAGATTTGGAGCAAATTGGCTGTGACAGACGGACAGACACACGAGTGATTCTATAAGGGTTCCGTTTGTTAATTCGGACATCAATCTGCCTAGCCTTTTCCCAACTATGTTGGGGTCGGCTTCCAGTCTAACCGGATGCAGCTGAATACCAGTATTTTACATGGAGCGACTGCCTATCTGACCTCCACAACCCAGTAACTGGGTAATACGATACCCCTTGGTAAGACTGCTGTCAGACTTTCGGGCTTCTGACGACTCTTAACGACTGTCAAAGATTCACGATTGACAGCCGGGACCAACGGCTTAACGTGCTTTCCGAGGCACGGAGGAGTCTCGGTATGTAAAGATGGTCACCCATCCACGGATCAAGCAGCGTAGCTTAACCTCATGGATCGACCCATGCGGCTGTTATTACTTTAGCCACGAGCTCCTCATCTTCTTCATTCGGACATACGGAACACTAAAAACAAAGGGGCTGTCAAGTTTTTTATAAAAAGAATGAGGTGAGAATGTAACGTCCAACCTCAGCCTCAACGCATAATGTTTTTTTTTTTTTATATACTCAGTTTAATTATATTTAAAAAAAATGTTAATAGTTATATTTTTTGTGATCACAGGACGTGCATATTTTTGTAGCTGTTTATTTATTTTTATAATCTTGACGATTAAAACGATAAAGTTAATTTACATATAGAAAACATTAACTAATTGTCTATGTCTTCCGTTTACTTATATGTTTATTTTATTTGACTACTACGTCGTGATTCTAAACGGCCAAAAACAGAGATGTAGAGCGCAGAAAAGGTGAGATGATGACATCTGACAGGTCGCTGGAACAACATGGGGGAGAGTGGCCAGAGAGAAACTGGAACGGAGAAGGTTTGAGGCGGCCTTTGCCGACTGACAAAGGGCCATACAAAACATAAACAAACGCCAAATACGAGACTGACGCCTACACTTTATGTTTGTCCTACTAACATGCTAATAATGTACAGGGTGGCAGGGAACCACGGCTGTTTCATAGAAAAGTGCAATACCTACGCGGTCAAAATGTATGAAAAATTTCAATGCAGGGGGGTTCAGAATCATGTACCGAATCTATGGTATCAGTTTTCGCGTCGATGTCCACCCTGGTGTCTGGTAATTACAGACCGATACTTAACACGTGCCTTTACTCATCATTATGAACAACTTTTAATAGAGATGCCTCGAATAGTTGTTATTGCGAATAGTCGAATACCGATTAATCGCCATTCCATATGGCGAATAGTCGAATACTCGCCAGTATTACCTACTCGACATAAAAAAAGGAATAAAAAAACGTTTATTTATTCTCAAATAATAATATAGTTTATTTATTTTCTGAGGCAGGTTTGATTTATGAAGAAAAGCGCTACCGACTTGATCCCAATCGTGCAGAAAAAATCTGCTCATTTTGCACTTTAAATATTAAATTATGAATTTAAAAGCCTAACTAGTTAACTTCAACATGACTGATTTTTGGCTAACTTTTTATATTAATAATATAATAAGTGAGTTATGTTTTTAAAGATTAATAAAAGTTTATTATTTTTAAGTCTATTGTTTTTCTGTTCATTAAAAGTTTATTTTTATTTAGACAACTATGCGCCGAATGTCGAATAATAGAAACTATTATTCGGTATTCGAAGAATAACAAAAAAAAAACGAGAAATGCCGAATACCGAATAATAGCGAGTAGAAATTCTCGGCGTCTCTAACTTTTGTTACGGGAACAAACAAGAAATTGCGAAATAAAATCAGCTGTTCCCTACATTTTGACGAGTTATGCGAACATAATTGTAGAGCTTATTAAAGTATTGAGACACGAAGCAACAAAATACGATCTAGAGGAATGTGGCCGCTTTTCTTTAGATCGAATTTTGTTGCTTCGTGTCTCAATATGAAACTTTATAAAAGGTATTAGAAAATTCTAGACACACTTACCGAGGGTCCTATAACTAGCCGTTATTCATAATTCCTTCTTAGTCACGAGATAATATTTTTTTAAAGGAGTGTCGCTAGTGGACCATTGGGCGCCCCCTTAAGTATCGGTCACTAATTACCAGTCACCCTATATAATAATATTATAATAATGTACATCAAAATCAAGAATATTTAAATCTGATTGATTGTATTTTTTTTTTACTGTATTTTCACCCGTGCTTAGGTACAGACCGCACATAAATGGTAGATCTACCATAAAAGTGCAAGTCTATAACAAGTTTGACATTGACAGCGTCTTTATGTCTTAGGTCTTAGCAGTAGCAAAGGAGTTCGGAGTGCAAGTGATAGCAGTCTTACTAAGGGATATCCTGTTACCTAGTAACTGGGTTATGCAGGTCAGAGAGGCAGTCGTTCCATGTAAAATACTGGTATTCAGCTGCATCTGGACTGGAAGCTGACCCCAACATAGTTGAGAAAAGGAATAGAATAGACTAAAAAATCAATCTGCCAAGCCTTTTCCCAACTATATTGGGGTCGGCTTCCAGTCTAACCGGATGCAGCTGAATACCAGTATTTTACATGGAGCGACTGCCTATCTGACCTCCACAACCCAGTAACTGGGTAATACGATACCCCTTGGTAAGACTGGTTGTCAGACTTTCGGGCTTCTGACGACCCGTAACGACTGTCAAAGATCCACGAATGACAGCCGGGACCAACGGCTTAACGTGCTTTCCGAGGCACGGAGGAGTCTCGGTATGTAAAGATGGTCACCCATCCACAGACCAACCCCGGCAAGCGTAGCTTAACCTGACAGATCGACCCGTGCAGCAGTTATTAATTAGCCACGAGCTCCTCGAATAGAATAGAATAGAATATTCTTTTTTATGTACACCATAAAAAATACAGATAAAAATGTAGACATTTTACATAGGGTGACACAATGGGCGGACTTATCGGTAAAAGCGATCATTAAAAGAAAAAGGCTAGTTAGTTTGATATATGAAGCAAAAATACCGTTTTCCAGTTTGGGTATCCTTCATGAAATGAAATTACAGGTACACGAAATATTTTAACATTGTCTCCAAGGTTGGCAACGCATCGGCAAACGACTTGATTTTGCTATAGGTAACCTGCAGTTTCCATGTTATTTCAATTCTATTGTCATACTATTAAGTTAAGCGCCTTATTCACCGTCCATCTTGCTGTACGTCCCGCCACGATGCACGACGAAAAACGACAGTGACTTGTCTCCACATACGTCAAGTAATATTATTAATTGTTTGCTGGAGTTGTACGATCCAATTTTGCATGCAGCAAGCGCCCACCGCGAACATCGTGCATCTTGCGTGCTGGATCGTGTATATGCTTGCTGTACAGCAGATTCAGCCAGTGAATCCACTTTTTAGGATTTCTCCCTTTTTAGGGTAAAAGGATTAATATTAGGCAGTGTATAGAGTGCCGCTAGCGGCATAATAGTGACGCTGCCTCGGCCCGTCTAAAGTGCCCTAAGCATTGCATTGTCACTATCACTGAGTCACTGCCACTTGTTATTTTGTTTGATTGTTTCAACATTAACCGCGGCTTTAACCGGACGTACAGCACGCTGGATGCGCGCTCGATAGTGTGTATGCTACGGTCCAGCACCACGGCCTTGGCGGGACGTACAGCAAGATGGATGGTGAATAAGGCGCTTTAGATTCCTATCCGTCCAATAGAAATCCCTTGCCGTGCCGTACCGCCAGTGGGCTTAATGTGGGTTTAGGTAGGCATATACCTAATACATAGAGCAGTGGCCCGAAGTAACGGCCGCGACTTATGAGTTGTAGGTCGTGGAATCGATCCCAAGCAGGCGGTTTACTTTGAGAAAATGATATCATTACCACTGCTGTCAAAACGGTGAAGGAAAACATCGTGAGGAAAGCGGCATGTCCTAGAACCAAAAATTCGAAAACATCTACCAATACGCGCTGGGCCCGCGTGGTGGATTACGGCCCACTCCCTCTCACGGAGAGGAGACCTGGGTCCCAGCAGTGGGAACGATATAGGCTTATTAAGCATACCTAATACACTTCTAGCTGACACTTTGGGGACTACATATTGCATCTTGTAATTTTTATTCGCAAGCGGAGTCACAGCATAAAGCTACTAGAATTTTAGCAGGAATCCGACACAAAGCGGTGTTAAAGAGAAGATTGGCTAGGAAATGTAGATTATTTAATATTTTTTTATCAAAGTATGTTAGTTCCTACTTCTTTAGCTATGGCGGGCAGACCGTGAACTCGCGTAGGTTTTTTGTTTCAATTAATTATTCTATGCTGCGAGGAAATGTTTGTATGTTGTTATGAAACTTGGCTAGGTATGCTTAGTTTAAAATTCCTAAGAATTGAAGTTCTTCTTCTTTTCGTTTCGACGGTACATCTAGGTACTGTTTGAGCGTGCATTCTGAAAGTGGGCAACGTTGCAAATAGATGTCAAATATTTCGCTGTTTTGATTAATTTGACAATATTACTGTAGGTACGCAAATAATAAATGTAGCTAACTCGAGTACTACAATATTGATTACGAAATGCAACAATTAATATCGTAACATCGAATATTTAGTTTTAGATGTAAAAAAAGTATTTGGAAACTTTCCAAATGCCTTTTTAAACCTAAAACGGGTATAACATCAAATTCAATGTTATAATTGAAATTCATTATTATTATTCTAGTTCGCTAGTTAGCCACATTTATTATTTCCATACAGTAATATTGCCAAATTAATCAAAACAGGCAAATTTTAGACAGCTATTTGCGACGTTGCCAACTTTTAGAATAGACGCTCTGAACACATCGTATTGCGGCGTCAGAACCGTTGTCCAGATTGTCAAGGGTGCAGGTGAAGGGACACTATCAGATAGGGCGTCTGCTCAGGAGCATTGCAATCGCACTGGATGTAGGATGAATCGGTAATGCCCCCCATTTCGCTTGCTTTCAGAGGTCTACTTCGCTACGTTATCGATTCAGTGCTTTTCAAATTAGTCACTGCAGTTCGCGACCGGTAGGCTGGTGTTTTTGGTGCTTTACGAAGTCTTGAGGTGGTGGGTACCTCTCTTCCCACGTTTGACTTCGCACATTAGGTGGCCTGTCTTCGATTGCCTTGCCTTGAAGTTTGAGTTTATTCTTCGTTCTTTGGAGATACTTGTAGGGCTGTTACTTTCTGTCCGTAAACAACGAAGACACGAGCAAGCATAAGCCGTTATGTGTAGCTTTCTGTCACTCCCGTGTTTGTTATTTCTATAAAACCGGAACAATAAAAACTTTACTGAAAGAAGTGTCAAGTAAATTAAACTTTATTGTTTTCGACATGTAATAAAATTAATAAGTACTGCTTTTAAGGAGTCTCAACATGTAACTACGGTGTGAAATTCTCATGGATCGTTGTCTGGTTCCAGAAAAAGTTTATGTCCGTTAATTTCGACTTTTGCTAAGTAAAACGCCCGCTTCGGCCACCGTGTAGTTTTAGAAATAAAAAACATAGGGGCTCTGACTTCAAAATTCTCCGTTCGTCGTCAACAAAGACGATATACTCAAGAGAAGCGTGCTGCTGGTGAAGTGCAATTTTGAAAAGGCTGTAATTATCAACAATCTCAAATATTTTAATCAACAAACCAGTTACTGCAGACAAACCCGCAATTCTAACCTAAAGCCACCTGCTAACCACCTACCTGCCCGATTAACAAACTTAAAGGTTCACATAAGATGCCAAGGAAGTGTTTTCTGGCCATCGAACCGTGACACAAGGCACACCCAAGCATTTGCGCCATAATATTTGCAAAACTAAACCTGCGTGGACGTGCGCCTTTGCTAACTTTCGAAAAAAAAGTTTGAAACTTTTGTTTTATCTGTGGGAAAATTTTGAGCGGGACAATTTCGGGTTTTGTAATTCGAATTGTGACGTCGTGCGTCGATGTGTTGTGTTCGTCTCTTTTACTCGCAGTGTTTTGAGATGAAGTGAGAGAGATAGATGTAGTTTTGTTACTTCATCGTGAATATAGAATGTAATGAGAGAGTGCTGAAAAATTTAATTCCATCTATTTTTGTTTTCTATTGCGCGGTTTGTTGATTATTTAAAACAAATCAGTTCTTTTTGACAAGCAATGAAGCATGGACACAACAATAATTGTTTATTTATAAAAACTAATTTAATTTTATGAAGTAATTATTTAACAATGAGGAATTAAGGTCTAAAAATAAGTGCAATTAATTTTATGGACATTTTAAATAAAAAATGGACGTTTAAAACTGCTTAAAGAGTGATTATGTTCGTAAAAATGTTAAACATACTCGTTTTATGCCCGGTGCTACTTGCGGCTGGGGTGCAAACACTTACCATTGATTCGCAGCTTGGAACTTCTATTGAAGGTAAGAATTTTTCTTCTTTCTGCTATTACGTAAAAAAGTTTCATATTGATTGATAAATCATTGAAGAAAAAACCGGCTAAGCGCGTGTCGGACCAAGCACAATGAAGGTTTCTGCAGTTGGGATGAATTTATCCCAAGAACATGTTGTGTACTATAGGAGCACCTCTGTCTAACCCTTCCGGAATTACACTATGTAGTGTGTACAATAAGTAGAAATTAAAGTCTATTATCCACACATACCTCGTGACTTAGATCACCAGATTATTATTAATTTATCTCAGACCCCGAGCTGCTACCTACAAAGAATGTTTTCTTGGTGGGATACCCAATGGCACTGCCTGACCCGAGAATCGAACATCGAACATCATCATCAGCCCACCGTCACAACTACCAACTACACCAACGAGCTGATAATGTGTTATGCCATAACACTTCATCAGCTCGTTCTTTGAAGAACTGCAAATAAGTTCGTTACAGTTATGGTAACAAACTTCTTTGGAGTTATTCAAAATTTAGCATCATAATTTTCTTGCCCATAATCTAATTTACATATTTGGGCGTAACGCACCATGGTATAGAGTAGGGATCACCAATTAGTTTTCATTTAGGGTCCATATAAAATATAATATGACTCGCGGTCCGTTTGGAAGACGTTACCTACTACCAACCAAGATTAAAAGATGTTCAAAGACCTTGCGTATTTTTTAGAAATCGATCATTTCGATTTGTATAGTACCTCACTCAGCTAGCTCTATTACTCCCGAGAACATTTGCAACTTCATGCGGCTTGCGTCTCGCGTCGTCCGTTGTCAATTACTCAAAAATGTTTGATTAGGTTTTTGTTATAAATTTAACTGTTTACCTAAAGTCCGTACAAAATAGGTCAGCGGTCAGGATCCGGACTGCGGTCTGCCATTTGGTGACTCCTGGTATAAAGCGTCGTAGAGCAGTGGTAAAACCCACGCCTTACGAGTTGTAGATCGTATGTTCGAACCCAGACAAGCGCTTTACTTTGTGTAAATTATTTTATCACCACTGCTCTCAAAACGGTGAAGGAAAACATCGTGAGGAAACCGGCATGTCCTAGAACCAAAAATTCGAAGACATGTGACATCTACCAACCCGCACTGGGTCCGCGTGGTGGATTACAGCCCACTCCCTCTCACAGAGAGGAGGCCTGTGTCAGCAGTGGGAACATTATATGCTGATAATGTCATCTTCTTTCATACTTCTCCATTAATCGCCATCCCAGTAGACTCAGTAGTCACCCCCATTTCTAGTCATATTATAATAGTGTCTACAATCGCCACATGCGAACTACGCATCAAAGAGCTGACGTCAAACAACATCCTGACGTCACACAAATCCTGCATCGCGCAATTAGAGTTTACCGTGCGATGGACATATATACAATCTCCCAACTTCAACCTCTGGGCAGTTGCCCGCCAGACACGACACCCGTCTGGTCGGAGGATCCTCCCTTTTCTATGGTGGATGAGTGAACTTTACACCCCGTTCCTCATACCCCTAAAATAGCTTCTGCCGCTTCGCCCTCGTGGATGTCGGAAAATACCAGGATTAAAAGTACCTACTCTATGTGTTAATCCAGGTAAACAATGTATTGATTCCGTAATACATTGTTTTCATATAACTCTATTGGTTTACGCGGCACACGTCAGTAAACCTCCCAGTCGAGTCGGCATGATTTTTTCCGACATCTTCATTAATCATCGTCATATTTCAGCCAATTTACATAAAACCTTAATGAATTATATACTAAAACCTTCCGCATGAATCACTCCGTCCATTGGTGAAAACCGTTTCAAATCTACCGGGATAAAAAGTATGCTATGTCCTATTCCAGGTCATGATCTACCCGGGTGCCGAATCCGTTCAGCAGTTTTAGCGTGAAAGCGAAATGCTGCGGCCGCTCTGCGTCTATCGAGTCGAAGCTTGGCACAGTGATACGATACACACAGATGTGACCAATTATTATCGGTTATCGTCGGGAAGGTTCGGGCTGCGTAGCACTTATCGCCCGGGTGACGGAACATACGAAGCTTCGGCACGTATTGCTTTGTCACGATAGCCGCAAATGCGGCTGCAGCATAACAAACAAACAGACTCACTTTCGCATTTATAATATTATTGTTAGGGTCAGGATTTCACACAGTCCTTTCATCGTTTCTTCAGAATGTAGCATGAAGCTAAAAAATATAACTTTATTCTTTGTTACACTTCAAGTAACATTATTATACCTTACCCAAATTCTGTCAATGTGTTGAAACTACCTGATAATTTCAACTGTTTCCAAACGTATTCGCTGTGTTGCATCCATACCGTAGCAATAATAAATAATGTTACATGTAATAAAATTATGATAATGTAACGAGTAATTTATTAAGTAAATTCTCTTTGTTTGACATTCTTACGAAAGTTTGTAATACTGCATGTAATGCAGCGTCTTCCCATTCTATACAAGGCCAGAACGCAAGGGTGTGAAACTAATCGCGTATAGATTGAAAATCACTTTTTTACTAATGTCTTCCAATACAAGAGTAGTACGCAAATACTCGCGTATACTTCGTAGTGACCTAATTAACTGACTTGTTCCAGTACGCATACGGACTAATCGTGTATAGATTACGACAAATTGTGAACAGGTAGCCAACTCGTTTGCGACGTAATGAACCTTGCGCTAAATAGCCTGCCTGGCTGCGAGCAACTTGGAAGTAGCGCTCGCCGGCCGCTACCGCGGCACCGCTCGCTTCGCTCGCTCGGCTCGCGCGCGGTTGACACAGTTCTAACCTAACCTAACCCATTTCATATTCCGTTATCTGTTCCATTTCACCCAGTTCAAATTTTGTTTACTATTTATGTTTAAAACTCATGTCAAGCGTAAGTAATGTAGTATAGTTTGGAAATTCGTGTATACATTGTAATCATAGATAAAAAAATAGCATTACAATGTATACGCGAGCAGTTTCCTATGGCTGCGTTCTGGCCTTGTATAGATTGGAAATACGCTGTAGTGCACAGGAGAATGACGGCCTCACTGATCTAGTAGTCGCAAATGCAACTGATGAGAATGTTACGACCGAACCCACTATCAGTGGTGGATCTAGGATTGTTGTTTGGGGTGGTTTGACCCAGCTGCGGGTAGGTTTTAGCAAAGTAAACACTGAAAAGCATACAACATTTTACAAGCATCCTCGGACTAATTTTAACAAACTCCTCAATGACTCCGTTAGGTTGTAGACTACCAGAGATATCTCAGTGAATAAACATGGCGGCCAAACCGGGCAGCGTGAGGGCAAAATTCGACACGTAAACAACCACAACAACCACATAAAGAAAAAAAAAAAAACGTAATAATATAATAAGTAATAATCCCTAATAAGGAGGTACACTTACTAATTTAAGGATAATTGATGACAATTTGTACATTAGGTAGAAAAGTTGAATTAGAATAATATCATGACAGGCATTTGTCATGGAAGAACTCGCTTTTCTGGGAGGGGCTTAAGCCCCTTAGATCCTCCATCTAGATCCGCTACTGCAGATCTATCACCAGTTTTGGCATACTGGTTATAGAAAAACCTATCTCTCTATGGTTTAACGTCCCAATCATCTGTCAGAGAATATGGTGGGATGACATTCAATGTCAGATAGAATTATACTATCTACCTTAAATAGCGATCTGTCTTTGACTGAAAATAGGTTCGGCCGCTAAGACGCAGGGTCTCAGAAAAATACGCTTGATAGATTTTCCGTGATTCTCAGTTTTTTATCCAAGTTAGACATAACTTTACAATTAATTTCACTATGTAATATAAACATAACCTAAAATATTCCTATATTAAGTTATTGAGAAAATTCTCAAATGTAACATAAATATTTTTTCCAAATCATTAACACTACTCTTTTCGACGTGATCTTCAGTATAAAATCATTAAAAGTCGGTTATAGTCGCTTTAATGGAGTTCTGGGTTCGGTCCCTGTGTTGGGCAGAATAGCATTCGGTTTGTTCTCCGTTAGAAAATTTTCAGTAACAGCTCGAGTCTGAATTTACTCGGAAAAAAAATTGTCATCGTATTGTTGTGTTAAAATCTTGAAGCCGTTTAACTACTTATTAGCTTATTATTGTGTATTAATATCTATTAATTATTGCTAGAATTCGGACAAGAATCTGGAATTTGGATTGCTACTGGGAATTTCATAATTGAAAACCTGTCAGATGCTGACCCGATACCAACCCCCACGCGCCGTCTTGGTCCGATAAAATAATAATAACCAACCTTTGTCCCACTGCTGGGAAACCCTCTTTTTATACAAGAAGGAGCGAGTGGTAATTAGCACGTTTTAATTTAATATTTGAATATTTCTGTAATTTTCAGACTGCTTCGAAAGAATATCAATCGGCGAGCAACTGCCCCCTGATGCCATCTACCGGAATGTGACTGAACTAACAACGCGCGAGTGTGAGCAGATCTGCAAGCAAGACAAACAGTGCCAGAGCTATGATTATGGGTGTGTATTACTGAATATAGATGGCGCTACTAGTTGTAAAGTAAAATCGAAATAATACACTGGGAAAGTGGGGACTAAGCCGAGTTGTTTGATGGCAATTCATCGGAAGCCACGGTAACATGGGTTAGGGAGGAGTAGCTAATCAATTAACTTTCGAACCGAATCGAAATGTTTTTACTACCTACTTATTTATTCTATTTTTTTGTATAAGGGTATTTTACCTGAAATAAAACACATTTTTTTTTTATAAAATAAATTAATCCGGTATTCATAATCATAATCGTCATTTATTAACATAGGTAAAATAATATACCGGTCAAATAAAAAAAAAAAGGGTAAATAAAATATATTCGGTCCGACTTTCCGCAGTAACAGATTGTACTATAGTATTTTTCATTTTGATCTTGTCGCCATAAATTAATTAGGTACTGTCTTTTATTTGTAAGGAAAACCTAAATTCTTACATAAGTTCTCATTTTTTGTATTTTATTTTGATTCTTTTATTAGTATAATAATAAGCAACTGTCCATTTCTTCTTTTCCAGAGTTGGCGCAAAAGGCAATGCAACCTGCAACCTAAGCAACAATGATGAAAAGTCACTAAAAGAGAAGAGCCTCCTTCTCAAACACCCTGACTATGACGTTTACGTCCGTCGGTTCCAATGCGAGCAGTCCCCGCCTTCCCCTATACAAGGACAGTTCGATGACCCTTCCGATGGACCTGGACCCGCACACAGACCCGTCTTCAGACCCGTAGACGACCCTAAACAACCTTTTACAGATGACTACCTCATTTCTGGGGACTTAGAATCTTATGGTGTATCAAGACCAGTGTACAAACCTCAATATGATGAAAGACCTGATGATTATTCAAATCCTAAACCAGATTTGGATATGGGTCCTAGTTATGGAGCTCATAAGCCTCAAGATATGCCGTATAGACCTGAAAAACCAGGTCAGGATGGTTTTAAACCAAGGCCGGATCCTCACGATATACTGCAGTTACAAGATCCATATAGGCCTAATGATAGACCAGGGTATCCTGTAAATGATTACAATAGGCCCAGACCACCTCCGTATGAGGCAGAAAAGCCTGAATATCACTACATTATCAGGCCAAATAGAAAGCCTAGACCACAGGCAGACACTAGTTATAATAAACCTACAAATGATTATCCTGCTAGACCTGGTTATGGTCAAGAGGATCCTGGTTATACGAAACCTACGAATGATTATCCTAGGCCAGGATATGGCCAGGCCGATCCTGGATATTCACCAGGTCAAAGACCATACCCAAATAAAGACTCATACAATCGTCCTAGGCCTGGATACCAAGGACCAGCTGGTGGTTATGGTCAAAATTCCCAATACGACGATAATTCAATTCATGTCGAAATCTACGACCCTCCTAGACCTTACAAGCCTCCAAAACCAACTTCCGGGCAAGGAATCTATGGTTACGGGACTTATTCGAGCCAGAATTCCTATTCTCAGTCGCAAAGTAGTCAATCTCAGCATTATGGATCTGTTGCAGCAGACAGTGGTTATGGTAGTCCTTATAGACCCGATCCTAGGCCCGAAAGGCCAGGTTATGGAGAACCTAGTGATACTGGATACGGCGGTAGCTCGAAGCCACAAAAACCTAGCAATGACAGACCAGCTTATGGAGCTGAGAAACCTTCAAATGGTGCTGAAAAACCGGGATATGGCAATGACAAACCATCTTACGGCGTTGAAAAGCCTTCAAATGATTACGAAAAGCCCTCATACGGGAATGATAGACCATCGTATGGAAATGACAAACCATCGTATGGAAATGACAGACCATCCTATGGAAATGACAAACCATCGTATGGAAATGACAGACCATCCTATGGAAATGACAAACCATCAGATGACAGACCATCTTATGGAGCTGAAAAACCAAGCTACTCAAATGATAAGCCATTATATGGAAATGACAGACCGTCTTACGGAAATGACAAACCATCATATGGAAATGACAAACCATCTTACGGAAATGACAAACCATCATATGGAAATGACAGACCATCTTACGGAAATGACAAACCATCATATGGGAACGACAGACCATCGAATGACAGGCCATCGTATGGAAGCGACAGACCATCAAATGATAGACCAGCGTATGGTGTTGAAAAACCGGCTACAGACAGTGGTTATGGTTCTAACCCATATAGACCAGATCCTAAGCCAGACCGACCTGGTTATGATGAACCAACCGATACCGGCTATGGAGGAGGTTCAAAACCACAAAAACCTATTAATGACAGACCATCTTATATTCCTCAAAAACCTGCTTACGGCAACCAAGTTTCCTATGGCAGTAACCATGCATCATTTAGCAGTCAGAGCGAATATAACAGTCACCACGGCAGTTATGGCAGCCAATACTATGGAAACAAGCCTTATGGTCAACAAGACACTGGTTATGGGTTGCATAAACCCAGCCATGATTATCATAGGCCTTCGTATGGGACTGGTTCTTATGGGGGAAGTCAGGGTGGATATGGTAATAATCAGAGCTTGTATGGCGGTGGACATGGGTCTGTTGATAATGATCAAGGAGCTTATGGAGGACAGGGAAGCTATGGTGGTGGTCAGGGGTCTTATGGAGGTAGCCAGGGATATGGAAGTGGATCTTATGGAGGAAGCCAAGGGTCTTATGGGGGAAGTCAAGGCTCCTATGGCAGTAATTCTGGTTCTTATGGGGGCTCTCAAGCATCATATGGAACTACTCAATCGTCACAAAGCAGCAGCAGTAATTCTTATGGAAGCCAGGGATCTTTTGGTAGTCAAAATGATTTCAACAGTGGATCTTATGGTGGAAGTCAAGGGTCTTATGGAAGCAGCCAAGGGTCGTATGGAGGCAGTTCTGGTTCTTATGGGGGTGCTCAAGGGTCTCAAAATGACCAGAATAGGCCTTCGTATGGCAATAGACCGGTTAATGATAAGCCTGCTTATGGAAAACCGCAGAAACCGAAACCTTCTTATGAAAACGATGACGCTGATACAGGTAAAACTCTTTATTTACTTTAAGAGCTGGGACTACTAACACATAACATGCATCAAAGAATTGTCTAATAAATAAATATTGTTATTATTAAGATATTAGGTCATTGAGCATTAGAACATTCTAGAAGCTATTTTTAGGGTTCCATAGTAAACAAGGAACCCTTATAGTTTCGCCATGTCCGTCTGTCTGTCTGTCTGTTTGTCCGTCTGTCTGTCCGCGGCTTAGCTCATAGACGGTGAGTACTAGAAAGCTGTAATTTGGCATGGGTATTCATATTAATCACGCCGACAAAGTGGTAAAATAAAATCATGAAAAATATTTTTTTGCTAGGGTACCTCCCCTACACGTAAAGTGGGGATTTTTTTTTTAATCTCTTCTATCCCATAGTGTGGGGTATCGTTGAGAAGGTCATTCAAAAATATTGTGAGTTTTTAAAACCATTTTTGGATGCAGGGTTCCGTTCGCGAAATATTAAGCTTTAAAGTGCGATTTTTTGTTACAGTCAAGTGTCCCCCCCCTGCCAGCTAAATGGTTTTTTTTGGATATGTGAAAAAATTCACAGCAGTAGTATATATAACGAAATTAAAAGGAAAACTATCACAGCTAAGTAGGCTTTAGAAGTTAACGAGTAATAATCGACCAACTTAAATTTGCGGTTGCAAAAACATGTTCTCCCATACGGAATGTATGGGAGAACATGTTTTTCAACTACAAAGTTAAGTTTGTTCTTGGGATAAATTCATCCCAACTACGGAACCCTTCATTGTGCGTGGTCCGACACGTGGCACTTAGCCCGTTTTTTTAATTATTGTCAAAATGAGGGTAGTCATCATTATTCTCCTGCCATTATTCCAATTTATTTGTGGGTCGGTCCAACATGTATTTTTCTTCCACACTTCTCTATTAGTAATCGTATCGTAATCTCGGTTGTCACTCCCTTTCTAGATGGGTAGCAGTAACATCACAAATATTTTTGGCAGTGGGCTACTTTTTTCCTTGATTTTATTGACGAAACAAAAAGAAAAAAAAAAAAAAACTCTTTATTGGGTCTCGTTCAGGAAATTACTTTAAGAGCGATGATTCTGAAGGTGGGCAACGTCGCCAATAGATGTCAAATATTTCACTGTTTTGATTAATTTGGCATTTTTTTATCTCCACACAGTAAGTGTGGAGATAAAAAAATGCGGCTAACTAGCGAACTAGAATATTGATTATGAAATGCAATAATTAATATCGTACCACCGAATGTTTAGTTTTAGATGTAAAAAAAACTATTTAGAAACTTTTCAAATGCGTTTTTTACACCTAAAATGGGTACAACATTAAATTCAATGTTATAATTGCAATTCATTATTAATATTCTAGTTCGCTAATTAGCCACATTTCTTATTTCTATTCAGTAATATTGCTTTATGAATCAAAACAGGTAAATATTTGACAGTTATTTGCGACTCTGCCAACTTTTAGGATAAACCCTCTTATGCCCAACTCTATGGACAACAAAGTCTGAAATAAAGTATAAATAAAATAAATAATAAATTAAGCAGCGATTTGTTTTAAATTGCTAAAACAAAAAAAAAATACAAACGTAAAGAAAAGACTTGTTCGAGGTCAAAAACGCTCTAAGTCAGTAGTAGGTAATCTAAGTCAATATTTTCCACAATAAAGAAATCAATATTATAAATTCTCTCTGCATTAAACAAGCTACAACTTAAGTCTTTAATTTCCAACAGGTTACGGCAAACCACCAGCTTTCGACGAAAATCGACCCGACTACATCAACCCAAACGAACCAGGTTACGACAGTGATGCAGATAAACCAGCGTACGGTAATGAAAAACCAAACACTACCGGGTACCAAAAACCGAATGTCAAACCGGTTTACGAGTACGAACTGGACAAACCTGGGAATGTGCCTAGTTATATCGCTAGGCCGGGTGGAGAGGTGGTGACTTCTAGACCGATGGCGATTAGTGAATATGAAGATACTTATGGCAGGAATCCTGGAAAGGAGGTTTATAAGGGTGAGTGGAGTTTTATTATATAAAGACCGTACTAGCAACCTGCTCCTGCTTCGCAAGGTTTTTACGACTTGATAAAACATCTTGATTTCTTTATTAACCGACTTCCAAAAAGGAGGAGGTTATATGTTCGTCGCATATGTATTTTTTTTTTTTTATGTATGTCCACCGATTTCTCCGTCAATTGTGGACCGATTTTGAAAATTCTTTTTTTGTATGAAAGGGTATGCCCCCGAATTGGTCCCATATAAATTTTATTAACTTTGCTTGGATAGTTTTTGAGTAAGCTTCAATACTCGTAATACATATTTTTCTCACTTAGTTTATGTGGATGATATGATGATAGCTTCCTGAGACTGTTATTTACATAGCAGGTAGTGGTATTCAAATTTGTGTGGGGTAAGTACCACAACTAAAAAGCGAAAAATAAAACCTTTTTCCAAAAAAAACAACCGACTTCCGAAAAAAAACACTACAAACCCGAAAAATAACTTTAATTTCGGAAGTCGGTGGCAAAAAACGAAAATTTAAAACTAAAGACACCGACTTCCGAAATTAAAGTAATTTTTCGATTTGTAGTGTTTTTTTTAACAATAAGTTTAATATTAATGTATTAGGTATAAACATAAACCTTCCGGAATATATTCTCTGAATTATGTTGAAAACCTCATCAAAATCCGTTGCGTATTTGAGAAGACTAATATGTATAGATGAGGAACAGGGTGCAAAGTTCACTCATCCTGCATAGAAAAGAGAGGATCCTCCGACCAGACGGGTGTTGTATGCAGGATTTTGCGTGGTTTCAGAGTTTGTATTTTTTATTAATCTAATATTTGGCGATGTAGATGCCGCCACATTACCGTGATTTTGTGTAACACATATGATAGACAACGCAAACCCGAAAGTTTGTCAAACAAGGGGTATTGTTTGACCCAGTTACTGGGTTGTGGAGGCCATTGGCAGTCGCTCCATGTAAAATACTGGTATTCACCTGCATCTGGTTAGTGTGGAACTCCAAATATAGTTGGGAAAAGGCTGGACCGATGGTGATGATACGGCGGAAGATTGGAGAGGCGTATATCCAGCAGTGAACTAATTTAGGATGATGAACATGTTGATGACGAGAGCAGGACTGGCTTAGTGTCTAAGCAACTGGCTACTGCACTACGGTTTGAGAGTTTAATTCCCGTTTAGAAACAACTATTTGTATGGCCTACATATAGAGCTATTCTGTCTGTGCATGTGAGATTTGTGTCCGTAAATACAACTACGAATAACTATGAGAAATTCTTAGTTTGAGCCAATAAAAAAAAAAAACAAGAAACATTTCAAAACTAACAATAAAACGTATTTAGCAACGGTCTTTACACATAAACATGCTGGGACATAACAATACGTAATTAATTTAAACTATTGAAAAAATACGGAAGCTTTTTTGGTCTGCAGTGTAAATGAGTTAAATTTCTACTTGAAGTTTTCAAATGATTGTTCTTTGCGTAGATACTAATGCCCATCAGGCGGGAAATGTGGGTAGATATCGCCAAGTCGAGCAGAAACAAACAAACAAAGGCACAGCTGACTGCCTTTTCTTGAAGTCATTCTGGACATTTATTAAGAGGACAGATATTAAGGCTTTCTTCGCTCTCTTTTTAAAATTAATATCTGTTTTCAGTGGCTAAGTAATAACAGCCGCATGGGTAGATCCATCAGGTTAAGGTACGCTTGGCCGGGGTTGGTCCGTGGGTGATCTTTACATACCGAGACTCCTGCGTGGCTCGGAAAGCACGTTAAGCCGTTGGTCCCGGCTGTCATTCGTGGATCTTTGACAGTCGTTATGAGTCGTCAGAAGCCCGAAAGTCTGACAGCAGTCTTACCAAGCGGTATCGTATTACCCAGTTACTGGGTTGTGGAGGTCAGATAGGCAGTCGCTCCATGTAAAATACTGGTATTCTGCTGCATCCGGTTAGACTGGAAGTCGACCCCAAAATAGTTGGGAAAAGGCTAGGCAAATTGATTCATCTGTTTTCAGTCATATTTTATCCGACTCTTTTTATTTTAAACAATAGGAACTGAAGAAGTGAATGTATCATAATTTTGATTTCAAAGTTCTGAAGAAGAAGAAGAACCTTTTTTAATTCTAGCTTGATGGGAATAGTCATATGCTATAGGTTAATCTGTAGGCTCAGCACGAGAATACAATTACGGATTCGGATTCGCTATACGTTCTCCAATAGGCGGTAATAGAGACAGCAGATCATGTCCTGATATTAATATATTCATGATTTCACGTGTTCAGGATAAAACTGATTCATGTAAGAACATTAGATAATCTAACTCCTAACACACAAAATTTGATGAACCCCATAACTCCATTTAACAATCAAAACCGGCCATGGGAGAGTAAGGTCATGAAACTACAAACATTCAGATGCAAATGATACTAATCCATGATGGCGGCGAAAAACAATAGAAACGCGACCCGAGGTTGAAAGTGACGCATTTTGGGCATTTACAAAAGGTCATTATTATGGTTACTGGCCTTAGTTTTGATGTGGATTAAATAAAGTAGCGTGTAATGGGTAAATTGGATGTTGATGTACGAATATTTCCCGAATGCATAGGAGTGCTGCTGTCAAAACCACGGTCATCTCCGCGAGATGTTTTGTGTCTAATTTCCGCGACTAAACTTCGCTGAGTAAAAGTTTGTAAGGACGCCACGTTTAGAACTCATTCATGCATGAATGAAAATATATGATTTGAATACTATACTGATAAATCATGTCCTGAGAGACACATAGAAAACAAGGTATTCTATGTATTAATACACATTAGAATAATTTTATCCGGCTAATTATATTGAAGAAGTTCTTTTTTTAAAGATTTTTATTTTTTATTTTTTAGAAAGAAAGAAAGAAAGAAAAATATTTTATTTGGGACACGCACAGGAAATACAAACAGTAAATAATAATAAAATAAATGAAAATACAAACATAGTAACGATCTGTGCGAGGCCAAAAAGGCCACTATCTCAGCATAATGCGGCGATATTTAAAAATAAATACCGCAGCGCTGGTATTCTGATAGGGCCCACTGTGATGTCACGGACACATCTACGGACTCACTTAAATCCCATCCCAAATAATAATAAAACAAAAAGCAACAAAAATAATAATAAAAAAATAGTACAAATAAAAACTGAAACTAAATAATAAATAAATTAATCTTTAGACGCCCGACGTTCCAACATCACTTACATCATTTTACGGGTTCCTTTATCGACTCTGAACTCACCCTGAAGCTATGGCACGTAATTACTTTAACACCCTGTATATGAAAGCGATTCGTAACTTTATCGCTAGGGATATAACTATATCACGGCTTCAACTATCTTACTGCGAATCATCTTAATGTATAATAACTATGGTTCTGTATTTTTGTTTTTGCCGCCATCTTCCGAAAATAAAATTATTTTTAATTTTTAAGTGTATTTTTGTGGAACTCGGTGGTTTTTGTTTTGTAAAAAAGTTATTTTAGTGTTTTTTTTTGGAAGTCTGTTGTTTTTTGTAAACAAGATTTTATTTTTCACTTTTTTGTTGTGGTACCTACCCCAAATTATTTACTAACCTATTTAAATACGAGTATAAAGTATAAACAAAACATTTTTCAAAAAATACATCTAGTGGGGTTACAACTAGTCTGGCAAATAATCCATCAAGATTATAGACTAGTGGAATTTTCCCCACCAATTCGTGGGGCTAATTCCACATTTTTTTTTTTTTTTTTTTGGTAAGTCGGTTAAAAATAAACGCATTTAAAGTGTGTATCAAATTTAACGGTGTGGTACAGACCATTAAACTAAACCAACTGATAATACCAACTGCCTCAAACAAAACCTCAATGCCCACTCGACCCACATGTTTGGGACGGTTCTGAAACATGCTGAATAAAAAAAACGGGATATTATAAATTGCATATCAAATAAATAATCGCCTATCAATACATACTCATCATTTATATTCATATTTACATCTAATAACTTACTTCACTACAAATAAACTAAATGTTTAACAAAACTCAAACTGCAGATAATTCGAAATTATACATCAATATAACATTACTTTTTTCCTCATAATGCAATACAGTTAAATTTATTTTTGTACAAAAATACTACATACATAGCATAAATACTGACTGCACAGCAAATTTTCCATATTTCATAGCAAAATAACTATCCCAGTCGCATATTAACCAGTAAGTACAACAAAACCTGTTCATCATATTTTTCTTAATTTTCAAGAAGCCATGCTCGGCAAATTTAATGATTATTATAACAAAAAAATCCTTTTACATTGCATTATTTCTAAAAGCAGAACAAATTAACTGAATAAAAGGTTGGCGGCTTCGCGCGCTTTTTCGTCACGTCGCATATTGGAGAGTTGCTTTGCCCACCCAACAAACCGCCTGGGTCAACGGAAAATGCACCTGCCCCATTTTTTTTAAGAACTATATGTGCAAGCATATCATCGGACTTGCGATCCGACTCAAGTACGTGGCGCCACCTGCAGAAGCTAAAAATGTGCCTATTGGGCAAAAAAGGAAGCGTGGACGCCCCGGGAAAGCAAGACCCGCTTTAATAATTCAATAAATTACAATTTTGTATCTAATTTTATATTTTTTTTGCTGATCTCATTATGTGGTAATTAATAAATAATAAGACGACTGTGACTAATAAAATGCTGTTTTATTTAGAAAAACTGCTGTACATAATATAAAAATAGAAGCTATATTTAAAAGAAAAAGAGTTAACATGTATAATGTGCATTAAGATTATTAGCTGTGCATTGATGAAAAAGCTTTTGCTTTAGGAAAAATCGCTGTACGCTGCGAAAATAAATTGTAGTGTGTTTAGTGATATTTTGAGTTGAATATTTTGCTGTGCAATCAGTAATTTTGATGGGAATTCGGAATCTTATTGCATAGAAAAAGGATATTTTTTGATTTGCGTTTAAATACTACCCAAAAAAAACGGTAAGATGGCTGCAGAGTGCCCTCACCACAATAAACTGCAATATGACATTGACATTGCCCATACCAAAACGGAAAAAGACCGTAAAGATAATTCCCAAATTCCGTGAACCCATAATATAATGGTGTTTAAACCATGTCACGCGTACATAGATGTGTAGCCGCCATGATGGCCAGATGAAGGCTAATCGTATTATGTCATTTGGTGCTTTTTGTGGGGCTGTAAGTGGTACATCCTCTGTGAGATTATGTTTAGGTGGGTTTCGGTAGACGGTCTTGTTATAAAGGGGGAAATATTGTGCCACAAAAATGTTCGGTTACAAAGAGGTGTCTCTTCTAAAATGGAAAGTAAACTGCTTTTACCGAAGCTTATAAAAACCTATGTCCCTTCTCAAATGGATAGACCTGCAACTCGAAAAATCGTTTTGACAGCAAACACAGATGAATCTCTCGTGTCCCTGTTTTCAACAGCACCCATTAGGCGTGTGTAACTCTTTACGGAACTGACTCACTGATTCGGATCATTGAAGTGTTCCAAAAGATTGGTTCAGTAACAACCTTTCAAACGCATCATTTGCGTCTGAATCATTACTTTGTCTCTGTGTCCTTCCGCGCGACCGTCGCTTGCGAAGCGAGTGAGCGAGAGTGAAAGAGAGACGCTGAGTTACGTTACTTTAGTGTCAGTACTACCGAACTGACTCGCGAGTCGCGAGTGAGCGGGTGACACATTACAATCTATTTAAGTCAGAAAGAGATACCAAATGAGATGTGTATCACTCATACTCTCACAGTTTTTCAGTTTTTGTCTTTATGCATTTTATATCCTTTGAGTCGATGATTCAAATGATCCAAATGAAACATATCAATGATTCGAATCATTTCAGTGATCCAGATGCAAATGTTCCAATCGCAAAAATGATACACTTTGCCCACCTCTAGCACCCATTTATCTACACATTAAAACAGCATACAGCTAAAAAAAAAATTACTTTGTCACCACTGCTCTCAAAACGGTGAAGGAAAACATCGTGAGGAAACCGGCATGTCCAAGAACCAACAATTTAAAGACACACGTGACATCTACCAACCCGCACTGGGCCCGCGAGGTGGATTACGGCCCACTCCCTCTCACAGAGAGGAGGCCTGGGTCCCAGAATCAGAATCAGAATCAGAATCAGAATTATTTATTTGTGAAACATAGGTGAAGAACATAATTATATACATTAATCATACATGTCAAGGTCTTAAATAGATAAGTGTTGCACTATGCTTTGTCATTGTTGACATACAAATATTAAAGTCAGGTTCGTCAAAGTTAACAAAATTTTACGTTAACAAAATACATTAAAATAATCAATTCCCAACAGAGCGAACGTTAAAGGCTATGCTATGCTATACAACAATGTTAGTTGACGGTTTTGTATTTGCAAGGTGATAGTACATATTTCTCAGAACAAGCTCTTCTACAAGGAGCTACTATGGCGGAAGTCAGTTAATTATATCTTGATTATCATCATTCCCCCTTTATCCCAATTCTTTTCATTATCACTGTACGAGCAAACCCGTACAATATTAATTGTATCAATTTTATGCTGAAATCGACGCGCAGCGAATGAATAAAATATACATGTTTGAGTTAGCAATGAGTAGTCGCATAGCGTCGGTTGGGTAGTAAAACCAAAAAAACTTTTTTTGTAAAAACTTTTTATTTTTCACTTTTTAGTTGTGTAGTCAGCATCAAAAGTTGTTGACCACATTTAGATTTTCAAAATCGCTGTATAGTGATGTGCTAATAGTGAATACAGTGTACAGCATCAACTTTTGATGCTGACTGTACCTACCCCACACAAATTCGAATACCAGTACCTGCTATGTAAATAACAGTCACAGGAAGTTATCATCATATCATCCACATATACTAAGTGGGAAAAATACGTATTATTGAAGCTTACTGAAAAACTATCCAAGCAAAGTTAATAAAATTTATATGGGACCAATCCATACCCTTTCATACAAAAAAAGAATTTTCAAAATCGGTCCACAATTGACGGAGAAATCGGCGGACATACATAAAAAAAAAAAAAAAACATACACCTATACCTCCTCCTTTTTGGAAGTCGGTTAAAAAGGACTCATTCGCCGCGGGTCGATCATTTATCAGTTTTGGTCGTTTGTGCTTTCTATAACTATCAATACACAAGTTGAACTCAAATCAGTTTATCATTTAAATGTACCTTACCCGTACAATCACCTTTAATTTAATAATAAAGACACATACTTCCTCATGTGTTTATTATTCTAGTCTAGAGAACTTGTGGGTTGCAGCTGAAAATCAGTATCAGGTTGAACATCTTGTGTTGTCATCTGACATTATGCTGAGCTCCTCTTTTGGCATTTTATTCATTCTTTTGGCATTTGCTGGGGAGTTTGTTGCGCCTCTTCTTCTTCCCAGCTAATGCACTAGGAAGTGGTGAAGGGTGGGCGTTTTGGGGGACTGTCTTATGTAATTTTGACGTTCGAAAAGTGCTGATTCTCAGCCTAGTTTGAATAAATGACTTTTGAATTTTGAATTGTTTTCTGTTTATATAGTACCTGCTCCCAGCGGTTACACCAGCGTAACTGTCGATCCGGTGGGAGTTTTGGGATAAAAAGTATCCTATGTCCTAATCTAGGTCATGACCTAGATTAGGCATGACCTGGATTAGGTTAGAAACGGCTAAACAGATTTGGCACATGGGTAGACCATGGTCTACCCATGTGCCAAATCTGTTTAGCCGTTTTAGCGTGAAAGCGTAACAAGAAACAAAATCACTTTCGTATTTATAATATTAAGGTAGGATAGTGTATTTATTGCTTTAATTTCAATAAATGCATTTTTCTTTTCTTTCTTGGGGTCGACGATTCTTCTTCCATACAACTTTAATAGTCGTCATATCAATATGGCAGAATTCCATATTCTTTCATTTAATTTGGCATGGCTTTGTCCAGTCTTTGATGTATAAAACAAAACTACAACTGTGTTCAATGAAACTACAACAAAACTACAACTGAGTTCAATGAAACTACATTCAAATAGCCCATATGTCCTAGTGTCCATAAATATATTTAATAAACTACCAGATGCAATAAAAGATGAAACCAGCGATACGAAATTTATAAATAAGATCAAGCAAATATTAATTTAAAAAGCATACCTACTACACAATAAACGAATACATACATGACAAAAAAATTGATTTAATACAAACAGACACCATAACAGTTAGTCGGATACAATTCTTACATACATAGATAAATATTATATTATCATATAATTATATTTAATAAAATTGACCTTAATAAATAATTATTATGCACCACACTTACACTTAAATCTGATCTCAAATAATGTGAATATATTTAATTGAATTTCTTTCAATATTTTTTTTATTTTTATTAAGAATTTATTTTATACTTTTTGCTGTGCCCGACAGTTTCTGTAATTGTACCATAGCTCTAAGCCATAATAACACCTGTTTACCTACATTATGGAATGCAAATAAAGATATGAATATAAGATCTGAAATGATGACACCTTTTAATACTAATTTTCTCCCGTCTTATCGGCATGAGCTATATGAACCTAGTGTTGTTACCAGACGTATGTCAATATCATTACCCACGATGGCTCTTATTTAAATGCACTCGATTTTCCGCTCATACCGCGAAGGTCGTTTCCATAGTTATGCTGTATATCATCTCGTGTCCGGCCGATACCTTAAGTTTTTATTCAATAATGGCACATAATGGAAGGTCTAAACAATTTGCCCAAGCCTACCGTTTGCAATTTACTATTGGGGCGTGGGGCAAGTTATAAGCAAAGTAATCAAAATTGATACCTATCTATCCTAGACAGAGAATCGTCACTTTTCATACTGCCTTCGAAACGCTTTTACCACTTCAACAAACACCCCAGCAAGGGCTTCGCCAGCCCATGGGAGGGGGGGGCAAGTTGATATATGGAGGATGGGAAAAGTATGATTTGTATGTACATGTGTATGTACATATGTATTTGTGTATGTACAGTTAAGAACATATAAAGCTTTACACTTGTAGTGCGAGTTTTACATCTACGGCGCACAATGGGGCCAAAATCGATGCTGCTAGACATTTGATTTTTGACAAATCAGTTTCAACTCGGTAGGATAGGAACTGAGAAAAATAATAATTTCCATTTTTAATGTATGGATTGGAAACGGACCTTTCGGGTCGTTTTTCCCAAAACTATTTAGAACTGTAGAGCTGAACCTAACCTAACCTAACCTAATAGGTATTATGTCTGGGTCTGCCACCAACACATAAAAACGAATATAAACGGCCAAATAAACAAAATTGGCTTTATAGATATACAGTTCCTTTACATTAAAATGCCTTGTATTTAACGATTTTTTTTTTTAATTTCTAGGGAGTGCAGCTACCCCCTTTGCCCTCCCTTGGCGACACCCTTGCATCCCCGTTTAATATCATAGATCATGGAAACATGGTATCCTTTCTAAGGAATCCAATACTCTCAACATTTCTTGGTAGCAGCTTTTCCAGTTTTCTACCATCTTCTCACCCTGTTTTTACCAGCATAATGCATTGCTTGTCAAGCTTTTTACCAGCATAATACATTGCTTGTCAAGCTTTTTCGGGTCATTGAAATTGAAGAAACAAGAGACTGATATTGACAACGCATCGGTAAAGCGCTTGCTATTGCAGTCGGTCTATTTCTGTAAAAATATCATCGTGCAAACTAAGGTAAAGTGAGGTTGAAGTGAGCTTTCCTTCTCTTGATACTATTGCCAGCCCACTTCACCGAACGATGAGTTTTTTTCACAGAATAAATTGGCTGGCCTTCATTGGCGGTGGTGGGCACTTACCGTCAGGTGGAGCCATCTGTCTTCTTTACCATCCAATAACATAAATACCTAGCCTCAGTCGCTTCATGTTCCTTCTTACACCAAACCACTTTAGATAGAGATCAGATATCAAGATTCTTTGAATCATTGTGTACAAAACTTATTGTTAATGTTATATCATACAGTCATTTGAGGTGGCCTTCGCCATTGTCTTTTGTTTTAAAAATCTATAAAAAAATTAAGAAATCTTCATTTATAATTTGGATAGAGTTATTTTCATGGTTTGTTGAGGAAAGAATATCTGTAGTGTTTCTATGTACTTTTTGGTTTAGATGGATGTGTGGAGGTCCTCCAAGTTATTAAACATAGAAAGAAATAAATAAAAATGCGTTTATTGGCATTACAGCAGAAAAATACACCTTATAACAAAAAAAAAAAACTGAAAACAATTATTATAATGCCAATAGGGCCTCAGCTCAGCATAAATGTCAGATGGCAACACACAGTGTACCACCTGACGCTGATTTTCAGCTGCAACCCACGAGTGCTATACGCTAGAATAATAAAGACAGGGAAGTGTGTACGTTTTAATAAATTAACAGAATAAATTAAAGGTAAGTAGTAAAAGATAGGATAACATGAAAAGCTCACAAAATCAAATAAAATGTTGTGACATACGAGGGGTATTCAATAAATAGTGAGAATGAGTAAGACGCAATTATCTTTTATTATATGTTATTTTATTTTTCGACGTAGTCACCTTTCAGGTTTATACACTTTGTATATCTTTTCTCTAATCCTAAAATTCCCTTAAAAAAATCTTCTTCCTGATCCCTTAAAAAATCATTTACGGCGGCGACTACTCCGTCATCATCTTCGAATTTCTGGCCCCTGAGATGTTCCTTTAAGCGCGGAAATAGGTAGAAATCACTAGGAGCAAGGTCCGGTGAATATGGAGGATGTTCCATCAATTCGAAGCCAGCTTCTTCAATGGCAGCCATCGCAACTCTGGACTTGTGCGCAGGGGCGTTATCTTGGTGAAACAAAACAACTTTAGCGAGTTTGCCACGCCGTTTCTTGCGTATTTCCTCATGCAACTTTGTTACTTGTCCTGCGTACATAGTCCCCGTAATAGTGGCTCCATGATTAAGATATTCGATCATTACCACCCCTTGGCTGACCCAGAAAAGAGAGCCCATGATCTTTCCGGCGGATGGAATCGCCTTAAATTTCTTTGGAGATGGAGATGACGGTCGCTTCCAAGTCATGGACTGTTGTTTCGTTTCCGGGTCATAATGGTGAAGCCATGTTTCGTCCATAGTTATGAATCGAGCCAAAAATCGGTCAGGATCTTGTTGTAACAAATCCAAACAGCTTTGTGAAATTCTCAGTCGAGTTTGTTTCTGCGCGTCAGAAAGCATTCTGGGCACCCAGCGCGCTGACACTTTTTTCATACCCAAATGGTCGTTTATAATATTATGGACACTTCCTATCGAAATCTTTACTTCTTCAGCTATAAAACGAACAGTAACACGACGATCCGCCAAGACAATATTTTCAACTTTTTTAATCATTTGTCAGTCACTGCCGATATAGGGGCATCCCGTTCGTGGGTCGTCGTTAGTGGAAGTTCTTCCTCGCTTGAACTCAGCACACCAACGCGCAACCGTAGAATATAGAGGAGCATGAACCCCTAATGTTGCTCTCGAGTCTTGATTTACCTGCTCCGTAGTCAAATTTTTCAAGCAGAGATATTTTAACACCGCGCGAACTTCAATTTTATCCGTTTTTAAGAACACGTTCCGAAACGACCCAAACAATAGACTTCTACTTTTAAAAAACAAAAGAGAATTAATTGCTTTTTTTATTATCATCTAACTAATGTCTGGGCTATGCCTGCCAGTATTTATTTTTTTGCTTTCCAAGGAGAATGTATCGCATTCTCACTATTTATTGAACACCCCTCGTACATCAGTAAGAAAACGAAATGTGTAAAGTTCGCCCTACCTAATGTTAGAAATCTAGGTCCCAACATCGTCTTAGATAAAGAGGTGCTTGAATCCGTAAATTCGGCAGTTTTTCTGGGCATAACAGTAGACGCCAAACTTCAGTGGGGCCCACATATATCGAGCCTAGCGGGAAGGCTCAGTTCCGCCGCCTACGCCGTCAGGAAAGTAAGACAATACACTGACGTCGATACAGCTCGTTTAGTCTATTTTAGTTATTTTCATAGCGTTATGTCCTACGGTCTTCTGCTGTGGGGCAAAGCTGCTGATATTCAAAATATATTTGTCCTTCAAAAACGAGCTGTTCGAGCTATTTACCAGCTAGGTGCCAGAGTTTCTCTAAGAGATTTTTTCAAAGATATTGGTATCCTCACGGTGGCATCTCAATTCATCTTCGCCAATATCTTATATATTAGGCAAAATATACACTTATACACTAAAAACAGTGATTTTCACAATGTTAACACTAGAAATAAAGACAAACTACGAGCTCCCTTTCACCGGCTTCATAAAGTTCATAACTCATTTGTTGGGCTTGGTATAACTTTTTATAACAAGCTACCCTCTTCTTTGGTAGATTTGCCTTTTAATGCGTTTAAAACGAAAGTAAAATCCAAGCTTTGTTCAAAGGCATACTATTCTATCAACGACTACTTAAATGATAAGAATAGTTGGTCGCTGTAGTTAACTCAAGACAATGTTTATGTTCTTTCTCCAGCTTACCCACTGACAAGTTATATGAGTTTATATAAGTAATTGTTTAATTTATTTGACTATAAAAGTCAAATTATTTAAATTTAATTATTGTTGACATTTTAAGTCAAGTTATTTTAATTTATTTTTGACAAAATCTACTCATCACACTGTTTTTTTATGAGTTGTATTGCAATATGTGGTTAGCTAGTGACCTCGACAATTGATCATATTATTTATTACTATTAGTAATTAACTGTTTGTTTATTTATTTTACCTCGATGGTCCTAGTTTATCATTTATAACTTCCAGTTACAACTATATGTAAGCGGGCACGCCCTTTATGCCTGGTGGCTTTTATTAAGATATTAAGTTCTGTTTACGTTTTGTTTTTTATTTCTGCCTGAGTATAGTTCTCGATGATTTTGTTTGGTATATTGGCGTGTGCTAGCTTATATATGGCTAATAATTTAAATTATGTTTTGTGTTGCTTAATGTAAATTATTTTGAATACTATTATATAGAATCTTCTTTTTGTTCTTTTAACTGAACAGACAGCTGTGCAGCTGGGGAGTTTGTTGCGCCACTTCTTCTTCCCAGCTAACGCACTAGGAAGTGGTGAAGGGTGGGCGTTTTGGGGGACTGTCTTATGTAATTTTGACGTTCGAAAAGTGCTGATTCTCAGCCTAGTTTGAATAAATGACTTTTGATTTTGATTTGAGTGTGTGTGGCGTGTTGTGAAAGAAAAACTAAAATAAATAAATACCCAATATCTGTGTCATAATAGCTACATTAAAAAATTAAAAATAAATTCAATGAAAAAAAACGTGTGACTAGATAGATAGACATAGAGTCTGCATAGATTTTCACTAAAACTCGGATTGTGGTGGTGGTTGGTAGGTATTAATACCCCGTATGCTTATTTATTATGTGGTAAATATAACAAATCTAAGAGGTGGCCTCAGAATTGTATTATTTTGTTGTTAATCTCGATAAAATCTAAAACGGTGCTTGACAAAATATGATCTCTGTGTTGCTGACCATTCTTAACACATTATTTGAGGTTCCGATTGCCATACATGAATATCTTTAACAGTCGTTATTGTAGTTGGTTAAAAGTCTGATGTCTGGCCAAAACCAAGTATTTTGGTATTGCCCAGTTACTCAGCTCTTCTTTATTCTGATTGTAACTAAGACCACAAAAAAAAAAAAAGAGAGTGTTTATTTGCAGAATTAGATTTTTTCACCTCCGCCAAACTGCACAGCAGTTTATTGGCAGAATTAGCTTCTTTTTTAGTACATATAAAAGTAGTTATATCACTTTTCACCTTCAGGTACGCTGAACTATTCATGAAATTCTTAAATGAAATAAACATACAACTTTTTTTAAATATTCACTACAATGAGGTTTTGAAAAAACCACATTTATGAGGTCATTATGTACTTTATTTTTAAAAGAGGTTTTTGAAAACCAGAAACCAAATAATTAGTCAATTAATTTAGCCAACCACGATATAGTTTCTTGATCTCAGTCCTGGGAAAAGTCAGTCTTATAACAAGCCCTGTTCCCAACGGGGTTTCCCATCGGCAAAAATTACGAACTTCCATACAAATTTTCTCTATTTTTGGGATGAATTCACCGTTTCCGTTTTGAGAGCAGTGGTTATGAAATAATTTATTACACATAGTGAAGCGCCTGTCAGGGTTCTAACCCTACGACCTACAACTTCTAGTCGCGTTGATGTCCTAGAACCAAAAATTCGAAGACATGTGACATCCACCAACCCGCACTGGGCCCGCGTGGTGGATTACGGCCCACTCCCTCTCACAGAGAGGAGGCCTGGGTCCCAGCATTGGGAACATTATTGGCTGATTGTAATGGGGATGAACCAGCAAGACCCAGTGGTTTGGCTGTGGGTTGGCTGTCAATGAATAATAGTAATAATAGTTTATTGTCACAAAGAAACATACATTAGTATACACTGATTAACAAGATGGTAACTATTATGATGATATTGTGAGCCCTGCCTCTTAAACTAGGATAACCAGACAGTGTTCAGCTGTGAGGTTACTTAAAAATAGGGATTATACAACTGCGGACTGTGCCAACATATTGTTAGCGTTAACAGTCAGATATTTTACTTTTAACTTTTAAACATATTATATTCTAAGACAAAGGATTAAAAAAATAAAAATACAATTCAATACCTATGTAATATGAATGGGTGAATGTATGTGGGGATGTATTTATGATGCATGTGTGGTGAGTTTTTGTATGAGAGTAGTGAGTGTGAGGTGTTTGTTATACGTGAATAAATATAAGTGCAAAATAATGCAATATTAGGCAATGTATTTGCCTAATATTGCATGAATGAATTTAAGAATTTTATTATGTAGATAATATACTTCTAAACTCTATAATCCTTCTGACTATCTATTCTAAAAAATTTAACCGTGGAAATTTACGTGAAGTGAGCTGTCAGTACTTCAATCCCTAGTGATCCCTAGTATCAGGTGGAATGACAGGTTACTTCAAGCTCACTTCACGTAAGAAGGTGCTCTCTTACCGCGAGCATTCGCCCGTAATGTAACGTTCAGAATCGAGCAGTCACGTGAGGGAGGAGAACCGAGCATTACAGTTCGCAACCTGTAATGATACAATTCGAGCATTACATCAGTGAAGGAGGAGAACCGAGCATTACAGTGCGCAACCTGTAATGATACAATTCGAGCATTACATCAGTGAAGGAGGAGAACCGAGCATTACAGTGCGCAACCTGTAATGATACAATTCAAGCATTACATCAGTGAAGGAGGAGAACCGAGCATTACAGTGCGCAACCTGTAATGATACAATTCGAGCATTACATCAGTGAGGGAGTAGAACCGAGCATTACAGTGCGAAATGTCTGTTAATATTTAATTTGAAATGTTACATTACAGGTGAATACTCATCAGTCAGGGAAGAGGCATTATTGTAACGTAATGCTCAAAATCGAATCTGGAACGTTACATTACAGGCGAATGGTCCTGGGTCCTTAAGTTTTGACGTGGAGCTTTTTACAGAATAGACCGAGGCTTCACTAAAAGTAAACAAAACAGAATCGCTCGATCTAAATTACGAGTCGGTAATTCACAAAAATTCAGCAGAATGATATAAGAGTGTAGTGTTATCATTTATCTTGTCCATTGTGCTGAAACCTTGGCTTTCGGCGGCACAATGATCGGAAGACTGGGTCTTAAGTGGCAAGGGTAGGAACTTAGATATTGAGTTATTATTCTAATGGTCTTTATTATGGAAAAAAAACCGGCCAAGTGCATGTCGGACCACGCACAATGGAGGGTTCCATAGTTGGGATGTATTTATCCCAAAAGCATACTTAGCATTGTAGTTGAAAAACATGTTCTCCCATAAATTCCAACTGCAAATGTAAGATTGTGCGCACAACATTGTGAGATTTACCATGTGCCCAAACTCGAGAGGTTTACTAGTAGCCACTGAAGAGTTTCACTATCCTCCACCTGGCTCTATCATCAGATCAGCTCCAAGATTCGAAATTATAGTATTGGTACTTATAAATGCGGTTTCATTTCGATACGACAATTAGAAGTTGATAAATTACGTTGTAAGATTCCGCGACATAGACGTGAATGTGATTCTAGAACCCTAAGAACACTCTCTTGGCGATCGTTTTAGCGAAAACAAATAGCTTATTTGTGACATACTATGTTTGCCCTACCTCACTGTGCATGAATTATTTTAATTCAACTCTGGGTATTTTTGTAGCATTCTCATTTTAGTTTCTGATTTGGTTCTGGTTATTAAATTAAATTTTTATGCGTGCATGTATGACTAGCGGTGTACTTAAGAAACGCACTAACAGTAGCAATAAAAGCATTTTGACAGTTCAACAACATTCATTGCGTTATTTACGTTGTTGAGCAGACAAATTTTTCGAACATATGAAGCAACGGATTAGTGATATCCTTCAAAATCATTTTGATTGAAAGTGTGTTATGCAATTAGGATGCAAATCTATGAACGTAAGCAAAAGAAGTATGTTAGACGCGGGACATACTTAAGTTGCGATTTGACGCGCCGCACTGTCGCCTCGCCTTCGCTACGCCTCTTGTGCATCTTCTGAGCCACTTTTTTTTTTTAATGTAGAGCATCTCGTAGTTGACCTCTGAGGTCATGACTACTTAATCGGACTTTCCTGTGGCTGCCTTAAGCTACTACACTTAAAGCCTCCAGCCGCTCGCTAACGGCACCCCCTGTGGGGTACGAACCTCGGCTTAGGGGGTCGCTGGGAAAAAAAAAAAAAAAAAAAAAGGGGTCGCTGGGAGGAAGACAGCAAGATGGGACAGGCTGGAGCAAGGAGTTCCGCGCCACGTCGTTCCTATACGTTTTATATGAAATATGAAACGGGCGGCGTAACGCCCGCGCCTCTCGTCACTTGTCTATGTCCCGCGCCTAAGGATCATAGCAAGTGGGGTTCTGTAGTTTCTGTCTACCCTTTTATGTAATGTGTATATACAGTACAATCTCACTAATCCGGCACTTCAATAGACAGATAATCCGGTACCCTCCGCCCGCGCCTCCCTCGCCTCACCCTACGCCCAGCACCGCGCATACGCTCCATCGTCGTCTATTTCTTCTTATTTATTATGATTTTTTATATACAATCCAGTAATTAACATTCCAATAATCCCGCCCAATATTTTTTCGGGAGAGTGTGTCAGACTTTTACTGACTAAAACCCACCCGTGTTCCTTCCGTTGCCTGTGTGCCGGGGCCGCAATATCCCTTTCGGACAAACCCGCAACCCCGGCAGCGTAAAGCCAATTCCTGTATACAAGCGAGCACTGGATGGTGCTGAATAGTACACAGACATTGTCCTGCATAATTTTGAAAACAATAATACAAATCTGTTTCTAGCCAGCACCTTAGTTGATTGGTTTTTACCGCACAGAGTTGGCCCTCTTAAGTTTGCAACAGATAAAAAGACAATCATGTTCGCTCTCAACACTTTTCTAAATCTACGCGCGATACCGCAACATGATTGTCCCTTAAATAAAGTAAGGCGTCTAGGAATAAATCGAAGCCGAATATGGAGTGAGTTAGAGCGAGACAAGTGTATTGCATCATAGTTTACCTTTGTTTGTTATTATTCGAATTTTCGCAAAAACCTTAGTGATACCCTAGAGACATTGCGAAGACACGGTTAATTAGACAAGCAAATTGGAAGTAGCGCTCGCCGGCCGCTGCAGCGGCTCCCATGCACTCTCTCTCCGAACCATGGCCTGAACCAGGGCCGGAAGCGAGAGATCGCCGCTGCCGATCGCCTCCGTGAGGACACGGCGGTGCTCCACCCAAGCTTGGCAGACCTCCACCGTATGCTCCACCGTGTCCTCCAGGCAATCCACACAGTGGTGACACCCGGGCGTTTCCTCCCGCCTTATGTGGAACAGGAACCTCCTGAAACAGTTTTTAATAGTGCCGGATTTGTGTTTTACTATATATATAAAATAGCTGACCAGAGATTAATCATAGGGTTTTTTGGTAAATAACTAAAAAAATCCTTAGTCAAAGGAACAAAATGCTTATTAAGACGATTGTCTATCGTATCCATCAAGGACGAATGTTTTAAAAGCTTAGTCTCATTGTTTTGAGAAAAAAATACGTGAAGTTTATTCTTGAAACCTCTATTGGGTTCCGTAGGTCGACGTGCCTTGTAGCCTGTGCTAAATTAATGTATTTTCTTTCGGTTTTTTGACGTGAATACGTCTTTACATTTGCTTCCATATGGGAGGCAAATCACAAAACTGATGATAATTAAATCAGGGGATACAGTTTGATGCTGCAGCTACATATGTATCATCTACATCCACTGATCAATTAATTAATTAATCATCCATCAATTACACCACTTGATAGCTAAAGGATCAAAGAATTCGTCTCAAAGAAAATACATATTTTATTATTCGTAACGAACACGTATTCACGTAAAACACACGGCCGTGTTCACGACACAGCCACACGCCATTTTGTTTTGCTTCTCTTTGTAATATGTAGGTATCTTTTTCAAGTACCTACAAAAGTTATATGGGTGTGCAAATTAGTTCAATAAGTATAATGGTTAGAAAGGGGTCAATACCTACAGAGATAACATCTGATAGAGATGTACCATCAAAGAAGTTCATAACTTACCACCGTAAGGACTATTCTTGCTTGCAGCGCTCGGCTGCTATAGAACCGGGCCGGTAACAGCTGTGGTCATCGTGTTAAGGGAATTTTGTTTTCATACTGGTTAGTTAAGCACTTCTTTGATGGTACGTACCTATGGACGAAGAAAACATGCTGCACTAAGCAAATAATTTAGGATAAGCGCAGGATGATGATCTAATTCATATCTGATAGAACCTTCTCCTACATCCTGATATAAAGTTATGAAAAGATGGTAGAAAGGTTCTTCACAGCAAAATAGTTTAGCAAAATACAATAGACGAAGAGTTAGAGAACCCCGTAAGAAATTGATACGTGTTTCACCTCTCAACGAGGCATTCTCAGGATGACGATTGACTTGTTGGGAATTCGGACACGACGTGTTGCCACGTCAAACGCCGAATGCAGTGTGTGTTACTAAATATACGTCGTCTATTGTATTTTATAATGGATTTCCGCAAAGTCACGCCTGAGTCAATTAACTATCTTAAATAGTTTGGCGTCAAACAAATTATTTAGGTGAACAATCACAGAGGGTTTTGTTTGTAAATAGCACTTCGTTTTCAATCTCCCTCACGGACCCCTAACAAATAAATTGCTTTTAAAACGTCCGTACATTAGAACAGTCTTTACCGGATACCCACAATTTGTTGAATTACACGGAAGACTTTTTGGCGGCTGATTTCTGACGTTTTTTGTGTAGTCTCCATCTTGCATTAGTATTGTCTTTGTCACTATGCAATAAGTATTTGAATTAAAAATAAAACAAATCTGCCTAGCCTTTTCCCAACAATGTTGGGGACGGCTTCCAGTGTAACTGGAGGCAGTTGAATACCAGTATTTTACATGGAGCGACTACCTATCTGACCTCCACAACCCAGTAACTGGATAATACGATACCCCTTGGAAAGACTGGCTGTCAGACTTTCGGGTTTATGACGACCCGTAATGAAGGTCAAAAACAAACTTTATTTCAGACCTTTCCGTCCATATGATGTTAGTAATACACACTATTAATAAGCTATTCGTAACAAATGTAATAAAAAATAAAAAAACAAATGTGTGGCACTCACCAGTTGCACCGGGGGGTACATGCACTCAATACGCCATAATGGCGCAACACGGCTTATCACTAATGACCTTCAGAATTCCGTTGACGTTCCCACGCACTCTGCACATCACGGCACGCAATCCTTTTTCTTAGGATGGTATTGATCCACGAGTGACAGCCGGGATAATATGCTCTCCGAGACATGGAGATATTTGAATAATTTGAATATTGAATATAAGTGTTTGAATATTGAATAGAAGTATTTGAATATTGAATAGAATTATTTGAATACTGACTAGAAGCATTTAAATATTACACTGTATTGACTGCGTCGTTGGTCTAGTGGTTGCAAGCACTACTATGCTGAGCATGAGGTCCTGGTTTCGATTCCTAGGTCGGGCGGTGTTATTGGGTTTTCCCATCTGGATTTTTTGTAGGAGCCCGGAGTCTGGCTTTACGCCCAGTTGCTGGCAATAGGCTCGCCCCCTATTACATGGGACTTGAACATAACTGGTGAAATGTGGGTGTACTCTTGGTACACCTCTGCCTAACTCTTTGGGAATTATAAGCGTGATGTTTTGTTTAAATCCAAATCTTATGCTAATGAGAACTAATCACTTATTAAATTGGACCACGAATAGAGGAGATGACAAAAAAATAGTTTTAGTCCGTCATGGAGGTTATAAAAAAAAATTGGACACGTATTTTTAATTTTTTTACGTAATCTAAAGATTACGGCGATACATTGAGGTAAAATATGCCATGACGTCACGTAGATTTTATACTTACTTGTGAGTTTGTGACGTAGCGACCACTCCCCAACTTTAAATGCGTTTTATCAAAGTAATTTTTTATTTAATGATATTATACGAGTAATATAAAGGTGTTACTTAATTCTAAACTCGCCAAACTTTTACGTTTGCTGGCGAGATAACGCAAAAAATACGTGTCTAATATTTTTTAATATCTGACTGACGGACTAATTAAAATTTCTTTTTTTTTTACCCAGACATCATCTCTATTTGTGCATAAACTTCTAAAACGACCCAAAAACGACAATTTGCGTACATTAATTTATGAAACCATTAAAAAAACACCATGATATTATGTTAAACATTCTCATGGGAGGTACAATGGTAGGATATATTAGGCTTTTTGCCACAAATAATCCTTTTTTAGAGACAATAGACCGGCTGCCAAAGTTATCAGATGTAATGAACACGACGGTGGCTTTGTGTGGATATGACTATTAAAATAAAATGTTTTATGTATAAAACCTAATTACGACAAAAAAGTCAACTAACAAGACATCACAGACAGACGAATTAAAATCCGGAGCCACACGTGTTAGTGCATGAATCGAACAGATTACGTGTGATTACTCCGGATTTTTAATTATAGTTTAGTTATTTTTGTAGTTTTAAATAAAACTACAAAAATATAGTTTTCTGGCAGGAATCGGATTATAAATCAGCTGGGGAGTTTGTTGCGCCTCTTCTTCTTCCCAGCTAACGCACTAGGAAGTGGTGAAGGGTGGGCGTTTTGGGGGACTGTCTTATGTAATTTTGACGTTCGTAAAGTGCCTAGTTTGAATAAATGACTTTTGAATTTTGAAATCGCAGATTAATTAGGTATACCATTATTATAATTATATATTTGAAATGCCTAGATATCACGTCTTGTTTCGAGTTTTGGTGATGGTGCATTGAAGAGGTTGTGCTTATACGTCCTTTTCAGGTCCAAAAGGCATCATCATCATTTCAGCCCGTTACACCATAAAAAACTTAGAATACGTTGAGATTATCACTTTTGAATCTTACCGTGGCTATACCTAGGGGTTGTTGGCAACACAGCGACACATACATTTCAAAAAGGTAACCTCGGTTAACCAGCTCGCCTTATATTTCTCCACTTATCCTTCTACCAACACCTATAAGACTATAGAGCTTCGTCTGTCTCTAAAATGTTGTTTAACGATCCCATTGTTTAGGCAAAGGTCTTGTCCACACAATTCTATCCTCAATTTTCCATTCACATATAAGCTTATAGCAGACAATGCCTCTGTTCAGTTGCACTATGTTACGCGGCGCGATCTCATTGACCCATAAACAAACATTCATACATATTTTAAAACAAAAACTCGGTAATTTCCAACAATTATTCATTTAATAAAACGATTTAAGTTGTTATTCAATGAATAACGTAATCAAATAACAATTGAAAAGCAATATTGTCATTTTAAAATTATGTTATGATTAAATTAGAAATTAGTTTGAAATTGGAACGGGATTAAGTGCGTACCTATTTAAATAAAATTACTTTGTTTATTAATTCAATAACAATTATGAATTCTTGTAATAAAAGTGAGGTGTATAAAAGTGAATTTATTGGATTTATTGGATGATGCAAATGAAAAAGTGCTGTGAAAATGAATTTGTGGACTACAATATTTTTGTTTTGTCATTTTGTGTGTGCTGCGATTGGATCCAGAGTTATACTCGTAGAGAATGCACCAAGTATGTATTTTGACGTTCATGTTAAAATAAACTGTAATTTTAAACTAATTCCAGTATTGTCTCGGTTTTTCCTGAATGCTTCAGGAATCCTGAAGAATTTTGACTGTAACTTCCGGTCTAAGTCAACGGTCCGTCTTCACTTTTTGGGGTGACTTATTTTGCTATAGGGCTGTTTAGTTATTATAACTTAATTAAGATTAAAATATTCAAATTATAATACCAAACATAAACACCATAAACATAAGTACCATGGTTACTAAAAGCATTTTTAATTTAATAACCAATCATACCATCTCTAATACGAGATATGAGATTTATAATAGACTAGTGTCCCACCCCTTTTTCGCGCGGATGCAATGTATGGATGTGGCGATACGTCAAAACATCGAGATTTCTGTGCTTTATCTAAGTTAAATGTTAATGTATTCATATACGTACATAAGCCTTCCGGAATAAATTCCCAAAATGACGGTGAAAACCGCTTCAAAATCCATTGTGTAATTTACAAGATTTAAGCGGTCACACTGATGATTTAAGGCACAGAAACGTGGTCGCTCACAATGGGCCTTATCAGAAGGCTAAAAGTCACCCAAAGGGCAATAGAGAGATGCTTGGAGTTTCCCTACATAATCGAATAAAAAATGAAGAGATCCGTAGGAGAACCAAGGTAACCGACATAGTCCCAAAAATTTACAAACTTAAGTGGCAATGGGCAGGGCATATTGCTCGTACAACAGATAGCCGATGGGGCCGAAAGGTTCTGGAGTGGCGACCGCGTACCGGAAGACGAAGCGTTGGAAGGCCTCCCACAAGATGGACCGATGACATTGTGAAGGCTGCAGGAATCCGCTGGATGCGGGAAGCACAGAATCGGTCGAAGTGGCGGTGCTTGGGGGAGGCCTATGTTCAGCAGTGAACGTCTTTTGGCTGAAATGATGATGATGATGAAGCGGTCACACAGGACACGAAGAGCGACTTGGTTTTACTATCATATGTATCTATAATGATTACCTGCTGATTTCTGAAACCTATACAATTTAAGATGTTGACAAATCTAATATCACTGTAATATTGGTTTATTTTCGTGAAACAATTACACCAATTAATATCGGGTTTATCCATCAGGTTAAGCTACAATTGGGTTAATCCGTGGATGGGTGACCATCTTTCAACCGAGACTCCTCCGTGCCTCGGAAAGCGTAGTCCCAGCTGTCATTCGTGGACCTTTGACAGCCGTCAGAAGCCCGAAACCAGTCTTACCAAGGGGTATCGTAATACCCAGGTACAGGGTTGTGGAGGTCAGATAGGCAGTCGTTCCATTTTAAAAAACTGGGATCCAGCTGCATCTGGTTAGACTGGAAGTCGAGCTCAACATAGTTGGGAAAAGGCTAGGCAGATTGATACATATATCTACATATAAGAGATTCCCTCAAGTTTTCAGTAATTTACAGAGATACTGAAAAAAAGCACCTTTGTTCATAAGCATTGAGTCTAATTCTGACCTATTATATTTATGATATTTGTGTCTGCGTCACGCCTGGGTGACGATGATGTGACTGTCTTATTTTAAGCAGAGGTCAAAATGGCATTAAGACCTTTTAAAATTCTAAGAATACCGTAGTTAAGATTCTAAAGATTACGACTTATGTAATTATGTCTTATCTGTGCTAAATCTGTTGTCTTGATGTTATTATAATCATTAACAGCCTTGTTGTTATCGTTGCTAAGTATCCCCCTTCGGTGCAATCCTTTTGAGGTCTATGTCAATCTTGTTTTGAACCTTCAACCTTTCCATTGTTGGTTAGTTTCTGCTTTTTAGGGTTCCGTAGTAAACAAGGAACCCTTATAGTTTCGTTTTTTAGTCAGCCCGCAGCTTAGCTCAGGGAGTAATAGTAAGCTGTAATTTGGCATGGGAAATTTTTCGTCGGTTATTTAAAAAAATATCAGCTGTTTCATAGAAAAGTTGAAATGTATGGAACAACAGATAACAAAAAAATTACCGACGAAAAATTTATACGCAGAAGGTTCAGAATTATGGTAACTGTATCCATGGTAACAGTTTTCGCGTCGATGTCCCTGCCACCCTGTATGTGTCCTAGAATGATTTGACAATTCGAATTTACGCGAAATGACGAATCATACAATCTGCCTCAGAAATGTTTTCACCCGTGTCTAATTATCTACTCGCAGGCAGATTGTCTAATTCGTCACATTGTACTGGGTGAAATAGGTAGGTTAGGTTAGAACTGTGACCAACCGCGCGCGAGCCGAGCAAGCGCTACTTCCAAGTTGCTTGCAGAAATATTTTCACCATTGTCTAATTATCTGTGTTTTCGCAATATCCCTAGGGTTTTCGCGAAAATTCGAATTATGATTTCATCCAAAGTCAAAAGTCAGTCAAATATTTATTTCAAATAGTTGTAAGGCACTTTTGCACGTCAAAAATGTACAAAAAAAAAATATTGATTCTAGTCGCCCCTTCCAAAAGGTACTTTTCGTATGGAGAAGAATGGGCAAGAAACTCCACCGTTACTCTTTTAAAATGTTTTACAATATTTTTTATATGTAGATGGATCAATCTCCAAAACGGGCGTATTCGTGTGATCTCTCTGGTGCTTTTCAGATATTGATATTTAATGGTAATTATGTATCTCATTAAAAATAATGATATTCAAATAGTACATTTTTACTATTGGCCTTCAATTTACACAAACAGTTATGGAAAAATTTAAGTTCAAAAAAATTCGCGACCAGAGCAATCATAATTGGTGCCAGAGCGATCATAAATGGTGAAATCAGTGAAACAAAAAAAATAATATTGATATAATATTATTTATTTTGCCGATTTCAGTCTTATTCAGTGTACGTGTAAGAAGATTTTTTTTTATCTTGGCCATTCTACGACGCTCAGCCAATTTCTTCCTAAGACGTTTTTCTTCAATAGATAATAATTTATTTCGAGGCATGATTTCAATCTGAAACAATAGTTGCCATTAAATTTTAGAGAAGAAAGGGTACAGTTTGTGGTTAGCTAAATGCCAATATGATAATATCATCAAGGTAAAATACGTCAAAATCTGTTTATGGGTTTAGGTTACCCAAAGAAATCTAGGAAAGGTTATATGCATAGTTCATCGTTTGTCATTGTTACAGTCCGGTACTACTTAAAATAGATTTATAACGTACAATTCATGCAAAATATCATCGCTCTGGTCTTTTTGGACAGAGCAATCACAGCCATAGCGATCAGAAAAAGTCACAAATTCATAAATATAGCCGAATTTAAAAGCAGTATAAAGTTGTGATTACGTCTCATGAAAAACATCATAACGATCACTTGATTCACATAACAAACACATTCACAAGCTTACTATTTAATTTAAATAACGTGCCATAGCAATCATAAAATTCGAGAACCAAATCCAGAGCAATCATAAACTTACCTTCGTAATGTTGGAGCGCGGGAACGTGGCACACAGGTATCCTCCTCGGCGGTTAGACCACTACCGACGTTGCCCCGCGGGAGGGGAATAGAGTGTCAATAACTAGGGATCAGCGCGATGTTTTACCTCAGCGCAGAGCGATGAGATAAAATGCCCGGTCACGATTTTAAATTCAAATTGTGGCAAAAGTATTGTTAATATAACTAAAAATATTTTATTACTATGAAGATTAACTATTTATTATATAATCTAAATAAGTTGTTTCATATGAACCTTCTCATTAAAAAGTTAAAAAATATTTTTTTCATTCAATCGGGAGTTGGGTCAACCCAGAGCGATCAGGATTTAAGGGTTTAAGATTTTTTTTTAAATATTTAAAATAAACTTATTCATAATACTAGCCTTTTTTCACATAGATTAGACACCGAACTGCATATAAAAAAATATTTTGAAAACGTTTTTCGATTTTAAAATGGGTTTATCCAGCCCGACACGAAAAAAAATGCCTCTGGAGATCTACCCAGATACATTAGTTATATAATTATATGTGAAGACGATGCATCTAAAAAAAATTACTAAACCACAATAGGTAAAAAATTAAATAATGCAGCAACGACAGATAAATTAATTACTGTGATAGACATGGTTCTCATATATTTACAAACATTGTTAAAGTAGACGATTTTCCTAAATTTTTACACTTAATAAGTCAGTGTGTGAGGGGGAGTAATCACGTAATGTAAACTCAATGTCATTTAATAAAAAAAAAAAAATATACAGCTTAAATTAACAACCAGTTTGATTTTGTCTAGATTGTAGATTATCCTATGGAGCAGGACCAGCATGTTTCCAAGCATTCTTATCTTGGCTATAATCCTCTAATTTGTAATATGCTTGTTTATTTGCATCCTACGACATATGTATCACTTTTTGACTTTTTATACTTGTAATTTTTGAAAATTATTGGCCTGCTGGAATAGTGCATGCTAACCCCCCAAATTAAGATAAAACCTACTTCAGCAGTGGTGGCCAAGTATTAATATCCCCGACTTACCTACGTGTAGAAGATCATTCATGGGTCGGTTCTGAGGCAGGAATTTTACTTGATATGTGTAATTTATTTCATCACCACTGCTCTCAAAAAATCAAAGACCTTTTACATCCACCAACCCGCACTGGACCTATGTGGTGGAGTATGGAAAGAAAAAAAGAAAGAATAAGTATTTATTGAGACTCGCACAGGAAATCACATTAAACTAAAAACACAATTAAACTAAATAAAAAACAAAGTAACATTAAAATGAAGGAAGTCCTGTACGAGGCCAAAAGGCTCCTATCTCAGCATGATGCCGCGACATTTAAAAATAAATAAAAATGTCGCAGCGTTGGTATTCTGATAGGGCCCGCAGTGATGTCAGATAGATTCTATACAATACACACAAATAAATATAATAAAAATAAAAAGGTGTGTGAAATACAATGAAGAGTAAAATATTATTTAATCCGCGTGTCTGCATCCGACGTAACATCAGTTACCTGTCTATGCCTTTAGTATCAGTGGTACTCTATGGCATCGTGTTGACAAGTAAAGAGACGCAGACACCGGCAAAAAACAATTAATTACTTTACGGCTAAAAACGTACGTAAACGTAACGTAACTTAAACGGCTTTGCTGCAATATTATAGTGAATAGTGTCACCCACTATAGTGTATCTGTATGGCCCACTACCTTTCACAGAGAGGAGGCCAGTGTTCCAGAAGTGGGAATATTATATACTGATGATGCTGATATGCTTGTGCTAATTCTTTGAATCCGCTAATTATCTCAGTAGGTCATATTTATTTTTAATTCTGACTTAACGGATCTTCACCAAGGTTGCTTGCTATTCACGTATTTTTTGTCAGTACGTTCTTAGGATTTATTGTTCCTTTATAATTAAGTTTAACTGTTCTGTTTGGGTAGGTACTAATGTTCTTTACAATGACGTAAGCTTAGATTCTGTTTAGACTTGCTGTTTATCTTCAAATTCTTCTTACAAACCGTTGTCTTTTGCACATATATTTTCATTTTTTACTACTCGTAGATGACCCGGTGAACTGCGTACCACGTGAGACGAAATTTCATATTTTTTTCCGATTTTTCCTATATTATTTTTTGTCATCTACCTCATGTTGTGGGGTATCGTTAGAGTTCATTGTGAGTTTGTGAAAACCATACTTGGATTTGTGAACCCTTCATTGTGCATGGTCCGACACGCACAATGACTATATAGCCTCTTCTATTTGGACACGCACTTGGCCGGTTTTTTTTAAATCAAGATTTCAAATATACCTTTAGGACATGCTCTATTTATCACCAACCAAGGCAAAGTATATCTGCAAAACGACTGAAATAGCAATATCTTAGGCCTATCCCTAATACGCCGCGACTTACTAACGCGTTAAGTTTGCGATAGGTTGGGTCATGTATGCACCGCAATTGTAATACAAGTGCTGTGACATTCTGGTTACTCATTAGTGATACGAGTTTGTAAAACATTACTTTGAAGTAGCGTCGTAAACGACGGGCCTTAGTCCTGAGAACATAATGTTTATTATTTCATCAAACAACTGCTTCAAGGACTATAAAACATACCATTTCCTCCCACAGCATGTTTTCGCCGCGTCCTGGCGGGGAAGCGAGCTCTAAGAAGCCACGTCAGGAAAGTGGTGCCCTGCGAGAGGCTAGAAGACTGCAGGGTGGAGTGTGCTACAGAGAAGAGGTTTCCTTGTGAGAGCTTTAATTACAGGTAAGTGATTTCTGGCAGCAGTGGTGACCCAGTGGGCCGCTACTTACGAGTTGTAGGTGAAACCAGAGAGGCGCATTACTTTGTGTAAATTATTTCATCAGCACTGCTCTAAAAACGGTGGAGGAAAACATTGTGAGGAAACCGGCATGTCCTAGAACCAAGAATTCGAAGACATGTGACATCCACCAACCCGCACTGGGCCCGCGTGGTGGATTACGGCCCGCACCCTCTCACAGAGAGGAGGCCTGGGTCCCAGTAGTGGGAACAATATAGACTGGTTATGATGATGATTATGAAGAGAGTTTTAGACAAGACACGATAGATAGGTGATAGGTTAAATAATGGTGAACAAGCTCCTCAAGAAATAGAGGCATGATGAAGGGTAAGACAGTAATTTTGAAAAGTTTGTTATACTGACACAATTTTTTTCCCGCGGCTTAGCTCGCGTGGAAGTCGGAAATGATCCCATGGAAACGTACTGCCGGGATAAAAAGTATCCTATGTGTTAATCCACGTTATAAAAAATATCTGTCTGCTGCATCCAAATTCTATTAGTAGCATAACATAATGATTGAATATGAGTACTATCGTGAATACTCGCAAGCCAAGTACTTTTTGTTAGGTTATTGCTCAAAAATTGAGCACAGCGTCTAATGATTGAAATACTATCTTGAATTCAGGCAAGCCTAGTACTTTTTGTGCCTAGTTTCAAGTTTATTAACTCAAGGAATAAGATTTTTCATACAAACAAAATCCCCAAGTTTTCGCCCCCTTAAAGGTGGAATTTTCAAAAAACCCCTTCTTAGTGCTCCCCTACATTTTAAAAGGAAGCTGTGTGAAAAATGTCTCGTTCCTAGTGGCTGCGTTGATATGTCAAGTCAGTCAGTTTCTCCATAAATATATATAGATTTGGGGCAAGTTCAGGATTTTTGTCAAAATATCTGAGGCCTGTTGTAGTTACAGTGGTGAAATAAATTGAAGAACAAATCGTCAGCTTAGCAGATTATTTCTCCACGGAAATCAAATATCTTAAAGGTGTCGTTACTTGCGGGAATCTAAAATAAAGAAACTTAAATGCTAGCAGTTTTATGATTTTGATTAACCATTAAGGCGACTCCTTTTTTTTTATGGTGGAAAATTATCAAATAACTTCTCCCGCTCTAGGTGGAGCGGGAGGGCGTGTCAGACTTTTACTGACTAAAACCCACCCGTGTTCCTTCCGTTGCCTGTGTGCCGGGGCCGCGATATCCCTTTCGGACAAACTCGCAACCCTGGCAGGCATTGGCCCTTACGGACCCCGTCAGTTGGTGCTGACATCTCTTTGAGGCGCGCGTGGAACACAACGCGCCGTCGACCCGGGCCTGATCCTAATCGGACGGCGAGCTACCCATTGCTCACCGTCCGCAAGTCCGCGCCTACGGTGGCCGGAAGTCGATTAAGGCGACTCCTGCACCTTCAATAAGTTTGCGCAATATGATTGAATGAGCCCTTGCACTCAAACGATCCATTATTTCCACGCAATAATATTAACGGCCCATAAGCTTCAATTTTTTCGCCTGAGCAAGACCTACGCAATACTTATCCTACACATTGCAATAAAAATAAAACTCGCTCAATCTTTAGTTCAATTATTGCGCAATGTTTAATATTAAACCTAAGGCCCGGACTCCACCAAAGCGGAGATGTGCGGAGATGTCCGAAGCGAAGTCGAGAAGAGATGTTTTTCAGCTAGGGTATATCCACCGAAGCGGTGCGGAGATGCGTACTGGCCAGACTGTAGCGGAGATGTGTGCTGGCTAGAGCGGAATTAAGCTGCGTGCGGCGAGCGTTGGATGTTAACGAAATTACGCCGCCGCTCACTGCACGCCGCTTATCTCTCGTCTCCGCAGCGCGCCGTCGTACGGTGGATCGAAAATCGGCTGTAGAAGACATAGGATCTCGATTTCTTAAATGTTATTTTTTTTGCTGGAAATGACTTCTGCTGATCATTACTGTTCTATAAAATGTCATATGAAGTAAATGTGTGCACAAATGGAAGAGTTATAATTTTTATAAGAAAAAAATGTATGGAGCTAGTATGAAAAATCGAATTATCTCCTAAACGGCATGTTTAACCGTAATATCCTTGGAGGTGGTCATAGTGCTAATTATTTATAATTTTTTGGTTGCGGATTTGACAAAAATTTCATGCCGTTTTTTTTTAAAAATCGTCAAAATATTTTCATTTGTTTTTTCATATGAAACGATTCCTTTTAGTGTTTATGTTGAAGAACACGGACTTTTAACTACACGTAACATAAAATAGCATCACTCCTATATTTCCGAAGGAGTTGGCAGAGGTTTATAGTACACCCACACGTAGACAACTATGCTTGAGCTAGATATTTATCAACACATCATGAGTTTTAAAACTTTTCATACAACCAAATTACCAATTGTTTACTCTTCTAATAAGTCCGAAAAGAAGTGATTAAGTAACTACACTGATTAGGTCTTCTAATGAGTCTTTATAGGTGATTTAATGATTTTCAATATCTCACGACAATGCCAACTATGGATTACATTCAACTTTTCCTGATAAGTAAGCTAATTTGTTAATTAGCAGTGCTATGAGTTCTAAGAATAGTTAGTGACAATTATAAATTTTCATTAGCTAATGAGAAGATAACTAATGAGGGTAGTTACCTAATTATTGGCGTTTTGCAATAAAAGGGCTAAAGTTTAGTTTTATAATTTAGTTTGTTCACAACTGTGTAACTGCTAACACTAAATCTGCGACTATAAAATCTTAGAATGGAAAGTTTAATCACGAATTTAGACTTGTTTGTTCTTCTACGAAGTGAGAGTGCTTCATTTGATCATGAAGTATTGTTCAGTGCAGTTGTATCCCGCATAGGCGATTGCCTGTCTGACGAAGGTCGTGTTGTTCTCAAAGAATTTTGTCGGAGATTTACGCGAGCCGCTTTACAAAGGTGGCAGAAATCCAACCGATTCCTTGATAATTTCAGGAGAAAGTACGAGAATTGGTTGGGAGCAAATATTGATTGGCCGAGTTTTGTGCAAACTTTAGTTAATCAAGAACCAAGTGTTGATGAGATACCAAGAGCGTCCTCAGTCTCTCCAGAACCGTCGACATCAACGTCCATTGGAACAATGACGAAAAGATCCCGTAAACCATTCGAAGATCTGGGAAGTAAACAAAAAAAGAGAAGATCTGATGAACACACAGGCGAAGATTCCAGTGAATTGGCATATGCAGCTGCAGCACGTTTAAAAGAAGAAGGGCATGGAGATATCGCCTCTGTCATCGAATACATGATGAAAAATCCTGAAGCAGCCGCTAAATTAAATGAAACGCTTAAGAAACCAGCGAAAACAATCATATTTACGTCAGAAAAGGCGCTTGGATTGCTTCTTTTGCTAAAACTCTCAAAGTGGCAATATATTACGTTGCGAGAGGCTGCCATTCGGGAAGGTGCTAAGGATATTTATCCATCTTACTATAAAGTGCAACAAACTAAGCTTGATTGCTACCCTCCGAAGCAATCAGTGACAGTTACTGATTCATCGGCTAGGATTACACTTCACAGTCAATCTGGATGCTGACTCAGAATTGGAGTCTGACAACGAGAGTGATAAGGAAAATTTGTAAAAAAATTATATATGTACTTATTTGTAAATTTTTATTTGAGTCTGTTTGGGTTTTTATTTTTTGTAATATTTAATGATATTTTGTCTTTTTTTTTATTTATTTTACTTTATTTTACAAATGCTTAGTATTAATTCCTTAAATTAAATTATTTTGTATATAATATAACTTTATATGTTACTTAAATAAGAGTTTGATAATCTTAAATTTTTAATTTAAATTAATAAAAATTTGTCAAAAAACAGCAATTTTTTTATTTAATTTTTCTTGTTTTGTGTGTTCTTAATATTTGGGTTAATAACATATCGAACTTTTTAACTTGGACACTAAAAGGGATCGTTTTACATGTAAAAATAAATAAAAATATTTTGACGATTTTTTTAAAAAAAAGTGCATTAAATTTTTCGTCAAATCGGCAACCAAAAAATCATAAATAATTAGCACTATGACCACCTCCAAGGATATTACGGTTAAACATGCCGTTTAGGAGATAATTTGATTTTTCATACTAGCTTCATACAAATTTTTCGTAAAAAAAATATATTTCCTTCGTTTTTGGGCAGAATTAACTCGGGTGTCATTTTTGTACATAGTAATGATCAGCAGAAGTCATTTCCAGCAAAAAAAATAACATTTAAGAAATCGAGATCCTATGTCTTCTACAGCCGATTTTCGATCCACCGTGCGTCGTCAGCTTGCGAGGCACAGCTCACATCTCCGATTTGTACCTCCGCCCAGGTCAATCTCGGCGAGACATAGCTCACATCTCCGCTTTGATCGCGCCATACAAATATGATACATCTCCGCTCAGTAGTATCCACTGAAGCTGAGTGGAGACGAGATGTGTGAATAACGAAATTGCATTAGTTGTTTAATTAAAGCACATCTCCTCTCCCCTTGTTTTGTCTCCGCTTTGGTGAAGTCCGGGTCATTAGACTGCTTTTCCACCAGAGATGTGCTATGCTACGTTGCTATGGATGCGTGTGACATCCACCAATCATATTCATTCGCTATGAGGACCAATAGGGGACCAATGAATATGATTGGTGGATATCAAACGCATCCATAGCAACGTAGCATAGCACATCTCTGGTGGAAAGGCACCCTTAGGGTCAAAAACATTGCGCATTTCGTGATATTGTGCAATAAAATTGATCGTTTAGGGCCCGCCTAAGAGTTTATCTACGATTTCCATTAAGCATTTTGATTTTGCAATTTGATTTAAGTATTAATAGTCCTGTGTTGTCTGAGTTTCTCGCTTCATAAGATTTATTTGCGTCATCAGACGCATTTTTATTCTTAGAGAACAGTGCGATAACAAAGCTATTATTGCTTTATTAAAGCTTCTTGCAGTTACGGTACGGTTCTTAAGCTTTGTGTACTTATTATCAGGATTTTTTGCATCTTCTTCTTTTTGTGTGGTTAGTGGCTAACCTGGTATCAGAGTTTTAAAGCAGCCCATGCGCCTCTAACTTGGCACCACATGTCGTCGAGAAATATCTCTCAGACATGTTTCCTCACGATATTTTTCGTCTAAAGAAAGTGATAATAATAATTATTATAGAATACGCACATGAATTCGAAAAGTCAGAGGTGCGTGCTTTGGGTCTGAACTCGAAACGTATATGACTTGCCCCTCTTGCGTTACTAAAGCTTCTTCTTGCGTTATCAAAGCATTTATAGAATTAATCATTGGCGCAAGTTGGAACCAAGTACGACCAACTTCTACCACTTAGTATCTACTCAGATTTTAAAACTCAAACAAAGTTGCTAACACAGATGACAGATAATCAGTAACAAAAATGAAGTCAAATGTGTTTGTATTGTTCACACGGGCTGTTCGCACTATTGTGTGCGTTTCCTGATCTTTGGCGACCTTAATATGTTAATTGTTACAACATTTTGGTAGATGTATGCGTTTGACAATACTTATTATAGTATTTTTGGTTTTTAGTTGTGAATGTTGTTAGAATTCTAAAGGTCGTCACGGTGTTGGTTTTTCCTTCTCTGTACGTTTTTATCTTTAATTTAAACATTTATGCTCGGTTTCTAAGGAACGTACTCAGATAAGCTTTCAAAAGCTACTGATTCGACAAAGTTATTAAGATTCGTTTGCAACAAAATTCGATCTAAAGAAAAGCGGCCACATTCCTCTAAATCATTTGTTTTATAATAATTTGTTTTTTATTGTTTTTTATTTATGTTTAATGTGTTTTTAGTTTAATGTGTGATTTCCTGTGCGAGTCTCAATAAATACTTTACAATGCATTTGCTCGAAAAGAGCCTTTTCCAAGCAGTAAATTAGTGCGGAAAGTATCACTTTTTTTCACTAGTGCTTTTTACTTTTTGTGGCCGTCGTCAGCCCGTTGCAAAGAGTTTTTATTATTTGAGAAAAGTTTTACAAATCAGATGATGATGATAACGATGACGATGGCTAAGTCGAAGTCGAATTCGAAGTCGAAGTCGAAGTCGAAATCGAAGTCGAAGTCGAAATCGAAGTCGAAGCCGAAGCCGAAGCCGAAGCCGAAGTCGAAGTCGAAGTCGAAGTCGAAAGTCAAAGTCATGAATGTTGTTTTTATCATTTTTAAACGTCGTCATTATGTTAGATGTTACACATCATCGTAAGGCTCACTCGATTTTTTTATTTTTTTTTCGCTCACAATGCATAGTAAAACGTTGTATGATACACGTGCGTAAGATGATTTCCGCACTTATAACATAAATAACTAATTTCTTTCTTTCTAAATCGTATTTTGTTGCTTCGTGTCTCAATATGAAACTTTATAAAAGGAATTAGAAAATTCTAGACACACTTACCGAGGGTCCTAACTAGCCGTTTTTCATAATTCCTTCTCAGTCACGAGATAATATTTTTTTAAAGGGGTGGCGCTAGTGGACCGTTGGGTGCCCTCTTAAGCGAATTTCTTCTTTAACTGATTATTAAAGTGTTACGAAATCAAACCAATAGCACTATCGAATACATAAATATGGTTTGTCTGGTATAACAAAAATAATAATTATCAACTTAGCAATAATATATCCACTGCAGTGCTGTACTTAGATATCGGCGAAATTGTAAAAATTCACGCAAGCAACAGCTGCCTTAAAATTAATTTACTAAAATGTATACGGTGCATTTAACAAAAAAAAACGTATTAAATATAGGTAAAATGTTCCAAAACAGAATCTCTTGAAAAGGCATTCATTGCCTTTTTGTCCTCAAACATTTTACAAGCATGAAACTGTTTCGTAGGCTAAGCTCCAATACTATCGGAGATCACGATTGTTAGTATGTTTTAATCGATAAGCATCGTCTGGAATACGCTCGCTTCCATCGTAGACCTCATTCACCGCTTTCCATCGAGATCGAGGTCAAGAGCAGGCCCAATAATAACAAAATATTAAAAAAAAAACTGAAATCAGATACCGTCAAAATTTTTGATGTTGCCAAAATTGCCGTTTATTAGATCAGCTACCAACTGTTATTCGTCTAAAAAATTACATCAGCCTTTTAATAACTATATTTCAGGTCAAGTCCCTTCCTAATCTTCTTCACACGATCTCCTATCTCCCATAATCTTCGTCTCTTCAACAGAAGCCTCCTCAGATGTTTTAGAACAATTTTATCTCACAATCTATATAATAGTATGAATACTAGTACCTATGTACTATTTAGCAGAGGCCCTTCTCTACATGGTTGGTGAGCATCTAGGTTGGGACAGGGTTGACTCCGACGTTGTATTTATTTTGTTTGTTATATTTTTGCTTGTGTAACTAAGGATTTAAGGAAGGATTCTACTTCTCTAGCCTTAAGGTTTTGAATATTTTGAAAGCTTTTGGCTACTTGTGCCCGTTGGGTGTCCTTTTTGTTTTTGGGTGGGTAATTATCAAATAACTTCTCCCGCTCTGGGCGTAGCGTGTCAGACTCTTACTGACTAAAACCCACCCGTGTTCCTTCAGTTGCCTGTACATTTCCAAGGGGCCACGGTATCCCTTTCGACTTTCCCGCGACCCCGGCAGTTGAGTGTCTCCAAAGATACTAATCTCAAATGTGACTAAAACATTGCACATCATGATTTCATTTGGCCAGTGGCTCTTGCAAAATGATCCTCTTGGTCTAATTCTACCCTAAGATAGGGCTTTGTAGATGATTGTATATGAGTCGTATTAGAAAAAAGGCCTTAAAAAGCTTAAAAATCACGGTGAATGTTACCCTAGACTGGATCAACTGTCGCAAAAGTTGACTTATACCAATTATTTTCCGAGGATGACCGGCTGATGCCTCTTATCAACTTGTAAGTAGTGTTTTGCACTACTGAATAGCACTTATCCAGGTTGCTTGTGTATCTTTTAATATTCCTTTAACGATTGTCAAAAATATTGATACCCACCCAAATTGCTGGCGTAGATCACGCGAACAATCAGTCAATACTGTTTTAATGTGTTACCCAATTTGGCATTATGTTTTATAGCTACACACGTATTGATGTAATAAATACATAGGTATACCAGCTTTGTATTTTGTATACTATGTTTTACGCAAATAAATATACAGGGTAGCAAGGACATCGACGCGAAAACTGATAACCTTGAATTCAGTACATGATTCTGAATCCCCCTGCGTCGAAATTTTTCGTCGGTTATTTAAAAAAAAATCTGCTGTTCTATACATTTTGACCGCGTAGGTATTGCACTTTTCTATGGAACAGCGGTTTTTTTGTTTAAATAACCGACGATTTTTTTCTTCTGTTTTACTTATACAATATTATGGAACAAAGAATAAAGAAAATTAAATTAATTATTTTCGGTAAGTATATTGTGAACATATTTTTAGAGGTTGAATTTACTTGAGAATAATCCATCGTACAGGGTTTTTTATATATTTTTTGGGACATAGTTTTAGATTTGTCAATGAACACATTACCATCGGGTTCAACTCTCAAATATAGCCCGTAGTATACCTACTACGCTAACTACGAGTACTACGCTAACTGCTTGGTCGTAATCCATGACGTTTAACCTCGGCTCAGTTATCAGATGCATCAGCATTGTGTGCTGTTGCAGGGTTAATGTTAAATCTGCTGTTTTGTATAACGTCTGGAGTTATTTAAATAACATAGCTGCAGCTATCTGCATAATAATTTTCGTGGAAATTATAATTTGAAGAGCTTATACAAATAGTGCAACTGGCTTCAAAATTAAGATCCATCTTACTTTGCTTTGTTTCTTCAAAAAAGCAGATGCTTGTTCCCAAATGTCAGAGTTGTATAAAACCTGTATATGAAAGACTAGGTGTTTAAGTACAGGCTAATTTATTTTGATCCCATTATCCTCACACACTATAGAACGCCTCGTCTCTCCATCTGTCTATCCGTTCGTACATTTATAACTCGAGAACCACATCCCCGTTCATGGAAAAGTTCTCTGTCATGATTTAATACATTAAGTAGTTAATACGCTACTAAAGCGGAGTTTATGGGCCAGGGTTGGGAAAAAAACAGTTTTTATTTATTTTTTACAAAAAATATTTTTTTTAATTCTTTTAAATGATTTATCAAATTTATTATCAACACAAATGCATCAGGCCTAATATATTTCTAGACTATTTTCAAAATTACCTGAGGAATCATTTACAAAAATCGATCAGAATAACATACTTACTAGTAAATAGTTGGTTAGTAATAACTATTAGTATTATACTATCTAATCTGTGAACACACCTACTTACTTGTTTGGTCAGCAAACTAAGTATGTAACACAGATACTGAACACACATTACATACCCTAAACCCCACCCCAATTTTTTTTTGTCCGTCATGGAGATTATTAAAAAATATTGGACACGTATTTTTTCTTTTTTATGTAATCTAAAGATTACGGCAATACATAGAGTTAAAATGTGCCATGACGTCACGAGTATGTAGATTTTATACTTACTTGTGACGTAGCGACCCTCACTCCCCAACTTAAAATGCGTTTTATCAAAGTAATTTTTTATTAATATGATAAAGCAAAAAATACGTGTCTAATATTTTTTTATTATCTCACTGACGGACTAATTAGAATTTCATTTTTTTTACCCAGGTATCATCCCTATTGCGAATGCCGATGTTCGTTCTTAGACGGGGACCTTACCTAAAAGTATATTAAAATAAGGGGGAATCCCCAAAAGAGTTGCGGGGAATTACTTCATTTCGACCGGCGACGAAGGGTATGAATAGGTCGGACTTTCATTTCGATATCGCATTTCACTTTCATAATTTAAATTATTGACAAATAGATTTAATAATGTAACTCATCTACTATCTAACCTTTTTAATTTCTTTTCCGAGCTATTTCAAGTCCTAAACATTTATAACTTTTAATATATTTTCCCCGACCCGCTCCGCGCCCGACCCGCTCCGCGCCCGACCCGCGCACGCGTTTCGTGTGCTGACATCCAAATAATACAAGGAGTTACAATATATAAAAGCCCGCAGAAGTATCGTCCCGACCCTTGCTCGATACACAACCACCTTGTGTGTGTGTTGAGCTTTAACAAAAAAAAACAACGAAAACAAAACACAATATCCAAATCCGGCCTTAAATGCAATAATTTGCATAAAAGATGATGTGAATCGTCTACATACAAATATAATGGTGCGCATTTATGTGAACTGAGGTGACATAATTGGGACGCCAACCAAGGTTGCTTGTAGTACTAGTGACCATTGTGCGAATGAGATCGCAAGACCAACAGGGTATGACGAAAATAATTAAGTGCAAATGACGTTAAAACTGTTGATGATGAAAAGCTTAGGCGAGTGATCAATCTAGAAGGTTAATTGATAGATACAGTAAGTCATCTCTTAGTGATGGGTGCCTTGGGTTCGAACCTGAACCCTGGCAGTTCGACGGTCACACCACTTGGCTATCAAAGCTGCTCCTCCACCTCTGACTTTTCGAATTCATGTGCGTATTGTATAGTTATCACTTGCTTTGAAATCGGTGAAGGAAACATCTCATCATCATCATCGGTGAAGGAGACATCGTGAGGAAACCGGCATGCCTGAGAGATATTTCTCGACGGCATGTGAAGTCAAGTCAGAGGCCCATGGGTGGCTTTAAAACTCTGACACCAGGTTAGTCACTTACCACACGAAAAAGAGAGTGGCCTTGACCGTGACCGTGACCTTAGTGGTAAAAAAACCAATAGAATTCTATTGAACCTCCGTACTATGATAGGCCAGTTCAAGTTCAGAGTGTTACGACTGACGTACGGCGTACTTTACCGTCATTACTACCAAGAGCTAAAAGTCGCGAAATCTAACGCTAAACCTGCCTCTAAGCAAAGTGGAGAAAATGCTCACCAAATTGCCCGAGATCTGTTTCATAGATTTCTATAATATAATATTATTCAATTACGTTCTCCAATTCAACTTATTTCCTGTCATATGTCTCATTCTCCTCATTTGCAATATATGTAAAACATTTTCTTAAGCATCGTATTCATTAGGCGACAATTCCGTGATTTAGGATGACAAATATCGAACGGCCTGATGGTTATTTGTCACCGATTCCTATGACATCTGCGATGACTTCAAAGCATTTATTTCAATTAAACCATTTACAGGCACTTTTGAATTGTCAAGGAGTCGGTCAGTTAGAAATATGAAGTTAGTTGCCCATTCAAAACCGTAGTAGGTTCCTATGGAGAAGAACGTGCAAGAAACTCCATGGAAACTCTTTTAAATTAAGTATATTGTTACAAAAATATTACTTACATCTGTAAATGGCAGATACTAGTGCTAAAATAACTCATAAGCTGATCATGCCCTACATAAAGTCAGGGAAATTGAAAGCAATTGACACCCTTTTTTTTTTTAAGCTATTGCATAGCTTCTATCGCGGGTCTTGAGCGTGGAGACCGAATCCAGAAATTCCGTAACGAAAATAACCTAACACCCCCCACTCCGACCGGCACAGCGGTGATACTTTTTTTGTTTTTTTTAGGGTGGGAAATTATCAAATAACTTCTCCGCTCTGGGCTGAGCGGGAAGGTGTGTCAGACTTTTACTTACTAAAACCCACCCGTGTTCCTTCCGTTGCCTGTGTGCCGGGGCCGCGATATCCCTTTCAGACAAACCCGCAATCCCGGCAGGAGCAATTGACACCCTACAACAATTTTCCGTGTTATAGCATTGTTGCATTTCATACAACTGTCAAAAAGTAAATAGACAGTTTTAGTTGGTAACAAACTCTGACTTTGCCTAAGTATACCTTGAAAAACTGACCCTTCAAACCTGAGCACAACAACGCTGGTTGGCGGAAGAAATAGGCTAAGTGGAACTTCTTTCCCGGAGGAGCTCCTTCACAAACATGTTATTTATGCTCAAAAAGTGAATTAAAGTATGTAGATCGCGTGACGCAAATCGCTGTATATTTATCGGTTAGTGAGTACTAGGCTTTAAACCATTATCCATATGACTTATGGCACAGTTTAATAAAGTAACAGTATTATGTCTCGGCAGTGACCTTGAAATAATTACCTACGGCCGCTCGGTAGATAAACCTTCCGCGACCGTTCCGTTCCGTTCCGTTGTTGCGTACTGATACACTGAGATTTCGAAGTGCGTCGTTTCAGCCGTTTTCTATGAAGACATAATACTGTTACTTATTTATACTGTGCTTATGGTGAAAATCAAATTAGAATTTCCTATAACTATCCTCGTTAGTCTGGTATGATTACCATTTAGGTTGTAGAGGAAAACTAGGTCATTATCATGAAATATAACTATGTATAAAGCCTACTTTAGATAAGTGAAATTTGATTAGTGACAAGCTGTGCGCACGATCGGATTTCCCATCGACAAAAATGATGTATTTCCATACAAAATTCCATCCTCTATTAAACCCATTTAGGGGATGAACTGTCAAGAATCTTTCCTTAGTGCTCACCTTTGTTATTTATCGAACTCTTGTGCAAATTTTCATGCATCTAACCCCAGTGATTTAGTTTTGAAAATTTAGCTATGTAGCGGCCTCAGACCAAATAAAAAACCAATACATAGCGCTGCGAACAATACAGTGAAGCATGCCAAAACTACACCTCCGCTCTGTGCATACACGCTCACACGCACACATTTACAACCTTTTACAATGACACTACAATCAAACTACACCACACAAAGTGCATACATGTTAACAAAACCGGCTTCACTTCACAGTTTCTGTCTTGGTTTTTTATTTGGTCTGAGTGTGGCGGTATCTACATCGCCACATGCGACGTAGTTTGCAAACACCTGACATCACACATATCCTGCATCGCGCAATTAGTGTTTACCGTGCCAACAGCATATGTAAAACTTCCCCGACATCAATCTTTGTTGCCCGCCAGACACGACACCCGTTTGGTCGGAGGGTCCTCCCTTTTCTAAAGCGGATGAGTGAATTTTACACACTGTTCCTCATGCCTCTAAAGCTATACTTGTCTTTATACCACTTGTGACGGCTCTGGTATTTCGAATTATAATTTGAATGCCTTATGGGTCTAGTTAGCCGTTGCAAGGACAAATGCTGACCGTGGTCTTGCAGTGGTCATGGTTTTAGCAATAAGCTTATTCTCAGTAACAATCCTGATTCCGGATTTGTGGCGATAGGCTCGTCCCCTATTACATGGAAGTCAAACATGACTGCCGAAATAAAGGTGTACGATACACCTCAGTCACCAATACAAGCGTGATGTTATATTACGATATTTATTTATAAAACCTCTATTTACAGATTAGACCGCACGTTCCGCGGTAAAGGCCTCTGCGAGTTAATGACGAAACCAATCGAAGCCTTCGACTTACGACGAGACTTCGTCGAAGATAAGGACTTTGATTTTTTCGAGCTCGACCGAAATAGCTTGGAACCCAACTGCCCAGACACTTTGAGAGGACCAGGAGTCTTACATTCTGGTTTTTTATCCTCAAAGACCAATAGGATACCAGACGGGGATGGAGCCCAAACTGGGTGGAGGGATAGGTATGATGGGTTTGATGGAAGACATAGGGATCGGTTTGATGGGGATCGCAGAGGTCCTTATGGGAATCGAAGAGGAGGAAATGAAGATAGGTTCTTTGTGCCTTATCAAATTAATCAAGGTGAGTGTTATTTTTATTTTGGCTTTTGGTTTTTTCCCCAACTCAGTCACAAATGTAAAAAATGCCGTATCTTAGATTATGTAACTAGTTCTCGATGTCGTTCGACTTCTGAAATTCAGATTTTGGTGGTATGATTCTTTAGTAGACGATTATGCTCATAATTATCTTTTTCTTCTTCTTCCATCCCTGGTCTCCGGACCAAAGGAGAAAAATGAGATCTGACCCCAAATAATGGTTTTTGGGGTAGGATCTAATAACTTTTCTGCGCTAAGTTATTCTGTCTTGGGTTGTCGGTTCTGGCAATTGGGCTTTCTTAAGGTCTCTTTTTATTTTTGACCACCAGGTCAATGGAGGGCGGCCTCTGCTTCTCTTTTATTCAATTTGTACCACTGCGTCTTTTAATGAGTCTATACCATCTTAGGTCATTTCATATCATCCGGTCTTCGGTAATTTTAACAAAAGTATTAACACACTTTTAAGAGTGCCTGGCTTTGCACTACAATAATTCCAATCTCTGTATCTAAAATATACTTCTTAAATCTTGTCGTCGCAGGTTTAGCCCGGAGCAACGACGACCAAGAAAACTGGGGCAAATATGGTGGTGAATACGGAGGCTACGACAGATACTACAAAGACAGGAATGACTACCACAAATCCATCAGCCACTGGCAAATATCCACCGACGTAGAACGACCATCCTATGGAGTCAAACCCCATTCAAACACCAACTTTGACTACCATAGTTTGGGCAAAAATGAGGGGACTTTTGACTACCACAGTCTGGGTAAAGATGGGGGGGCCTGGGCTGGAAACAGATATGGCTATGGGTCTTGGAAAAGGGGACGGTGGAACAACTCAGGGAGTTCAGGGGGTCAAAATGGGTTAGATTATGGGGATTCGAATTTTAATAAACCGAAGCCGCATTACCATGATTCTATTGACCGGAGTGATGATGGAAGGACCAAAGGTAAGAAACTTATGAGTAATATTATTCATGTTTTTACACAAATTGCTAGAAGTCGCTACCATCTTTTGAAAGAATCAAAAGCACAGCATTAAATATCCTCTTATTTGTAGAATGTGTAAGAAAGCCTCCGTCAGCAATGAACCCATAAAACCGTTGTCACCACAAAAATGCACTAAATTCGTAGCTAAGTTCTGGGCCGACTCAATAAAGACCAGCCATCAACACGCTTAAAAAAAAAGAACGCCCCACAAGAAGACTAAGAAGTCAGCCCCGCTAGCAACTAGTCGACAGGGTTTAAAAACTGTAAACTTAAGAAGAATATATTTCTGACAAAACCCAAGCTTACTTCTTCAACAAGATAGAGAAGAATAAGACTCTGCCTTCAATCTGCAAAGTTCTGTCACATCTACCTCATTCAAAATGCGCTTTATTGTTTTTCAGATTGTTCCTCCCGCCGTCGCCCAGGCATGTCTTTAGGGACTGGTGCTATCAGAAGAGCGCTGATATCTCGCAATGTGGTGGAGTGTGAGGCTGCGTGTTTTAGCGAGAGGGAGTTCAAATGCGTATCTTATAGTTATCGGTAAGTAGAGAAATTGGTGGAGTAACTAACTAGAACTGTCTTTTCACAATTTTTATTCGGTGATTTTGCATAATTACTCAAAAGAAGGACAATATTATGTACCTATTACTGACAGTTTTGCTACAACTACTGCCACAGATCAATACAGATGGGTCACTCCGCAAAATCATTTAAATAAAAAGCGACTCTTGCCACGACACAATAAAGTGCAATTCAGATCGCACAGCGCTAATTACCGATAGTTATATTCACGTAAAAGTTGCGTCTCTTTCTGTCGCGCAACCCTTAGATCCTCTGACTACGTTACACTCACTGAATTGGCCCGACAAGTCGAGCCCGCCGCGTACTTGTAGCTTCATATCAAGATGCGGACAACTGGACGTTGAACCGCACCTTTTAGGAATAGCCTAAGAACATCAGTAGACTACAGAGTTGATTAACTGACATTTCAAGTTCTACGATTTCTTTCTTAATTATTATTTTATGCCAGTGTATAGTGTGTACAGTGCCGCTAGCGGCATAGTCGTTGTATGGTCACAGTTCTTACCTAACCTACCTTTCAGCTATTTTCATTTGCTAAGCCAAGGGGTTAAAGCTACATTTAAGTTTAGCTGGCTATATATGAAAGAAATTAACATTAGTCTATCCTGAAACATAAACTCATCTTTTGATGTACGTATTATAATTATCAAAAACCAAATACAATCAATCAATACAAAGGGCATCGAACTAACCTCAACAATCAAACAAAATAACAAGTGACAGTGACAGTGACAATGACAATGCAATGATTACGGCACTTTAGCCAGGCCGAGGCAACGCTACTATTATGCCGCAAATAGCGGCACTCTATACACTTCCTATTTGTATTCTTTTTACTTCAGCCGTAAAACCTCTCGTATTTTGTATCCTTGCCATATTTCTTTCCAGGTATTCAAACTCCCATGGCACCGACAACTGTTTCCTCAGCGAGCGTCCATACAGAGGACTGGAGCTATCAGCTGATAGCAGTTCTGACGTTTACGCCATGCCACAAGACCAGGGCTGTGTGACGATCAACTATAAACCTTGGGTTGAGAGTGGTAAGGAGCAATGTTTACTGGATTTGTAGGGTTCGAAGTCTGTGGAGAGGATGTTCAGGGTGTTTAAGTAACTAGTAATTCGACAAAAAATATTAGACATGTATTTTTTGCTTTATCATATTAATAAAAAATTACTTAGATAAAACGCATTTTAAGTCGGGGAGTGGGGGTCGCTACGTCACTAGTACGTATAAAATCTACATACCCGTGACGTCATGGCACATTTTACCTCAATGTATCGCCATAATCTTTAGATTACGCAAAAAAAGAAAAAATACGTGTCCAATATTTTTTTATAATCTCAAAGACGGACTAAACAATTTTTTTTTGTCATCATCCATATTACAGCTTGTAACTGTTTTTTCATTCCAGAATGCTTCTGGCACGTCCGTTCCGGGGCGGCAGTGAGTGACAAGGCCATACGGGCCGCGTTAACAGTGGCGGGTCTCGGAGCGTGTGAGGCGGAATGTATCAGAGCACATACTTTCTTCTGCAGAGGGTTTAGTTTTCGGTAAGTTTGTAGTATCTAGTAGAAATTAGGGGCCGAAAGGTTCCGGAGTGGCGATCGCGTACTGGAAGACGTAGCGTTGGAACGCCTCCCGCAAGGTGGAGCGATGACCTGGTGAAGGCCGCAGGAATTTGCTGGATGCGGGAAGCACAGAACCGGTCGAAGTGACGGTGCTTGGGGGAGGCCCATGTTCAGCAGTGGACGTCTTTCAGCTAAAATGATGAATGATGATGATGAAGAAATTAGCCGGGAAAGAATTGAAACCATTGGCGATGTTGACATAGACATAGCTGCCGAAGGACCGATGGCCGGAGAAGCCATGGAAGACCATGGATCGTCAGATATAGTGTGGGAGCCTACCCAGCTAGATAGAACAATGATCTAAGGAATAAAGCACCTAGTTCAGACTAAATATATGTAAATTGCCAGGTGTTGTGCCACAAGAGGTTCATGTCCATTATCATAATCAGCCTATCATGCTGGAACACAGGCCTCTTAAAGGGGCCATAATCCACCACATGGGCCCAGTGCGGGTTCAGTAGTGAATGCTAATAATAATGATGATATATGCTTGCTGTATCGTTCTTACAAAAGTATCCGTTTCAAGTTTTTCCATATTTTTTTTTCGCACTAAGAGTTTTTTGGTTAAAAGCAGTTATTCTGAAAGTGGGCAAAGTCGCAAATGGATGTCAAATATTTCGTTTTTTTTATTAATTTTGCAATATTACTGTATGGAAATAAGAAATGTGGCTAACTAGCGAACTAGAATACTCGTATAATAATAATGAATCAAATTCAATGTTATATTGAATTTGGTGTTGTAACCGTTTAGGTGTAAAAAAGGCATTTGGAAAGTTTCCAAATATATTTTTTTACATCTAAAACGAAATATTCGGTGTTCCGATATTAATTATTGCATTTCATAATCAATATTTTAATTCACTAGTTAGCCACATTTCATATTTCCATACAGTAATATTGCCAAATTAATCAAAACAGCATATTTGAGAGCTATTTGTGACGTTGCCAGCTTTTAGGATAAACGCTCTTAAGGCTTAGATATATTATGGTACCTAGGTATAATGAACACAGCCAATTGTAGCTTTCTTCAGGATAGGAGAATTTTATTTACGATCGATAAATTAATGTCACTTTGAACTGAAACTTTCATTTAAATTCCCAGGTTTGACTCCCCAACGATAGGCGACGACCTAGAGAACTGCATCCTAACGTCATCACCACCGACCTCCCTGGAGAAAGGGCGTGGGCTACGACCCAACAGTGGGCATGAGTTGTACTCTAGAGGCAACTACGGAAGGGGATGTGAACCCGCGTTGTATGATGATGTGCAGAATAAAGATGAAGGTGAGTTGATAACTTAATTTAATAGAAAAATTCCGAAAAATTTCAAGTATAAGTTTACCGGCCTTCCTCTCCTCGGTCCACAGTACCGATAAATTAACCAGGAATATTTTATCTTCCACACTGGTAGATTTCGAGGTACCGTGTTTGACCGATGCGTTGAACGCTTGGAAAATGGCTTGTCCCAATACGGATTTACCTGACAACCCGTCCTCCCAGAGACGGTGGGACGTGCCGCTCTGCAGTATTATACGGAATTCCCTGATAAACACGTCACCTAATACTGTTAAGCGTGCCCGTCTGCTAGCTGCGGGAGAATGGGAGTCAGGCTTATGGCTTCAGGCGCTCCCGTCATCCACCATAGGCACCATGATGGATGACTCATCGTTTCGGCTCGCTACGTGTCTCCGCTTGGGCGCACCTTGTGTTGCTCCGCATCGATGTCTCTGCGGTGAAGCTGTTGACAGTCTCGGGCACCATGGCCTGTCCTGTTACAGGAGCGCAGGTCGCATTGCACGGCACGCCAGCATCAACGATATTATTCGTCGAGCTCTTGTCACCGCCGGCGTACCAGCGGTATTAGAACCAAACGGCTTGGTACGTGACGATGGGAAGAGACCAGACGGCATGACGTTGTTGCCTTGGAAGGTGGGTAGGCCTCTGGTGTGGGACGCGACCTGTGTCGACACCCTTGCACCATCTCATGTTCCTAGCACGGCGGGCTGTGCTGGCGCCGCTGCAGCGGCTGCTGAGACCCTCAAGCGGCGCAAATACTGTAACCTTATGAGTAACTACAGTTTTGAGCCGTTTGGGGTCGAAACGCTCGGGTCGTGGGGTCCGAGTGCGCGTCTCCTTTTTAAGGAAATTTCTCGCCGACTGGTCGACACTTCACGCGACCAGATGGCTGGCTCGTTCTTTGGCCAAAAAATTAGCATTGCCATTCAACGTGGCAATGCTGCCAGTCTTCTGGGCACGTTTCCGGATGACAGCGATGCGGACGAATACTTCGACGCCTAAGTGTACTTTTGTTTTTTGTATCTATTTGTATAGTTAGTTTTATTTAGTACATAGTTATTCATATGATTTAATAATATTTGTTTAAATAGTCCTCTAATGTTAGACATATACTTATATTATTTATTTAATAGAAATCTTTTTTTGATAGAAATCGCATTTGGAAAGTTTGAGGCGTAGTCCTGGTCAAATTAGACCAAAAAATAAAAGTGAAGGTACACAAATTCACACCCAGCTCAAAGTTGGTAGGATTTCTCAAAACACCATCAAAATGAAATCTAAAAAGTCCTCATCGATCTGATACCTGGAAAAAAAATTACTCGTTAATTAATTAATTTACGTTAATTAATTTTTTTTACACAAAAACGGGTATTTCGCGATTTTCAGCAAAACGGTAAGTTTTATCATAAACGAATCTTCAACTGCTGAACCAAACGAAAAAGAACCAGTTCAGACTTTACTCCTACCTGCGCCGGAAAAACTGCTAAACACAATTTTTTGCAATTTCATCAATTTTCTCAATTTCGATGAGGATTTTTTAGATTTCATTTATGATGGTGTTTTGAACAATCCTACCAACTTTGAGCTGGGTGCGAATTACTGTACCCTCGGATGTCTAAATTGCGGACTAGCGTAAATTTATGTACTTTATGCGACATCAGTACATTGTTGTTGATAACAACAATGTTAACAGCATTGTTGTGTTTCGGCAGTTAGAGGTAAGAAAGCAAGTTCCTCTGTGGTTGAGGATTCCGGGTGAAGCTCGCTTCCACCTTCGGCCTGATCATCACTTACCATCAGGTGAGATGCAGGCCAAGAGCTTCCCCTTACCTAGTGGTTAAAAAGAAACGATTCCTTATTAGAAGGAATATTCATAACGAGCTTCTGCTCGTGAATTTGTCCTCGTAAAATTTCGGCTCCAGGTCATTCATCAGGTCATCGTTATCAGGTAAAAGAACAGGACTCGTTGAGACACATCTAATGAGCCGACACTGGATGGGTTTACTAGTAGCCATTCAGAGGTCTCAGGTCAGAATTCCTACAATACTCACACTGTTATTCCAGAATGCTACCTCCAATACGACAAGGCAGCCAAGCTGACCGGTCCTTCCATCCGCGGTCAGGCGCGCGTCAAAGACGAGCAGGCTTGCGGGCACGCGTGCAACGAGGCGCCGTTCAGATGTCTTAGCTTTTCGTTCAAGTAAGTAATGTATAATCAGGATTTATTTTTGTTAGCGGATGGGAGGTATGCTGGTGGGCTACCTGGTCCTATGTGGTCACCATGGATATAAAGCTGACATGTGAGACACCCATACTCTTCAAATTGGAACACAGAAAAGCCGCTGGATTTCAGAAATAGGTATCGTGGTAGTTATTTCTCCGGATGAGCTCCGAATATAACGTCAATTTCAAATAAATTCTCTTCCATTTCTGAATAGGGTTAACATGTCTTCCTTCTAAATATTATGGTCTACTTCACAGTCTTTGGATAAGTACAGGCTAACTAATTTGGAGATAATGTCATACCTAAAAAACTCATAATTTTTTGGGTTCCGTACCTCAAAAGGAAAAAACAGAACCCTTAAAGTATCACTTCGTTGTCTGTCCGTCTGTCAGTCTGTCAAGACTGATTTTCTCAGATACACGTGAAGGTATTAAATTGAAATTAATATCAAATATGTAGGTCTACGGTCCCTTGGACTTCTAAACAAATCAAGCTTCTAGGTCAAAGCAATAAAAATACGGCAATTTATGTGACCTACAGGGTACTTCCCGTTGACCTAAAATCATGTGATTTGCCAGGAAGCAGGGTCTCACAGCACAAGTAAAGGAAAATGTCCAAAAATCGTTAATTTGTAGTTTTATCACATAAAAAACATATTTTTTTACGATTACAAACTTACTTTTGCAGTTGGATAATTGACCGCGATGTATATCGATGTATGGGAGAACATGGTTTTCAATTACAAAGTGAAGTTTGTTTTTAGGATAAATTCATCCCAACTACGGAACCCTTCATTGTGCGTGGTCCGACACTCTCAAGGGCGGTTTTTTTTATAGTACCGTTCAAGTTGTTGCTTATAGTCTTCAGAACTAATTTGTAACTTGTTTTCCATTTTCAGCAATAACGCACCTCCCAAAATTGATAATTGCCTGCTTTCGGAGATTCGGCTCTTCGATCTCCAGCGAGGAGTAGACTATGTGCACTCAGCAGAAGACTGGCTGTTCGCCTTTGATCTGTTCAACGGACAATGTTGGAGGAAGGTTCATGCTGGGGAGTACGAGTAAGCTTTTGATTTTGGACCCATTTGGACCCATTTATGAACTCCCATTTTTGCACACCCATTTTTCAGACAAACTTTTAATTTTTAGGACGCCTAATTTTGGATCACATATTTTTGTATATGGACCCGTTCGTGGTCAAGTACCCGTTTTTTGGGACACCTAATTTTGGATACCCACGTTTGGTCACTTTTTAAGTTTAACTTTTATAATCATGTAAGAAAATATCATCCCAATCTCTCTATTCCAGTGAACCAGCCCATGAAATACCTCGTCCCCTCTCCGCGCCACCCATAGAGGAGCCGTACTCCGTATCAGGTCCTTCCGGCCCGCCCGGGCCTCCGGGCATCAGTGGACCTTCGGGTCCATCCGGCCCGTCCGGACCCGGGTATCTGCCAGAACATGATCATAATGGTGAGTTAGAATTGTTTGAGTTACACGATGTCTGATGAATGTTTGCTATTTGATATTTGATGAATCTTTGACTCTTTGAAAAGACGCACGTTCACAATGTTCAGCATGTTGAGTTCTGAACTATAATAAATTTTCATAATTCAATAAAAGTGAGTTTTTATCGGTGTTTCTTCCTGAGTTTTGCAGTGTTATTTTTTATTGTTCATATCTAAAAAATAAAGTATCTTGATGATAATCATAGTTTAGAAATTAACTTTGCACATGCGCAACAAGCTGCATTTTGAGTTGGCTAGGCGTTACGAATTTAACATCAATAACATGTTTCAATCCCCATGTTCTAAGACTGCTTTTAAAAATTAGTATTTCTTCATAATTAATATAAATATAAATTCCCCTTTTTCAGAACCACCATTTATTCCAGCATCAGGACTACCAAGCGGACCCAGTTACAAACCGTACGCATCCGGTCCCGAACCACCCGGTTATAAACCCGGATATTCCGATACTTCCGGACCTGGTTACAAACCAAACTATCCACCGAGTGGTCCACACAAACCTTACTTAGAACCATCTGGATCGGACTTTAAACCTGGATATCCAGGTCCTAGTTACAAACCGGGATATTCGGGACCTTCCGGACCGGGTTATAAACCAGGTTACCCAGGACCTATTGGTCCTAGCTTTAAACCTGCATATCCACCGCCAGTTAATCCTAATTTAAAACCAGGATATCCAATTGAACCTAGTGGTCCAAGTTACAGACCTGGGTACCTTCCTGACCCGGATTTAAAACCTGGTTTCCGACCTTCAGCGCCGCCTCAAAGACCAGTATATAGACCAATTTCAGGGCCGCCTGAATACTTGCCAGAAAAACCCGGATATTTGCCAGAAAAACCGGGATATTATCCGGACCGCAGACCGGGGTATCCGGGATCAAATAGACCAATTTATGACGAACAAAGACCAACTAGACCGGGTAGACCGGGTCCAAAACCCGGATATCCAGATAGAGTTGGTGATGAACCAAGTAAGTCAAACTTTCGAATTTACATCTTATAGTTATATCTTACGAATCGTTGTTTAGTTGTGAACTCAATAAGATTTTATAATTCAGATGTTGGTTAACTTTGTTTTATAAATTTGCTTTAAAAATAGTAATATTATTACCTAGTTATTATTTAAATCCGTGGATGGGTGACCATCTTTACATATCGAGACTCCTCCGTGCCTCGGAAAGCACGTTAAGCCGTTGGTCCCGGCTGTCATTCGTGGATCTTTGACAGTCGTTACGGGTCGTCAGAAGCCCGAAAGTCTGACAACCAGTCTTACCAAGGGGTATCGTATTACCCAGTTACTGGGTTGTGGAGGTCAGATAGGCAGTCGCTCCATGTAAAATACTGGTATTCAGCTGCATCCAGTTAGACTGGAAGCCGACCTCAATATAGTTGGGAAAGGCTAGGCAGATTTTTTACCTATTAATTATTGTAGTTCTTTTTGTTACAGGTTTAAAATTTAGGACTAGTTTTCCAACCATTTTGATGTAGTTTTTCATTATTAACGCTATAATAATAATACACCATAATTACACAGTCATCAATTAATTTCATACGCACACAATAACCTAAACATAAATGTTCCAAAATTGTTAAAATGAAGATGTTATAATTATTAAAATTAAGGGGCACGCGCGAGCCCGCGAAATTCAAATTTTTTAAGAGCGTTCCTTCTAAATGTTGGCAACGTTAACAGCTAGTCAAATCAGTCAAATATTTACCTGTTTTGATTAATTTGGCAATATTACTGTATGGAAATAAGAAATGTGGCTAACTAGCGAACTAGAATATTAATAACTAGCTTTCGCCCGCGGCTTCGCCCGCGTTGAGGTCGGAAATTTATTATCTGCCGGGACAAACAGTATCCTATACGTTAATCCAGGTCATAAAATTATGTGTGTGCCAAATTTTATCAAAATCTGTTGAGCCATTTCTGTGTGATTCAGTAACAAACATGCAAACTTTCACATTTATTTAGTAGAATGAATTGCAATGACACTGAATTTGATGTTGTAACCGTTTTAGGTGTAAAAAAAGGCATTTGGAAAGTTTCCAAATATTTTTTTTACATCGAAAACTAAATATTCGTTAATAATTGCAATTAGTAATACGATGTTACGCTATTAATTATTCCATTTCGTAATCAATATTTTAGTTCACTAGTTAGAGCAGATATATTTCGTATTTCCAAACAGTAATATTGCCAAATTAATCAAAAAGCGAAATATTTGACAGATATTTGCTACGTTGCCCACTTTCTGTATAAACGCTCTTAACTTTCCAGTAAAACAGTCACAATGTTTCTTAGCAAAATAGTAAATTATTTGTAAAGTTACTAATAATATTTCCCCCTTTCTCCCCCTAGTTTCAGTATCCTGGAGTCACTACACAGTATCTGGGTTCCCTTGTCGCACCGGGACCACTTGTGCTCAGAACACAGTCGCCGGACATTGGGCATGCGAGCCTGAAAGTGGAGAGATTGGTCCGTATTATTTGTAATAAAATAAAATTGTTTATTCTGTAAATAAGATATTGGAGTCACATTTACACGTCATATTAAAAAATAAATATAATAAAAACTTTTAATAAAAACTTTTTACAAAAAACAAACAACCGACTTCCGAAAAAAAACACTACAAAGTGAAAAATAACTTTAATTTCGGAAGTCGGTGGCAAAAAAACAAAATTCAAAACCAAAGACACCGACTTCCGAAATTAAAGTATTTTTTTTATTTTGTAGTGTTTTTTTTCGGAAGTCAGTCGTTTTTTTTTTGTAAAAAGTTTTTATTTTTCCCTTTTTAGTTGTGGTACCTACCCCACACAAATTCGAATACCAGTACCTGCTATGTAAATAACAGTCACAGGAAGTTATCATCATATCATCCACTATACTAAGTGGGAAAAATACGTATTATTGAAGCTTACTCAAAAACTATCCAAGCATAGTTAATAAAATTTATATGGGACCAATCTGGGAGCATAACCTTTCATACAAAAAGAGAATTTTCAAAATCGGTCCACAATTGACGGAAAAATCGGCGGACGTACATAAAAAAAAACATAATACGCGTCGAACATATAACCTTTTTGGAAGTCAGGTAAAAATAGCTAGATAAGATCTGACTACTCTGAGAAGAAAGGTCGAAACAAACTCAGAAGTCGCAGTCTCTTTTAAAATCATATCTTATAGGCATAATCTTGGCCAAGCCATATGAGGACCATGTAGATTAGTGTCTCAAATGGTCTTTTGAGAAAAGAAGCAAAGCTTTGAGAGGACCGGTCAAGTCAGTGCAAGCATTTGCCGGTAATCGTGGAGCTCAACTCAGAACTTAAGGAGCTCAACTCAATGTTAGGACTGCAAATCCTCCGTTTTGATGTGTAACATCTTATCTGTAGCTTTCCTGCAATCTGTGATTTCGTGACAAGGGACGGAAGTGTGTAACAGGAAGCAGACGCGCGCGCTATTTTATTTGACCATTGGGCGCGCGCGTTGCTAGAGTTGGCCATCAGAAACGACCTTGACGAGGCCCCGCCCCTTTAATGTTACTTATTACCAAGAATGAGATGTCAGATGTTACACAACATATGTGACTACTGTAAGGCTCGCTTGTTTTTTTTTAAATTTCTTTCTCCCAACTAGTAAGAGTCACATGGGTCGATCAATGTCAAGTAATGCTTGTTGAGGTTAGTCCGAGGATGGGTGACCATTCATTACATACTAAGACTCCTCCGTGCCTCGGAAAGCCGTTGGCCCCGGCTGTCATTTGTCGATCTTTGACAGTTTTAGATTTAACAATGGTAGGTAATACATATTTTATTGTGGAGATCAGATAGGCAGTTGCTTCATGTAAAATACTGGTATTCAGCTGCATCCAGTTAGACTGGAAGCCGACCCCAACATAGTTCTGAAGTAGACAGATAATGAGTGTGAATGACAGATGTAACAAAAACCCCGTTTGCATCGTTTACGTTCACTTCTACGAAGAATAGACAAAATAACAGATTGTGATTTTTTATCTGTCATTTTGTCTATTCTTCTGGTTACTATTATTATTATTATTCTTTTGGTTACCCCACTTGCCAACTGCGAACACCTTGCCCATCCTAGGGATCCAATACAGAATGTCAAGCTCGGCAGTCGCTCTTGTGACCATGTGGCAGTCGAGCAACGAACCACTACAATTCCCGCAATTTCAATCCACTGTGCGGCGTGCGTGTATGACATACCTGACCTTTCCGAAGAACATCACCAATTATGTCAATATAATATATCTTCCTAGGGCGTCCCGGCGATTCCACTCACATCTGAGTGCCATAGAAGTATATAAGGAGGGTAGTAGGTGGCGTTCTATAGTTTCTGCCGACCCCATGGTGAGAATGCGCGAGTTTATGTTAGTTACTTGTACGCTGCATAGTGTTTTAGATAAGCGTTATTTGTACAACTGAAGGTAATAAAAAAATCTTTTATTTTTGTTTTTTTTATTTTTTTTATTTATGTAACGAACATTTCAGGATCTTGGGACTACTGCTGTTCACCAACACACAGATGCGGGTACAGCGAAGGATTCCATAAGCCTTGGTAAGTAGCTTTACAAACAATGATTTCCAAAGAATGATGTGGATTTTTTTTTTTTGTTCTTCATGTAAATTATTAAAAAATATTTAACACGTATATTTTCTTTTTTTACTTATTCAAAAGATTACGGCAATACATTGAGTTAAAATGTGGCATGACGTCGCGGTCCGGTAGATTTTATACTGACTTGTGACGTAGAGAGCCCTCACTCCCCAATGCGTTTTGTCTAAATCATTTTTTATTAATATGATAAATAAATATAAAAAAATTGTCAGTTTTTTTTTATTATCTAACTGATGGACTAAATAGTTTTTTTTTACCCATTCAACATCCCTATTATGGAAATATGTTCTGATTATTTATTTCTATTTTAGGTGCTACGTAGGACCAAACGAAGACCAATGGCGTCCGTGCAGCGAGAAGTACTACCCTTACCACCAGCACAAGGTTCCTCATCCATCACAGGCTCACCAGCATTCACCTGGACATCAGCTGATACCGGGACATAGAGGTAATAATATGATATTTTAGAGGCATGAGGAACAGGGTATAAAGTTCACAAACCCTATATAGAAAAGGGAGGATCCTCCGACCAGACGGGTGTATCGTGTCTGGTGGGATACTGCCCAACGATTGATGTCGGAAAGGTCTTTGATACGTAATTCTTATGTGGCGATGTAGATGCCGCCACATGTTTAACTACCTTAGTCTTTCAAATACTTTGAGCATCGTCAGTGTTAGAAACAAAAATAAGTAATTGATTGAAGCGAGTTTTCTATAAACATTGATACTTGACATGCATAGTTAAAAATGGTTTATTTTATAACTAGTTGCGTCCCTCGGATTCACCCGCGTAAGTCTCGATCCCGTGGGCGTATCGAGATAAAAAGTATCCTATGTCCTAATCCAGGTCATGGTCTACCGATGTGCCAAATTTCATCCAAATCTGTTCAGCCGTTTTAGCGTGAAAGCGTAACAAACTCACGGTCGCATTTATAAAATTAATAAGGAATAACAGTTTGCTCGTAACCTAACTGTTAGGCTGCCTGTCCACTGGAGCGGAGAGGAGAGGAGCGGAGTAGCGGTGTGCCAATATTAACCAATGGAATTCCATAAAACCTCCGCTCCGCTTCAGTAGGCAGGGATTTGCGAACTAGTTTTCAAATTCATACAAAACCGGGAACTGGAACGGGGAAACGGAGCAGAGAAGCGGAGAGGGGAAGCGGAGCGGGGAAACGGAGCGGAGAACTGGTGCGGGGAACCGGAGTGGGGAATTATTACTCGTCCCGTGAACTCGGTCTAGCTCCGCACAGTCCGCAACACCGCTCCGCTACCTCGCTCCACACAGTCCGTAACTCCGCTCCGCTACCTCACTCCGCATCAATGGACAGACACTGTCCGCAACTCCGCTCCACTCCGCTGCCATTCTCCTCTCCGCTCTCGCTCCGCTTCAATGGACAGGCAGCCTTATACTGAGTGTACGTTAGCTAGGAAAATCATTCAGCCAATATTCTCTCATAAAAACCTTAAACTCCATTACAGAAGATTTACCACCACGTCCAGTCAGCCCCCGACCCTGGCAAGGCAGACCAGGGTACCCTGAAAGACCTGGACCAGGACCTGGACCATCTGGACACGTACCTTCAGGACCACCCGGACCATACCTATCTGAAGGAGATAGGAAGTACTGGGATGACTTGTACCAGAATGGACCTCAAGCTTATTATGATAAATATGGAAATCCTTTGCCAGGTAAGAGAGATTTATATTAAGGTTATTTATGTGTCACTTTTGTCCAACAATGGACTACCGTCACACCTACGCTACGCACCTACTCACTAGTAGACGGTAGAGTCAAACCACCAAACCAAAACAAACTAAAAACAAGCAATCATTAAACAAACAACAAACAAACAACATTCAAACAAACAACAAACAAACAAAAAACTAAAATTCTAGTATGAAATTGCCAGCACACGTGAGGACCTAATGGTTGCATCAGCAAACGGTATTAGCGTTGCTGAATTTAGGGGCAAACAAATTAAAAATATATGTATAAATATTTTATGTGTTATTTTGTCATCGACAAGCTAAGAAGAAGCATGACATTAGTCCGGAAAAGGTTAATTAAGTAAAGTAAAACCAATAGTTATTTCTGGGGAAAATCATGTAGATCATGCTAATATATCTTATTTGTGCAGATTAATAAATTTTTCTTTCAAATAAAAATTACAAGTGTAAGATCAAAATTTACTCAAGAATTTCAATCCCACCTTCTTATCAGAACGCACGGAATAAATTTCTTCACCACTTTTGGGAAAATAATAAATATTACAATGGCCACTTCTTTTTCAGGTTACTCCCGCGTCCCCACAGAATCCCGTCCCCACATCAAAGTGAGTCACAACTCCCCCCGGCCCGGCGCCTGGCTGCCTGTGGAGCCGGCGCTAGGGCAGGATGGACCACCGCCTAGTGGATTAGGTGCTCCGAGGTAAGTTCCACTTAGTAAGAGATGCAAAAACTTGATGACGTTTAACTCCTATGCTCGAAGTTCTTCTATTTTCTACATTCGTCATTTAATATACCTACAGTACAACTATTTTCTTAATGTCCCTCGGGAATCATCGCATTTCCGAATACAAACGAATGCTAATTTCCATGTCTATCAATGATTTTCGTGTAGGTATAATAATTTGAATTTAGAACTAAGTACTTAAATTGTTGTTTTGTTTTGATTTCCGTGTGAACTTTAAAGAGCTAAAGTACTTAGTTCTAATTCAGGTGGTCAAGCAAAATCGTGCTTTTTGTTATCAATACAAGATATATTTTTTAAATTTCAATTTCTTTCCCAGATACTGGCCCGTAGCCTACCTACACAAAGGTCCACCTCCCAACACAACATACTTCCGCTACAACGAGTCCCAACAACCTTCAACAACAACAACAGAACGCTACACAACCGAACAACTATCAACAGTCCCACCTCGACCTGATCATACTGACAAACATAGAGACGAGAAAAAACGTAATATGAGTGACTATGACGATATTCTAGATACTAGTACAGTTAGACAAACCACTACTACAGTAACATACAAACCTACTAGTACAACTACTATCCTACCAGACGAAGTTACAGAAAATATTACAGAAATAGAATTTGTCAAACCAGAAAGTGTGAAAATTAAAGATAAAATTGAAGGAATCGATGACAAATTAGATGATTTCTCCAGTTCCATTGAAGTCTTAGACCTAGATGATATTAAAGGAGACAAAATGTCCGATTTAAAGACTTTAGAAGCAGAGGAAAGGCAGATTGAGGAAATAGGACGGATTCTAGCAGCGTCTAGAAGAGGTGGGAAACTAGTTTTAGATAAACGTTCCCAAAAGGATTTAGAAGCAAAAAGTATAGCTGTTGATAAAGATTTGATAGATTTTAATTTTGGAAACAGATTTAATGTTGAAAGGAGAGGGAAGATACAAAAGGTGAGTAAGGATGAGATAGAAAGAGATAGATTTGATAAGAGTTTAGAAGTAAGTGAGACTACTTTCGTTCGACCACCAAGAGTTCTTTCTACTACAGAAAATATAAGAAAAGCTATTGTCAACGGAAAAGTTTTTTACGATGCAACTATAAGGGAACAGAGAGATATATTTTTAAATAATTCTACAAGAAGGAGTAAGAGTTTGAGATCGGGAGACGACTCTAAACTTACGAATCTAGCTTCTTCAGCTTCTTTCGGTAAGAAGATTATTAAACCGAGGAATGTGAACCCGGTAAGAAGAGTCAGAAGGGTTTATAGGAAGAGGTATAATCCAGAAGAAGTGAGAAGGAGATTGTTAGACAGAGAAAAGAGTAAGCAGGAGAGTAGTACAGATAATTCGAAGAAAATATAATGAAAATACGTTATTAAAAATATTTTTGTATTTTAATGCTCACATTTTTTTGCAGTATTTTATTAATAAAAATAAAATGTAATATAATGAAGTTACGATATTGTAATTTGAATGTACGATTTAAGAATACAAGTTTAAAATAATATTAATAATTTTAAATTAAAATATTTATGTAACTTTTTTAAGTAAACGGATTGGTGCTTTAAATAAATTGTCAGTTTGACTTTAAATTATTTTAATTAGGGTTGAATTGACGATGCGTATTCAAAATTTTATAAAATATAAATAAAATACTCCTAAGATATATATTTATTTAAAAGTTAATGCTTATTATTTAAGTAAAATAAAAGTTTTCTACGGATAAAACTTAAAATAATTGATAAGTATTATTAAAAAAATATGATTTTTAAGTAAAAAAATTTTTTATCGTATTTCTTGTATTTACTTCATTTAACAAGGCTTTTTCTTGTGTATTTACTTAATTATATTTTTGTGATAATAATTTTCTATTTAGTTACCAAATCGAAATAAGTTACCACGAAGAAATTGATTGCGATACTTATAGAAACTGTAACTTTAAATAATTTAGCACTTAGTTAACGATTTTTCTAAGACTAAAATTAAATGCATTTCCAATAACTTTGTGTTTTCTTTTACATTTTTTCTTATAATTTTATATGAAAATACACACACACACTCACAACAGCAGTGATAGCCTAGTGGTGTGGCCGTTGGACTGCCAAGTCATAGGTCTTGAGTTCGAACCCAAGGCACCTCTGAATTTTCGGATTCATGTGCGTATTGTATAATTATCACTTGCTTCAAAAACGGCGAAGGAAAACATCGTGAGGAAACCGGCATTTCTGAGAGATATTTTTCGACGGCATGTGAAGCCAAGTCAGAGGCCCATGGGCGGCTTAAAAACGCTGACACCAGGTAAGACACTAACCACACGAAAAAAAAAGAAATACCGATCACAGTTTTGTTTTCCGTTTTTTTTTTTTTGTTATAAGGTCTATTTTTCTGCTGTAATGCCAATAAACGTATTTTTCCCAGAAAAGGCGAAATCGTGATAAATTACATTATTAAGAGACAAAACCTTCGTACCTGCTTGTATTCCTCCTATACCTGGAAAATTACTCAAAACCTAAGTTTTCTTCCACGAACGAAAGCTCATAAGCGAAATAACAGTATGCAAAGTTGCCTTTGTTCAACTACCCACCCACTTAAAATGCCGCAGCTGAAGTAAAGCCCAAGGGACCACTTTTACTTTATTTTCTAAATTGCACTTTCTCACTGCAGACTGCACTAAAGGAATATGCTAACATTGTATCATTTCACTTTCTAGAATGTATTTTGTTTATTTTATGCAATGCGGGTAGGTTGGGCTCGTTTTCGCTGGGGAGTTTGATTAAGAGCCTGCATTCTGAAAGTGGGCAACGTCGCAAATAGATGTCAAATATTTCACTGTTTTAATTAATTTGGCAATATTACTGTGTGGAAATAAGAAATGTGGCTAACTAGCGAACTAGAATAAATTGATTATGAAATACAATAATTAATTTCGTAACACCGAATGTTTAGTTTTAGGTAGATGTAAAAAAACTATTTGGAAACTTTCAAAATGCGTTTTTAACACCTAAAATGGGTACAACATCAAATTCAATGTTATAATTGCAATTCATGATTAATATTCTAGTTCGCTAGTTAGCCACATTTCTTATTTCCATACAGTAAGTAATATTGCCAAATTAATCAAAACAGGTAAATGTTTGACAGCTATTTGCGACGTTGCCAACTTTTAGGATAAACGCTCTTAAAATGTCGCGTACTTTACCTACTTGCAAGTGGATGGAAAGTCTTTATACTTTGTTAATGGGATAGCTTAAGCAGCATAATCAGCTACATATAATGTCCACTTCTGGAACACAGGCCTCTCTTCGAGAGGGAGTGGGCCCAGTGCGGGTTGGTAGATATCGCATGTCTTCGATTTTTTTGTTCTAGGACATGCCGGTTTCTTCACGATGTTTTCCTTCACCGTTTTGAGAGCAGAGGAGATGAAAGTAAAACGCCTGCTGGGTTACGGCCTACAACTCATAAGTCGGGCTGTTACCACAGGCCAGCACTGCTCCATACTTCTACTCTTTATACTTTGTTAATGGGTACAAAATAACAGAACAGTAGATACAAAATTGCTTCTGAATGGTAAGCGCCAGAGATGGCAAGCGCCAGTGTTCACAAACGAGATGGAATGATGATTTAAAACTAACTGCTAGGCATCATTGGAGAAGGGTAGGTTGAGGTCACCATTTTGACGGCTGTCAATCAATCTGCCTAGCCTTTTCCCAACTATGTTGGGGTTGGTTTCCAGTGTAACCGGATGCAGATACTATACAGGATATACGATTTTGTTTATGGATAAGACGAAAAAAAAACATAGTTTAATAATTTATACATAACTAGCTGCCCGCCCCGGCTTCGCACGGGTAGGACTAAGTACTTATCTACGGCTTCCTACCCTACCTAGCTAACCTACCTACCTACATACCTACCCACCTACATACCTACCTACATACCTACCCACCTACATACCTACCTACCTACCCTACCTACCCTACCTACCCTACCTACCCACCTACCCTACCTACCCTACCTACCTACCCTACCTACCATACCTACCCTACCTACCCTACCTACCCTACCCTACCTACCCTACCTACCCTACCTACCTGTATGTGAAAAAAGATTTTCCCGCTTTTCTTTTTAAATTTTTCCTGAATTTTCTTTGATATAAACCTCACGGAGCCCGAGACCTTTCCAACGAATGCAAAACCGTGGAAATCGGTTCGTGCGTTCTGGAGTTATAGCGTCAGGAAGGAAAACCCGACTTATTTTTATATAGTAGATATTTATTTATTTATTTAATTTAGATAATAATAATAATAACGTGACGTGACGGCCAATGGCATAATAGCCAAGAGCCTCGACCAACACCTAAGGAGGCTCTCGTTAGGCAGCTGGATCAAGGGCTTGATCCAGAAAGCGGTACTTCTAGACACGGCGCGTATCGTTAGGAGATTCCTCTCTCAGGAGCCCTGACCACCGGTAGCTTGGACCCTACTATTCCCGATACCGGTGGGCTACTATTTTTTATATTTTTAAATGTTTTTTTAAATTTTATTTCTTTTTCATAAAAATATTTAAAAATGTAATTTGTATGTATAAAAATGTAATAAAGAAAATAATAATATCAGCCTGTTACTATCGTTAGGAGATTCCTCTCTCAGGAGCCCTGACCACCGGTAGCTTGGACCCTGTTCCTGATGCCGATGGACCACTACTTTTTATATTTTTAAATGTTTTTTTAAATTTTATTTCTTTTTCATAAAAATATTTAAAAATGTAATTTGTATGTATAAAAATGTAATAAAGAAAATAATAATATCAGCCTGTTACTGTCCCAATGCAGGGCAAAGGCCTCTTCTCATACAGAGAAGGCACGAGCATTGATCACCACGCTTACTCAAGACGGGTTGGTTATTTCAGACTTATATTAACTATAAGTCCAGGTTTCCTCACGATGTTTTCCTTCACCGATGTCAGTAATGTCCAAGATAAACTCAGAAATCAAATCAAATCAAATCAAAAGTCATTTACCACCCACAACCTCGTGCATGAGAGGCGAGAAACGGCGGTTTTATACATAATATGTACAAAAAATTTACAAAAGAAAAAAAGATAAATGTTAGGCGAATGGAACTTTGCGAGCTTTTTTCGTCGGAAAATCATTGATAATTTCGGTGAAATCCAGTTCTCGGAATAAATTACTTTCGATACTAAGTAGGGATAACTTTCATAGGCGGCTCCGTGTTATTGTAGTCCGAAGCCTATTTTTTATAATGTCATCTTCGAAAATGAGCATTCTCCAGTGCAGGTCGACGCCATCAACACCAAGTACATTCTAAACGTAATTTCAACATTTGGAAATGCAGCTCTGAATCGAGTACTTGCTAATAAAAGATTTCCTTATATTGATCTTTTTGAAAATCGTTTTTATACAAAACGGTAAATTTAGCGTATTGGACCTACTATACTTTTTTTTATAAAAAACAATCAAATTGTGAAGGCCCCTATTTTGTGGCCATGACCCCTGTTGCCCTGCGTTAAATCCGGCCCTGATTACGGCCCACTCCTTCTCACAACGAGGAGGCCTGTATCTCAGCAGTGGGAACTTTATGAGCTGATTATGCTATGCTTATAGAGTAAACGAGGAAAATATTACTCCAACGACTACTTTGTAAAGAATTGAACTGAAAATTGCCGACATTCTATACGTAGAAGAGTGCAATGAGAAACTGCAAACTGCACTAAAGGAAAATGCTAAGATTGTATAATTTCACTTTCTAGAATGTATTTTGTTTATTATAAAGGTCGTGAGTATAGGAGCTCGTGGCTAAGTTATAACAGCCGCATGCGTCGATCCATCAGGTTAAGCTACGCTTGCCGGGGTTGGTCCGTGGTTGGGTGACCATTTTACATACCGAGACTCATCCGTGCCTCGGAAAGCACGTTAAGCCGTTGGTCCCGGCTGTCATTCGTGGATCCTTGACAGTCGTTAAGAGTCATCAGAAGCCCGAAAGTCTGACACCAGTCTTACCAAGGGGTATCGTATTACCCAGTTGTGGAGATCAGATAGGCAGTCGCTCCATGTAAAATACTATTATTCAGCTGCATCCGGTTAAACTAGAAGCCGACGCCAACATAGTTGGGAAAAGGCTAGGCAGATTGATTGATTTTGTTTAATAAAAACAATGCGGGTAGATTGGGCTCTTTTGTGCTGGGGAATCTGATTAGACTGTATAGTGTTGTATGTTCATGCCGGTGGAATTTTCCACCCAAAAAGAGCGTTTATAAATTCTGGAAATGTGCAATGTCGCAAATAGATGTCAAATATTATGCTATTTTGATTAATTGGCAATGTTACTGTATGGAAATAAGAAATGTGGCTAATTAGCGAACTAAACTATTAATAATAAATTGTAATTATAACACTGTATTTGATGTTCTAACCGTTTTTGGTGTAAAAAGGCATTTGGAAATTTTCCAAATACGGTATTTTACATGGAGCGACTGCCTATCTGACCTCCACAACCCAGTAACTAGGTAATCCGATACCCCTTGGTAAGAGACTGGTGTCAAACTTTCGGGCATCTGACGACCCGTAACAACTGTCAACGTCACACAATCCACGAATGACAGCCGGGACCAACGGCTTAACGTGCTTTCCGAAGCACGGAGGAGTCTCGGTATGTAAAGATGGTCACCCATCCACTGACCAACCCCGGCAAGCGTAGCTTAACCTGATGGATCGACCAGTGCGGCTGTTGTTACTTAGCCACGAGCTCCTCCTCAGTTCCAGACCAGACCTGAGTTCTAAAATCAATTAGAAAGAGAAATTAATTAATAATTAAATCCTCAAGATTCATGCAAACGTGACCCGTCGGTTTAAATGTCTTACATTATAATGTCAAAGTAAATTGAATTACAATTTATAATTATAACACAGAGAGAGAGTGAGTTCATGACTTAACTTAAGTTATTATACAGTAAATCTGGAAAGTTATTTAGTACTAAACGGAGTTTATTACGTTTTCACTTACCAAGTGAAGTATTATATTCTACTGTATTGACATACGGATACAGAACTTAGGGCTAATTTCACCAATGAATGAATGATATATTTATTTGCAAGAATATAAGTAGCTAACATACGTTCTATGATCTACGGGTTTTACTATATTCGGCATTTCAGCCGTGCAAATATTCAGATTTTACATCTTGGTAAATATAGCATGCAGTACACATTTCGTCAATCAATCTGCTTAGCCTTTTCCCAACTATGTTGGGATCGGCTTCCAGTCTAACCGGATGCAGCTGAATACCAGTATTTTACATGGAGCGACTGCCTATCTGACCTCCACAACCCAGTAACTGGGTAATACGATACCCTTGGTAAGACTGATTGTCGGACTTGAGGACTTCTGACGACCCGTAACGACTGTCAAAGATCCACGAATAACAGCCGGGACCAACGGCACGGCTTAACGTGCTTTCCGAGGCACGGAGGAGTCTCGGTATGTAAAGATGGTCACCCATCCACAGACCAACCCTGGCAAGCGTAGCTTAACCTGATGGTTCGACCCGTTTGGCTATTATTACTTTGCAACGAGCTCACATCAGTAAACATTTAGCAATTAGCGATAACATAAAAATACTAATAATAAATTAAAGTTAGTTTACAATGCAATTCATAAAATTTAAATTCATTACAATTCTATTAATTTAAAATAATTATTTATATTAAAAACTAAAACGTGATCAGCACACCTAAACCGCGTTCAAAAGCTGTCAGTGTCAATTTTTCTAAAGAATAATGACAGTGGCAGCTCTTGAACGCGGTTTAGATGTGCTGATTGCATTCAGTTTCATTTGGGAAATTGGCATTTAGAGATTTATACAAAGTTGTTCTTAATACACTGTTTCGTTGGTCTAGAGGTCACAAGCGACTGCCGAGCATGATGTCCTGGGTTCGATTCCTAGGTTGTGCAAAGTATTATAGGGCTTTTCCTCCTCAAATTTCCTAGTATCAGCTCGGTCATTTTTAATAGAAAACAAGGCAACACTTATAAAGCTATTTAATTGTTTTTTTTATTCATAATTTCAATTAAAGCTGATCCTTTATATAATTATATATAATTTTAATTTGTGTTTTTATTTTTTGTAATAATATTATTGTTAACAATTAACAGTCATTTAATTATTGACCAGAGCCTTTTATGATATTTGTGTTCTTGCTAAAGGTAATTAGTAGGTACGCTGAGGGAGAAAACTCGATTTCGGCGAACACTGCAGCTTTTACATAATTAATCATCAAAATTATTCAAAAAATTGTATTTCAAATGTTTCATATAATAATAAATATAAATAGCTAAGCGTGATGCGTCATGTTTCTTAGTAGCAGCTCGGAGGCTGCATTCTTCTTAGTAGGGGCACGGAGGCTGGATTTGTGCCCGGTTGATAGTAATAGGCTTGCTCCTTATTACAAGGGTCATTTTTAATAGAAAACAAGGCAATTCTTTTAAATAAAAGCTCTTGATCCGTAAAAAATTTTTTTTTTTTTTTTTTTCATACAATAAAGTAATTGGTAAACTTTTAAGTAATTTCATCATTAACCTTTTAAGATATTTGTGTTCTTGCTAAAGGTAATTTTAATTTGAATTAATTTCATTTATTTAAATTAGTAGGTTCGCCTAGGGACAAAAGTTGATTTAGACGAACACTGTAACTTTTACATAATAATTATCGTCAAAATGATTCAATACATTGTATTTGACATTTCCATAAAATGGCTAAGCGTTAATATTCTTTTAATTGAACTTGTTATGATTTTAAATATAGTGTTCTATAATTAAGATTTAAAAAAAAAGTGTTGATTGTACCTTTTAATAGGTAATATTCAAATCACTGATTTCCTTTTTTAACCCCTGACGCAAAAAGAGCAGTGTTATAAGTTTGACCGCTATGTATGTGTGTCTGTCTGTGGCACCGTAGCTCTTAAACGGGTGAACCGATTTGAATGCGGTTTTTTTATATTTGAAAGCAGGTTTTCTAGCAATGGTTAGATACGTTTATCAAAATCGGTTCAGCCGTTCAGATTATCAGCTCTTCTCTAGTTGATGAATGGATGTGAGCGTCTTCTACAGTTCTAATCAATTTGGAATTTGGTATTCTGTTACTTCAATGATAATATAAGAACATGGTAACCTTGAACTGATGCTGCAGGATCACCTGGAATTTGCAGGATACCCAACTCCCTTACCAACTTACAGCACAGGTATCGTGTTTGGGCTCATTGCAATGGTCTTAATGAATATGTTATATATGACGATAAATGATGAACAGGTTGGTGATGGAGTAGGAAAGAGAAATGAGGAAATGTTTGTGTCGGGGTTTTTAAATTTTTAATATAATTTCACTTGTTGAGATGACTGTTACATATAACACTTACACAAATCATAATCATAACTACACTACATTTAAAAGTATCATAAACTAACTGCCCAATTTGTCACACTATTACTTACTGCCATAAACCATAGTGTAATGACCATAGATATATGCTGATTTCATATTTCTATGGTTATGTTATGACGCAAAGAGCATGGCATTCGTACCTACCATAACATAGTTATTGCGTTACAACTTACTATTATTTTTAAACGATGATATAACGGAAAGCGTTCGTTTTGTGGCCATTAGTTTTGTTTACAGGGTGTTTATAATATAAATACGATCGATGTCGGTCATCAATATAAGTACCTGGGTGACCGAGCTCTGCTGTGACGAAAATAGAGAATGTTAATTTAATAGTTCAGGATAGTTCATACTAATTCCATGCTGCCATGATAGTAGGCACTTACTAATTCCATGCTGCCATGATAGTAGGTACTTACTAATTCCATGCTGCCATGATAGTAGGTACTTACTAATTTCATGCTGCCATGATAGTAGGTACTTACTAATTCCATGCTGCCATGATAGTAGGTACTTACTAATTCCATGCTGCCATGATAGTAGGCACTTACTAATTTCATGCTGCCATGATAGTAGGTACTTACTAATTCCATGCTGCCATGATAGTAGGTACTTACTAATTCCATGCTGCCATGATAGTAGGTACTTACTAATTTCATGCTGCCATGATAGTAGGTACTTACTAATTTCATGCTGCCATGATAGTAGGTACTTACTAATTCCATGCTGCCATGATAGTAGGTACTTACTAATTTCATGCTGCCATGATAGTAGGTACTTACTAATTTCATGCTGCCATGATTGTAGGTACTTACTAATTTCATGCTGCCATGATAGTAGGTACTTACTAATTTCATGCTGTCATGGTAGTAGGTACTTACTAATTCTGTGACCTGTGGTGAGCTGTGGTCTACAAGCGCTATTACTAAGCATGAGATCTTGCAATGGATGCGATGTGCCAAATTTCATCCAAATCCATGCAGTTGTTTTAACGTGAAATTGACAAACAAAAAAAACTCTCTTTCGTATTTATAATATTGGTTAGGATTAGGATTTAGATTTTTAGACTAGATTGTCGTATACAATACACAAATAAAACAAAAACAATAGATGTTCTAGTTTGTTAATATAATCAACTTACATTTTTTGTTAAGAGCTCTCATCTAAAGAAACACGAATACTTGCTTTGTAGATTTTAGACCAGAATCTTTCAAAATCTGGGCAATGGAGGAGCTTTTGGATTTCTCCATGTATCGGGAATCCTCATATAAAATCAATCTGCCTAGCCTTTTCCTACGTTTGGGTCCGCTTCCAGTCTAACCGGATGCAGCTGAATACCTGTATTTTACATGGAGTGACTGCCTATCTGACCTCTACCAACTCGTTACGGGGTAAAACGATAGCCCTAGTAATAATTGATTTAAACCAACAGCTTTTGCTGGTCAGATAGGTTTTCACAACACCCTATACATTTCGAAAGCGACATGAAACATTAAAATCAAAAGCGTAACAGCCAAATATTATGGAGCGAATATAATTGGAGCACCGGTAAACATGGAAACGCGTAATTGAACACAATTGCGTTACAGACTTTCCCTATTTACTTTAAAACCGCGAACGTAAAAGTTTTAACGTTAAGTTTAATTTTTACGGTTTGCGTTATCGTTTCACTTGACTTTATGATGAGAAAATTGCAGTCTGTGATTGCCTCACTACTTAGCGTAAAGCATGCTTTGGCAAAGCCTCTTCTCATACAATCTTCCTTCTTCCTCTTCTCTTCTTCATGTTTGCATGAAGTTTTTTACGTGAATGTTGTTGTTGGCTTGCTGCGCGCTTTGGTATTTACTGTAAGTGCAGCAAGCAATTGTTATATAAATAAATAAATAGTCTTCCAGACCGCGGTTCGGCCATTACAACCAATCTCAGCGACACTAGAGACGCACTGTGGAACGAAAAAATGGTTCTCGAAGACATTTAAGCTTAAATTTTAAAGTGTCGGTTTTTTGCTTAAAATGGCTTATAGTAGCCATTATTATGCACACATTTAACTTATGATGCAAATTGGCAACTTATATTTTTTTTGCAAAAAAAATGTATGGTGCTAATACTTATATCTCCGGAACGGAGAAAATAACCGTTATATGCTTGCAAACGGTGATGTAACTATTTATTAATGATTTTTTGACATACTTCATATGACACCTAATTTGAAAACCTCAAGTGCGTTTAAAAATCATAAATAAATATTTACATCACCGTGTGCAAGGATATAACGACACTTTAACATTTAAGCTTAAATGTCTTCGAGAGCCTTTTTTCGTTCCATAGTGCGGCGTGAGAGATACGAGTATTATAGTGTACAAGTGTGTGCGCAGACACAGGTGCACTCTATCTTCCCTCACTCTCATAGTCAGATAGGACGGCAATCTGATATGACTGGAGATAGATCAGGCACCAACAGCTTAACGTGCTTTCCGAGGCACGAGGGTATCACACCGCCAACTATCAAACTCCGGGCTGTTACTGAGTTCAGACAAGATAAACACAAGTCCAAGATTTCCTCACGGGATTTTCAGAGTGATACACCACGAAACGCAAATTCCAGCTTTCTTTCCAAAACTCGTTCTTGAAATCTTGACTGATTGGCTGGAAAAGAAAGCAGAAAAAAATATATGGAAAAGTTATGGTCCTAGACCTTTGTTCAGCAGTCCAATACGGTATTTGACCGCCAAAAAAGAGCCACCCCTTGACTCACCTTCACACAAAGATACCGGAAACCAGTGGCCAACACTTTACATAGCCAACGTTACTAAGCTGAAATTTTGCATGAGCATGTAATAAATCAGTCTATAATATTATCACTGCTGAGACACAGGCCTCCTCTCTGTGAGAGGGAGTGGGCCGTAATCCACCACGCGGGCCCAGTGCGGGTTGGTAGATGTCACATGTCTTCGAAGTTTTTGGTTCTGGGACATGCCGGTTTCCACACGATGTTCCGTTTTGAGAGCAGTGGTGATGAAATGCTGTCAGGTTTCGAACCCACGATCTACAACTCACACACTGCACTTGATTGTGTATATAATAAATAACACTGACACCCTTAACTACCCTTTTATTTATTTATTATCTAACAGTTTATGTACACACATATAAACAGACAGAAAAATACGTACAAAGGTGATGCTTATTTCTAAAGAAATCTCTCCCAGCATACCTGCGATAGGAAAGTAGTAAAGAGATGTAGACAACGCTTGAAAGAGTAGAAAAAATAAAATAAAAAACACTTAATTATCACTAATTTAACTATAAACATACAATATGAGAATACCATATACGCAGGGTGTTAGGGACATCGACGCGAAGCCGGCTACCATGAATTCAGTACATGATTCTGAACCCCCCAGCGTTGAAGTTTTTTTTTTTAATCTGCTGTTTCATAGAAAAGTGCAATATCTACACGGTAAAAATTTATGGAGCAGCTGTTTATTTCAACGCAGGGGCGTTCAGAATCATGTACTGAATCCATGATAACCGGCTTCGCGTCGATGTCACACCCTGTATACTTCTAAAATAAATATCACTAAAATATATATACTTAATTATAATTTAGTATTAAAAAAAATACAAAATATGCAACTATGACGAAGTGGAAAGATGGTGTTCTTTTTTTAAAGAGTAACCGTGGAGTTTCTTGCCGGCTCTTCTCCATAGGAAACGATCATTTGGAACCGTGCACCTAGCTTCTGACGTTTTATATGTGCCCATTAATGTATGAAAAATAAAATATTTTGATTTTACCCTTTAAACCTAAACATAGCTATATCTGATCGGTGGCAGAAATATAAATGAAAGCTCCTCTAAAATATACCAGTTAAAAGCTTTTCTTACTAAAACTTGATTGCCATCACCAATTAATAAATAACCATACTTTAATCACATTGTTAAAAGTTTATAACCATGTCAATTGTTTACAGTAATTAGTCAATCATTATTTTTTACTAGCAATTTTAATTACCGGAGAATTTTTACCTCAAAAGCAAGTTATTGTCTAGACGCTTGAAATAAAAGATGAAGATTCAAAGTATGTAGGTGTAAATTAAATTATAGTGTTTAAAAAGCTGAGAAGCACCTTTGCAATCATTGTGAAAAACTTAGTTAGTAAAGTGGATACAGTCAACGACAAAGGTGGGTGGGTGGGTAATGATTGTTTAAAAAAGGTTTCATGCGATTAAAGCCGGATTTATATTACTGTGTTGTGTCGTGTCGTGACGCCTTCTGACGCAGTGTTAGCCAATCAAAACTCCTTGTGATTTGACGTAGTCCTGAACACATTCGTTTGATTGGTGTATCCCGCGTCACGACACGACACGACACAGTAATGTGTCGGTGGGTTAAGGTCCGCTTGCACCATAAATCACTTAGTACACGAGTATTTAGCGCTAAGCGAATTTAGAACATCCTTGTGTACATGACAGAAAATGAAAACTTTACAAAAAAAAAACTTGCATCCCTTATCGCCTGTCAGGGGATGGAGGACCTATCGGGAGAGAATCAAATCATGTACAAATTAAATTTTAATCGAAGAAAAACCGATTAGAATTGAAAATTAACACGGATAAGGTCGTAGTCAAATCGAGTTGACTCATAGTGCCAATTAAGACCACGGAATGCTACTAACATCAACATTAATTTCATATGCCCATAAATTTGCTGTTGACTTTACGTCTAAAGCCAAAAATACTCATCGACTTTTTCTGTCGACTCTGTACTGTGCAAAGTCCACAAAAAAAAAAGTATGTATCGACTTTTGCTGTCGACTGTTCAATTCTCAAACTCGACACCACCTGTCAATGCCAGTCAATTAAAACATTATACTAAAATCAAATAACCGTACAACATATAAAATTGCAAAATTTCCACACTATCAGATGTCGATACTACTAAATAAATAAATTATCAAGGTCTATATCAAATTCGCGAAGTAACCGGGGAAAGTCACTTTCTCCACGCAATGAGTAAAAGTGAGCTAACGTGAGTAATATCGATGGAGGTCAGTGAACTCTTGACCGACTGCGCGGACGCGGGTGTGGCTGACCGACTGTTGAAGGTGGTTTGTGTGTTAAATACATGTCATGGACGTGAAGATGTTTGTGGACTATGGAGTAGACAGATGTGATCTGTATTGAAGTAAATATTTAACACGTTTTCTGGGACCCACGGCTAACGATGGATCTGCAAAGCTTCTTTTTATTATTTTATGTATCATCATCATCATCATTTCAACCGAAAGACGTCCACTGCCGGACATAGGCCTCCCCCAAATGGTTAGCCATAATCGCCACGCTTGGCAGGCGGGTTGGCAAAATCAAAATCAAAATCAAAAGTCATTTATTCAAACTAGGCTGAGAATCAGCACTTTTCGAACGTCAAAATTACATAAGACAGTCCCCCAAAACGCCCACCCTTCACCACTTCCTAGTGCGTTAGCTGGGAAGAAGAAGTGGCGCAACAAACTCCCCAGCTGCACAGCTGTCTGTTCAGTTAGAAGAACAAAAAAAAAAGATTCTATATAATAGTATTCAAAATAATTTACATTAAGCAACCCAAAACATAATTTAAATTATTAGCCATCGGTTTTTCCGGTTAACAGTAAGGCGTTAAAATACATAGAGAACGCTACGCTGCATACGCTGCTGCACATTCTCTAGTGTGTTCCTTAGTCGCCTTTTACGACACCCACGGGAAGAAATGGGATGGTACTATTCTTTACGTCCGGGACCACACTGACAGTTTATGTAAGTCCTAATACAGGTTCATGTTTGTTTTGTGCCATTACCATTATTTTGTCACTTACATAATTAGCAATCTCATTCTAAATCTCAATCACATTCTAAACTAAGTCTTTATTTAGGCTACATAATTATTATTATTTTTCTTAGTTTTAAGTTGGCTTGTGAACTGTACATGTACCTAGTGCTTACAAATTAGCATCATTTTAGTTCATGTGGTGTTTACCTTTAATTGTTACACTGTTCAAAGTTTTTAAGTCGTTATTTTTATCAAGATGTTAGTGTAAACAATTGTTGGTGAATCAAATAAATAAATAAATTACACCAGAAATGGTTTGTATTGGTACTCATATTCAGCAATCAGATTCAGCTGTACTGGCCACCTGGTAACCATTCTTTAAGTTACATTGTGGTCGTTGGATGCATTTGAGAGCACAATAAACATTTTCCGGTTGTCTTGCGATTTTGCGCCGTCTCTATTTATTTATTTATTTAATACTTCAAGCACAGAAATGTACAGAGGCGGACTTAATGCCATAGGCATGGACAGTGAAATGCTCATGCTCTATGGACAGTTGAAAGCCCAAAAATCTGGCAAAGTTGTCTTACTTCAAAGTATCGGTAGTATTCTAGTAGATAATTGTGTTGGAGAGATGGGACAGCACTAAATCTTTGTTTATACAGTACCATCAATGAAGACGCGCCTCACTCCGCGATTACTTGATTCGATATATTTAACTGTAATAAACCTACATTCAAAAATCAAATAATAAAAACCATAAACGAAGGCAAATGATAAACTATTAGTCTCATAATTAACATTTTTTTTTTATCGTCAAACTTTTTTTGTGTTTCTTTAAAATTTTAAACTTATCTATAAGTTACCTAAAACTGAACATTTTGTATTTATATATTTCTAAGTAGTCCGTTCGCATGTTTTATACTTATTCCAGTTATACAGGGAATATTAGCCATAAAATACTGTAACACACATACTCTGTAACATACTATATGTATCGCTGTTGGTTGCCTAAATAAAGAAAATAAAATAAAATAAAATTACTGTACTGTAAAGTAAATAGACAGCGTATATTTAGTAACCTAATCCGCTTAATTGTTCTTAAAGCCTCGTGTCATGACAACCTAAACCTAAACAGTACCCTTAAAGATATACTTAGCAAAATAATAACTTGGATGAACGAACACAATCTCGAAATTAATTTCACAAAGACTAAACTCATAACTTTCCATCCCCACCAAAAACATCCTCTAAATGTAGCTTTTACATATCAAAATCATAAAATAGAAACAGTCAACGAATTCACATTACTAGGCATAACCATAGACAAAAATGTAAATTGGAAGTCACACGTACAAAAAATAAAATTGAAACTTTCAAAATTCCTGTATGCTTTTCGAGAAGTTAAAAGAACCACAAACTTACAGACTGCCCTGGTAACATACTACGCCTATGCTTATGCATGGCTTAGTTACGGCGTAATTATGTGGGGATGCAGTACAGATGCACCTACACTACCTATTTACAGTGCAAAAGAAATTTGTCCGTATCTTAGCAAATATACAACAGATAGATAGCTGAAAACCCCATTTTATAAACCTGAACATTTAAACTCTGCCAAGTTTATATATACTCGAAAAATGCAAATTCGCTCATAAACACCAACACTTTTACACTAAACGAGAAGACATACAAACAAGATACACACTCCGATATAAAACGCGACTAAACTTACCAAAATCCCGCCTAAAAATACATTCAACAAGTCCTTAGCCCTTATGTCAATAAAAATATATAATAAATTACCCGAATCAATTACAAATGTAAAAAAGATCCATCTATTCACGAATAAATTAAAAAAAATATTATTAAGTAAATGTTATTACAGTGTAAACGAATATTTAAATGATCAATCTCTGAAACACATATAAAATACACAAAAAAAGTTTTTGTTTTTAGAATAAGTTAGATTATAAGTTAAACTATAAGTCCTCATCTCTACCCTTCTACTATCTTTCTTTTGCTGTGCCCGACAGGGTCCACGATTGTTTCTCAAGCAAATGTTTACCACCTAAGCACATACATTGTGGAATGCAATAAATAATTGAGTATTGAGTATTGAGTAAAGATTCATAATGAACCCTGTAAGATATCGACACGTGTTTCACCTCTCAACGAGGCATCCTCAGGATGACGATTGACTTGTTGCGCACCCGGACACGACGTGTTGCCATTGCCACGCCAAGCGTCGAGAGCAGTGCATTATTAATTTTATAATAGATTCCTGCAAAGTCATGCCTGAGTCAATTAACTGTAAGCTGTGTTTTAGTACGGACGTATTCGCGGATGGCACTATCTACGAGTCCGGGAAAACCTTAACACAAGGAAAAGCAATTAAATAAAATCTTTAACTGTAGGGTTATTGCGTAACACACTAACAATTGCAATGCTTTTCATTTTGACAGTTCAACAACATTCATAACTTACGTTGTCGAGAAAAGAATTGTTAAAACTTATGAAGAAAATTCCTTCGGATCGTGAAATTAGTGGAAGTGGCAGTGGGCTGGGCATGTTTGTCGAAGAACCGATGGCCGGTGGAGCAGACGAGTCCTGGAGTGGAGACCGCGTATCGGCAAGTGTAGTGTGGGACGTCCCCCAGCTAGATGGACAGGCGACCTTAAGGAGATGGCTGAGATAGACTGGATGCGGAAGGCGGAGGATAGGGTGTTGTGGTGCAGCTTATGTCCAGCTGTGGATTGCGATAAGCTGAGTTGATTGATTGATGGTTACTCTTGCTCTACGAGTAACTTGTAGGCAAAAAAAAAAAAACTATCGACTTCCAAAAAATAGCACTACAAAGTGAAAAATTACGTGTTTTTTTTCGGATTTTTTTTATTTTTTTTGTAATTATTTTTTATTTTTTACTTTTTAGTTGTGGTATTCACAAAAAATCGAATACCAGTACCTGCTATGTAAATAACAGTCACAGGAAGTATACTAAGTGGGAAAAATACGTATTATTGAAGCTTACTCAAAAACTATCCAAGCAAAGTTAATAAAATTTATATAGGACCAATCCGGGAGCACCCTTTCACACAAAAAAATAATTTTCAAAATCGGTTCACAATTGACTGAGAAATCGGCGGACATACATAAAAAAAAAAAAATACATACGCGTCGAATATATAACCTTTTTGGAAGTCGGTTAAAAAGTGAGGATTTATTTCGAAATCGGAGTGCAGGAGGGATTTTATGTCAATAGTGCAACCTCTCACCGAGAGAAGACCTGTATCCCAGCACGGAGCTTGGAACATTATAGACTGATTTTGTTTATGTTTAGTGCAACAGGTGCGGTTTGAACTCGCGACCTCTCGATGCTTTAGTCATTACATATTTATGACTATTTCATTTTTTCAAGCTATTTGTCAGTCTCGCTAACAAAACTTTCAAAAATTCAAATTCAAAATATTTTATTTCACATAAACCCACATCAACACAAAAACACTTATGTAACTTCAGAAGCTAGGTGCACGGTTCCAATTGGTTGTTTCCTATGAAGAAGAGCCGGCAAGTTACTCCACGGTTACTTTAAAAAAAATGCTAGCTAACAGATTTCCCATGGCGTTATCTATTGTGGAGAAACGAGAAGTAAGTAGTCAATATTCTTAAAACATTATCATCATAGTCTTAATTCAGGACCCAGGTGCGCTGTAGCAAGGAAAACCTGCTCAGCACCCAAATTGCAGCACCTTTTGGAAGGGGCGACTAGAATCAATGATATTTTTTTGTAAATTTTGACGTTCAATAGTGGAGCTCGTGGCTAAGTAACAACAGCCACACTGGTCGATCCATCAGGTTAAGCTACGCTTGCCCGGTTGGTCAGTGGATGGGTGACCATCTTTACATACCGAGACTCCTCCGTGCCTCGGAAAGCCGTTAAGTCGTTGGTCCCGGCTGTCGTTCATGGATCTTTGACAGTCGTTACGAGTCGTCAGCAGCCCGAAAGCCTGACACCAGTCTTACCAAGGGTATCACCGGTAGGGTATCAAGGGTATTACCGGTAGGGTATCAAGGGTATCACCGGTAGGGTATCAAGGGTATCAAGGGTATCACCGGTAGGGTATCAAGGGTATCAAGGGTATCACCGGTAGGGTATCAAGGGTATCAAGGGTATCACCGGTAGGGTATCAAGGGTATCAAGAGTATCACCGGTAGGGTATCAAGGGTATCACCGGTAGGGTATCAAGGGTATCAAGGGTATCACCGGTAGGGTATCAAGTATCAAGGGTATCAAGGGTATCACCGGTAGGGTATCAAGGGTATCACCGGTAGGGTATCAAGGGTATCACCGGTAGGGTATCAAGGGTATCACCGGTAGGGTATCAAGGGTATCACCGGTAGGGTATCAAGGGTATCACCGGTAGGGTATCAAGGGTATCAAGGGTATCACCGGTAGGGTATCAAGGGTATCACCGGTAGGGTATCAAGGGTATCACCGGTAGGGTATCAAGGGTATCACCGGTAGGGTATCAAGGGTATCACCGGTAGGGTATCAAGGGTATCAAGGGTATTACCCAGTTACTGGGTTGTGGAGGTCAGATAGGCAGTCGCTCCATGTAAAATACTGGTATTCAGCTGCATCCGGTTAGACTGGAAGCCGACCCCAACATAGTTGGGCAAAGGGTAGGCAGATTGATTTGACGTTCAATAGTAATATCGTAATATCTATTTGAAATAAATAATTTTACTTTATTGAGTCATTTTGAAAGAGTTGGCTAATCCATTTTTAAAGTAAAGTAAAGTTTATTTATTTCGTTTTTTTCCATCCTTGTTCACGAAAACACTCCCACAGATTGCCGGAAAGCAAGTGGAAAGATGTTAAACATAAAAAAAAACAGAAAGAAAGCCAAGCGATAACGAAGTAATAGCGCAGAAGTGAAGTCACGGGTAGAAGCTAGCTAAGGAAAATCACAGCATTAATTCTTGGCAAGCAAATTGCTGATAGTACGTTTTTTTTAGGACACAGGTGGACACTACTTTCTAGACCTTACGACTGCATCCTGAAACCTAATGAGCTTTCAAGCTTTCATTTTCCTATAGCCTTATTAAATTTTGAGTGAAATGAAATGAAATTGTTTATTCTGTAAATAGGATATCGGAATCACTTTTACACGTCATATAAAAAAATATTAAAAATAAGCTAGGTGAGGTCGGTGTTTCCTATCTGACTACTCTGAGAAGAAAGAAACAAACTCAGAGGTCACAGTCTCTTTTAAAGTCCAGACATAATCTTGGTCAAGTCATGTGAGGACCATGTAGATTAGTGTCTGAAATGGTCTTTTGAGGAAAGAACCACACAGATTTGAGTGGACCTGTCCAGTCAGTGCAAGCATTTGTCAGTAATCGTGGAGCTCAACTCAGAACTTAAGGAGCTCAACTCGACGAACAATACCATGGAAAGGATATTTGGGTAGGCCGCATCAACTACTCAAACTGCCAGACCATCATTAAAACTGAGAAAGAAAAAAGAAATGAAAAGGGGAAAAAAAATATCCACATAGTCCTCACATTCACAATAATTAAAATAATATAATACTTTACAAAGTAATCGTGTCATTTTGAATATAATTTTCAACAATGTCAATGTGTCTTCAAGTCAAAAGTAAAATAATTTGACTTGTACCTTACAAACTGCAATAAGACTCACTCTTAAAGCAATCCTACAGCTTGGTTTTCTTATGATATTGGTGGCGTTGTATAGCTATCTGCTATCATATGCAATTTGTTCCTTTTGAATGTCAATGAATCAACTGGCATTTGTTTATTTACATTTTTTTTTCTTTTTTGCAAATTAATTCGACAAAGTCACGCCTATTTAATTGTATGTAAAACACTCTTACATGAAATATACAAAAAAAATAAAAAATAAAAACTGACTATTCAATTCAATTCAATTCAATTCATTTTATTTCAGAACTAGTCCATATGCATACATGAGAAATACAAATTTAAGATACATTAAATAATTAATTAAAAGAATACAATGAGATAAATATAACAAAAGCCACATACATTATAATTTATAACAAAAAGATTAAAATACACTACTTATATTGTTTTATCTTAGTCTAAATTTAGGTTTGGATCCGGAATGCTCAACATGCAGCCTGGTCCAGTACCGCATTATTGGGCAATCCAGATCCAGATCCATCCTCCATGCGAACAGCTGAAGGTAGCTGTTGGAACTGCCTCGTATGCGGCGCATCAGGGATACAACTCTCTTGCGAATAATCGCCGCAAACCCATCTATTCACGTTCATAAAAAAAAAGAGCATCGTCGCATTTTCTTAGCTTTAAATAAGAATGATTGGTTTGAATGAAAATCATTTACTCGTACTTCCGTACGTACTAGTCTTATGTTACGTAATCTTAAGAGGGTTTATCCTAAAAGTTGGCAACGTCGCAAATAACTGTCAAATATTTACCGGTTTTGATTCTCATAGCAATATTGCTGAATAGAAATAAGAAATGTGGCTAACTAGCGAACATATAAACCAGAATATTAATAATGAATTGCAATTATAACATTGAATTTATTTTTTTACACCTAACATGGGTAATTTTAGGTGTAAAAAATGCATTTGGAAAGTTTCCAAATAGTTTTTTTTACATCTAAAACTAGACATTCGGTGTTACGATATTAATTATTGCATTTCATAATCAATATTCTAGTTCGCTAGTCACATTTTTTATTTCCACACAGTAATATTGCTAAATTAATCAAAACAGTGAACTATTTGACATCTATTTGCGACGTCGACTTCAGAGTAAACGCTCTTAAAAAAAAAAATAACCTTTTGATTCGTTGACAAATGGTCTCATTAATGCCCTAGAGTACAAGGCATTAATAATACAAGGCGTTCCTTTTGATATCCCTTAGGATATCAAAAGGAACGCCTTGTATAGTCATGAAAATGACGGTGGGCTTTCGTCATTACGGGGTGTCATAAAGCGTTATCTATAATTATGGAAAGCCGTCATCTAGTCCCACATGGTGGACTAGCCGTTTGGCGGTCTACACTCGAGCAGTGGTGGCCCAGACTTAGAAGTTGTAGGTCGTGGATTCGAACCCAGGCAGGCTTTCCTTAGTGTAAATAATTTCATCACCACTGCTCTCAAAACGGTGAAGGAAAACATCGTGAGGAAACTGGCATGTCCTAGAACCAAAAATTCGAAGACATGTGACATTCAACCCGCACTGCACAACGTGATGGAAAATAGCCTATTCCCTCTCACAGAGAGGAGGCCGGTGTCCCAGCAGTGCAAGTGGGAACATTATATGCTCTAACCCACCCAAGTAAACGTATCATCATCTGACTAGCCTTTTGTCTACCATGTTGGGGTCGGCTTCCAGTCTAACCGGATACAGCTGAACACCAGTATTTTACATGGAGCGACTGCCTATCTGACCTCTACAACCCAGCTAGGTACTGAGTAGCAGCATACCCCTTGGTAAGACCTTCGGGCTTCTGACTATCTGTAACGACTGTCAAAGATCTACGAATCACAGCCAGGATCAACGGCTTACTTAACCACGAACCCTAGTAAACTTAATTGATAGTTCATTTAAGTTTCTGAACGCGCCTGCCACACTAACATCTAAGGAAAGTGCGACAATCTAAAGTATGTTATTGCCAAGACATTTTGTTGACACATAAGGCAAAAAGCCTCTCTAAGACTTTCGTGCGACAAGTTGCAAGTGTGTGCTGATTCTTAATAAGCTATTGTATTAGAGAAACTTGGGCTCACGGCCTCAAGTTAACTCATTCTGTTTGCGTTCAATTTCCGGTTAACGGATGCGTGTTACCGATGTGGGTAAAGGTTACAACTGCGAGATTTACGTTTGGTGCTTACGCTAACGATGTTTTTAGGCAAACTGAACGCTTACTACAGTCAACATTAGTAGTAACTTGAAATGTGAAAGCCACCCTTAGGCAAGCGTCGGGAATCGCGGGCCGATTCCCGGCCACCGTAGGCGCGGGCTTGCGGACGGTGAACAATGGGTAGCTCGCCGTCCGATAAGAACCAGGCCCGGTACGACGGCGCGTTGTGTTCCACGCACGCCTCAAAGAGATGTCAGCACAACGGAAGGGGTCCGCTAGGACCGATGCCTGCCGGGGTCGCGGGAAAGTCCGAAAGGGATACCGTGGCCCCTGGCAACGTACAGGCAACTGAAGGAACACGGGTGGGTTTTAGTCAGTAAGAGTCTGACACGCCCTCCCGCTACGCGCAGAGCGGGAGAAGTCATTTGATAATTTGCCACACACAAAAAAAAAAATGGCAAGGCACTAATAGGTCTCCGAATCGAATATTGGCCATGGCGACCAATCTTAGCGAAGACTAGCCATCGACGCGAGAAATATTATAGTGCACGAGTGTGTCCGCAGACACCGATGCATTCTCTCTTCCCTCAAACTCAAACTGAAAGCATTTATTTCAATTAAACCACTTACAGGCACTTTTGAGTTGTCAAAGAGTCGGTCAGTCAGAAATATGAAGCTAGTTGCCCATTCCAAAACGTACATCTTTATGGAGAAGAACGGGCAAGAAACTCCAAGGACACTGTTTTAAAAATACGTAGATATTACAAAATCCTGGGTACATTCTTCTTGTTGCTTCTATATGTATGTACAAAAAATAATCAAAACAATTCAAATTTTAAGATTTAAAATAAGCCATGGCAGATAAGAGATGACCAGTCCTGACGGCGCCCGTTCACGAATATGATGCGTGGATCAGCACCATCCAGCTCAACCATTTTGAAGGGAACCGAATGATCCAACACACTCGCCTCCATCAGCGAGACATTTAAGTTAGCATGACATACTATCACCTGCCACCCCTCACTCTCATAGTCCGATGGGACGGCAATCCGACACGACCGGAGAAAGATCAGGCACACGGCGACACGACAGGCACAGGACTAACGGATTAACGTCCTTTCCAAGGCACGAGGGTATCAAACTGCCAACTACAACAGCTATTAAGATATGAAGACGCTGTCGTTGTTGCAGCCAAAGATGTACGATGTACAAGTATCAAGCACAGCATAGCTACCATGACGCGTCCATGTGTTGTCTTGCGTATCCGCTCTGGATAATCAGCGCCGCTAACACCTTTTTGACTGGCTAATATATTTTTCAGAAGGTTTGAGCTATTTGATCTACAGTTCATGTAAAAACGAAAGAAGAAAATAATCATTCCATAGCAGTTGACTGCAGGATGTAAGCTTCTGAAATTGCACACCATTGATTTCAATTTTTAACCGACTTCAAAAGGTTGGAGGTATTTTTATGTATGTTTGTTACGCGATTACTCCGCCAATTATGAACGGATGTTGATGCTCCAGAGGTGGTTCCATATATATTTTATTAATTTTGCTGGGGTAGTTTTTGAGTTAGCTTCAATAATACATATTTTTCCCACTTAGTAATGACATGTGATGATTTAAACTTAAAGATGACTTAAAGGACATGTCCAGTTTCTGCCCTCTGGTCGTGGTCTGAATCGATAATGTTCATGATTTAAGGTTTTACACTAAGATTTAATTTATTATGGATTTATAAATTCAAAATAGGTTGCGCAACATAATTCTCAAATAAACATTGCTCAATTATAGCTTCCGCCTCGCCATTTTTAACGGGAAGCACTAAAAATGTTTTTGACGTTCCATATAAAGAGTGTGAATAATAACTATAACCCGCTTATTTTAAATCAAAGGAATGTATGTAATTGGTGTAAAGTAATTGCGTATAAAATACGACAATATTACTATCATATTTTTGTGTACATTTAAAGTGTTTTTATTTTGAATGCCCACTTCATAAAATGAAGGTAAGTATTTATTATTTCTTTGACATGACATTGACATAATTATAATTTTTATTTTTTTATTTCTTTGTTTGCAGTTCCAAGTTGCATATAAGCGTTCCTTGCTAACTGTGTGATTATTTTGTAATATTGATATTTTCTTTTAACGTCTTAACACACGTACTGACATCTTAGATCATTTTCATATCAGTTCTTATAGGATTCTGTTTTACTTTTCGATTTGGTTATGATGAGGTGCATCAATTGTGGCATCGCCTGTGCAGCGGATTCGCAGACATATCGTGTCAAAGCTGTGTTTACCCTTGCAAGTGAGATTCGCTCGATGGTTAGCAAATCAGGTACGCCTACTACGGCAGTATACCATGCAGTGAAGGCAATATATTGACCAATTGTGTTATAATTTGAAAAATACAATGATATTTGCTATTGTTCCAGCTCCCATTAGATCGATATGGTTGTCACGACTGCTATAATTAATTAAATACCGAAGCTGCTGACAATAAGCGATTGGTTAAGTCAGACAATCGTCTGCCGTGGATGTGATATCTCAGTCGAGCTCAGAAATCCAAGAGGCCGACGTTTCTATACTGTTGCAGTGGACAGCCCTTTAGTACCCCGGGGTTATTTCCAATGATAATAATTATCAGGTAAATTATTTATTACCCGACTACGTTTTTATTATAAGTAGGTAGTCTGAAAGAAAATGGCAAAATGAATGGGACAGATACCTCAAAACTGGATAGACGAGTGATGGAAACGACGATCACGAAATATGGAAGGAGTGTTCTTCATGTAAAAACTCAACATAAACATAACATCACGCCAGCGATTCCCGAAGGATTTGGGCGTGGTGAACCTATTGTGCAGCACATTTCACCAGTTATGTCATGACATTTGTAATAAAATGTATTTTAATAATATTTTCAGGATATGACAACAATTTATGCATGTAATGGCTTTGGGTTCGAGCGAATCGACGCCAGATTCATGACTCATCAAGGGACTTACAAGAGGATGTTGTTACATCCATTGAACATGGATCATCAACACCGCCGCCACCATTTCTCTACAACCAACACCGGTTGGTGCTGTCATTTCATGACGCTAGGTATCTTGGCTGGGCAAGGTATCATATATATATCCTGCTAGCACCAGTGTCATTTTGGACAATGTTTTGGTGTCTCTCGAAGACAGTTTTTTTTTTTTAAATCATATATAGGTGTGTACCTACAATAAAGGAATTTGTTTGGCAATAAATACGTTGTTTTATTTATACAACTATGTAAATATAAATAATATTATGGGTATTGTGGATAGAAACCAAAATACGGGATTAAAGATGATAAAATAAGATGATTTTATGTGCATTTATGTGTACAATAAAGATTAAGATGCTAAGCACTTATTTAATAGATATTGAAATGTTTTTTACATTTTTGTTACACAAATAGAAATATTTAAAAAAAAACTGCAGAATCTGATCTCAGACCAACAAAATATTAAATCTTTCACCAGATGGCGTTATAATAAAAAAAAACTTAACCTTACTTTGACCAGTTTCTGACTCCCACGCAAGTTCCTGACTCCTTAAACCTATTAATTAATAAACAAAAAAATATGACGATTAAAATAATATAACAATCATTACTGAACATTGGTTTTGACTACCTAGGCAACCGTCCATTGCCCCACCAGACATGTCCTTTAGACATTTAATTCATAAATAAGAATAAAATGTAATTGACGTTGTATTAAAAATACCTATTTCAAACTAATTTATAATTACTAATGGGGATATTAATTGTACTTTTATTTTAATATTAATATCTTAATGTACTATGGACTGGGAAATAAATTATATCTTATCTTATCTTCAAAATGATTCAGATTGTGATCGATCGTGTGTTACGCTGAACAGTGAGCCCCACTACAATCTTGCTGACTGACAAATATTTTCACCATGATGACATCAGCATTTCTCGTTTAACAATAATAGTTTAAATTACTTCCTCTCTATGCTAATAAATGCGACAGTTTATATGCATGTTGTGATCGCATTTTCCAATTTTAAACACTTTCGCTGTCGTTATGCGTCAGCGACTGAATTAGGTACAGTTGTGTTTATTATTGTGGCGATATTCATTTGTTTTATTGTTTCTTTTGTGAAAATATCAGCTGGTCAATGAAATTGTTATTATAGTAGAGGATCCTATCTAAAGCGACCTTCACTCATTTGTTTACTGGATGAAAAGTATTTTAAATCAAATTATGTATGTTATAAAATATATCGCAAGTGGATTGGCAAAAAAAATCCTGAAAATTCAAAAATTTCTTTTTTTAAACATAACAAATTGAAAGAGCTTTTCAAGGAGAACTTTTGCTACTAACTCGACTTTTGCCAATTCATAAGTGATCTAAAGTGCTTTTTAAGAGAAAAATTTGTTACTAAAACGAATTAATCGTTAAAAAATAATGTATTTTTGTTTTTTTTTATAAACCATAGTCTGGCCAGGATTTTTTTGTCAATACTCGCGATATAAAATATTTTGAATTGAATTTTGTATGGATAATATTTTCGTAGATCGACAACCGTACTGCAGCTCATGAACTCTCCGAGGTTATAAGAATCGGGAAACACAGACTCCAGCAAAAAGTTCCACTCCTTAGAGGTACGCATAAAAAACGAAAAATAAATGAATCAGTCGCAAAACAACCTCGTGCTTCAAATATTTTTAGTTACGAAATAAAAGAAATTGTCATAGCTGTTATAAGTTTGTTCACGAGAAAGTAAATGTCAACTTAGATGATGTCATTATGGTAATGTCAGAAAGAAAGTAAAAACATTTCATTTTACTCCAATTGCATTACTTACTGGTTACTGGTCTGTTTACCTAATGGTTAATGTAGGCCTCTTAATGACTCTACCAAAAATGGTTATTGGCATCATCTTCATCATCATAATGCTTAGTCTTTTCCACTATCACTTTCACTAAATGATCTGGAATGCGTGGTGATAACAGAGTCTCATACATAACATATCATAACACCTCACCTGCTTTCATCGAAAAGGGTCGGCAGACATGTAAGCCTTATGCAAGGACGAGCCTGTAACTGTCGATTATGGCTTATTGGTTCATTCGCTCGCCCGAAACAGGCGAATAGACACTTCTTTTTTTCGGTGATACGCACGAAGTTAATTTATTTCTGGGCGTGTTTATTTATTTATTTATTGGTAAGGCACCTCAACGACTTACTCACTAAAACATACACATATAAAAATAACATAAAGTTTTTGGTATTGTGAATTCGTCACTTACAGCAGAGAACTTAATGATTAAAGGACGTTTTAGTTATTGTTAGTTGATTTAGTTACAAAGTAAAAAGAAAAATTAAATATGTTCACAAATATGATGGAAAGTAGGTACAGAAATATTTAACTAATAACTGTTGACAACTGGCATGCAGTTAAGTTAGTGTTCTTATTAATTTTATTGCATAAAATTCAAAATGTGCCAATTGCCATATACGTAATTCTGGAGTGTTCGATTCACCCACAAATAAATTAACTTAGTGCGAATCGTCTCAAGAAAAAATAATTATATTTTAAGCTGTCGATTCGCACTTTTCAGGCGTGTGAATTCGTGCAAATAAGCCCCGATTAAAGACACCTTAGAATACACAACAATGTGACTGTCGCTGTGTTACCACTTGGTAAATAATACAGATAAAATTATTTCAGTACCTACCTGTAATTTCAACCGTCTGGCATCCATGTCCTTACAACTAGATCACAGCAACGCATAATCATTATCTGTCTAGCTTTGTTGGGGTCGACTTCCAGTCTAACCAGATGCAGCTAAATACTAGTATTTTACAAGGAGGGACTGCTATCACATATTTAGCCAATAATGTTGCCACTTCTGTGACACAGGCTTCTTCTCTGTGAGAGGGAGTGGTTCGTAATCCACCACGCGGGAGTGATATAAAGTAAAGTAAAAAATTGTTTATTACAACATCTAAATTACATTATTGAGGTACCGTTGGTCCCAAACTAGGCACAGCCTGTATCTTGGGCATCATTACTTATAAATATAAAACATTTTTGATTATTTTAAATAAAAGTAAAAATTGGCGACAGTTATACTAATTAGCCTCTTGGATACAGCAAAATTAAAATTACAAAAAATGAACTAATTCAGTTATGAAAACTAAAATAATGATTATAGATAAAACATAATTATAAAAGGAGATAACACTTGGTATAATTTCTATATTTTGCTGCTGTTTTGTATTATATGAGTGGTTGTGTGGGTGTGGGCGTGTGTGTGTGTGTGTGTGTGTATGTGACCACATAAGAGTGTGTGTGCATCTGCAGTGTGTAAGTTAATTTTATTTAATTATACTAAGGATTGTTTCAGGATATCTTCGAATCTTGTTTTTAGGGGAGTGGCAAAATTGTCAAAGTATAGTGTGCGAATGAAGAGATCCGCAGGTAAACCAAGGTAACTGACATAGCCCTAAGAATTGCCTAACTTAAGTAGCAATGAGCAGGACATTGCTCGCAGACCAGATGGCCGATGAGGCCGAATGGTTCTGGAGTGGCGCCCGCGTACCGGAAGACGAAGCGTTTTGGAAGGCCTCTCGCATGGTGGACCGATGACCTTGTAAAGGCCGCAGTAATCCGCTGGATGCGGGAAGCACAGAATCGGTCGAAGTGTCGGTGCTTGGGGGAGGCCCATGTTCAGCAGTGGAAGTTTTTCGGTTGAAATGACGATGATGTCAGTATGCTCCTGCCTGGGTTCTAGGGTCGGAAACCACTCTTTATCACTATACCACAGCTGCTAAAAGCAACGGAGGGATCTTTTTATGCAAAGAAAGGTCATGGTCACCTATCCACTTACTAACCGTGGTCGACGCAGTTTAACACAGATCGAGCTTGTTATTCAGTCTTGAGCACCTCCATTTTGCATATAAACGTTAGATTTGCAACATGCGAAAGTGATAGTCTCTAATCTAAATGGTACAGTGGTGAAATGGCTACTTTCTATCGTGGGGGTCGCGGGTTCAAATCCCACCTGAGGAAAGATGGCCTACTAATAAAGCTGAGTCAGGGTGTTTATGCATGCATGTAATTTGTAATTTATTGTAGATATATTGACGTGAAGTCAACTATAACTTCACGACATTACTCCCTGAAGAGATAGGCAAAAGTGTACAGTTTACCCACTTTTCACCAGTTACATTACATCTTAATTAAGTCCCATTTAATAGTGGGCTTGCCTATTGATATCAGATTTAGACGAAAATGCAAATATGGCCAAATTTTTCGTTTTCGAGCGAAAAATAAAATCCGTTTTCGGTCGGACTCTACTAGTTGTTGGAACGAACGGTACGAGTTGACTGGTAGAAATCGTCACGTAAGGAAAAAGCGTTATGCCCCCTCCATGCGACTTTCTCATGTGAATTTAATATTTAAAGTTACCACAGTTTGTGTGGTAAAAAAAAAGTTTTAAGTGACAAAAGTTTTTGTTTTAAATCATACGTGATAATGAACTTCATTCGTGACCCCCTCGTACACGTTTTTTTTAATGATCTACAAGTTAAACCAACAGATTTGTGATTTCCTTTTGATTTATCGACTTCCATAAAGTTTCGCTAAGCTAATTTAATTTGACCCTGTAATGTGTTTAAGATGACTCAAGCGTAAATTTAATATTAGTTAAAATATCATGAATCAGCTGAGGGAAATCAGATATTAAACTGTCAATTGATGTGACAGCCATCTGATCTCTTGACTTGGCACGCCCCTGACCCGCTTTTGTGGAGCCGACTGCCTCACTTAGTATTCTGCTAGGAAAGTATGAAGATGGCTTCATTTCACTACGGAATTCGGATAGAATCTGCCGGACTTAGACCCTTTGTACACACACGTTTTTCTTGCCGTAAAATACTACAGTTTATTCGTCGTGTGTAGGCACGGTAATCAGAATTGTATGGATCACTATGCAAGCTTGTTGACGGACACGTTTTTTCTACGAAAAGAAACCGTGCCGTAAACAAAGGGCCTTAGGCTTTAATAGACCATCATCTACCAGCCAAAAAAAAAATCCGTTAGCATAAAAGGATTGTCGTAATAAGATATTTCTAACACGTTGAGTGCCAAGCCCAAAAACCGTGATTTAAATTTTTCGTACTTTGCATTTTTCGACCTTCCGTTAGACTTTCAGACATAACTTTTGATCAAAAAGTCGTACAAAACAACCGTGGAGGCCAGAGGTATTAGAATTCATAGTAAAATGTATTAATGAGGAGCTCGTGGCTAAGTAACAACAGCCGCATTGGTCGATCCATCAGGTTAAGCTACGCTTGCCGTGGTTGGTCAGTGGATGGGTGACCATCTTTACATACCGATAATCCTCCGTGCCTCGGAGAGCACGTTAAGCCGTTGGTCCCGGTTGTCATTCGTGGATCTTTGACAGTCGTTACGGGTCGTCAGAAGCCCGAAAGTCTGACACCAGTCTTACCAAGGGGTATCGTATTACCCAGTTACTGGGTTGTGGAGGTCAGATAGGTAGTCGCTCCATGTAAAATACTGGTATTCAGCTGCATCCGGTTAGACTGAAAGCTGACCCCAACATAGTTGGGAAGAGGCTAGGCAGATTGATTGAGTAAAATGTATTAATATATGTTTCCTGGCGGACACATTGGCCTCCGAATAAAGAGCCGAGTGATTCCCAAAGGAAACACGCGGCCTCTGAAGGCGGTACTTTGTGTTTTCGGAAGGATACACAGGGCGCTCAACGTGCTAAGTTTGACAAACTTATACAGGGCGCTCAACGTGCTAAGTTTGACAAACTTTTAACTCTAACTGACCAAACACGGCTATAGTTAAAGTTAGTTAGCATAATCAACCTATCACGTTCCCACTTCTAGAGCCCAGCCCTCCTCTTTGTGAGAGAGAGTGGGCCGTAATCCACCACGCGGGCCCGGGTTGGTGTATGTCACATGTTTTTGAAATTTTGGTTCTAGGACATGCCGGTTACCTCACGATGTTTTCCGTGATGGAAAACATCGTGTTTTAAGAGCAGTAGTGATGAAGTAATTTGCACAAAGTAAAGCGCTTGTCTAGGTTTGAACCTATGACTTACAACTCGAAGTAGCCCATGGAATAGAATAAAATTAAATTAAAAATTATTTGCATAGATTTTTATGTAAGTATAGTTATTATACATTCTGCTATTTAGAAGAAGAATGGCTTATTTATTTGCTTAGAATACGAGGAAAAGGAAAAAAATACCGGTAAATTGTAACCAGTGTAAACCTTCCTTTACAACTCAGTGTAAACGCACCGTAACGATGCATTCAACCTCGGATACCTGTCGCCTATTATAATGTTACAATAACGTGCCGTCCGCAAAAAAACTTAGCCTTTAATATATAACATTGTTGCTTGTGGTTTTAACGTTCAATGGCTGGATGGTCAACAAAAAACGACCGTGATGAGACGAAAACATTTTTTTTTTTGTGTGGTTAGATTTTCTATAAATAATATTGATGTAACAATAGTAAGTAATTACTGAAGGGAAGTCCCAGTTCAGTTATCAATCAATAGGAGAGTAAACATTTAGGTCTCTACAAACCCATTTTTTATATTTTAAATTAAGTTTGTCGTAATCGTCGTCGGTTTATAATCTGAAAACTAAGCTCTAAAACCAATATTTGACTACTTTCTATTCAACACTAGAAAACTGTGTGTTTTTCTCACCAATCATTAAGATACGTATTTACCTACTTGGTTATTATATTCTCATGTAGGTATGTACTTTAATGAGAATTTAATAATCATAAAATCTAATCATCTTAGAATGTAATAATCACGGATATTGAACGAACTACAAAGTCGAAGTACCTATCCTTTCATTATTCTGATAAGTCGAGTATAGTGAGACTAAAATTATTTTACCATGTTATTATGTAAGTATCTATATTCTGGCAAATAAATATAATTTCATTTAATTAAAATCAGCATTTTTGAGGCATGAAATTATTATAAGTTTTGCCCGAAAATCTATTAAAATGAATTAAAATTGACTCAAAGTTTATAATAGATAGTCCTAATAATATAGACTTTATTATTTTAATTTAAACTAAGCTGCGGCAATTCCAAAATAATCTACCAATACACACAACACGAAGCCAAAATAAAATAAATCATCCTAGTTTCTCCGAATACACGATAATCTCTAAATCGGTACCCATTATTTATCTCACGTAGTTTCCAAATCCTTTTATTATTGATACTTTTTAAATACACTTATGTATTCTTGTTAAATCCCAAACGTCTACAAGTAAAAAATCTTTTCTAAAAGCCTCCTATTCAAATCCGTCTCCAAAACCCACACAAGTAAACAAAAAAAAGTTAAACAATTATTTACTTTTTTTGCTGACACTACGTCAATATCGTACACAAATAAACTTTCTATTGTGCCGGGCTGTGTCGAATACTTTATCGATAATAGCTAGTGATGTGCGTGTTGTGATTTATCGATATTATAATAGTGTTTTATCGTGAGGTGAATGGTTGTGTGTAATTTATGGCTTTTGTGTTTCATATATCATGGACGATAGTTTTATTAAAGATTTCAATGTAATGGAAGAAAGACTGAGACAAGAGTTGAATGGTCATTTTTAGGAAGATTTAATCATTTTCTTTTTTAGTACTGAATAATTGATCAAGTTATAATCCATTATTGTAACGATTATGCAACCTTATAAAGTAAGTAATTATGATAAAAAAAACATAATTTTAAAATACGTAGGTATGTAAGACCTTTACATTTAAAATATCTCTTTAATGACAACTTATTGGACCGTTGTTATCATTCCATCATGAGTTTCAACAAAAAGGAACAAATACGAGTAGTTCAAGAAAAAAATTGCCTTCGATGACAAGACAAAAAAAAATAAAGAGTCGATAAGAAACGATTGATATCAACACTGCACATCCCTATTCACCTAGACGTGACCTCCAAGCGAAAGTCCACGCTGTCAAGGAGGCTAGTGATGTGCATTATACTCGGTAAAATCACGCATCGATACCTTACGACAAAAGTTTTAAAACCTTTGTATTGACACACTTAAATCGCGAAAATGAAAGTCGATAATGATACTATAGTTTTAAATTATAAGAGTAACGGTTGATGAGTCAGCCTAGTTTGTTCTAAATCTTATGGATTGCCAGATATTTTTCTGACATGTATTTATTGGCCCATATTAGTTAATTAATTCAAAGCCAACAAATTAGCAGGATTTTGTAATTTTTTTTATTTAAAAGAGTGTCCTTGGAGTTTCTTGCCCGTTCTTCCCCATAGAGATCTACGTTTTGGAATGGTCACCTAGCTTCTACTTTCTGACTAACTGACCGACTATTCTGCTACGACTGCTATAAGATGATGATAGAAAAAGTCCAAGGCATAGAACGAAGGATATACTTTTAATAAGGATATATAATTGAGGCATTTGGAGGAGGACCTCGTGGCTAAGTAATGACTGCCGCATTAGTCGTTCCATCAGGTTAAGCTACGCTTGCCGGCTTGGTCTGTGGATGGGTGACCATCTTTACATACCGACACTCCTCCGTGAAAAGGAAAGCACTTTAAGCCGTAGGTCTCGACTGTCATTCGTGACTATGACAGTCATTACGAGTCATCAGAAGCCTGAAAGTCTGACAACCAGTCTTAACAAGGGGTATCGTACTACCCAGGTACTGGGTTGTGGAGGTCAGATAGGCAGTCGCTCCATGTAAAATACTGGTATTCAGCTGCATCCGGTTAGACTGGAAGCCGACCCCAATATAGTTAGGAAAAGGCTAGGCAGATTGATATAGTTGAAGCGTTTGAGGGAAATGTCGTCAGGAAAGTTTTGAGTATGAATATAGATAAAAGTAGGAGAAGACCAAAGAAACGATGGATGGACTGTGTGGAAGATGATATGGATAGAAAGGGGGGGACTACCGAGATGACGACTGATAGAGAAGTGTGGAAGAAAAAGATATGTTGTGCCGACCCCAAAGAAGTTGGGGTAAGGGCAGGAGATTGATGTTCCGTATAAGGCGGGAGGAAACGCCCGGGTGTCACCATTGTGTGGATCGCCCGGAGGACACGGTGGAGCATACGGTGGAGGTCTGTCCTGCTTGGGCGGAGCACCGCCGTGTCGGAGGCTGTCAGCGGCGACGATCTCTCGCGTCCGGCCCTGGTTCAGGCCATGGTCCGGAGCGAGAGTGCATGGGAGGCCGTCACCTCCTTCTGCGAAGCAGTAATGCTCGCGAAGGAGGAGGCGGAGCGCGCGAGGGAGAGGCAAGATTCGCGCCCCTAGTCGCCGCAGGAGACGCCCCGGGCGTCGGGAGTCGCGAGCCGACTTCCGGCCACCGTAGGCGCGGGCTTGCGGACGGTGAGCAATGGGTAGCTCGCCGTCCGATTAGGACCAGGCCCGGGTCGATGGCGTGTTGTGTTCCACGCACGCCTCAAAGAGATGTCAGCACCAACTGACGGGGTCCGTAAGGGCCAATGCCTGCCAGGGTTGCGAGTTTGTCTGAAAGGGATATCGTGGCTCCGGTACAGGCAACGGAAGGAACACGGGTGGGTTTTAGTCAGTAAAAGTCTGACACACCCTCCCGCTCCGCCCAGAGCGGGAGAAGTCATTTGATGATTTCCCATCCTCAAAAAAAGGAGATGAGTTGAGGCATAAGGTCTTCAACCAGCCTAAAATTACACGATGATTCTCCTGAGTACAAATTGAAGGTATCCGTGATGGAAGGTACCGGTGTACAGCACATCCCGGAAAAAACAAAGACATAGGTAGAAAGTGACAAAACTGATCCAATACCACGTCAACCATGAAAATAAAAGAAAAATGCCGTTATTACTTCATTCACTGATCCAATAAGATAAACCAAGAAAATATTCATTAGCTACATGATTATTTTACCGTTTGCATCGAATTAGCTCAATTAGCTATGATTTCGACGCAAGAGTCGATCTACCGTAGAACGACGCAATACTAGAAGTATTGTCGTCTCTTTTACTCGTACTGGTTTGAAGTCTATCCGTCTCTCTTTTTATAGTTAATAGGGGGTTAATGAAGTTGGTTTTATTGATTTATTTATATGCAGATCTGGACGGGAGATATTCTAGGTGCTGTTACTTTATAGCTTAGACTCGGGAAGATAGGTTTAAATTCATTTATTCCCTAGTATGGGATTCATAGTCATTTTACGTAGAAGCACTAGCTTTTTCATTCATATTTATAAGATCCTCTGGTTTAAATATAGCAAGAATTTTATCCATTATTGAATATGCAGCCCATCCATCAGTGTCTTTATCCACCTTTTATTTTCTTATGTCAGTTTCTAGTCTAAACTCCTGGGCTATACCTACTGACATTCTGAGATTCGACCAGGTGTCAGACTGGCACGCTTCTGACTACCACTTTTTAGGCCAAAATTTAGCACTCTGGAAAACCATGTGTCCTTATCCTCTTACAATAATCCCAGGTTATTTGGAGTCGATGTAACATGTCTTCTTCTGTTCATCTGCATTAGCCATCCTCTTAGTATTTATCCATTTGATCCCCGAGGCAATAGGGATGATGACTAAAAAAATTGTTTAGTCCGTCTTTGAAATTATAAAAAAATATTGGACACGTATTATTTCTTTTATTACGTAATCTTAAGATTACGGCGATACATTGACTTACAATGTGCTATGACGTCACGTATATGTAGATTTTATACTTACTTGTGACGTAGCGACCCCTACTCCCCGACTTAAAATGCATTTTTTCTAAGTAATTTTTTATTAATATGATAAAGCAAAAAATACGTGTCTAATATTTTTTTATTATCTGACTGACGGACAATTGTTTTTTTTTTTTTTACGCAGGCATCTTCCTTATTCAGCTGCTAGACAACACAGGCATATTACGTAGGCTAAAGAGAATTAAACCATTTGAGTTAGTGTAGTGTGTAAATAGTGAATTAATAATAAATTGTAACAATGCTGTGCTATACATGTAACACATGAACAAAGTGTTTTTATCAATTATCAGACCCTAAGAAAGTGCTACGAAATTGAGCTTCTATAAAAGTGCAAATTGACATTATTATCGTAAAATATTAAGTTAGAATCAAATTACTTATTAGTCTATTAGGCTAGATTGTAATTAATTACTAAGAACGTCAGTACTTATAAAAAAAGAAAAAAAAAAAAACTCCCTGAAGGATTAGGCACTCTTATTTTGCTAGTTATGTTTAAGTCCCATTTAATTGGGGGCGAGCCTATTGCCATTAACTGGGCCCAAATCCAGACTCCGGGCTGCTACTGAGAAATCCCTGATCTTTCAAATGATGTCAAAATAAATAAAAATAATAATTAGGAAGTTACTGATTTTCAGTTGTATATATTTTGCCCTCAATAAGTTCAAAGAATCTACTGTGGTTCACATAGTGTTACAAGCCTACATACGACTATCTTCATTTCTAACATCCGGTGTAATCAGACAAAACAGTTACAATTTCTTCTATGAATATGTAATACAATCCTACTTTTTGATCTAAAACATGTTTATGGTGATCTAAAAGAGTTAAAAACTAGTTTTTTTCTATAATTATGTCATTTAAAGATATAGAAAAAAGTGATATGATGCCTCTGGCTTGTCTTGTTTGTGCTGTCGCTACTTAAACTCTGAACTGGACTGATTTGAATTTAGAAATTGAGAAGCGAATTTTTGGTCCTCATTTGTTTGTGGTTAACTGCCTCTTAAGGCTATGTTTGTATGTATGAGATTGTTTGTAACCCCGTACAGCCTAAATTGTTGAACCAATTGAGCAAAGAAAAAAGCAAATGAGGTGTTTTTGGATTCATCATGAACTCTTGATCCTAAATGTGTATAAAAAGTCATGATTGTGTTTATTGGTTGATTTTCTCCGTGTATTTAAGTATGAGTAATTTTTTTGGGGAATTTAAAACACTTACTTGGAAACAGTAAAAAGTAAGATGCCAAATTTAAATTAATAAACTTGAAAGTGCATTTTTTTATGAAAAGGCAGTGGCAATATTTTGTATGTAGGTCATCCAATTTTTTTTTTTTCTATATATTTAATTTACTTAATTTTTATTTTGTATATAATATAACAAATGCCTTGGCTAATACACCACGACGATATTGGCCTAATTCCTACCGAGCACTTGCTAACCCTCGTAATCTTTGACCAGATAACAAACCAGGATACCATTATCTTTGATAAATACCTCATCGATGATCAGACCACATTTCTAAAGTTCTCAGTTTCACCAGTTGAACCATAAAAAGAAATGTCTTTCCATCTCTTTCACACATGTGTCTATCTCTCACAATTTCTCATTTCACCGTTCACTTGTTTAGCAAGTCGGTACTAAATGTGACCGAGTTGTTTCTGGTATTACAACCCATGGTATATTGAGTCTTGAAATTAGAATGATAGGGTTGAATTTTAGGTGTCAAGAGAAAGTTAGATGGGACTTTCTCAAAGTAAATTCTTGCTAGTAATATGTATGTTTCTTATTTTACAGTGTTAAGTTGGTCAGTTGGCTAGTAGGTTCGCAGTTCTGACGACGGGCAGACGTCTCGATAAACCAATAAAAAAATATTACGAGAAACATGTCGAGAAAATCTTGTGGATGCCGCTAAAAAAATAATGATTAATAAAAAAATGTGAATGTGATTTAAAAATCCAACGTCAAAAATAAGTTTCGATTTTTTTGCGCGCGCAAATTTAAACGTCAAAATGACAGTTCGAAAGTGGTTTAAATTTGGAAAATCTATGCACCGTAGTGATGTGAAAATGATGTTTTTAATTTTAGTGATATTATCTGTTCTGGACAATTTGCCCTTAACTTGTAAGGGGGAAGATTATGATAGAGGTAAGCTTATTTTGTTATAAATACTTATTAATCATTTATATCAATGCCAGACATGATTTTTAGGTGACTAAACATTTGTCAAAATATTTTAATGAATTTTATCATTTAGTTTAGGGCATCAAAATCAACTTTGAATTTTTATTTCGTAGAAATATTTGGGCCATTACAACCTGAATCATATTTATAAAAAACAAGTTCATAACGGCTAGACAAGAATACGACCAAAATAAAAAACGAATTTAACATGATGACCAACTAAAAATAAAACTGTTCCAAATTCAAACAAAAACACGATCATCTTTAAAAAAAACAAAAGAATCTCGCTGTCATGCAAATAGTAAAAAATCTATAGACAAAATCATAGAGTAATACCTGTTTATCATGGCGCGAAAGTTGTGACCGGTGTGGGAAATATGTCACTGTTACGCTAGACATAGACTATAGCCATCTTTAATAATTAATATTTATGCACTTTCTTGTAGCCTGTATCACATACCTATATGACTCTGCAATTTTTTTTACGAAAAGTTTGTAAGTAAGTTCTCACATACAATACGATTTAACTTTTACGGTTTACGATTAACGAGAAGGCCATTCGTATGTACTTAAAATACGTTCAAAAAGTCGGAATCTCATCTAAACGACAATCATTGTCAAAAACTTGTCAAAAATGCAGGTAATTTTGAGGTTTCTACTGAGATTTAAAATGCGAACGTTAAAAATTTCTTGTTTGGCTCAAAATACTAACAGACAATCAGATAAAACAGACTAATCAGCTGAGTTTTTAAAACCTGGGAGTGACTTAACTATACAAAAGTCCCGTGGATATCCAAAGATACGGTGTAGAAAGAGAATCTCAAAGAGTACCTAATCCAAGAGGAAGTGTTTGTAGAAAGTGACCTTCACTATACGTAGTATATTATAGTTTGTCATAAATTTACCTCTTTGGACAACATTAACAGCATTCTCAAATAGGAAACGTCGACTGCTGTAACCCTTAACACGAATATCAATCGAAACGGAGTGCGTTTTCGAGTCTTCATCGACACAATCATTTTGTATTGAAATTATATTGAAGCGTCATCCTTAAGAGCGTGAATTTTGAAAGTGGGAAACTTCGCACAAATATTTTTTATTAATTTGGCAACATTACTGCATGGAAATATGAAATATCGCTAACTAGTGAACTGAAATATTGATTATGAAATGCAATAATTAATATCGTAACACAGATTGTTTCGTTTTAGATGTAAAAAAAGTATTTGGAAACTTTCCAAATTACGTTTTTACATCTAAAACGGTTACAACATCAAATTCAGTTGCAATTCATTATTCATATTTTAGATGATTTGTTGCCAACTTTTAGGATGAACGCTCTTAAAAACTTTTATAGGAGTGACTAGCGCGAGACAAAAAAAAAACAATAGACGACGTAAGTATATTTAGTAACCTAATCCGTCATCCTGAGGATGCCTCGTTGAGAGGTGAAACACGTTTTGATTTCTGACAGGGTTCTTTATAACTTTTTATGAACAGTTAAGCGGATTAGGTTACTAAATATACGTCGTCTATTGTATATTATAATGAATTTCCGCAAAGTCACACCTGAGTCAATTAACTAGCATGAGATACGTAACGAAAATGCATAAAATCTTAGGGTAGATATACAGCGAGTATCAGAAATGTGCCAAGGACGGTAAAGACCATTAAACTGGAAAAAAAATCTATTGTACCAACATCGTAATCGTAAAAAAATTATCAGCTGTCCGATACAAAACTTCAATACCTTCTCGACCCAAATGTATGGGACAGTTCATAATATTTTTCCTAATACGATGTTGGTCCCATGAAGGTTTGTACCATACCCTTGAATACGACTACACATTTCTGGTACACTGAGTAGAAGAACACAGACCTTTGATGATAATGATAGCTCACTAGCTATCATTATCATCTAAGGTCTGTGTTCTTCTGGTACACTTACCATTACCAAAAATCGTGATAAACTTTATTTGGTCAAAGAATTACCTAACTTATAACAGTTTATTCTTGCGAGACCAAAAACTACTAACAGTAAATAAAAACCTCGTAACTTTGAAAAAAAATTACAGCAAAAAGTTTTCGAAAAATAAAAGTCACCCATTTTAACTATCTTAAACACAATAAAGGATACTTACATATAAACGTTTATTTCTACTAACAATTAAATAGTGGTACTCACAGTTACTGAAAGCCGAAACCGCAAACGGTACATAGTTTTGTGGTCTACCGAGGCCATTTAGCACATAGTGTGTTCAAGTCTTAACCACTATATACCATGTTTGTTGTGCAGTCATGTGAGGACCTTCTTAAGAAATGGTTTTGATGTTGTGGTCACAAGATTTGAGTGGCAGCAAGGTTGATAACGGGACTGGACAGGGTGCAATGTTCTTACATATATTGTAATTATAATATTAATAGGTGAAGCAAAAACTTCGTACACCTTTTTACGAAAATTACGCGGACGGAGGAGTTTTTAAGGAGAAGGAGTGCAGAAAGCTAATATTTTTTGCCACTAGTAATGGTAATTACAGAATAATTATGTATCGATGCATGTCTGCCTCATTTCTCTATTGATCGCAAGCACCACTGCTGAACGTGATAATTTCTGTCAAAATCATACCGTGGAAATTTAGGCGAAGTGAGCGGTCAGAACTTAGGTGAAGTGAGCTATCAAAACTTAGGTGAAGTGAGCTGTCAAAGCTTAGGTGAAGTGAGCTGTCAAAACTTAGGTGAAGTAAGCTGTCAAAACTTAGGTGAAGTGAGCTGTCAAAGCTTAGGTGAAGTGAGCTGTCAAAACTTAGGTGAAGTAAGCTGTCAAAACTTATTTTTTGAGAACTAAACTTTCTTTACCTATTTAAGCCCTTTAGAGAATGAATTTTCAAAAATGGTTCCTTTGTTACCTTCGTTATATATTAAGAACTCTTCTCCAAAATTTCGAACTTCTAGACCCAGTTGTTTAGGCTGTGCGTTGTCTGTTAGTGAATGATGTGAATTTAAGATTTTTATTTCGTAGACAAACCGTGTAGCCGATGGGATTTGTTTGGCAAAAATGTTGAACTTTCATCCCCTTTTTAACCGCTTTAAGGGGGCGAATTTTCAAAAAATATTTCTGGTGCTCAGTTTCTTTACACATATAAGGAAAGGAAGTCTTGCGCAAAATTTCAAGCTCGTAGACCAAGCGGTTTAGGCTGTGGGTTTTCTGTCAGTGCATGAATGAATAAGACTTTTATTAAGTAGATTTGATTGGCCCGTGACCAGTGGGGTAATTGTGTAACACACTTACAGTAGCAATGGCTTTCATTTTGACAATACAACCACAGTTCACAGTTCCAGTGGTCGGGCGAAGTGGCTCATTCTGCTCTCGACGCTTGACGTGTCAACACGTCGGGTCCGGGTTTGCAACAAGTTTATCGTTATCCTGAGGATGCCTCGTTAAGAGGTGAAACACGTGTCGATTTCATATAGGGTTCTTTATGACTCTTTAAGAACAGTTAAGCGGATTAGGTTACTAACTATACGTCGTCTATAATATTTTATAATGGATTTCCGCGAAGTTACGCCTGAGTCAATTAACTATCAGTTCAACTACATTCATTGCGTTTTTAACGTTGTTGGGAAGACAAATATTTCGAACATTTGAAGCAATTGATTAGCAATCCTTCAAAAATCATTCAGATTGTGATTGAAACAGTGTTAAGCAATTAGGGTGCTCTGCCTAGTCCTTCCGAGGAATACAAGCGTTATAATCACCATGCTTGCTGACTGCGTGTTGATGATTTCAGACCATTAAGTACCGGTTTCGTCTCGTTATGTTTTCCTTCAACGTAAGTAATTTGTATTATAGCTTGTCCACTCTGAAATGACGCGCCCCACTACATTTATGCACACGGTAAAGGTACCATTCCGTACCCGACCGCAGGAAGCAACTGCAGGCGACGACGTGTCGCCGTGACACGACTGATTTCTATGAATTTCTATGAAATACCTTCCATAGACGCAGTGACAGTGACAGGCGACACGTGCAGCCCAACCGCAGACCAGTAGTGCCGCCAACGCTCGAGCGATAACACGTTTTTCAATCATCTATCTACCGACTGGAATACGGGCTGCTGCCGCCTGCGGTCGGGTTCGGAATCATGACTGCAGCGACAAGACGCCGCGACACGTCGCGTGCAGTTGCTGCCTGCAGTCGGGTACGGAATGGTACCTTAATGCGGATTTCTATGGGTAATGCGGCGGCAGTGGTGGGCGTCATTTCAGAGTGGACAAGCTATAACAAAAAAAATACATTAGACATTAAAAAGCATAATTTATAAGTGCTAAGCGGAGTCCCAGTAATTTAATACATAAGAAGCTTTTTCATTTACCTTTGAACCTCGTATCATAATGATACTTGCTTTCCCATTCAACTTTGAACCGCCCCAACATAAAATTTGTAAGAATTTATTAGGTATCAGAAAATTTAATCACCAACTTCATAAAAATCTCACTATTACAATATAATTGACACTAACTAAGTGCCAATTAAGTGCCACGTTGACACATAACCCTATAAAGGCTGGCACTAATTTATCACCCCTGATTAACGGGTTGATTTATGAGTAATGAACAGACTTTCACCTCACTAGCTAGTTTATGCATTATGGTATATGGAACGTTGTCTATGGATCAAACTGTTGTCGTTGTTTTAGAATTCAATATGTTTTTATAATTGTTCCTGTAATAATAAAAAAATCTTGGACTTATCATAACTAATATTATAAATGCGAAAGTGAGTTTGTTTGTTTGTTACGGTTTCACGCTAAAACGGCTGAACGGATTTGGATGAAATTTGACACGTTGGTAGACCATGACCTAGGTTAGAACATAGGATACTTTTTATCCCGATATTCCCACGGGATCGAGACTTATGCGGGAAATTGCGGGGCGCAGCTGGTAATATAATACGTAAATGCGTAAGTGAATTTGTTTTTTTTTTTGCTTGTTACGCTTTCACGCTAAAACGGGTTTGGATGAAATTTGGCACTTGGGTAGACCATAACCCGAAAAAGGACATAGGCTTCTTTTCATCCTGGATCGCAGATGAAGTCGCGGGCAACAGTTAGTAGTTAATATAAGTCTGAAATCACCAATCCATCTTGAGCAAGCGTGGTGATCTATGCTCGTGCCTTTTCTGAGGAGAAGAGGCCTTTGCCCTGCAGTAGGACAGTAATAGGCTGGTTTTATTATATTATTCCTGTCGTATTATTGAGACCGCGAATCGGTAAATGTGGGGTAGGATACCTACCGTCAGGCTAGGTGGAGTGACGATCATCGCTAGTGTCTGGCAGCCGCTGGATGAGAGTTGCCGAAAATCGAGTTGAATAACATGCAATTAGAGAGGCCTATGTCCCACAGTGGAGTTTCTAGCCCTGTTCTTCTCCATAGGAACCTACTACGCTTTGAAATGGGCAACTATAATTTCTGACTGACCGACCCCTTGACAATTCAAAAGTACCCGTAATTGGTTTATTTGAATTAAGTGCTATGAATTTTAGGACTGCTGTGGACTAATGAGTACCCTGGGATTATTTTCCCATTAAAACTTAGATCCGTTATACCGGGGTGGAGTTTCGAATAATATTTTCTTAGTCCATCACTATACTGTTTTAGGAACACGCCTAATCTTTCTTTCATGTTTCTATCTTCAGAGGAATAATATGCTGAGCGTTCGCAGTCAGTCACTAGTTGCTATTAGAAGACACCCTTGTAAAAGTGCTCTTCCGGAGAATACCTCGAAAGTTTTTGGCAGCACTCCAGCTATCTAATTACGCAACACATTTTCGTAAACCATTACGACCAATCTGTTTCATTTTGACAGTTCAACAACATTCATTGCGTTATTTACGTTGATGAGCAGTTTTTTTTTCGAACGTAAGAAACCATGGATCAGCAATCTGTTTTAAAACGATTCAGATTCTGATTGATCATGTATTACGCAAATAGGGTACAGGACTCGTTTAGGCACTGGCAGTGGACTTGTGGCAAGCATAGTATGGGACAACCTCCAGTTAGATCAACCGACGACTTTAAAAACGTGTCTGAGCCAGACTGGATGCGGATGGCGGAGGACAGGTTGTTGTGGTGAAGCCTGGTAGAGGCCATGTCTAGCTGTGAACTGTGAAGGCTGCCATGAGGTGATTGAAAAGAGAGCAATGTATTCAGGTTTGAAGAGCACGCGGTAAAGTTACAGTCACAAGAGGTATTTCAATCGTACCGATTTTCTAAATTGAAACTCAAAGCATTTATTCCAGAGCGTAGGTTTTTCTGGAGACGAAAGGCAAGAAACTCCATGGATATTTTTTTTTAAGTATTTCACAGAAGGAAAATGCTTGTTCTCAATGAGTACATTTTACTTCTGTTCTAATGTTCTTCTGAGAACTTCTCATACGGAAAAGAATCAAATATTGAGCATCACACTTTCGAGTGCATAATAGTATTGTAAAATAATAATTATAAAAACCCTATCGCGTTTTCTAATCATAAAAGCAGTCAGTAATTTGCAAGAATAAAACGAATGTTATGTGCTATTAACTCATCACTTCAAATTAAATTAAATGGAAAGTATTTTATTTGCATTAATTTGCTGGCTTACAAGCCAGCCATGGGCCTATATATGGGCCTAGTTCCTACACAAATTGCCGTGTGATTCTTGGTATATAATTGTTAATAAGCTACGGTTTTAATGGTTGGGTGGTGCTAAAAACAACTGCTATTACTTATAAGTGAAATTATATTAAAATTTAAAAACCCCTGACACAAACATTTCCTTATTTCTCTTTTCTACTCCATCACCAGACCCTGTTCATCATCTATCTATAACCTATTCATTGAGACCATTCCAATGAGCCCAAACACGATACCTGTGCTGTAAGTTGCTAAAGGAGTTAGGTATCCTGCAAATTCCAGGTGATGCTGCAGCATCAGTTCAAGGTTACTATATGCTCTTCTAATAACATTGAAGTAACAGAACACCAAATTTCAAATCGATCCGAACTGTGGAAGACGCTCACATCCATTCATCAACTTGAAAAGAGCTGATAATCTTCAAACGACAGAACCCATTTTGTTAAAACATGTCTAAGAACTATCGCTAGAAAACCTGCTTTCAAATAAAAAAACCGCATTCAAATCGGTTCAGCCGTTTAAGAGCTACGGTGCCACAGACAGACAGACACACATAGCCGTCAAAGTTATAACACCCCTCTTTGTGAGTCGGGGGTTAAAAACCGAAAAAATAAAAGTTTTTGTCGTAGTTAGGTTTCGGTTTTTATTAATTTTTATTTTGGGGTTTATCTATGTTGTATAAGTAATCAATATATTTTTAGAAAGAATTACTCCTTAAGACCTTTCATTTGACATCCCCCGCGATACGTACGATAGCAAAATTACAGTGGTCGCATACGATGTGTAACATCTGACATCTTGGCTGCTAATACCAACCTCTCGGAAAATGGGTTGGTACCATTTGACAGCCAACTCTAGCACCGCGCGCGTTCAATGATCAAATCAAATAGCGCGCGCGTCGGCTTGCTGTTACACACTTCCGTCCCATTTCACGAAATCACTCCGACAGACTGCAGGAAAGCGAGAGAGATGATGTTACACATCAAAAAGAAAAACAAAAAAAAGGTCAATCGTCATCCTGAGTATGCCTCGTTGAGAGGTGAAACACGTGTCGAATTCTCACAGGGTTCTTTATGCCTCTTTCAGAACAATTAAGCGGATTAGGTTACTAAATAAACGTCGTCTATTGTATTTTATAATGGATTTCCGCAAGGTCACGCCTGAGTCAATTAATTAAGTAAAATTATTTCAGTACCTACCTGTTATTTCATCCGTCTGGCATTCATGCCCACACTAACGTATCATCATCATCATCATCAGCACTCCACTGCTTGACATAGGCGTCTCCACGCCATTCAGCTCGATTCTCGGCAACTCTCATCCAGCTGCTGCCAGCCACCCTGTGAAGATCGTCGCTCCACCTAGCCCGAGGGCGTCCTACCTTACGTTTGCCGATTCGCGGCCTTTACTCAAGAACACGTCTACCACAACGGTCATCAGTACTACGGCTAATATGGCCGGCCCATTGGTACCTCAGCTTGCTTATTCTGTGAGCTATGTCGACAGCTTTGCTTCTTTGCTTACCACCTCGTTCCGTCGCAACGCTAAAAAAATCAATCTGCTTAGCCCTTTTCCAACTATCTTAGGGCCGGCTTCCAGTCTAACCGGATTCAGCTGAATACCAGTATTTAACATGAAGTGACTGCCTATCTGACTTGCACAACTTGGTAATACGATACCCCTTGGTAAGACTGATGTCAGACTTTCGGGCTTCTGTTGACTCTTAACGACTGTCAAGGATCCACGAATGACAGCCGGGACCAACGGCTTAACGTGCTTTCCGAGGCACGTAAGAGTCTCGGTATATAAAGATGGTCACTCATCCACTGAGCAACCCCGGCAAGCTTTACCTGATGGATCGACCCGTGCGGCTGTTATTTCTCAGCCACGAGCGCCGTAGCAGCGCTACTTGGTGGAAAAAAGGAATGTTGGTAATATTTCCCTGGACAAACTGTCTTACGCCGTTTCGGCGTCATTGACTAACAAACAAAAATAATAAATATTCAAAGTTATTATTCAAAGGATTATTAACAATAATTAACCGTTACAAACGGACTATGACTAATTGAAAATTAAAGTTTCTCTATTATTTTTAATTGAATTCATTATAATAAAATATTTAATTACTTATTAATATATTTCAAGAGAGATTCAATCAAGCCTTTCATTATTATTATTTTGTTTTGTTTGGTGTGTTATATTGAAAGTGTTTAGAAGTAAGTACTGGAGATATAAAAATCTCTATTTCGGCTGCACCCCAATTACGTAACACACTTTTAATCACGATTTTATAGGAAATTGTTAATCCATTGCTTCGTAAGTTTGTAAAATTCCTCTCGAAACGCCGCAAATTTAACATCACTGGTTGCTTAAAACCGACCCCGGTTCAAATGCTGTCTCCACTAGCAGGAACAGCGCCATCAGTGGTTCGCAGAGCGGTGGTGAGCTCCAGCGAAAGAGCTAAAATGATCTCTGATACACGACACTCTTTGCACGATAACATTCTTGTGTCACAAAGGCTGAAAAGCCGAAACAGTTTTTTAAAATGTGTCGTCTCACTCACTGGCGAATGACCAAAAGACTGAAGCTGTGACGAGACAGTTTTTCCCTACCCAAACCATTCGTTCCACCTGCTGAAGACCGCCCGCCTGGATATGAGTTGCCTTGGGTAACCTGGAAGTCTTTAAACAGACTCCGGACCAAGGTTGGCCGAAGCAAAGAAAATCTGTTCAGGTGGAGATTCATAGACGACTCCGCCTTGGAGTGTAAATGTGATGCTGTTCCACAAACGATGGGACACTAATATCGTGTCTCGCGAGTCCTGTCAGCTGCACGTTAAAGGATCTAATAGACGCTAGTGATGGCGGCAAACACGTGGCCGAATTCTAAGCCGAGTCTATTTAGATTGCTAGCCACACGCTAAGACGAAGATCGGTGATAGACTGTGACTTTGCCTAGGCCCTCTTGACATTAATGGTCTGATATCGCCAATAAGCAGTAAACAAGCGTGGTGATCAATACTCGTCGTTTTTCGGTGTGAGAAGAGGCCTTTGCTCTGCAGTGGCTGCAGTATGACAAGCAACAATTACAGGCTATTATAATAATTATGTTTAATTAAAATCTTTAATTAAAGTCTGCAGGAAGTAAGGGAATACTTACATAATTATTAACATACCATGCGGAACATTCAACTTTTAAAATAAGTGATGATTGTGCTTTTGAAAGCATTTTATGAACGGAAACAGGATTTTCTACAAAAAAAATACACGTCTTGGCTTAATTGTCTTCACTAATATAATAGTTCCTATTTTTTTTTCTATAGTGAAAAGATTTGTATGTTTGTTTGTAATGAATAAACTCAAAAGCTACTAGACCGATTTTAAAAAATATTTGACCAGTAAAGAAAGAAAAAGATAGAAAAATGTGTTTATTGGCATTACAAAAAATACACCTTTTTTTTTTTGGTTTGGAAATCATCAAATGACTCCTCCCGCTCTGGGCGAGAGGGAGTGTCAGACTTTGACTGACTAAAACCCACCCGTGTTCCTTCCGTTGCTTGTGTGCCGGGGCTGCGATATCCTTTCAGACAAACCCGCAACCCTAGCAAAAACAGAAAACAAATTATTATAATGCCAAAAGGGCCTCAGCTCAGCATAATGCTGCAGTAGAATGCTATATTTTATCAGTATCACTGAGTAACGTAGGCTATAATTTATAAAGATATCAAGCGGGGGAAGCCGCTAGCGGAAGCTAGTTGAAACTATAAGAAAGAAACAATGGCGACTAAAAGTCAATCTGCCTAGCCTTTTCCCAACTATGTTGGGGTCGGCTTCCAGTCTAACCGGATGCAGCTGAATACCAGTATTTTACATGGAGCGACTGCCTATCTGACCTCCACAACCCAGTAACTGGGTAATACGATACCCCATGGTAAGACTGGTGTCAGACTTTCGGGCTTCTGACGACTCGTAACGACTGTCAAAGATCCACGAATGACAGCCGGGACCAACGGCTTATCGTGCTTTCCGAGGCACGGAGGAGACTCGGTATGTAAAGATGGTCACCCATCCACTGACCAACCCCGGCAAGCGTAGCTTAACCTGATGGATCGACCGGTGCGGCTGTTGTTACTTAGCCACGAGCTCCTCCAATGGCGACTAAAAGTATGGAAGACAAATACAAATGTTGTCTCGACCCCAAATAAATATGACTTTCATCATCAGTGAAAATTCCTCTATTTATTTTGCTGTCTACACCTACAAACATTTCACAAAGAATTAACTTACTACAAGAATAATATCCAGCTCAAAAACAGTCCAATAAAAAAAAACTTCGTCGTACCGAATAATCGCATCACTATTCGGGCCGCGTTACCAAAAACCCGGTCAGGTGCGTACCGAAACTGGTAAACTGGTATCGGTAGGTCGCAACACTAATGGGGCTACTTTTTCGTTGGCCCAGAAAGAGGTTGATTAATTCGAGTTAAGGTCGAGTCAGACGGTAACGGATTGACTGTATGGTATGATGCAGTTTATTTTTTAATGTTATTATACGTGTTTTTTTTGCGTTGCATTTCTCTACACTTGCATTAGAGCCGCTTTTTCTTGCTTTCTAGTTCGTTTGCATACAAACTTCGATCCTCTGTTGGACCACAGATTAATACAGATAATTCTCTCCGCAAAATCATTTAAATAAAAAGTGACTCTTGCTACGACACAATAAAGTACAATTCAGGTCGCACAGCGCTAATTACCTACAGTTATTATTTTATTACTTAGAAGTTGCCTCTCTTTCTGTCACGTAGCTCTCAGATCTTCTGCCTACGTTACACTCACTGAATTGGCCCAACAAGTCGAGCCCGCCGCGTATTTGTAGCTTCATACCCGTATTTATCTGTGGTTGAACCTAGGATTGATTTTCGGAATAATTATTATCCTCTCTTGCACCTCTAAGAAACATACTTTTACATAACTAACTCCCATTTAAGTAAATGATATAGCTTTCTGTATTCTGAGGTCTAATCTGTACCGCTGTGCATAGTCTATCAAGCTGTCACTAATCAGACAGTTGTTATGTATTACACCAAATTCTTAAAGTGATGCTATCTACGTTGGTGCTCCTTTTCTATCTCTTCCTATGTAACTTAAAGTCTGATTGTTTTAAGTTTTTAATAAGTACAAACAAAATGACACGTGGGAATCGACCCTTACTACGTTTTAAACTTATTGCTTGAGTATTTTGTCGCCAATTTACTGTCATTGTTTTCCGTAATGTTCGGAAAAATAACGGTGAAGCTGAGACTGATTGGTTTTTAACACATTTTCTTTACAACAGAGCGGTAATTTCCGTAATTTTTAAAAAGGTTCGCATTATATCTCATCGGCAATTTGTCAAAAATACAATCAATTATCCAACATTTTTGACAAGTTTGACAGATTGCGACTTGATTGGCCTTCAGATGTTTTACGACGACTACTCTCCTGACAGCACGAAGTCAGTCAGTAAGTTGGGAGTGAGGCTGACATTCTTGGGTGTGCCAGGCGTACATTTACAAATGTATCGCCACTCCTCGAGGCTATAGATACCCTTTCATTGTGCACCTTAAGATCATTTTTTTTATATAATGGCATGTGACAGATCAGATCAACCAAGGAGGTTGTCGACTGCATAACCGGACTTTCTTGTAGATGCCTCAAACAAATTCTAGTTAAGTGGTGACTTCAAATTCGGGGCTAATTAAATTATCTAGCGAAACTACAAAACCGGAATTTTGGTAACGCGGCCCGAATAGTGATGTGACTATTCGGTACGACGAAATTTTTAATTGGACTGTTTTTATGTAGAATATTATTGTTGTATTAACTTAATTCTTTGTGAAATGTGTATAGTGCAAAAAGCAAAATAAATAGATACATTTTCATTGGGTCTTTCATAATCATTATTATCTTGCCCGTAATCGAATTTGTTTGGGGTCGTTGCAACATGTAATTTTCTTCTTTAATTCTTTTTTAGTCGTCATTGGGTCTTTATTACACCGGGTCGAATTAAATTAGCTAGTTAAACTCCGCTGACATGATAGGTATCGAAATCTAAACATGATAAAACAAAAAATAAATAAATTTGATGTTTAAGCTAATTCACTATGATTAACTCATGAATGTAGAATAGAACATAATATTTTTGTTTGCATTAAAACATGGTATAATCAGTCTTACCACGGGGTATACCCAGTAACTGGGTTGTGGAGGTCAGATAGGCAGTCGCTCCATTTAAAATACTGGTATTAGTATACAATTAGGTACTGGATAATACGATACCCTTTGGTAAGACTGGTTGTCATACTTTGAGGCTTCTGACGACCCGCAACGACGGCACCAACTACGTGCTTTCCGAGGCACGAAGGGGAAGGGAAAGATGGTCACCCATCCACAGACCAAGCGCGACATGCGTAGCTTAACCTGATCGATCTATCCGTGCGGTTATTATTACTTAGCCACAAGCCCCTCTTCAATCCATAATCAGTTCTATAAATCTAAAAAGGTAGCAACATAATCCATTTCACTTTCAAACCAGGCCAAATAAACTAAAAGAAATCAAAATTTTACGAGACAGACTAAATAAATTTAACGCATCCTTTTGAGGTCAAAATACAGTTTAAAAACATGGCCGAAATACCTCAGTTATCAGATCGCCCGTATTTTAGACTCAAACTGACTCATGTGGTTAACGATTTACGAGAACCGATAATGAGTTTAACTACCCTTTGTACGTACGTTTGGGATCGAATTTTCGGTTACTAAGTAATTTATGTTGGTCAGAATTGAGAAGAAAAATAATTCCTGCCGAGAACAGTTGTGGTCCAGTGGTAACGGACTTACGAGTTGTAGGTCGTTCATCACCACTGCTCTCAAAGCGGTGAAGGAAAACATCGTGATGAAACCGGCATGTCCTGGAACCAAAAATTCGAAGACAGGTGACATCTACCAACCCGCACTGGGCCCGCGTGGTGGATTACGGCCCACTCCCTCTCACAGAGAGGAGGCCTGGGTCCCAGCAGCTATTATTCCTGGTAGTTGTAATGGTTTTTCAAAATAATAATGATTTATTTATTCTCTTCTTTTCATGTGGTTAGTGACTAACCTAGTGTCAGAGTTTTAAAGCCGTCCATGGGCCTCTGACTTGGCTTCACATGCCGTCGAGAAATATCTCTCAGGCATGCCGGTTTCCTCACGATGTTTGCCTTCACCGTTTTTGAAGCAAATGATAATTATACAATACGCACATGAATCCGAAAAGTCAGAGGTGCGTGCCTTGGGTTCGAACTCGAGACCTATGACTTGGCAGTCTGCCGGTCACACCACTAGGCTATCACTGCTGATTTATTTATTGATATCTCCCTTAAAACTATCATTACCAAGAACACATATTTCGCCAGTTATGTTTTAGTCCCATGTAATAGGAGGCGAGCCTATTGCCATCAACCGGGCTCAAATCCAGACTGCGGGCTGCTACTAAGAAATCCCTGTTTGAAAAACCCAATAACACTTTGCCCGACCTGAGAATCGAACCCAGGATCTCGTGACTACTAGAGCAACGAGGCAGTATTGAAATCATCGAGGCATAAAACAACAGATATCAGAAAAGTAATCTAGACAGTTAGAAATCTTGACAAATGGATTGATAAATGATTCCATCATGATAATGTCCACTTTCCATTGTCTATAGAAAGTGATCCATTTACTTAAGCTAAATGCGCAGGCGTCCTTACGAAAGTTAGTCACTCGGTTTGATTCATTACCTCTAAAGTATGTGATTTGACTGTTAGTAGTTTAGGGTTAAGAGGAGTTTTTAATAAGGCAATTTTTAGGAGATTTAGGAGACATCATTTTGATGACAAATGGATTAGTTATCAGAGTATTTCACGTTAAACCTAATGCCGTAAGTATAACAATATACGAGTATATCTGTTGGTAATTTAATCTCAGGCAGACTCAAAAGTAAGAAAAAAAAAAATATTCTGCACGAACAAGATGCATATTACAAAAAAAAGAGATAATACACATAAAATACACACAAAAAAGTAGCCAAAAGGCTCGTAAAACATAATAAGGACTCTCCATTAAATTACTGTGTGTTACTGTTTAGTTATTGTATAAACATATAACAAAACTTATGAAACACGTATGTAACCTGTAATGTCACCAACACCCCAGAGGCAAATATGATAATTTATAATTACTTGGAAGTAAGCATTTTGTATCTCTATTTAACTGAACTGTTATCTAAGTTATTTTGAGAAATAAATTCTTTAAACCTAAGTATATTGTTGTTACTGAAAGTACCGAAACACAGACTTAATCCTTTCACATCAGTCTATCCACCCAAAACAAAACACAATCAAATCTTTAAATCGAATCAGTTCACAAACTGCCGACTCAGTACGGTTCTTCGAAAGTAAACGCGCGGGTCACCGAAAGTGAAACCTCATAGAATAGAACGAGACAGGTGTGCAGGTGTGCAAATAGGTTTATAGTGTGGTTAGAAGAGGATTTTAGTAGGTTATGTAGGTTTGGTGGTTTGGTTTGGTTTGGTTTGGTTTGGGGTCAGGCTCGGAGGAATCTTGTCAACCCATATTTAAGAAATTAGGCTAGTTACCGTACCGCTTTTTTTTTTTTTTTTTTCTTGCGTGAGAAATCATCAAATGACTCCTCCCGCTCTGGGCGGAGCGAGAGGGAGTGTCAGACTTTTACTGACTAAAACCCACCCGTGTTCCTTCCGTTGCCTGTGTGCTGGGGCCGCGATATCCCTTTCGGACAAACTCGCAACCCTGGCAGGCATTGGCCCTTACGGACCCCGTCAGTTGGAGGCTTGTTACCGCTGCCGTCTTTTTATATATTTGAAATATGTATATTGGTTAATAAACATAAAGACCTGTTTATATCAGCCAATGATATTAATCCACGGAGCCGGTGTGATCCACAGAGACTCGTTCTGCGTGATCTTCCCAGGCTTGCTAAATATAATAAAAGCTGCTTATATAAATGTGTTAGTATATATAATAACATATCGAGTAGCATAAAAAACTTAAACTCCGGATTATTTAAGAAAAAATTGTTTGACTGGTTAAACTCGGAAAATTTCTATAGTCTTAAAGAATTTATGGATAAAAAATTCTCATGTTAGTATTAAGTGAACATAAGTAGTATGCTAAGTACAATTCTGGCAAAACATGTAAGATCCTTATTGTAAATTATTGTAACACCATGTATACCATGTTTTATGCAAATAAATACTTACTTATTTACTTACTTACATGCTTCTAGACAAATAAGTCAAAAAAAAGTTTTTCGGAGATACAGTAAGTTTGAACAAACATATATTTTGGTTTATCTGGTGGGCAATACAGTTTTTATTTATTACTAGCTTTTGCCTGTGGCTTCGCTCGCGTGGATGTCGGAAATTATCCCCCGGGAACGTACTACCGGTATAAAAATTATCCTATGTGTTAATCCAGGTTATAAACTATCTGTCTGCCTCATCCAAATCCGATTAGTAGCATAACATAATGATTGAATACTATCGTGAATTCATGCAAGCCTAGTACTTTTTGTTAGGTTACTGCTCAGAAATTGTGCACAACGTCTAATGATTGAAATACTATCTTGAATTCATGCAAGCCTAGTACTTTTTGTGTCAAGTTTCAACTCAAAAAATCACGTTGTCCCATACAAACTTTGCCCCCCTTTTTCACCCCCTTTAGGGGTAGAATTTCGAAAAATCCTTTCTTATCGGATGCCTACGTCATACAAAGAACACACCCTCCAAGTTTCACGTCTCTACGATCAGCGGTTTAGGCTGTGCGTTGATCCGTCAGTCAGTCAATCAGTCATTCAGGACAAAGCATTTTTTTTATACGTATAGATTTTTCTAATAACATTATCAGTTTTTTGGCTCGTAAACATCTCTTGCTAATCCAATGGGTCTTCTAAAATACCACTTTGACACAAGTGGTATTTTAGAAGACCCATTGGATTAGTCAGGTTTAACCTACAGCAGCGGAAAAAAAAAATATTTCTCAACGCATAATTCTGACTTCCAAGCAGTGCTGCTGTGATCCGGTCTGAAAGGTTCGGCGTGAAATTCCACACATTTCTGGGTCTGTCAGAGCCGGATGCACTGACGTTCAGGGCACGTCCTATTCCATATTCAAATGTAACCTTGGTAGATCAGTGGTTAAGACAGTGCGCTCACCAGAGCTGTATAAAAAAAAACAGTTAAGTATTTTCGTAGATTTTAGAAAACTCTGACTATCTGATTTGTTACTTGAGTTTGTGCGCTATCATTGTCTAAACCTAAAACTAGTATTTAGTCAAAAAACATACAATAGACGACGTATATTTAGTAACCTAATCCACTTAACTGTTCTTAACGAGTCATAAAGAACCCTGTAAGAAATCGACACGTGTTTCATCTATCAACGAGGCATCCCCAGGATGACGATTGTCCATTTGCGAACCAGGACACGACGTGTTTCCACGTTAAGCGACGATTGCAGTTCGGCACTTGACGTGGCTACACATCGTGGATTAAGTTACTAAATATACGTTGTCTATTGTATTTTATAATGGATTTCCGCAAAGTCACGCCTGAGTCAATTAATTATCTTAGTATTTAGTCATGTAACTATGTGTGTGGCCTTACACTATTTTAGTCTCAGCGTACTTACAGCAGTAAAGCAAGATTAACGATAAATCATTTAACGAATAACCAGTATTTGATATGTTATGCCACACGACTTTAAAATAAACATTTGTAGCACATGTCATATCAATCACCGAAAAATGAACAGAGTATAAACACACAAAACAAACATTATGCAGCAATTCTTAAGAAAAATATCCTTAAATCAACCCGTTTTTTTATTAACTGAGCCTTTATTTCTTTTCCTTTTATCCGGCCATCTTTTTTACGGCTGTCTCGGTAACCGGACGGATTTAGGAGAGACTTTCACTGTTGCATTCCGTGAACATTTATCATGCATGCATCATGTAACGCACTTGAATTGGGGTGAGATTTCTATTTGAGGCATTTTTTTAAGTTTATGCTCGATATGAGTCATTCAATGAACAAGAAAAACGCAGTCTTGAGGACAGACAGCCAACAGAAGTAAAAGTAAGTACCAAGTATTTATTTCAAATAAACCAATTACAGGTACTTTTGAATTGTCAAGGGGTCGGTCAGTCAGAAAGATGAAGCTAGTTGCCCATTCGAAAGCGTAGTAGGTTCCTATGGAGAAGAACGGACAAGAAAGTCCAATGACACTCCTTAAATAAATTATCATCTCTCTTTAAAGATTAAATAACAGTAGACTAGTAGATTCACTACTGACCAAGCGCAAGAAGTCATACACATAGCTACAAATATACTATTAACATTAAGTATGTTTGTGACGCGAACCCATAGAATCCCTCAACGCGCCAAAAGACGTTTTTACTTCAAAAATGGACAGCTTATGGCCAGTAGTGAGAGCTGCGGTGGCCTATAGGCTATAGGTAATGGTATCTCGCAGGTCAACCTAGGAGGTTGTCGGCTACTTAACCGGACTTTCCTGTGGATGCCTCAATAAATTAAGGCCTCCAGCCAGGGCATAATACTTAGAAACTGAGCGACTACACGCTAATATAATTTGTTTGGATTATTTTATTTGACTGTAAGTCAATTTATATTGTTGACATATTCGACTCTTAAAATGTTGTATTGCAATTTGTAAAAAGATTTTAGTTTTTTTTTTGTTTTTTTTTGTTTTTTTTTTGTGTAGAATCAAGTTTTTCCAACTGAATAGACAGCTATGCTGGGGAGTTTGTTGCGCCACCTCTTCTTCCCAGCTTAAGCACTAGGAAGTGGTGAAGGGTGGGCGTTTTGGGGGACTGTCTTATGTAATTTTGATGTTCGAAAAGTGCCTATCTCAGCCTAGTTTGAATAAATGACTTTTGAATTTGAATGTAAGGGCACCCCCTGTGGGGTGCGGACCTCGGCATAGGGCGTCGCAAGGGACAGGTTGGATCGGATTAAAGCCTATAGGCTATAGGTAACGGCTCCGACGTATAAAGAGTTGTACTTAGGTTCGAACCAGGGTAGGTACCATCAAAGAAGTTCATATCTTTCCAATCTAATTTAACTTTCCAGTTCCAATAAAGCGCGCGCAATCGTTGCCAGTGTTTAAAAGACTCGTGAAAGAACATTACTTGTCGTTATGATTCTGTTTTTATCGTTAGCTGAAATAATATTCGTCATTTATTTTCGTTGCTTATATAGTTAGTATGTATGTATCCATGTATCTATTATATAGCATTTATTTTGTGAAATTAGTTTCTGCAACGCAAAAGAAGTACCTATATAAGAATCGTAAGCAGGTGAAATTCTGTAGTTTCTGCCAACCCCATGGAAAGAAGCCATGAGTTTATTTATTACAAGCAGCACCTGGCGGTTTCATCCACATAAGTCACGATCCCGTAAGAATATTGGAATAAAAAGTATTTTATGTCCTAACCTAGGCCATGGTCTACCCGTGTACCAAATTTCATGCAACTACGTTCAGCCGTTTTAGCGTGAAAGCTTAACAAAAAAACAAACAAAATCATTTTCGCATTTATAACATTAGTTAGAACTAGCTTCTGCCCGCAACTTCGTCCATGAGCTTATAACCTTCCGCAAGAATTGGGCTACCCAATGTAAAAAGATTTTTTCAAATCCGACTGGTAGTTCTGGAGATTATCCCCTACATACAAACAAACAAACAAATTTTACCTCTCTATAATATTAAGTATAGTTATAGATTATATGTGGGGCTTGTGGCTAAGTAATAACAGCCGCACAGGTCGAAAGATCAGGTTAAACTACGCTTGCCGTGGTTGGTCCTTCGATGGGTGACCATCTTTACATACCAAGACCCCTCCGTGCCTTGGAAAACACGTTTAGCCGTTGGTCCTGGCTGTCATTTGGAGATCTTTGACAGTCGTTACGGGTCGTCAGACGCACGAAAGTCTGACAACCAGTCTTACCAAGGGGTATCGTATTACCCAGTTACTGGGTTGTGGAGGTCAGATAGGCAGTCGCTCCATGTAAAATACTGGTATTCAGCTGCATCCGGTTAGACTCGAAGCTAACCCCAATATAGCTGGCAAGGCTCTTGACCTTCTGACTTCTTATCTGAATAACAGAATTCAGAGGGTCGATGTTAATGGGAAGAGATCTGCAGGATCTGCGGTCACCATAGGCGTTCCGCAGGGTTCAATTATAGGTCCTTTCTTATTTCTAATTTACATAAATGACTTACCTTACTACATAAGGAATAATCCCAAGATAGTATTATTCGCAGATGACACTTCCCTCATTTTTAAAATCAAACGTCAGTTAGTCAACTTTGAACAAGTCAACGATGCACTCTCTAAAGTTGTGCATTGGTTTAATGTAAATAATCTTCTCCTGAACGAAAAAAAGACTAAACTCATTAAATTTTCAAAGCCAAATGTCAGGCAGCTACAATGTTCAAGTTAATGGAATAGAGTTGGACCCTGTTGAGTCAACAGTTTTTCTTGGAATAACTATTGACGGTAAATTACAATGGGGCCCACACATAGAAAAATTGTCAGGAAGGCTTAGTCCGGCAGCCTATGCTGTTAATAAAATTAGACAGATAACTGACGTAGATACAGCCAGAATTGTTTATTTTAGTTACTTTCATAGTCTTATGTCATATGGAATTCTTCTTTGGGAAACCGGTGCGGACATTAATACTATCTTTGTTCTACAGAAAAGGGCTGTTCGAGCCATTTACAACCTAGGTCCAAGAGATTCCCTTCGAGAGAAATTCAGAGAAATAAATATTCTGACTGTAGCCTCACAATATATTTTTGAAAACCTTATTGTATGTACACAAAAATATATCAAATTTTAAGAAAATGTCCGATATTCATAGTTTAAATACCAGGAATAAACACAACCTTGCTGTACATCACACTCGTCTCCACAGAGTAGGCAACTCGTTCATGGGTCAATGTATACGCTTTTACAACAAACTTCCCATTGACATTCGAAACTTACCCATTAAACGATTTAAAGGCTTTATTAAAACCAAGCTTTGTAAAAAAGGGTACTATAAAATTTCAGATTATTTAGAAGATAAAAAAGCTTGGGATTGAGCTGTTCTTGATTATTCATCACAATAAACCAGTTTTATATACACATTGACATTGTTGAAAATTATATTCAAAATGACACGATTACTTTGTAAAGTATTATATTATTTTAATTATTGTGAATGTGAGGACTATGTGGATATTTTTTTTCCTTTTCATTTATTTTTTCTTTCTCAGTTTGAATGATGGTCTGGCAGTTTCAGTAGTTGATGCGGCCTACCCAAATATCCTTTCCTTGGTATTGTTCGTCGAGTTGAGCTCCTTAAGTTCTGAGTTGAGCTCCACGATTACTGACAAATGCTTGCACTGACTGAACAGGTCCACTCCAATCTGTGTGGTTCTTTCCTCAAAAGACCATTTCAGACACTAATCTACATAGTCCTCACATGGCTTGACGAAGATTATGTCTGGACTTTAAAAGAGACTGCGACCTCTGAGTTTGTTTCGGCCTTTCTTCTCAGAGTAGTCAGATATGAAACACCGACCTCACCTAGCTTAATATATTTTAATATTTTTTATATGACGTGTAAAAGTGATTCCGATATCCTAGTTACAGAATAAACAATTTCATTTAATTTCATTTCAGTTGGGAAAAGGCAGATTGATTGATATTATACTCGTATTATAAATACTAGATTAGGAGTAGTTTCAACGCCATTGAAACTAGCATTTTAACCTAGAAATTAGACGCATGTGACGCGTCACAAAGTAAAGCGCCTGTCTAGATTCGAAACCTACGACCGTAAGACTGCTACCACTGCTCAACATTTAAGTCCGGTGTGGTGATAATTAGGTTTGTTTCACGGCCTTAGACATAGTTACAGACTGTTATTATTATTTTGTATCACATAATTAAGTAAAAAAATACCGACTATTTTTACAATTCTTAACAAATACAATGTCAAATGGTTGAACATTTAAAACAATGGCACGTTCATTCACTCACTAATTACATTGCCATTCATTCATTCTTCACATATTTCGACCACGTTAACACTTTGCTTTTCATTTGTCTTTTTGGTGACAACTGTTTTACATTGTACATTATTTTTACTATGGTATCTAGTACGTATTTTATATATATATTTTTTTTAAATATATATTTTTTCTTTTATATGAATTTGATTTTGTTACACTTGTGACAAAAAAGTTTCAAGGTATCAAAATAATAATAATGGCACAGGTGTAAGTACTTTGTACTAAAGAGCTACCATTTACCGGGTAATACGTCTTTTATTGACTTGAATGTGCCCTGGTAGCTGTGAGTATGTCATGCTCACTCAGATGTCTGGCTAATGGTGGCGCGTTTGTTGGATCATTTAGCTCCCTTCAAATTGGTTGAGCTGAATGGTGCTGATCCATGCGTCATGTTCGTGAACGGGTTTTTGCCCGTTCTTCTCCATAGGAACCTACTACGCTTTGGAATGGGCAACTAGCTTCATATTTCTGACTGACCGATTCCTTGACAATTCAAATTTGCCTGTGAATATTTTAATTGAAATACCTTAATGCGTTGAGTTTAAAATTATGATTGTCCATCGTAATCCTGGGTTCAATCCCCGAGTTCGGAAAGGTATTTTTGATGATTTCTCAGAAATAAATAATTTAAAAGGAAGTTCTCAGTAGCAGCCCGGTTGATAGCAAATGGCAAAATACTCGCCCTTATTTTTAATTTTTGTTGGTCTTTTATACAAGGTGTTCCTTTTGATATCCTATATCTGTAGGGTATTAATGAGACCATGTCAAAGAATCAACTGGCATATTGTGAATTATTTTTCAATAAATTTTTGTTTCAGTTTTTTTTTTTCGTATATAATAGTCAGACTAAGTCACTTTTATTTATTTATGTATGCCCGTGAAATATAAAAAAACAGTCTATTTTTGTCAAAAAAAAAAACAACTTCGCATTTTCTTAGCTTTAAGTTTAATTGGTTTGAATGAAAATAATTTACTCGTACATATCAATGAAACTTAGATCACACATCGAGAGTCGAGTGTTAATTTATCTTCGAAATTATAAAGGTATTTTTGGAACACTTGTTCTAGGACTTTTTGTATTATTTTTACTTATAGCATATAACCCTAGAGGTATGGGATATCAAAGAAACACATTGTATAGTATAATGTGAGTATAACTACTTAATAACCTACACTACAGTAATAGCTATGACTTGTACATTTCTAGTTTAAAGTCTATTATTTTTAGAGAACCCAATTCTCAATTCACAAGCCGTTTTGTCGATAAAATCTCCCACCAAGCAAATACAAAAAATCACACATTTCTCTACATGTCTTTAGTCTTGACCATGCCCACACATTATTAAACAGTTCTACTTTTTGAAATAACAGAAATTCGGTACTTACTCGTATAACGTTTGTTTAACGATTTTCTAATCATAAAGATCTAAGAGAAATCTTGGGTTTCTTTACTGGGCATAAACATAATCAACCAATTATGTTCCCACTGCTGGGAAACTGGCCCAGGGAGTGGGTTGTATAACACCACGCGGGCCCAGTGCGAGTTCTGTCAATATTTTTTTTATTCCATGTAGGAAACGAGCCCTCTACACATAGCGCAGTAACCTTTCGCTCAGCGATTTGCACCATTACGTGCCGAAATGTCTTGACTTAACAAATCGAGTACCTTATTCGAACGCTGACTATCGATAGATACACGCAGGTAATTTTTTTTTAAGTTGGCAACGTGGCTAATTTTTCTGTTTTGATTAATTTATCAATATTACTACTACTAAATGAAATTATGAAATGACCAGCTTGTATGTACGTAAACGAAGCAAGAGAAGTATGGAAGGATCGTAACAGGCGGCGTTGTGTAGTAAAAATTACAGAACTTTGCCTGCTTGATTCTCACGCCCCACGCCTTCTTCCGATGGGTGTAAGCAGAAGCCTACCTCCATGGAAAGAAGGTGAGTTTGTGTTATAAGATGTAAAAAAAATAACTTTAGAAACGTTAAAAGGTGCTTTATACCATCGACCTGAGTAACTTTTACTGTGGGAGCAACTTTGAAATAGCGATAAGAAATCAGCTGCTCCATTGTAACGTACTGTTCTAAACTGTATGAGACAGCTGGATTTTTTCGCGATTTCAAAATTGGTCCCATAGTAAAAGTTATTCAGGTCGATGGTCTAAAGCACTTTTTAAAATTACTAAAGTAAATTTTTTGACACCTATTATACAAGGTTTTTTTTTTTTATATTCCTTAATTCTAGGGTATGAATGAGACCATGTCAAAGAATCAACTGGCTTATGTTTTTATTCTTTTTATTTCATTTTTCGACAGTCACGATTATATATATTGAAAATGCTTAGGTAAAATAAAAAAACATTTAATTCAAACTATTTTTGTTCTTAAAAAGCAAATATGTCAACGTCAATTTTCTTAGCTTTAAATATGAATGATTGGTCTAATGAAAATGATTTACTAGTACTTATAACTTACAATCAGGTGAGATGGCTCCACCGGGAATCGAACCTCTGGGTCTGAGACAGGTGATCTAAACACTTCAGACAACAGAGGCAGCGACTTTCAGAATACACGCTCATTAGTGGTCATTTACCTGCCCACGACATTAACCGCTAAACAGAGCGAGAAAAAATAACATATTAAAATTTAAACTCGGTTCCATTTACGCGCATTTCGTAAACATTACATGTTGACATCTATAGCAGGCGAGCCGTGCAATATTTACTTTTGACTTCTGCCAGTGAAAGTTTAGAAAATGTCGCATACAAATTGAATTACCTACTAGTATGTGCACTCAAATTACTCTTACGACTTTCCTTGTTACTCAAGCGTGGAAAAGCAAAATGGGAGGTCATGCGTTTGACTGCATGTGAGTATTGTTCGGAAATATTATACGATCTTCTTTTTTTCTCGTAATTTTTTTTTTTTTTGATTGGAGACCGCGAACCGGCAAACGTTGGGAAGGACGCTGACGAAAGACTCAGGCTTGGTAGAGTGACGATCTTTGCAGGGCCACACTGCGAAGATTGTGGCTCCACCGCTCGTGGCAGCAGTTGGATGAGAGTTGCCGAAAATCAAGTTGAATGGCTTGCCATAGAAGAGCAGGGAACTGAAGAGTCCAGCAGTAGACTTCTGTAGGGTTATGATGATAGGCATTTATATTTCGCTACCAATTAATTAGAGAAATAAGAAAATAATTCATTAACTTTAATTAATACTTCGTTTGTGAGTTGAATTAAGCCATTTTGAAGGGAGATTAAGTTCACGACACTGTTTGAAAAATAAAAACTTAAAAACAATCATAATATCTTTGTTTAAAACTAATTAATTGTATCATAGTTAGTTGAGAACTATGTTTCCGTTACATAAAAAAAACAAAACGATTCTCATGTACTGTACTGTGCGAATTCAATGTGGTATAATAAAAAGTATGCCTTTTGTATTAGACCTGGGTTAAACGTAAAAGTAGTTAATTTACATATTCACATGTAAATTGGTAAAAGTGGCTCATGGCTTGTTAAAAACTGAAAGTCTCTTTGATCAGTCAAGACCAATCTACACCCTAATTGCGTAACACACGATTAATCATAATCTGATTATAATTTTTAAGCTTATTGCTAATCCATTGCTCCATATGTTCGATAAAGTTGACTGCTCAACAACGTAAATAATGCTATGAATGTTGTTGAACTGTCAAAATGAAACAGATTGTGATTGATTGTTACGCAATTAGGGTGCGGGTGTCATGTTAGCAGTTGTGATTACAGACAACAATACAACTGTGGTGTGATTTTACAATAGATTTGAGCACAGGGTTTGAAACAATTTGCAACAACCGTAAAACTATGGTTATTACCATGGGTGGCAGTCATAAGATTGTAAAATATCGTTAGTCACTCCTTGTAAGCCGGGTCCTCCCCAGTATGGGTCATAAGACCTTCTTTTTTATTTCTTTCTTCTTTTCGTGTGGTTAATGACTAACCTGGTGTCAGGGTTTTTAAGCCGCCCAAGGGCCTCTGACTTGGCTTCACATGCAGTCGAGAAATATTGCTCAGGCATGCCGGTTTCCTCACGATGTTTTCCGTCACCGTTTTTGAAGCAAGTTATAATTATACAATACGCAAATGAGTTCGAACTCGAGATCTAATAACTTGGCAATCCACTGCTGTTCTGCTAAGACCTAATCTATATTACTATTCATTAAAAAATAATACATAACACTAGTTATTACGTATAGACCAAATAAAATTCGCTAGTGCCCGTGGTAGAAGTTTTTGCCAAAGTAAAATTTCTATTAAACGAATCTAAACTCTATTTTATTGCGCATAAAGGCCTTTCAAAACGTTTTCAAACGATAGATTAATAGACAAGCTAACATTCTATGACAAGTTGACATCAGAAAATGCTACGTTGTCATATAATATTAAAAAAATATAGTCAAAAAAAAAAAAGAAAAAAAAAAGAAATTTAATGTTCTTTTTTTTCACGTAATGGTTTTACATAAATAAACATTTATTGTCGAATTATTTTGTACAAAAAATGAAAACGAAAACAAAAAAGTAAAGTTATTCATATGCCAGTTGATTCTTTGACATGGTCTCATTAATACCCTAGAGTCATGGGATATCAAAAAGAACACGTTATATGTAGTTATTGGTATAACTAACCTAGCCCAATGAAGTCTCATAGCTATACAATTATGATCGTATCGTGAGACTGTATCGGGTATGCGTTTCTAGCACGCTCTGATTAGCAAATAGGTGCACTTCCGTCTGCTGCGAGTAGGGTGGGAGGTACTGTTGTCATCCCTCTGGAATTTTTGTTGAATGCTGAGTTAATGTCAAATTAATGTTTAAAGTAACTGATCGGACGAATGTTAACAGTTGTCATCTCTTGGAATTTAATAAAAAGGGGAGAGGAAATTTTGTACAGTGTTAGTAAAAATTAAAATTTTATAGTAAACTAGCTTCTGCTCGAGAATTCGTCAGTCTGAAATGTCTTGTCCCGCCGCCCACTCCGTCGCGTCGCATCGTATCGCATGGATGTAAAAATTAAAAAAAAAAAAAAAAACTTTTAATCTGACTGGTAGGTCCAGAGATTAGCGCGTTCAAACAAACAAACTCTTCAGCTTTATTATTAGTATATACAGGATGGCAGGGACATCGACGCGAAGCCGGCTACCATGGATTAAGTACATGATTCAGAAACCCACACCGTTGAAATTTTTCGCCGCATATAAAAAAAAAATCTGCTGTTTCATAGAAAAGTGCAATACCTACGCGGTCAAAATGTATGGATCAGCTGTTTTTTTTTTTAAATAAGCGACGAAAAATTTCAACGCAGGGGAGTTCTGAATCACGTACTGAATCCATGATAGCCGGCTTCGTGCTGATGTCCCTGACACCCTTTATATAGAAAAGTTGTTCGTTCAAGCGCTAGATGTACTTAAAATATGGTCTTTTCAAATGTTTTTTAAATATTATTTCCAAGTTACAAGTTAAGACACCTAGGGTCTATGGCGTGGGAAATCATCATCGTCTCCCTGCGTTTATTCCAATTTATTTTGGGCTCGTGACAGCACGTCTTTTTCTTCCAAACATCGAGCCGTCATCTCAGAATTCGCTTCCTTCCTAGCCAAATTATGTGGCGTGGGAAAACATCGTAAGGAAACCAGAACTTAATGATCTGAAGACAAAACGCACTGAGCAAGCGGTTACAATTACAGTGGTAATTATGACCGCAAAGAGTTTACAGTCATTACTTTTATTACCTGTGTTTTTGTAATATGTGGAAAATATCGTGGGTTATACAATTACTCACTCTGTAGCTTAAATTTTGTGTAACGCTGTAATGATTGTTTATTTTCCCAAATAACAAAAAAAAAAAATTGAGGTAGTTCATTGTGTAGGCAAGCCAATCCTGTATATTAATTAAACTCTTAAAGTTACCCACTTTATTTAAAATTTTATTTGTAGTACTGAAAAAAGCCATTTCAGAAAAAAATAAGATTTTTTTAAACATTTTACAAATTAAAATAAATTATTGAAAAAAAATCCAGATCCCTTGAAATTGCATGGACGAGAACTGGTGCCTTCATCTCACTTTGAAAGATGAATGAGCATGTGCGGATCGCAGATGATACGAAAGAGATGTATTACGCATAGCATTGAGTATCTACCTGCAGAAGATCTTGAACTTAGTATTAATATTAATAATATTAATAATTTCATAACATCACGCCTCTGTTCCCCGAAGGGTTCGGCAGAGCTACCTACAGTACACCCACATTTCGCCAGCTATGTTTAAGTCCCATGTTATAGGGGGCGAGCCTATTGCCATCAACCGGGCACCAATCCAGACTCCGGGCTGCTACTGAGAAATTCCTGATGAAAAAAGCCTAAAAGCCGCCAAGAATCAGCTTTCGTTTAGGTATAATACAATTTATCTTTTTACCACGACAAGACACGAGATTATCAAAATAACTTACTAATCTACTTTTCTTTTCAGATTAAAATCTGTCAGTTCAACAAAATTCCTTTGTTTCTTACGATAATTGTAATAAAAAAAAGTTGTTACACTTTCCATAGACAACTTTATCTTTTTACGACAAGCACAGTTATGTACAACGAAAACTTTCATTGTTATTAATTAAGAAAAAAAAAAGGTTCGGTAATTGGTTGTCCATGGTTTTATGAGCAGGAAAGGGAAACTATGTCACGTTCTTCTTTTTACTTTTGAATTATAAAAGTTATTAAAGATAAGAGATCTTTTACGGTTCTCGGAGATCAAAATGGTCGTTTCGCGGAAACAGAATCGTGAATGGCCGACAAATTGTGTGGCCTACTTTAAATAAGATTTACAATGTGTAGGATTCACGATACTTACATTACACCCTCATTTCGGGAGGTATGTGTAAGTTCCAGTCCCGAGAGGGGCTCGTCTCTCGTGGCTAAGTAATAACAGCCGCATGAGTCGAAGAAGGTTAAACTACGCTTACCGACGTCGGTCCGTGGATGGGTGATCATCCATTACATGCAACGAGACCTCTCTGTATCTCAAAAAGTACGTTATGCCGTTGGTTCCTGCTCTCATTTGTAGATCTTTGATATGAAATGAAATGAAATTTATGAATACTAGTGGTCGCCCAGAGGAGGGAGAAATTCGACCATAATTCATTTAAATGTCATGATTCTCAGGTAACCATCTTGTGTCAAACGCATGGCAGTGTGTGTAATGCTTTTTTTATTAATTTAATTTATTTCTAATGTATATTTTATAAAAATATTAGCTTTCCGCACTCCTCCATATAAACTTTAACTGTGCCAAATTTCATACTCCTCCGTCCGCGTAATTTTCGTAAAAAGGGGTACAAAGTTTTTGCTTCACGTATTAATATAACAATAATAATTATAAATAAATAACCAGTCTTTCGAATCAGTATCCTGTTACCCGGTATCTAGGTTGTCGGGGTCAGAATCTGATAGGTAGTCGCTGCATGTAAAATACTGGTATTCAGCTGCATCCGGTTAGACTGGAAGCCGACCCTAACATAGTTGGGAAAAGGCTAGGCTGATGCCAGGCTTGTATGATGCTCCTAGGCAAGTTATACATCGTTAAAAAAGTTTTTACCAATTGACATCACTGATTGACATGCGTTTTGAGTTTTATAAAAAAAAAAGTTTCTGATACCTTGTTGACATTTGACATTTTTACTGTAATTCAAACGGTTTGACATTAATTTGTAAAGTTTTTTTTTGTGTAATGAGTTTCTTCTAAAAAAAAAAACAATTTATAATGTCTAAATTTTTTGTAAATTAAATATGATTTGACTTTTTTATTAAAAGATCTATGTACAATTACCCATGTTTACAAAGTAAAAAAAAATATTTGATTTTGATTTGGTACCTACTCGGCAAAAATCACCATTTTCCGCTATCGATTTCTTTACAAAATTCTTCCAATAAACAACTCTTCTAAATTACATAAAACCACAACAAATTGGTCATTTTGAATGCGTGACTTAGTGAAAATGAGAGTAACTTTCTCCGCGTGACGTCATGACTAGTTTTTGTCGATTACTGTTAGACATGTCATCGGTTTTCTATAGTTCGGTAAAATTGCTTCGTTGTTATGTCATTCAGTCTGTGTTGTTGGGGGTAAGCAGAGTGTGAAGCGGTAGTCATAATGTTTTGAAGCCTAAAATTCTTATATTTTGTGGTATAGTCATTTTATTCTAGAAATCGTTTTCACGTATAATATTTCTGATTAATGTATGCAAGATTTTGTAAAACTTTTGAAAAGAGTAACTGTGGAGTTTCTTGTATGTCCATTCTTTTTAATACGAATCAATCAACCTTTTGGGAGGGACAACTAGATTTAATCTATTTCTATTTTGTTGTAAATGTTGAGGTTCAAAAGGGCCTATTTGGAATAAATGATTTGACTTTGAGGAATTTAGGTGGTTTAATAATAGATTCGTTGTAATTTTATAACTCAAGAACGGCTTGAAATGTTTGTCATAGTCCAGGTAAGGTTTAAACGGTGAGAAAATTAGAGTAGGGTAGGTAGTGTAGGTTGGGTAGGTAGGGTAGGGTAGGTAGGTAGGGTAGGTAGGGTAGGTAAGGTAGGTAGTGTAGGTAGGGTAGGTAGGGTAGGTAGGGTAGGTAGGGTAGGGTAGGTAGGGTAGGTAGGGTAGGGTAGGTAGGGTAGGTAGGGTAGGTAAGGTAGGTAAGGTAGGTAGGGTAGGTAAGGATGGTAGCGTAGGTAGGGTAGGGTAGGTAGGGTAGGTAAGGATGGTAGCGTAGGTAGGGTAGGTAGGGTTTAAAACTACCCGTGCGAAGTCGGGGCGGGTAAAGCTATTAATAGATAGATTTATGATAGTTTTTTGATTTTTGTATTTGTTTTTTGCTATCAAGCAGCATTATTCTGTTCCGGTTTGAAGATTATCATCAACTCAGCCTCTCGCAGTTTACTGCTGCACTGCATAGGCCTCTCCCAGGTTGCGCCACAACATCCTGTCCTCCGCTTTCCGCATCCAGTCTGTCTCAGCCAACTTTTCAAGGTCGTTTTCAAGCGTAGTGTGGGACGCCCCATCTAGATGGACCGACATCTAGCTGGTGGGCGTCCCACACTACGCTTGCCGATACGCGGTCTCCACTCCAGGACTCGTCTGCTCCACCAGCGATCGGTCCTTCGACAAACACGGCCAGCCCGCTGCCACTTCAGCTTGCTTGAAGAGAATGTGTCCCGGCAAAATTACATGCAACAGATAACGTATCCTTTTACATGGGCTGGTAGCACTTTTTTACATGGGCTGGTAGCACTTTTTGTCAACATTTATATTAGTGCTACCAGCAGAGCTGAAGGGCAGCATTTATCCTTCAGATGGCGGAGATGGTCCGCTGGTTGGACATTTCGGACCCCATTTTTTTTTTTTTGGTGGGGAATTTTCGAATAACTTCTCCCGCTCTGGGCGGAGCGGGACGGTGTGTCGGAGTCTTACTGACTAAAACCGTGTTCCTTCTGTTGCCTGTACGTTGCCAGGGGCCACGACATTCCTTTCGGACCTTCCCGCAACCCCGGCAGGCATCCGTCCTAGCGACATTTCTGCGGCTTCTTTACATGACTCAGTTAATTAATTTATAACTACAGAATTACAGAAAGTCCAAGTTCTTAAGTTATTCAAATGCCAAACACCAGCAATTTCCACTTAGAAGCCAAGAAGTTTCAAATTTCTACTTGGCTATCACCTGCTTAAGATTGCTTGCCAAGTAAACATAGGACACTATTACATGGCGTTTCGCCAAAAAACCGAGCTTTCTACATACCCATTGAACTTGACTTGATGGTAAATATGTTCGAATACTGGATTCGAAAGTGGCAAGGTAGCTACTCGATTTGAATTTTAATTCGATAACTATTCGGAACTAAGCCTTGACCTCGAAGATTTCGGAGCAAGCCTCGCGGCCTGTTGTCAATCTAGGAAGTTTTGTGTGTTAAGATCAATGATAACGCCTATCCTGGACATGGACTACTTACTCGTCTCTTCTTCATCATATAGGCATAGGCATAAGCAGCTGGACCACAGGACACCTCCTCTCTTTGAGAGAAAGTGGTCCGTTATCCACCTCGCGGGTCCCCTGCGAGTCCACCACACATCTACCATGTCACATGATTTAAAAAAAAGTATTTTAGGACATGCCGGTTTCCTCACGATGTTTTCCTTCACCGTTTTGAGAGCAGCGGTGATGAAATAATTTATACAAAGTAATGCGCATGCCTGGGTTCGATCCTACGACATATAACTCGTAAGCCGGGGCCGTTACCACCGAGCCACTCCACTGTTCCGAATAGCACGTGGTGTTTGCATAATTGCTATATAAATATATGCACATACCTATATATTTGCTAGTTATCAAGGAGGTAGAGGAACCCATTGCAGTGTAACTAATATAAGTTTTATTTAAGTCGTGGATGCTTTTATAATGAAATAATCTTCTTTAAATACTAAGTACCTACTAGGTAACTATTTCAATGAATTTTGGCCCAGATACATCAGGGCCAAAATTCAATGAAATAGTTACCTAGTACGTACTTAATAATTAGAGAAGATCATAGTTGTCAAGAAAAATGTTACTGTTTATACATACAGACGTACATAACATCACGCTATCCTTCACCGAGGGGTTGGGCAGAAGTGTACCTATAGTAGGTACACCTAAATTTCGCTAGTTATGTTTAAGTCCCATGTAATAGGGGGCAAGCCTATTGCCATCAACCGGGCACTCCAGACTGCAGGCTGGTACTGAGAAAATCCAGATAGAAAAACCCAATAACACTTTACCCAACCTGGGAATCGAACCCAGGACCTCATGCTCAACAGTAGTGCTTGCCACCACTAGACCAAAGAGGCAAGCGAGAAGCGAGGCGTGGGATTTATATTTACGAATTAATATTTAACACCTAGAAGATAGTGTTTGTAAAAACTTTACGTAAAGTTCAAAATTCAAAAGTCATTTATTCAAACTAGGCTAAGAATCAGCACTTTTCGAACGTCAAAATTACATAAGACAGTCCCCCAAAACGCACGCCCTTCACCACTTCTTAGTGCGGTAGCTGGGAAGAAGAAGTGGCGCAACAAACTCCCCAGCAGCACAGCTTACTGTTTCAGTTATTCTTACTGTTTCAGTAGGCTATTGAGAAGAGCCTCCACAACCATACTCTGAAGCAGTTAATTAAACAATAAACCTCTCTGACTCGACCTAATGCCACATCATGAGCTATGATTGGCTATTCTCGTAAAACTAGTTTCGACACGAGAAAATAATGATACTTTCATCTCAAAAACAAAAGACAAACGTGTTCCAATTACAAACACATAAAATTCATGGTCAACCACCAACAAAATGACCCAAATGTAATCTCTTAAAATGCACTAAGATACAACACCGATTCGAAAGTGTACAACTCGATTAGAATTTGAAATCGATTCGGACAGTGTCGATTAGTATTCGATACGTGTTGTGATCGACACACATTGTGTCCTGATCATTTTTAACAATCCTTCCGGCTTTGAAACGTGCTAGTATGTTGTTTTTAGAGGTGAGGAGACGAGGATGTGATAAAGGGTCAAAGAAATTGAATTGAGTGTGTTATTTACGTCATGGAAAACCTGACTCTTCCTGCGGAATCGTGGATGTCGGATAATGCAGCAGCATTTTCCTGTAATCCTAACTTTATTTTTACTTAATTATACATGTGAAAGTGAGTTTGTTTTTACGCTTTCACGCTAAAACGGTTGAACGTATTTGGATTAAATTTTGCACATGGTTAGGTAGACCATGATCTGGATTAGAACATAGGATACTTTTTATCTCGATATTCCCACGGGATCGAGAGTTATGCGGGTGAAACCGCGGGTTGCAGCTGGATAATTATACATACAGGGACCACGTCAAACTTATGTAAGCAATTGAAATTTCACAGATTTTGTATTTCTATTTCCGCTATAACAACAAATAATAAAAATAAAATAATGTTCAAAATTAAAGGGGTACAAGAATCTGCCAGGGTTGCGAGTTTGTCCGAAAGGGATATCGCGGCCCCGGCACACAGGCAACGGAAGGAACATGGGTGGGTTTTAGTCAGTAAAAGTCTGACACTCCCTCTCGCTCCGCCCAGAGCGGGAGGAGTCATTTGATGATTTCCCACCCAAAAAAAAAAAAAAAAAAAAAAAAGGGGTACAAGAATCCCATACAAGAAACGTGTTTTTTTCTAAATATTAAACGGTGGTACAGAACCGTTCGTGTGCAACTCCGACTCGCACTCGGCTGATTTTTATTTTGCTGCTCTAGGTTGCAAATGTTTTCATTTCTTGTCGTATTGTCGTCCTCACATAAACCGCATATAATTGGCAACACTTGTACTACGAAAACCGCCGACAAAAAGGCAAACATCAAATTGTTACTATAGGTACGTGTGGTTGACTGTATCTACTGCAGTTACCAATGTGTTTGGAAATCGTGGTTATGTGACTAGAAAACAACTTTTGTTAACCTTGAACAAAATATAAAAGGTAGTAGAATAGGGACGATGCCTGGTTAAAAAAAATAAATTCTAATTAGTCCGTCAGTCAGATAATAAAAAAATATTAGACACGTATTTTTTGCTTTATCATATTGGCTTGGCCTCTAAATGCTCAACGCATTTAGGCCAAGCAAAGCTTAAGAGCGCTTATCCTAAAAGTTGGCAACGTCGCAAATAGCTGTCAAATATTTACCTGTTTTGATTAATTTTAGTGAACTAGAATATTGATTATGAAATGCAATAATTAATATCGGAACACCGAATATTTAGTTTTAGATTTTAAAAAAGTATTTGGAAACTTTCCAAATGCATTTTTTACACTTAAAACGGTTACAACATCAAATTCAGTGTTACAAATTGCAATTCATTAGTAATACGAGTATTCTAGTTTTCTACTTAGCCACATTTCATTTTTCCATACAGTAATATTACCAAATTGATCAAAACGGCGAAATATTAAACATCTATTTTCGACGTTGCCCTCTTTCAGAATAAACGCTCTTAACTACATATAATACATACCTTAATAACATCCTGAAAGATAATTATTTACCTATATACCTATATTATGTACCTATGTTTATTAATTCCTTACAAAACCAGTCGTATCGTTAACGTCTCGTGAGTAGTAAACGACCATTTTTTCTATCATTTCGATCATTATTATCTACGTATACTCCATTTGAAATAAGATAAAACATTTAAACAAACCTTTTTTACAGCCCGTTCAACCGATTCTGATTTCAATACCGTAGCCATAAAGATGCCATTAAAAGCAAATAAAAGGGGTTATAATACCAACTGTTTACTGCGGCTGTCATTTCTCATGCCACCAACGCAATAGAAGTCAAAATTGGTTGAACGGATTGTAAGAAAGATTTAGTTAAGTCAAATCTTTTTTCAAATGAAGTATTGATAGCGAGCGGGTCAACTTCTTGACAATATTTATGTCTTTATTTAAGTATGTTTTATAGTTACTAATTTATGTTATAAATAGCTGGTATGATTCAGTTAGACTTTCCTTGGAATGAAATAGAAAGTGGCAGTTAAAAGCCTATGAATAATGGGCCGGAAGGTGTCGCCATATTTTTTAATTATGCCACATACTATTTATTACTTTTGCTGTCACGTTGGTGGATTTATAGACACGGAATTTGAGTAACACATACTTTGTTTAATTTCCGCGAACATTAGTACTAAATCAATCACTAAATCGCCAATTTGTTAGCAATTTTTTGTTTCTTTTGCAGTGCACTGCCAACTTTCAGTCAGCCGCTCGTCCACGGTAACAAAGACAAATTGTATGCCTCTATTTCGTTGCAATAATGTCAGTTTTCATAGTTTAATGCCGTGCACACTATGGACGCGTTTTCGTGTAAAATTTTACTCGAGCGAACACAGACGAACACGCACGAATGATCCCGATTCCCGACCTTCCAAGTACAAAGGAAGCGCGCAGACTGAGTGCGTTTTTTTTTTTTGAACTAGGGCATCTCGCAGGTGACCACTGAGGTCGTAACTGCTTAACCGGGCTTTCCTGTGGCTGCCTTAAGCTTCTACACTAAAAGCCTCCAGCCAGGGGCATAAACTAATCTAATTAAAGCTAGGCGAATGCTCGCTAAGGGCACCCCCTGTGGGGCACGAACCTCGGCTTAGGGCATTCGCTGAGGGGAGGACAGCAAGAGGGACAGGCTGGATCAAAAGTATATCATGATTATTGATCGGGGAATTTAAAGCTACAGGCTCAGCAACGACGCGGGCTGGCGCTGGCGCATCGTCGAGGAAGGGTCGGGGGGGAGACTGAGTGCGAGTTAGTCGTACGTATAAGTATATAGTTCGGACGTCCGAAACCAAACGAATTTGTCGTGTGTTCAATGCGATAGCACCGGAACACTTGACGGAGAAAAACGTATTCAGTGTGCGCATCCAATAAGTACGACCACGATCATACGTTGACGTATCATACAAATTCGTGTATAAAGTGCGCGCGGTCCAAGTGTTACTACTGATGTCAACTGACGTGCACTTGACCGTGGTAACTACCGTCGTACTTACCTATTTTTCCGAAACAAGTAGCATTACTAATTCTTATGTTTCGATTTGAAAGATGCACCTGAGGGGCAATTCCTGAAGGCCAATTCTCGTACTTAAAAAACGTTCACATCCTAGACGCAATCTGTCAAACTTGTCGAAAATGTTGGTAAATAGACTGTATTTTTGACAGATTGCGAATGAGATGCGAATGCGAACGTTCTTATAAATTACGGGAATTGCCCCTCTGATATTTTTCAGATCGTTCGCATTCTAATCTCATTTTGCAATTTGTCAAAAATACAATCAAATTACCAACATTACCAATTATGTCGTATCTCTATGTATTTTACTGTGTGTACATAAATAATAAAATAAATAAATAAACATTTTTGACAAGTTTGACAGATTGCGACTTGAAAGTAAACGTTTTTTTAGTACGAGAGTTGGCCTTCTGATGTCGGAGAAATTACTGTGATATTTTTTTATTTTTTTATTAGAAACATGCAGTAGTATATTAAAAATAAACAGAAGTAACTTAATAATAAACTTAACAAATATACTACCCACTACATTTTCCTGACACAGTTTCTTAAACCAGAGGTATTGGAACAGGTGAGGTTGGTTGAGGTTTTCAGGTGTTCTTAACAATGCTGAGTTTTGAGATTCGCTACAGCCTCTGGATATACTAAGCCGGCCACGTAGCCTGAAGGATGATACCAAGATGAGAGACTTAAAGATACTACCGGCAAGGAGATCACACTGTAAACACACGACCAGTTACAGTTATGTATCTGGGTCAGTACCTGTGAAGCTCCTGGAATTGCAGTTGACCGTCGCCGACTTGTTAGTCCTCTAATAATAGACAGCGTAAGTTTAAGAGCGTGCATTCTGAAAGTGGGCAACGTCGCAAATAGCTGCCAAATATTTCGCTGTTTTGATAAATTTGGCAATATTACCGTATGGAAATATGAAATATGGCTAACTAGTGAACTAAAATATCGATTATGAAATGCAATAATTCATATCGTAATACATTCAGTGTTACGATATGAATCAAAATCTGTCTTCTTGTCCGCAAGCAAAGCTTAAGAGCGCTTATCCTAAAAGTTGGCAACGTCGCAAATAGCTGTCAAATATTTACCTGTTTTGATTAATTTGGCAATATTACTGTATGGAATTATGAAATGTGGCTAACTAGTGACCTAAAATATTGATAATGAAATGCAATAATGATAATGAAATGAAATGCAAAAAAAGTATTTGGAAACTTTCCAAATGCCTTTTTTACACCTAAAACGGTTACAACATCACATTCAGTGTTTGCAATTCATTATTAATATTCTAGTTCACGAGTTAGCCATTATAATATAAATTAACTCCATACAGTAATTTTGCCAAGTTAATCAAAACAGGTAAATATTTGGCAGCTATTTGCAGCGTTACCAACTTTTAGAACGAACGCTCTTAATAGTGTTCCTTTGGCACCCTTTGGATACGGAACCCTAAAAACTTGATACTTTTATATACCCTAGACCTAGTCTACTTAAACACTAGCCTAGTACCATTTTTGAAACAGTGTCGTATCGTTTACGAATCTTCGTTTTATGCAAAATTGTGTTCATTTATGTATTAGCTCTGTAACGGTCGACCTCTATACTCGCGAATTTAGGAAGTTAGGTGCGTTGCACATCACGTGCTCTGCGTGTGAAAGCGATAGTGAAACTATTGGTGCTCATTTGAGTTACCTGAGCTGCTCTTTCTCTTTTTCTCTTGAATTAAAGCAGTGATAGCCTATTGGTGTGACCGTCAGACTGCCAAGTCATAGGTCTAGAGTTCCAACCCGAGGTACGCACCTCTGACTTTTCGGATTCATGTGCTTATTGTATAATTCTCACTTGCTTCAAAAACGGTGAAGGAAAACATCGTGAGGAAACCGGAGCCTGAGATATTTCTCCACGGCATGTGAAACCAAGTCGGAGGCCCATGGGCGGCTTTAAAACTCTGACACCAGGTTAGTTACTAACCACACGAAAAGAAGAAGAAGACATATATCATGCATTCGTCGGTGGCAATTTTTTTTTTTTTGGCCCAGATGTCATTGAAATATTACCATGCTAAAATGTTCTCATCGCTTTGCCTACGTAAGAAACCTTAATACTCATTCATTAATATGACACACATGTAAGCTTATTAATACGCATACGATAATTTTTCCTACACACGATTGATACACATTCCCACGAAATTCTGGTTAATAAATACATCGAGGTTAGTAGCTCAAAGAAGAATACCGGTTTATGGTTACGAAGCAGACAGTTCATCATCATTTTCAATGTTTAACTAGACATAGGCTCCCCGGCTATGTCTAGGTACTGACCTAGACATAGGCGGGGAGCCTATTTCTATGTTTGCCGACTAAATAGTCAATAGAGCCAAATATGACGACTAAGATTTCTCTACCGCATTCGGCTGTTTCTGTGAAATCTGAAAATTGACACTGATGTGAATAACTGCCTATCTGACTTCCACAACCCAGTTACTGGGTAACACACGATACCCCTTGGTAAGACTGGTTGTCAGACTTTCGGGCTTCTGACGACTCGTAACGACTGTCAAAGATCTACGAATGACAGCCGGGACCAACGCTTACGTGCTTTCCGAGGCACGGACGGGTCTCGGTATGTAAAAATAGTCAACCATCCACGGACCACAAGCCCCTCTTTCATCCATAATCAGTTCTATAAATCTAAAAACCATCTTATGGTCACCCGTCCACCTACTGATCTTACTGAGCCCCTTGTATTGTCATCACCATTTACTTTTATTTTGTCAACCATGGTGATGCTGACATGCCTTTGATCGTTTCTACTTGGCAGTCATTGGGAGAAAGATGCTCCGAAAACTACTTTATTTACCACGTTTGCTTCATGAATATGGCGAACCTTGTTTCAACCATTACGGTTCGTTTTTGAATCGACGAATTACAGGCGAGAGATGCGGTACTGATTTCAACCAATGAAGCGGAACGGAGCGGAGTCATTCAGGAATTAACCGATATTAATTCCTGAATGACTCCACTCCGTTCCGCTTCAGTTGAAATAACCCTTAGTCGTCTTTTATAAATCACAGCGACAAGGAACCGGAACCAACGCTTACGTGCTTTCCGAGGCACGGACGGGTCTCGGTATGTAAAAATAGTCAACCATCCACGGACCACAAGCCCCTCTTCCATCCATAATCAGTTCTATAAATCTAAAAACCATCTTATGGTCACCCGTCCACCTACTGATCTTACTGAGCCCCTTGTATTGTCATCACCATTTACTTTTATTTTGTCAACCATGGTGATGCTGACATGCCTTTGATCGTTTCTACTTGGCAGTCATTGGGAGAAAGATGCTCCGAAAACTACTTTATTTACCACGTTTGCTTCATGAATATGGCGAACCTTGTTTCAACCATTACGGTTCGTTTTTGAATCGACGAATTACAGGCGAGAGATGCGGTACTGATTTCAACCAATGAAGCGGAACGGAGCGGAGTCATTCAGGAATTAACCGATATTAATTCCTGAATGACTCCACTCCGTTCCGCTTCAGTTGAAATAACCCTTAGTCGTCTTTTATAAATCACAGCGACAAGGAACAATATCAAGACCCACGGCAGCGGGTTGGACACCATTATAAGAAAAAAATAAAATAGAATAGAATATTCTTTATTAAGTACACCATAAAAAGTACAGATAAAAATGTAGTCATTTTACATAGGGTGACATAATGGGCGGTCTTATCGCTAAAAGCGATCTTTTACAGACAACCTTTGGATGGATTAAAGGGAGAAGGAGAGACAAATACTGCAGGTAGTCAGTGGTGTACCATTTACATACGCAATAAATACATACATTCATAAAGCATACACTTATCTATATATATATAGAATAATAAACATGAAACAAGATCAAGGAACTATAAGTAATGATGATGTTTAAGGAGAAAGGAAGTGTTTTTTTACCAGAATATTAAAAGTGGACAAAGATTGAGCACGCCTTATCGACACGGGTAAGGCATTCCATAACCGTACTGCTTGAACAACAAAAACATTTTTGAATAACAAAAAAAAGGCAAGACGCGCCACGGGTGTCCTTTTACTTCTGGAGTAGTACTCCTGTTAACAATCAGGATACCCTCTTTCCTAAAACATCCTTGTCGAACTCTAACGAACAAACTTAAAAGCTTGCAAAATAAGATTCTCGCAAGTCATGTAACATCAATCGATTTGGCCCGCGACGGGTGAAACTAAGAAAGTGTCACACACATATAGCTAAGCTATAATTTACTCAGATGGGGAAATCTAGGCAGTTGGCAGACTCTCGCGTGCCTAGATTTTAAACACCGTCTTTTGAGCTTTTGAGCTGACAATGTATAAAATGTGCGGAGCTTTTCAATGTTGCTTTGCATTTTCTAAAAACTTAGTTTCGGTATAATATTGTGTCTCGGTTATGTTCGTCGTTTAGTGCTGCAACTTTCAATAAACTAGAAGCATTTTAATATGTTTTAAAATCACAGAAAACTAATAATTTTTTATCATAATTATGTTGATCAATTTATCGATATAATACAAAAATACTCTTAATAAAACACGAGAACATTAGGCGAATTAGATTACCTACTGGAAAACAATGTAATTGATATTTCACTTTTAAACCATAAAATATCATTACGGAAAAACATTTACGTGTAGGAAGATACCGGAGAGAGTAGTGTTGCCATTCATCTTGGTTAGCCTACATCACGATCATTTCAAAGACAAAAAAAATAAACGGCCCCTATCAAATTCTCAAAATAGTATTAAAGATTATTTCTAAACAATTATTCTCTCTTCCACAGAATCAAGAAAACTCTTCGGCGGCTACCGAATAACCCCCACCTACTGCAAAGCATCGCGCGCCGCAAAATACAACAGAGGCAACACAATATGCATGTTCAACCACGAATGTTACCAGCGAGGGGGGGAGGTAGTGGGGGCTTGCATGGACGGATTCCTCTTTGGGGCTTGTTGCCAGCTCAAATCTGACAGCCAATCACACATCCCCAAAGGACCTGGCATCGTCATGACGAGTTACCTAGACTATCCAGAAGCAACTGAAGGTGACGACTACGACGCAGAAGAATTAAGTGCTTGGCATAACAGTTACAAGCCTGTAGTTACCCCTGGATATAAACCTGCAGATAAGACATCAGCTACAACGTTTAAACCAGAGAACTTGAGCACGGAAGGAGAACATGCCGAGATGATTTCTGAAGGGTTAACACAGATCACAAATACGTTACTCAGCTCGCCTCCTAAAGATAGTAACGGTGTTATTTATATGAAGCCAAAACCTGATTATTATACGCACAGCAGTATTGATCATGGTGGTCCGGATACTATTCTAGTACATACTAATGGGTCTGTAGTTGATACGGTGGTCAGACCTTCGGATTTCAATATTCAACTGTCGTCAATGCAGACTAAGCCAACGGTTACTCCGAGCACATCAACAACGGAGGCTCAAAAGACGGTGTCAACCCATCGACCAATTAAACCAATATTCAGGCCAAAGCCTGTGACTTCAACAGAAAAATACATCATAATGTCAACAGTGACAAAAGACACGCAGAAACCTCCAGAATTATCATCTATTAATAGTATTATTCAGATGCTTAATGATAGTACGCCGAGTATGAAGGAAGATGTGACCCCATCTATTGATATTATGGAGACTAAATCTTCTCCAGCTCCGTCATACTCCTACACGTATCCAAGTTTCTCATCCACTGGTCACTACGTCACTCTGAAACCTACATCATTGTCAACATATTTGACAAAGAAACCAACGCCAAGCAAAAAGCCGTCTTATGACTACATTCATACGACTCCAAACAGCTTGCCACAGGACGATAAGCCATCGTCTTACTTCTCTTCGCCAAGCCCTAGTCAGTCTACTAGTCAAGCTATTGATGCCTTCAATAGATACCCTACTGATCCCACAGATTTTAGTGACTTGTCTACCTTCAGTTATGTTAGCTCTACAACCACGCAAAAACCTACGACTCCGAAGAAACCTCCATCTACCAGTTATGTGACTGGAGCTAGTCCCATTCGAAGACCAGCACTTCCTCCCAATGTAGTAACCACCTATGACTCTGCTGACTACGTCGACACATTCTCTAGTGTGACACCAACTGTCATAGTCCTAAATGATATACACACGACAAAAACACCTCTAGATGCCAACGAACCTCAATTCGTTGAAATATCTCAAGAACCTTTCAAGAAACCAATAAGTCAGATTACCGTAAATAACCATATAGCTGCTACTAACAACATATATATGGGAAAACCTACCTACCCATCGACTTCTTCACCTACAGTAATTATTACTCCAAAACCAGGACTTGTGACTACACCTTATCCAATCAAAGCTTCAATAGGTACAAGACCTGCTCCTACTTTTACAAGTCCTATTATGGAATTTACGGAAGCACCTACGACGAATAAACCAGAAATGCAAACATCTCCTGATGATCTCATAAATTTCCCACCAGTAAGGAACCCAATGCTTAATGCTTCTGGGTCAAACCCATCTTTATATAATACAAGTATTTCAATGTCTGACAATGAACTAGATATCCTCCATGACGTAGAATTCACAACACCAACATGGGAAATGGATGAGAAGCTAAACGAAAAGATGAATGTGTTTGTGAACAAAATAGTTGGAAACTTGCAAGGAACCTTCCAAGAGTTACACGATATAGTAATTTTAGGAAGAAAACCCAACGAAACAGCAATAAAAACGACCACGACGAAGCCCAAGAGGACTTTGGCGACCACGAAAAGGCCTTTTTTGACGACCACAAAAAGGCCGCTGAGATTGACCACAGCGAAGGTCACCACACGACGACCGCCGGTGAAGACGACTAAGAAGCCAGTGCGGCTGACCACGCAGTATCGACGGCCAACCACAACGCAGCCGCCGACCACAACTGCCGCTACGAAGAAGCCGGTAAGTTTTATTATATGTAAATAATGAAATATATCTAAATAATGAAGCAGTCTTCGTCTAGATAATGAAGGGTCTCTTGGACCGTTTTCAAATGAACTATTGAAAAAGAAAACTTATATTCCTAAGCAGTAGAAAGATGTATTAATTATTAAAAAAATGCGTTTGCTGTTGCCTTTACTAGTAGATACTGAAAGATACAGTTGATATCATAAAATATCGAAGCTAAAACAAAACTTAAATAATTAAGCAGTACCCGGGCTACACGATTTATTTGAACATTGTTCTTTTATGTTTGTGTGATAAGCTGCCTGTTACTTGATGAGGAAAATAAATGCTGAAGATACATATTAGGTAGACAGTACTACATACACACATAAAGACAAAAACATACAGTCGAATCTAGAACCACTCCCTTTTATGAAGTCAGTTATAAAGGCTTTCCTTTGTTCATTCAAACATGTGCGTCGTCTTTTATTCCCAATACTTTCAGGTGACGACCACAAAAAAGCCAAAGCCGACGAAGAAAGTGACGACGACCACACAAGCAGCCACCACGACCACGGAACTGGCAGATGAGTTGACCACGGACAACTATGTTGATCGCCCTGTTGATTATAATGACAAGAATTGTAAGTATTAGATCTTTTACCATATTTTATTAAATAAACTGAGCACCTGTTACATCATATCCGGATAAGTTCTGTTCAACTTATCGAGACGGCAATATCAAGCATAAACCATTGTTTTAACAGGTTCAAGGACGCTCAACGAGACACAATTTAGTGTCCCTCAAAGTGTTCAATTAATTTGATTAGTCACTAGTTCTTAGAGCAGTGATAGCTTATTGGTGTGACCCGCGGCCTACCAAGTCATAGGTCTCGAGTTCGAACCCAAGGCACGCACCTCTGACTTTGCGGATACATGTGCGTATTGTAAAATTATCACTTGCTTCAAAAACGGTGAAGGAAAATATCATGAGGAAATCCAAGGCCCATGGGTGGCTCTACAACTCTGTCACACGTCACTAACCACACGAAAAGAAGAAGATGTTGTCTCAAGCTAATAATAAAGCTATAAAGAAAAGATTAGAGACTCATCTAGATTTGTTGAAAATTATATATTAGCAAGTAGTCGCCATGAATGTGTAGCTATGTACTCGTATACCACGTCACAGTGAATCCAGCACGACACGACGCGGGGCACTTGACATTATGACGAGAAATATACTGTTCATTTTAAGCTACGTAACTATGTTTACAATTTATTAATTGGTACATTCAGTACTTCCTTTCACGAAACTCTTGAAATATGTATATATTATTTCCATTTCTTATTTCCAGTGTGTGGTGTCCGTCCCCTTTCAAAGACAGGCCGCATCGTCGGCGGTAAGAGCGCTGCGTTCGGCGAGTGGCCCTGGCAGGTCCTGGTCCGGGAGTCCACCTGGCTCGGTCTCTTCACCAAGAACAAGTGTGGAGGCGTCCTTATCACCAATAAGTTTGTTACTACCGCTGCGCATTGTCAGCCTGGGTGAGTAAATAAGTAGTACAAATTATTTAGAAGATAATTATTTATTAAAATCACAGGAGCATAATATGGAATACGCAAAGTCGCAAAGCATGCCACTAGACTTTATTAAAGATTTGATCCTTTCAGCCTGACTCCTTCTTAGTATATTGCATGTAATCAAGCCTCATCTGACCATTGCGTTGTTATTGAAACGCATAATCAGCCGAAAAACCGAAAGGCATTCTTTAAAATCTTTCAACTTAAAGTGATAGAACAACATTCAATTGAAACGGAAAGACGCTTCTCCATTGCAGCCCACGGCCAAGCTACGTACGTATGCGTGAATGGCAAACATAAAGATGGTAAAAATAAAGATAAAGATATATTTATTTTGTAAAACATGAGTGAACAACAGCCTCTCCGTGCCCATATTGCATAGCAGTGGACAGTTGACTGGTCAGTCAGCATATACACCATGGTATAATAAAACAAGGTATGGCACTCCGAAGCACAATGGTCACGTGGGAGACACAAGACTACGTCATCACCACTATCCATGGTTCTCAAACTTTTTAGTTTGGGGAAATTTTATAAAACATTGACATAATTATTAAATTACTTCTAGCTTTTGCCTGTGGCTCTACCCGCGCGTTGTAGGTTTCCCTAGAAAAAAAAAAACAAATTAGATAAATCTACTTTAGCATTCATAATATAAGTGTATATTCATTCTTAATAATAAGTGGATTCTATGGATTACTAAAATAATACTCAAACACATTGTTAAACTCGTCTACTTACGAAGTTTTATTCAAAATCAAAAAACAAAAAATATTTTAACCATTTTGATATTGTGGTCAAAGAAAAAAATGAATCAAACCAACTTGTTAGACGTCCACAAATAAATGTTTGAGAATCACTGTATACAATGGGACTGAGCGAGACCAACATACGGGTTCGACAAGAATAGCGATACATGACAAAATGTCAGAATGCCAATTAGACAGCCCGTTTCTGTGTTATTACTTATGCGAATCTGATACAATAATGAGGTTTTAATTAAAAATTACGTTGGTATATGTTTGTTTCGTTTGATAAGACAAACGAAACGACGATTTCAATGCTTTGTATATATTTTTTAACAGAATGGTGACTGAAAATCTTTCCTTAAATTCGAGTTCTGTTGGAATAAAGTGGCAACTGAATAGTGACGTAGGCATGTGTCGCTCCCGGAATGCCATACCTTGTTTTATTATACCATGATATACACCAAGTTTAAGAGCTGTCAATGTCATTATTTCCCTTGGAATATTGACACTGACAGCTCTTGAACTTGGTTTAGATGTGCTGATCGCGTTCAGTTTCATTGGTGAAATTCGCACTTAATAGCTGCTTGTAATCAAGAGGCTTTTGTTCATTCGGCCATACCTAACAGTTGACAGCTTCACCATGAATAACGAGAACAGTGGTGATTCAACTAGCAGTGGAATAATTTTTTGGTATCCATCAACAAGATCTTTCACAATCCTGGAACAAAAAAAAAAAAAAAAAACAACTAATATTTACTTTCTCTCTCCCACTTTCAGTTTTCTAGCATCTCTAGTAGCAGTATTTGGCGAGAACGATATATCCGGAGACTTCGAACCGAAGAAGCCAGTATCAAGAAACGTGAAGAAGGTCATCGTGCACCGATCTTATGACGCAGCCACCTTCGAAAATGATCTTGCGCTGTTAGAACTGGAAGCGCCGATCAAGTTTGATGCTCATATTGGTAAGTGAATTGGCTCAGTAGTACCTATTTGCGAAGATCGCGGGGAAACTTGCACAAATGAGGGAAACATGGTACAAAGACATGGCCTAAATCGTTCCCACTGCTGGGATACCCTACAGTGGGTCATAATTCAACACGTGGTCCTCGTGTGGATTGGTGGATCACATGTCTTCACATTTTTAGTTCGAGTACATGCCGATTTCCTCACAATGTTTTTCTTCACCGTTTTGGGAGCAATAGTGATAAAATAAATTACAAAAAGGAAAGTGTCTGCCTGAGTTCGAAAGTCACGACCTACGCCATATAAGTCGGACTCGTATCACTGGGTCACCACTGCTGATAGCCTAGTGGTGTGACCGTCGGACTGCCAAGTCATAGGTCTCGAGTTCGAACCCAAGGCACGCACCTTTGACTTTTCGGATTAATGTGCGTATTGTATAATTATCACTTGCTTCAAAAACGGTGAAGGAAAACATCGTGAGAAAACCGGCATACCTGAGAGATATTTCTCGACGGCATGTGAAGCCAAGTCAGAGGCCCATGGGCGGCTTTAAAACTCTGACACCAGGTTAGTCAATAACCACACGAAAAGAAAAGACCACTGCTGACATAAATTTAAGGGAGGATGGAGGATATAGAGGATGGCCTATGTCAACGGTAGGAACAAGGCTACTATTGATGACGATGATGATGATATGGGAACTATGTAGAGTAATTTGTTGGATCAGTAGGTGAATAAATTGCGGGCAGGTAATCAAACAGTTCAATCAATAAAGGGCAGTCAGCTTATTAAGCTTTTATCTTGAAAGATTTATTAAGAGAGGTGTCGTTATGATCAGCCATTAAGGTACTCAAAGTCAAAGTCAAATCATTTATTTCAAATAGGCCCTTGCTTATTATGTATAAAGATGTAAAAAAAAAAAAAAAAAAAAAAGGCACTTTTGAACGTGAAAACTGCTATTCTGCTTATCGGCACCTTTTAATAAAAAGAAAGCTGTTGGTTTTAAGTGAATCTCGTAATTAAAAACTATGCTAGTGCATTTCGTCTATCATCTGTCTAGCCTATGTTGGGGTCGGCTTCCAGTCATACCAGATGCAGCTGAATACCACTATTTTACATGGAGCGACTGTCTATCTGATCTCCACAACCCAGTCACTAGGTACAACAGGAAATCACTTGGTAAAACTGGAGGTCAGATTTTTGGGGTAACGAGTCGTTTACCCACCTGGAAGACTACAAAGTGGTATAGGTGTAGTATGGCGCGATGTCTGTGTTCAAATTCTCTCTGCTTCTAAATTCCAGTGCCAATTTGTATGCCACCTGACGAAGCTGAGTTTACGGGCAGGGTAGCCACCGTCACTGGCTGGGGACGGCTCAAGTACGGCGGTTCAGTACCAGCTATATTGCAGGAAGTACAGGTATTAATTTTCATTACTTTGATAACTTTTCTGGCTGTTTAAATGTTAGCTTCTGCTAAGAAACAGTCCCATTTCTCGTCTATAATACGCTTTTAGAGGTATGAGGAACAGGGTGTAAAGTTCACTCATCCTCTATTGAAAAGGGAGGATCCTCCGACCAGACGGCTGTCGTGTCTGGCGGCAACAGACCAACGATTGATATCGGATAGTCTTACATATTATGTCGTTCGCGCGGTAAACTCTAATTGCGCGATGCAGGATTTGTGTGACGTCAGGATTTTGTGTGACGTCGTCGTCGTAGTTCGCAAGTGGCAATATAGATGCCGCCACACGTTTTATAATATGTATTTTTTTCTTTTATCTCTGCCTTTTGATCTGACAGCATATATTTTAATGGAGTCTTTACCCACCGTTTAGTCTTTTATCTCTTCTACTTCATTAACATGCCTAGACTGTAAAATTCTTCATTATACCTTACCTTACCTTACCTTAATAGGTACCGATGATAAAGCTCGCCCCCTCATACATGGCACTTAAACATTACTGGCGAAATTTGAGTCTCGGCCTTTGTGGAAAACAAGTTTAATGTAATGTTATTATTTTCCAGGTGCCTGTAATAGAGAACAGTGCTTGCCAAGACATGTTCCAGACCGCTGGTCACTCCAAGAAGATCCTCAACTCATTCATCTGCGCGGGATACGCTAACGGCCAGAAGGATTCTTGTGAGGTAAGTATTGTAATACAATTGATGGTGGTTGGACGCTAACGAAGGTACGAGCATCAATCTCATAGCCAAATTCTGGGCTGACCCAATTTAGATTGCCATTGACAAGCTCTGCTTCCTTTTTCGTGTGGTTAGTGACTAACCTGGTGTCAGAGTTTTTATGTCGCCCATGGGCCTCTGACTTGGCTTCACATGCCGTCGAGAAATATCTCTCATGCATGCCGGTTTCTTCACGATGTTTTCCTTCACCGTTTCTTAAGCAAGTGATAATTATAGAATACGCAGATGAATCCGAAATGTCAGAGGTGCGTGCCTTGAGTTCGAACTTGACACCTATGACTTGGCAGTCCGACGGTCGACGGTGATCACCGCTATAGACATGCTACGAAATTACTATTGATTATGGTAGATCCAGTTGAAGCGACAGTCCTGTGGCTATCTGTGTACTGGCTGTACGATCGAACTACACGGTTCTTGAATGGTCTTTGGTAAAAGTCATTATTGACCATAATTAATGACTATGAAGGGTCACGAATATGGTCAGTAAGATGTTAGAGCCTGTTGATTTTTCCGAGACCAAATTATAATAAATAGGAAGCGTAGTAACATACTGCCGAATTTTGCCCAGTCCTGGATTCTTGATACGTGTTAAAGCCTTGCTAAAAGTATAGTCCTTTTAACTCCGGATATTATCTCATTATTACCTTCCTTGAGAGTAGAGAAGTTGGAGTCGCGCCATAACATAAACTTCAAGTCGTTTGTGGTGCGGGTTCCAACTCAGTACCTAGAAACCTTCATGAAAGAAGAGTTTTGGCCGAAAGGTGTGGCGTACCGACGATTTCGTGGAAGGTTACGCGACACCACGCAGCGCAACACGACGCCGACACAGTCATCACTTCGTGTACAATAATGATTTGGTGTAATTATAATAAAAATATATGTATGTTTAGGTTAAGGTATTTATTTATGGGCCTGCGTCGCCTGAATTAAATGGATTATTATTATTATTATTACTACATTATCAACATACATCATTATTTTGTTTATTTCATTTTCTATACCTAAACTTATAAAAAACATTACCTAAATATTATCAACATACATTATTACACTCACCGGTACGGAAACTAGGCTACATGTGAATTTATCGATAATTCATATTAATTTAAATATATTTTTGACACTGAATTAAGGGTAGGTGCATTCTATAAGTGTTTCATAATCTATTAGATCTTAGTAATTAGATTAAGGCTATAACATTATGTAGGTTTTCAAAATTATTGAAGATTATTATTAATTCATTTTAGGCATACAATCCTACAAGTGGACACATTCATAGGATATCGTACTTCATAACTATCATATTATATGTCATATTCATATTGTATCTCATTTTCACACACACACAGGATCACACATCACAACTTTCGACACAGGAGCAAAATATGTTTTGTCTAAACACGCTTTTGCTTATTTTTCCAGGGCGACAGTGGTGGTCCCCTAGTCCTACAACGTGACGATGGCAAATGGCAGCTGGTTGGTACAGTCTCCCATGGAATCAAGTGTGCAGCCCCCTTCCTACCCGGAGTGTATATGAGGACCACCTTCTATAAGCCATGGCTAAAGAGTATAACTGGTGTTCATTGAATTTAGAATTAATTTTGAAATTGGAAGAATGAACTGTGTCGAGAAAGTGGATTTTGAATTTGTGTGTCTGTGACTTTTTTGTGTTAAATTGGTATACTAAATTAACCAAATGTGAACATGTGTGGCAGAATGTTTATTAGGAATTCTTACGATTTTTTTTGTTTTTTTTCATCAAGCATTGCGAGAAAAATACACGGTTCAAACTAAATGGTTGATAATATAACTTATTTGTGTTTCTGTGAAATATAAAAAAAAAAACAATTTTTATCATACTTTTGGAAACTTTCGTCTTTTTAAGATTTATACTATTCAAACTAGGAATTGTTCTGTCCTTTGAAAATCATTATTCTTAATTTTCAATTCCAATGAAATATTTTGTACGGAATAAGAACTATTAAAATATTTTGTTTCTGCGATTACTTTTATGACTTCGACATATGATAGGTATATCATCCTACTTTGCTATGCAATTAGTCTGAAAATGTATTCAGCGATTATTATAAATTGTAATTTGTATAAATGTAACAGCTCTCTATTGAAAAAAATGTCTATATTATTTGTAATTCTGATATAATTAAATAATTTTAATATTGTTTTAGAGTAAAGTCAAGCCCTGTTTTATTATTAAACATAAAATAAAATGTATATTTTTCAATTAAATTACTTAAAAAATAATTGTTGATGTGACTTACGCCATTTCCAGTTTGGCGCCAAAAATCCACAAAATGGGGTTTAAAAATTAAATAAATTTTGTATATTGTCTTAGTATAATATCATTGTAAATTATTAAAGAAAATGCATTTATTTATTGTTATTTATAGATTTAATTTTAGCGTTTAAGACTGAATTGTAGAAATTATAAATTATTTATTATTATAATTAATTTATATTAATAATTATAATGAGCTTTTTTCGTATATTTTGCTCAAGTAGCAAAGTATCTGTTGATACCATACGGGCAAGGTACGCTAATATATTTCAAGCAAGTATTATTATTGTTCTTGATATTGTTATTTTAAGCTTATATAAGTAGTTAAATTATTGCAAATAAACGAATATTAATTGCATAACATGAATTCTATAATTAAAAATTATTTTATATTTTAAGTATAGCGTATATTTTATTTATTTATTTAATTACTTACCTGTTGTGGAATATGAGTTACCTATATGTTTTTGAAAATTAAATATGATTCTCTTAATTTTGAAGTTCAGTTTTTACTTAGATGTTTTGCCTATTTCTAATAATAATATTTATTCTAATTTTATTAATATTTCACCTTTCTGCTCGGTGTATGTATCATCGCAAGTTATCACACTGCTTTGCATTTTTAATATATTTAATGATATTAAGGTACCTCTCCCACCGCCACTGAAGAATCGACTACCTATCAACAATTTTTTCGCTCTTAAAAGTCATATATATATTAATAGTTGTTCGCTGACTGTTCATACCGCCAGCGAGTACTCGCTTGTCGCAGCGTTAAGAGCTATCAAAGAGAGAACTCACTCAGCGACGGTCGTTTGGCGGGCAGAACACTCGCTGAGAGACTCACACTTGGTACATACGCATACCAGTGACTAATAAATTGCTCGTCGCCGATTCTATGTAGTTGCTTGCTCTACTCGCTTCTCGTTAATCGCCAGCGTGGGACAGGTACCTAATGATTTTAACTACTACTATACCAGTCACTTTCCAAATTCTCAGCGAACTCTGCCCGTAACAACCAAGAAATGTAGTAAAAATATTAAATAAAAATGCTCAAATTAAATAGGAAAATGTTAATACTGATGGTTATGTATTTATTAAACATTTTAAGTATTAGTGTGACGTTTTATTTGATCATAGACTAGAAAAAACCCGTTATATTTTTTAAATATCTATACATATAAAATGCTTTGTCCTGAATGACTGACTCACGGATCAACGCACAGCCTAAACCGCTGATTGTAGAGACTTGAAACTTGGAAAATGCGTTTTTTGTATGACGTAGGCATCAGATAAGAAAGGATTTTTCGAAATTCTACCCCTAAGGGGGTGAAAAAGGTGGGCAAAGTTTGTATGGGACAACGTGATTCCTTGGTCCAATCTACTTCAAATTTTGCATAAACATTCTTTAACAGAATTAATGGAATACCTGTTTCGTATTTTATTGAAATTCATCCCCTAACGGGGTTAAATAGGGGTATAAAGTTATTTTGGGAGTGAGTTGCTTCGAAGTTGATATCAATACTCCTTAGTGCTTTTGATTTAAATTACATTTTATTTTGACACATGTTTGAAAAGTCAATCTTTTAGAATCTTCAAGATTTTATTCAAAAAAGGTTGAACTCACATAAAGGCTTGGTGCTTGCAATGCAAATACTCTTTAAAATTAGAATGTCTCGAAAGTCACCGTACTATACATATTAGTACCGCATTTGAAGGTTTTTAAGCTTTACAGAGGTCTGTATTTATTCCTAGGATTCCCCTAACACCATCAAATTACCCCTTCGAATTCAAGAGAGTGCAGTTTCCCATCAAAGTATGCTTCGCAAGGACTATAAACAAAGCTCAAGGTCAAACTCTTAAGGTAGTGGGAGTAGACTTAAGGGAAAGCTGCGTCTCCCACGGCCAGTTGTATGTGGCATGCTCCAGAGTAAGCGCACAGAGTAGCCTGGTGATTCTAACACCCGAAAGAAAAACAAAAAATATTGTTTACAAAGAAATACTGCGGTAGGTGTAGTATTTCGATTTCGTTGTAAAAAGATAATACACCTGTGTAAATTTCGCCAGATCAAAGGCCGAGCTTCGGTTCATAAAATTTACCTTTTTTTTTTCAAGTTTATTTAACCTTTATCCCTATCCTTTAATAAAGATTGTTATATTTTATTAAAATAATAATTTATATGTTATAACAAAATTAATAACGTAAATAACCAATAAAAATCCTATTAGAACCATTTTCGACTTCTACGCGGACGAAGTCGCGGGCATAAGCTAGTAATATATATAATAATATATTTTTGTATTGCTACTGCTCAGCATGGGGTCTCGGGTTAGATTCCGGAAAAACCAATAACAGTTTTCCCGGATTCGGGAAAACTGTTATTGGTTTTTTCCATCTGGAATTTCTCAGTAGCAGCCCGAAGTCTGGATTTGTGCCCCGTTGATGGGAATAGGCTCGCCCCCTATTAGATTAAAACTGGCGAAATGTGGGTGTATCTCTGCGTAACCTTTAGGGAAATACACGCGTGATCTGCTGTGATAGGATTGTTATTTTACAAAATAAAACCACATAATTCAATGCATCATAACATATTTATTACACATTAAAATTAAAACTAGAATACATTTTTTTTCTTCATATATTTTGTGTTTACTTGCCTATAGCCTAGAAGTACGTATATTACAGTAGGTGTGTATTTAAGATAAACAGTAAATCTAAGAATATATAATATTATTATATTATATATAATAATAAATATAAACATATTTTTAATTTCATTAGTAACTGAAGATCTTTTTTTTATTAAAGAAAGCTTATTTGTGTTCACTTCACTTGGATTGGATACACCATAGAAGTAACCAATTATTATAATTAATTCAAAACAATTAGGAGAACTAAACTAAAATAGAAAATTATAAAATTTCAAAATATATTCTAATGATCCTAACTACACATTTGGAGCCAACGATAAAAATATACAATGAAGAAGACAATACGATAAGAAATTAAAACGCTGACAGTACTAATTCATAGGAGTATTATGAAACTATCAAAAATGAATCCTAACATCTAAATTGAAAACGCAATTTTTTCAAACAAACTAAATAGTAGTGATGGGCTGACTATGAGTTTTGCCAATCTTTGTGTTTTTTTTTTGTATATCTAATTTGGCAGAATTTTTGTTTGCAGACTGAGAAAGTCATTAGATATACGAAGTTTAATTTATTATCGTATTCTCATCTCCACCTTTTATATTTATAAATCTCATTATAACATTAAATATATTTATTATATTGATTGTAACATGAATATAATATTTTCTACTGCATTTTTAAAGCGAGCCTTACATTTTTATTGATATTGCACAGCAGTTTATTTGATCATTTAAATACTAAACTCTCAGATATATAAATAGTTTGATTTGATATTAACTAAGATACTCCATTCTCTTACATTTTTTAATTCGATCAATTTTATAACATAAATATGTTTTCACAATATATTTTCAAAGTCTAGGAATTAATTTCAAATATTTTCTACATAAATTTCGAAAAATCTTGATTTTATATCATAGGAAGTTTAAGCTATAAAATATTTAAGCAATTTTATTTTTAACGAACTATAATATCCAACTACCGAATTTTATTATATTATTATGATCTACATTAAATTATTAAACGAGCAAAAGTCGAGATTACTAAAACATATTGTAGGTACAATTATTTACGTTTTTCACTGAATACCCTCGATATAGCTTTTGTAATTTTTTTCTTAAATTAACTTAATATAACTAATAACGGTGTATAGTATTTTACAAAACAATAATTATTTAATAAAGATACAAGCAAAGTATTGTGCAATAACTTAGAATACACTTATCCAACACCGCTATATGTAGTAAAATATTTGACAAACATGATAAATGTATAAAATAATAGCTTGACAACAATCTAAGTTTGCAGTCAATATACCGGTCTTTTTTTTTAAAGTCAAAGTTATGGTAGCTATTCAAAAAAGTTTATCGTTCAATTTCATTCACATTTAATTTTGACAAGAATTCGAAAATGCTGTACCTACTGGTCAAATACATGCTAGTAGGTGGCCGGGAATGTTAGTATGAAAATCCAATCTGTCGTTTTTAACGGCCAAATAAATTATATACTATGAAACTCCTATAAATATTGTGTAGTTTAAAAATTTAACGAAATTTTTATTTCGTCACATGGCGACCAAGGAGTCAACTTAACAACGACTTTATTTAAATTTTAAACTGGCTTGCAAATAGAGCTGTTTAAAGTTAAAAAGAAACAAATGTTGTTTCGTCATTAAATTCGGGAATTTATATGGTACCTACCTACTTAGTTTGAATTTTCGCGCATTATTTAAAAAGAGTACGAACTGATTTACGAATGTGAATGCCTCTTTTGCCGGCCGCTGCAGGAATGTTTTTTGTGTACTGTTAATTTCAAACACAGATCACAGAAAAATGAGTAATTATATTTTACTATTTACTCTTATGAGTTAACTTCAACCTATGAACAAAATCAATGAAACATTTTTCAGGCCTGAAGCGTCATCCTACTTAGAAATCTTCCCTTTATAGTGCAAGCATTTTTTACAAATTGCATCAGCTTTATCCTTAATAGTTTGAGTATGAGCAGACATAGCCCTGTCAGCTTCAGGCTTAGGGTCCTCCGCTTCGAAGGGACCCTCACTAAACTGCTGAATCAACTTTTTAATATAACTCCCAGGACCCCTTATCGTCAATTTAGTATTACAATCTTCAGTTTTCTCAACATTACTCTTATATTCGCTCAGCATTTGCAAACCATCTTGGAAATTTTCAAACGCTTGTGTAATTTTATCACCGATATTTAATTTCTCTTCGATTTCACTGAAATTAGATTTAGAACAAGACATTTCTTCAGCTACGTCTTTAGAACCAGTTGGTGTGATTATAATTTCACTGTTTTTGACATCGATGGTGATTTTAGCGTCATCTAGTGATAAACCGGAGAGTGAGACGTCGACGGATTTCGACCTGTATTGCCTAGATGGCGCTAGTGGGACTTGCAGTTGATTTGTGTCTGGGTTTTCTTGCTTGATGGTGCCGATAGATGTCACTGGTGATGATGAGAGTGATGACTTGTCTCCCGGGCTTGATCCTGGAGTTTAATTAACTTTGTAAAGGAAAGAGAATTTTCGTTTTAATTATTTATAGTTAGACAAATAAATTACATAGTCAAATTGTAACGTTAGGATTAGGAGTATTTGGTTAGCTTCAAATTCTAATCGTTAGTTTTTCCCGCCACCAAAATATTTTGGTTGAATTACCTCTTATTCATAGCATTGGCGCTTCAGTATTTGCTCCTAAAAACAGATTTATTTTATGTTAAAATATATTTATATGTAATCCTACATTGCATCCCACCGATATATATAGGGTATATATAGGACAAAACTAGTAGACCATTTGTCATGCATTTAAAGTTTCACATTACATTGTTTGATTCGCTAAGGATAAGTAAGCATTATTTTTTGAAAAAATACATTCCAAGGTTTTAATTATTCGACTTGCGTCGATAAAAACGTTAACTAGGGTAAATGTGGTCAGGTTTTAAGTGGAACATAAATGCTGTGTGTAGCACGAGCAATATTCAATAGGCCTGACCAAGCTTAGTGGCTCAATAGGTCTATATGAGGAACGACAACAGGCAGACCAAGGTGGAGATGGCGGGATGACTTTTTCGTAAAACACAGATTCCTGACTTTCAGAAGAGCAGTAAGGTCGTGAAATAGCAGCTATAGCTGGAGTATTTAGATGGAAGAAAAAACACAAGCCCAAATCTTTAGACATGTTTGGAGATAAAAAGGTCGAAGATACTCGTATAAAGTTAGACTTCGCAATATACTCTACCCACCGTTAGACATATTATCCTCCCTCTCCTCCTCACAGCACTGCGGTAGACTTTGTTCCACCATCATACCCTGCACCATATCCATGCAGGAGTCCAGCGAGAACTTCTTACCACACATCTTGATGCCTCGGATGCGGCGACGCATTTCTGTTAGTTAGTTAGTATGTGTGAGTGTGAGGTGGAAGACAATGACGAGGTGAATGGTTGGTGAGGTTAGTTGGTATAATGTTAAGAAGATGAATATGATGGAGATGGATGTTAAGTGGATGATGAATCCAAGAAAGCTAATAGAAGTGTAGAAATAGTGTGAACTTTTTTAATTGTAACAGACAAGATCTAGAAGTATTGAAAAGTATTAAAAGCTTACGGAAAGTGCACTTGATGAAGCAAACCCCATCATAAATATAAGTGAAAACAAATAAAAACAAACGAAATAAACGTATTTATTAAGTGAGTAATTCAGTTGAATGAGGCAATAGGTGTATGACTTTAAACAATTTTATAAACTGTATTAATATGACTAATGAAACAAATGACAAATCTAGCACCCAGATCAGTAAAACTGCAGTCACATCTCACGTTGTTAAAATAACAAAAGGTAACTAGCCAGTCAGCTGACAAAGTTAAGAAGTGAGATTTGACAAGAGATTAATTGAAAGGGCTTAGAATTAAACACGCGCTCGCGTCGCCTTCGAATCGCTTTAGCACTCAAACATGATCCACAATAAGACTTACCAGGACTATCCTTCGGCTCCATCTTCAACTGCGCGAAGGTTTGCGCGCAGGATGTGAGCACCTGTTCATAATCGCAGATAGCAGCATGAGTACCGTTCACTATCTTAGGACTCATGGGACTGTTGGCTAAGAGGAGACTGGTGCCGAAAGTCGCGTTCAGCTCGCGAGTTTCTGAAACATTTTCGTTGTGGATGACATAGTCACAGAAGAACCAGAGGAGAAAAGCAGCGGGGGTAAAGAGGAATTACTGAGAATGTAAGCGGAAATATATAAAAGTAAATAAAAATTATAGATAACTAAAACATGATATTCAGCATGATAATTTAATCATTACAATGTATGAAAATTATTACGCCCATGTGAACTGAATGAATGAATACGTTAAAATCTTATCCATACCAATTGCCCATATTAGCAAAGGAATAATGGTTTGGTATGTTAAATACAATTTCACTCGAACGCATAAAATGAAAGATTATAATAGTTGTACATACATGCAAAGCAAAATGCTCGTCTTCATTTTCAGTCTTGATCTCATCTTTAAGTTAAGAAATGGAGTCACAGATGAGTTTCTAACATCTCGTGGATTCCGTCACACTTTGGCTTAAATCTTTGTCTACTGCGATTAGCCTTTAGAGTTACAGGTTACAAATAAATCAATAAAAGACCTTACCTTTGAGAGAGATCCTTGGTTTCTTGTGCACCACAATGTTACCATTCTCAGAGCCGAACACGTCCATCAATATCTCTTTGGCTACTGTCTTAATCTCGTTCCAGTCCTCTGCAATAAATTCAAATGATTATTTAGCAGCCACAAGACTTCGCTACTTTGGGATCTGGGTTAAGCTTTCGATAACAAAATGCACATATATTACAAAACTGGAACAGTAGCTATCAAACTCAAACTCAAAGCATTTATTTCAATTAAACTTTAATTTTAATACTTTTAAATTATCTATATTTTAAAACCCATGTTATGAGTAAAAGATTTAAAATAACTTCCATAGAAATTCTAGAAATAAAAAATCTGCCATCAGGGCTTTGAAGTGGATTAGCATCTATCTTTCGCCTTGAGATCAGTAAGCAGAACAAATTCTTCTAATAATGTAGATTTCTTGCATTGATCTTTGGAAAACCGTGCCAAACTTTAAACTCAAACTCAAAGCATTTGTTCCAATTTAACCATTTACAGGCACTTTTGAATTGTCAAGGAGTCGGTCAGTCTGAAATATGAAACTAGTTGCCCATTTCAGAGCGTAGTAGGTACTATGGAGAAGAACGGGCCAGAAACTCCGTGGGCACTCTTTTAAATTATATTGTTACAAAAATTCTAGTGAATCTAGGTCTCCTTACCCAAGATATCCTGGTTAGTAGTCCTAGACGAAGTGATAGTGAACCTAATAACATAGATTCCCTTGAAGCAGGCTGGAACAGCATGGATGTAGCCGCGCCCATTCAAGCGCTTCAGCAGCCGCTCGGTCAAAGCGTTGTCACCTTTGAGGCGGAAGGCTACCATGCCTGGAATATTGAATTAAGATTTTAAAGATACAATAGGTACGTATCATTGTGAGCCTTAGATACAACAAAAAATAATGGCCAAGTGCAAGGGAAAAACTGCACCCAATATAATAATCGGTAAGTTGTACTAACTTAAAAGTACCAGTCGTGAAGCTAATATTAATGTAACGCAATTTTGGTAGCACTAGTCCAATATTTTTAATTACTTCAGGTTATTTTTGAGTCCTGCAGATGATGTTGGGCAAATCAGGCACAAAGTAATATTCATTGTTTTTTTTACATTCTGAAACTGTAATTCTTTTGGTATGTCAGATTGTAATTAATCGTTAATATCCAAATATAAATCTTTTCAATGCATACCTACTCAAAAGAATATGGCAAACCTAAATTCCTTGGCTGAGGTATCTCAAATCGCTGATCAGCCAGCACGAGCGCTTCAAATTTCTGTGCTAGACGAACTCCCTGAAAACATAGTGAAAATAAAAGATAAAAAACATGCAGGATACGCAAAATAAAGCAAACGAGTTTTATGAATAACAAACAAATTAAAAATGTAAATGTGTGGCTTCAGTGAACAGTGGTTATAAAACCTGATGAAGCAATTTTTTTCCTGGTGTCAAAATATTTTTAATTAGAACCTGGAGCAGCAGCTAATATCCCAACGAGATTTTATTACAGATCAATTAGACAGACCATATTAGACTTTTTAATTTAGAGTTTTAGACAGATAGAGAACGAGGAAGCTCATCTGCAGTTATAGGGTACATGGAATCCAAAGATGGTTGCTAACGACTTCAATAATAAAATTGTGAGGTCATAGTGTCGATCATTGCCGCATTTTTAACAGTATTTTATCTATTGTGCTGGGTTATCTGGAGCTTACTACATTATTTGTGTTTAGAATTAAATGTTGCTGTTTTTTTTAAACCGTTGACCAACGTTCAGAGTTGAAGCGGTATTCTCGCAAAAATGGGTAATCACATTCTTTTCGTATCTAAATTACGTGGGGTACTTTTGGACGCAAGGACCAATCATGTCCATGGTGTTTTTGTCAGAAGCTTCAAGGTAGCCCACGAAATTCAAATTTTGTTACGTTTTTTACAATTTGCAGGTCAGTATCATGTTCTAAGTTAATTTAAATATGATTCGCGGCCGTATCAAATGTATATTTATAGAATTGTAATCATAAAAATGATCAATAAAACTCTCTAAGTTCATATAATTCCATTGAATGACTATTTCATGAAATCATGACATTTGACGTTTGTGCTTACTTATGGAGTTGTATTCCTAATTTTAATTATTATAATTATCTAAAACCATGTTTGTTACGGTCGCGAATCATATTTTAATTAACATACAACCTGACACTGACCTGCAAATTGCAAAAAAATTAAGAAAAATTGAATTTTGCGAGCTACCTTAGCGCATCTCCCTTATTGACTTACCTCACGAATATGCTTCTGTATTCCCGAAACTCCGTAGTTACGGAGCACGAACCATAACTTCAGCGCCCTGAACCGACGACTCAGCGGTATTTGCCAATGCTACAAAAATACAAACAAAATCAGAAAGTTGTGAAAAGATTATTATTTGATACCATGGCATTATTAGCTTCTATTTATTCCTTGTAAAAAGCTTGTATGTGTTATGGCATTTTATGAGCCTAAGCGAGTAAAAGTTTATGGAAGACGTAAGAAGATGTTGGAAGATGTTTAGGACACCAGTCAGCCCCAACACCAATCTGGCTGACTGGAAAATCTATTGACAATAGCATAATATGAAATTCTTCTATAACTCGGGCCATATTGAAGAGAAAAATCAACTAAGAATATTTTAATATGTTCGCTTGTGTTAGGAATTTATACAATCTGCGCTATATTGTCACTAATCATTTAAGTCATATTAATAAAGCCTTGGGACATTTCAATGCACGTTTCAGCAAAATACCATCACCGGAAACGCCACCATCACCAATACCCATCAGTACTATACCATCACCTAATAAAAGTCTTACTAGAAACTCTTTTTTATCAGCATCTTCGAGTTGAATCTTTTCACCACATCCCGGTGATATTTTGTCATAGCCATGAAGGTTTCCATTATCGTCATCATAATACAAATCACCATTCACATCACCATCTTTGTGATCACCATTTGGTAAATCACCATTAATTTTACCATGCTTGTGATCACCGTTTGGTAAATCACCATTCATTTTACCATGCTTGTGATCACCGTCTGGTGAATCACCATTAATTTTACCATTTTTGATATCACCGTTTGGTAAATTTCCATTGATGTCTTTTGCCAACTTTGGTTTATCTTTTATAATGATTTTGTGTCCGTCATCACCATTTGTTTTGTCATCACCGTTGACTATAATTGTTGGGTGATCAATACCTTTTAATATATTGTTTATCTTTCTCAGTTTTTTCTTCATGTATGTTTGTTTATCGCCCATCTATTTTAAAATATCAATTTAGTTTGGTTTCCTAATTATAATGTTAAAAACACTTATAAAAAAAGAAGATTTTCACATAACATAACATCACGCCTGTATTCCCCGAAGGGCTAAGCAGAGGTGTACCTATACTACATCCACATTTCGCCAGTTATGTTTAAGCCCCATGTAACAGGGGGGCAAGCCTATTACCATCAACCGGGCACAAATCCAGACTCCGGGCGGCTACTGAGAAATTCCAGATGGAAAACGCAATAACACTTTGCCCGACCCTGGAATCGAACCCAGGACCTCATGCTCAGCAGTACCGCCACCAAAGTCACCAACAAGGCAGTGTTTATTTTGTTTTTCGTTGGTAGCAATAGAAACCTATGGGTAGGTAAATTCATATTTGAACAATTTAGCTGTCCATATATTTGGGCAGAGCCCTTCCCGGTCCGTCTATCGTCAACGCGAGCATGTTCGAAAAGCTTGTTGTTTCATCGAGCGCAAGTGAGAACTGCTAACAAACAAGCGAGAACGCGATAACATAGTACGAAAAATAGTGTGTAAAAATTTGTATCAGGAAATACGGTTGTTTTGAGTAAACCCTACAAGTTGGTGAAAAAAATGTTTCATATTTAGAATTTCCATTACATGTGCGAGGTTTTTATGTAGATGTTTTCTTTACTTTTACCAATTATTATTTTATTATGACCGGCCAAAGTTCGGGTAAAATTTGTGCAAAAAAGCCGCAATTTGCAAAAAGCAATTTTTGGAGGCATAAACTGAATTGGTTTCTAATTTTTTTTAATTATTGCTTTCATAGAAACCTAGATATAGTGTACAAGATACATATTAGTTTAAAAAATTCAAAGAAAGATGTGTTACATCGCCATAATCACGTACGAGCGTTTGTATGAAAACTATGACGGGTTGGCCGCTCTTAAATAAGCTTACCATGTAATCAATTGCTTTTCCTGAAACAGAAAAAAAAACACAATCAATATGAAATTATTTATTTAAAAGAGTTATGGCATATTAGCTAGTATAAAATAGAATATTCACCTGAATTTTCGTGCCGTAGGTAAATAGGGTTCACGTTGAAAGTCCTATGTAGTGCAGTGCTGTCTTTAACCCTGAAAAGTGCGTAATTTTTCTTCAGAAAATTCCATAAAGTATTCAAGTTTTCTCAATAAAGTATTCAAGTTTTCTCAATAAAGTATTACAGTTTTCTCAATAACTCAGACCAAATAAAAACCACGACAGCGCTGCGAACAATACAGTGAAGCATGCCAAAAGTACACCTCCGCTCTGTGCATACACGCTCACACGCACACATTTACAATCAAACTACACCTCACTAAGTGCACACATGTTTACGAAACCGGCCTCAAGTCACTGCTGACAGCGCTACATCTTGGTTTTCTGTTTTCTGTCTGAGATATAAAATCAAAGAAATTAAAGGTTTGTTTTTTTTTTATGTTCGTCCAAGTGAGGTTTTTAGAGAAAGAAAAATTGCAAGTTTCCCGTAACATTGGAAAATTCAGGAAAACCCGAAAGTGCTTTCTTTAATGGTATTTTTCTAAGAACTCAAGAGCGAAGGACAAGGACTGTCGTGTCAACTAGTAAATATATTAATACATTCTTACCACATAGCAGTACAATCGAAGTTGACCATCAACCATTTGGAAGGGTTGAAAGCGAAAGAATCCGCCATCTCCACGCCATTCAACCAGTGTCTGCGAAAATATAAGAAATTCAACTGAAAATGAATTTAATATCGCATATTGCACAGACCGGAGAGTTGATTAGATCGAGGGGCATCGATAATTATTTGACATGTATTTAATCGAACCTCTAATCATTCTCATTTTGCGCTCCCAAAACTATTATTGAACACTCTAAAAATAAATAATGATTCAGCCTCTTTTTGTGAACTTCAAATAATTCCTATTTTGGAGTCCTAAAACTACTAAATAGCCAAGTAACTGTGACCAACTTGGATGTAGTGCTCGCTTCGGTCGTTCGGCTCGCATTTGGTTAATCACAATTCTAACCTAACCTAACCCATTTGATCGGGTGCTTAGTTACTACGACCAACTGTGAGAAGAGGCCAGAAAGTTAAAAAAGAGGCTCAATTATTTAAAAAAGTGTACGTCAATAATTTAAAAAGTGTCCATCATTAGAAGGTCAATAAGTTTTTAAAGCATTAGTTAATTATTTTCCCAATTATTTTACATGAAACTAAAAAAGTTTGAAAAATCTGAAAATCAACGTTCTTCAGCTAGCATTTGGCCATCGTTTTGAGTCCATTTCGAAACCTGAATTTAAAATATGAACTCAAGGTGAAGTTCACAGAAATATTTCACTATTCGATCCCGTCGAGCACAGTAAAAGAGGAGACGATTGTTACCTGTATTCAGGGCATGTGAACGCACTACCAGCATAGGCAGCGTCCACATGGAGCCAGGCGCCATGTTTCTCGCAAACGGCTCCGATCTCACGAAGATTGTCGAAGGCTACCGAGCCTGTAGTACCCAGGGTAGCGCATACCTGAACAAAAGATCAAAGATCAAATTTCATCGTTTTTTTATTTTTATATTCTAGCCTGCGTTATCCCGCTCCTACGACAAACTAGAAGGAGGATGCGATGGCTCGCGAAAGATGTAAGGAGTGGGAAGAGCCTTCGTCGATTAAAAACAAAAGAACATAGGAGATCTCTCGAGAGGTTGGACAAGGCAGATGACAATACGGATCTCTAACTAGTAAGGCCTGTAGCCAATTATGTTGGCAGGCGAATCAGAGATGGTGATGATGAGAAATCTGTTTCTTTTTGTTTTATGTGTTCTGATACCCATCACTCGTCGTTACGAGTCGTCAGAAGCCCGAAAGTCTGACACCAGTCTTACCAAGGGGTATCGTATTACCCAGTTACTGGGTTGTGGAGGTCAGATAGGCAGTCGCTCCATGTAACATACTGGTATTCAGCTGCACCCGGTTAGACTGGAAGCTGACCCTAACATAGTTGGGAAAAGGCTAGGCAGATTGATTGTGTTTAAATACCCATCACATCAGTGAATTTTACACAAAAACAAACTGATATTTCAACTACACTGCTGTCGATGTCCAAAAAATAGCATCAAAATAATGAATTTTTTGTTTGATCATGTTTAGATATAGCTACCGATCACGTGTGCGGAGTTTCGCTAGCTAATTTAATTTGAACCTGTATACGAGTGTACGTGTGAACATTGTTCCTGAAGGGGACGTTTAAAAACCGGCCAAGCGCGTGTCAAACCACGCACAATGAAGGGTTCCGTAGTTGGGATAAATTTATCCCAAGAACAAACTTAATATTGTAGTTGAAAAACATGTTCTCCCACACATTCCCATGACAAATGTAAGTTTGTACGCACAATATTGAGAGATTTACTATGTTATTTTAAGACCATAGACTTCCTATAGGATTTCCTGGAATTTATGAGTAAAGAACCATACTCTGCATTTTTGTTTTTAATTTTATGCTCAGTAATTTCGGAGATTATGTGGGGAATGGTCAATTTTCTTAAATATTTATAAAAGTATTCATTTTAAAATTATAGAAAAAATATATTTGAGATTCTCGCAATGTGCTCTTTCATTTGATATTGCCACATGGTAGTTAGCAAAACTTTTTTTTTAAATTACTTATTTGACCCTAAAAGTGACACATTCAAAATTCATTTATTTACGTTATACGTCAATATTATGGTCACAGAAATACATATGTGTACCAAATTTCAACTTAATCAGTCCATTAGATTCGGAGCAAATTGGCTGTGTCAGACGAAACAAAATGACACCCAGCCAGCCGGCTAGCCAGACAGACACACGAGTGATCCTTTAAGGGTTCTGTTTTTTTTCCTTTCGAGGTAACGAACCCTAAAAAGGTCATATTATTTAAAGTTTTATTTGCAACCATACCGGAGAAAACTCAATCAACTCCACAGCCAAGACACAAATAGAATACTCCGATAACTAGGTAACGCGTATAAAATCACAATGCACTTAGGAAGCCAATCGCATGGAAGCAGGTGAAGCCAGGCTTTATTAAAATTTGATCGAAACTGAAGAATGGAGTCTGCGTAATTAGTTGTTAAAGATATAGAGTGGGGCTGGAAGCGACAGTCTCTCTTATTAGAACCACGTTACTCCGAATAAACCATCGTCCGAACTTTTTGTTCGGTGAACCTGAATGCGTGATCGACAGAGGGCGCTTTCCAGTTTTCCGAATGAAAAATGACATATGAACGCGACCGATCGCGTATTCGGGCGAATATCGCTTCTAAATAGGACGCGGCCGTAAACATAATGATTGATTACATTCATTTTGAATCCTAACCGATTATTATACTCTTTCAGACACACATTTTATTTATATATTTTTAATTTAACACCGCACACACGCATCTCACGAACACAGACAAACATACGCATATATAATCATTATAAACATATAACATAACAAATATATATGTATGTAACATAATATATATGTTTATAACATATATAAACATATATATCATTTTAGGCATATTCGCCAAAAAAGATACTAAAACTCCTCTACAGGCCCAAATCAATCTACAACTTGACACTCAATAGTTGAGAATTTACTCATCATAATAGAAAGTTATCAATGGGTAACCTAATCAGTTCTTTTCAATCAATAAATTCCTTCCGTGACTCAAGGGCTCGCTTTTCCTTTGGCCAGAGGGTAAACATTATAATACAACGTGGCCGTGCCGCCAATCTCTTGGGTACATTACCAGTCGACAGCGATGCGGAGGAATTTTTTGACGCCATATGTAAATCAGTTTGTGAACAGTTTTAGTTAAGTTAGGATTTGTTATTTACGTACATATTATTTTAATTCAGTACCAAATAAAGGTATTTACTTAGAAAAAAAAAAAACACTACCTACATTTGAAATCTTAAAAGCTATCATCACTTTACAAACATTGATGATTCAACACATAATATGAAAATATTTAATTCAATAGCGACACACATAAATCCTCCAGTAGGTCCTCTAGTACCTGTACCTAGTAATTCATCAAAATATAGGCCACATCTAGTAACGAAACATCTTCGTTAAATCTAGTCGAATCGACTCTTCACATGTCAATAATTACGTATTTTATGAAGTCAACTGAATTCTTTATCGAATGAACATGAATAAAATAATATTATTGTTTCACGTCACTAAGTTTTTAAGTGTATTTTCCCTGGAGTCTTCCCAATAAGCCAGCAGATTGATGGATATGTGAGGTTAAGCTGGGCTTACTGCAGTCAGTTTGCGGATGGGTGACCATTGATTAAACATTAACCAGGCAGTACATTACCCCAAAACTTTTAGATTTAAAGTTATTCAGAACTTTTAGGAATAACTCAGAAAAAAATTGCTAATCGAGGCAATTACAAATTATTTTAAATTTACAAATTATTACAAATTTTGTTAAGTCAAAGTTATACATTTAAAGTTCGTAAATGATGTAATCTAGACACCAAATAGGTAAGTACCACTCAAAGTAGCTCAAAGAGATAATTGTTAAATACTCCATTCCCACATTTCCATTTCCACAAAAGATTTTGTAACTTTGTACACAAGGGATATAACAATAAAAGATTATGTAATGTTATTGAAATTAATACTCGACCAGATAATGAGAAGGTTTTAAAATACACTCAAGACACTACAAATTGTTATACTCACAACTAGGGGGTGGTACAATCGACGAGATGTTGCTCTATTACGTTCTGTCTACAAGATTTTCAAGGACAGATAATAGGAAATACTTGTCCTGAATTTAAAAACCAAATAAGATCATCAGAAACTTTATCTATACATACAAATAAATAAAATGGAAGTGTCTGTTTTAATGTCCAAATAACAGGGTTTTACCAAATGCATGTGAATAGGTTTTTTTTTGTTTATTTCTTTTTTACTTTTTTTTAATTTTATTTTTTGTTTCCTCTCCGTTTGTTCCGGCTAATCTCCGAAACGGCTGGATCGATTTTGACGGGACGTTCACTGGCAGATAGCTGATGTTATAAGGACTGAGTAATTTATGGTCAAATGACCACAAAATTACTCAGTCCTTAGAAAAGTCCGTCCGTCAGTCCTTTGAAAATTCAAATAATTCCTATGTTGGGGTCGTAAAAATAACTAATAGCCAAGTAACTGCCACCAACTTGGATAAAAACAAACGATAGAGATTAATTAATTAAAAAAGATATCCATCATTAGGTCAATAAGTTTTAGAGTATTATTTAAATATTTCCCATGACTAAATTGATTAGTTCTTATATAAACCTATTTCTGATTCCCTTAGCTTTGCATTATTAAATATTTACATTAAAACTAAACACTCCCACGAAGCAAAACATATACATAACAGAATTCATCCTTCGCCAAATCACTATCGCTCATAACTTGCACCACATTTTAAAGTCCTAAGCAGCTTCCGCACAATCTGTGGGACATCACAAATTGGTCCCTCTGCGGCCAATGGGACTTAAAAATGGTCCCAACTAATCTTCAAATAATGAATGTTTTCATTTAAAAGGATTCTGTAATATTTCTTCGGTCTTCTGGGAGTTGGTTGGTTATTATGTAAATTAGAGAAAAGATGAATAAACAAGCTTGATAGATGTCTTGGTTATTGGTCCCGAGATAATTCTGACAGCTCGAGTAATGAATTTGGCTTCAACTGTTTCCTAGAACTCTTTACTGTTAAAGTCCTCGTCATGAGAAGCTATAAATTTTGTAAACAAAGATCTTCTACTAAGTTACGTAGCGAAACAAATAATCCAAAATTCAATCAACTCAAAGTAACATACGTGTAATACGAAACTAACGAGCAATTTCACTTGGTCGGGTTATTTTAGCGATATAAAGCGCTGTCGTCAAATGTTTTGTGGTACTGGAACTCAGACGCGAGTTGATTGAATTTGGAATTATTGGTTCTTGATTGAATTATCGCTACGTAACTTAGTAGAAGTTCTTTATTTACAAAATGTATCTTCTCGTGATGGGGACTTTATATTTATAGTTTATACATTAAAACAAATAGATACAGACGAACATAGAAACTCTTCCTTTTTTCGAAGTCGTTCAAAAATAAATGCAATACGTCCAAAAAGTAAACTTAGTCAGATGCATTATGCATTTTGAATTCATAAACGAAACAAAAAATCCTTCTTCGTTTGTACGATTACAAAGCGAGCCACTTCCGAGCCGGTAGTTATTTTCACAATGTTTGAAATATTATGAAACTCTGCAGACGGAATGCTGTTGCTCCAGCCTGAACGCCGAATAACTCGCTAAAACAGGGTAACACGAGCCCGTCTTTTCAAGCTAGGATAGCAAACAAATAATATCCTGGCTAAGCACATGCTATAGCTGTTTACACGATACTAGGAAAGGAGAATGCGCAACGAACTATGGATACATGCCCTTAAGCTCAACAGCCATAAGATGCCAATGGAAAGAGCTTTTCAAGGAGACCCTTTGCTACTTACATGACTTTTGTCAATTTTGCCACCACGGACATTTTAAAAACTGTCTGCATTGTGATCGGCTCCGAAAGACAAAACGACTGCAATACAGCTTGTAATCGATCTGTCTACACTGCAACTTGCTTGCGACATAACACACCTTACACTAAACAGCCTGCCTAGCTGCGAGCAACTTGAAAGTAACCTCGCGTGGTTGGTCACAGATCTAACCAAACCTAAACCATTTCACAAATTTACGACTATTTAAAATCTTAAGGAAATAATTAATTGCATTGTTTCATTGCCTTATACAAACAAATGCGGCAATTTTCGTTAATCCGATAAAATAACTCATAAGCTGTTAGAAATAATAAACAGAATCCAAATCGACCCAATAACATCGGAGATATGGCAAACACTACTAAAAAAATACAAAATAGAATAATTTGAAAAATATTAAACCCCCTTTTAAAGTTAATTTTAAATAATTTTTCATGAATATTAAGAAAAATACAGGTGTTCATATGCCCATGGGCGACATTGTTTTTACGCCGCGCCGTCTGGTCTGCGCCGAATGGGCTTGACTACAATCTACAGTCTTGACTCAGTCGGAGAGCCCTAATTTCATCTTTTGTTGACAATTTAGGAACTAATATTTGTGAAAGCTGATCGTCTTTGAAAGTTTAGGTTAGTGTTGATCTTTTGTATTTCTATCTTAAGTTGATAACTGTTAGTCAAACAATCACGGAATTGTTTTACATAATTATAAAGTAAACATTGTGCAAAAATTAGATTACATAGAACGAAGTACGTATTAAAGAACGTTACCGACTATCAAACACGTGTTACCTGCTGCTATTGATTGAATTAAATGAAAGAACAACGCATGTCAATCACTTGACATGCGTTTGACAGTCCGTTACCAAGGAGACCATCCGTCTGTTAAGCTAAAGTTTCCTAAGATTGCAGTAGCCACCACATAGCGTCCGTAATTTACCTAAAGTAAATTGGTGTGTTTTCCTAGAGAGCGTTTTTTGACTTGAGCGAGCCCCGAAGATTTAAATCGCTAGATTTGACCTCACCGTATTTATAGTCACGCGAAAAAGTGCCCATATTAAGAAGAGTGAGCTCACACATTGAAGTCACTAGTCAGTCAGTCATGTCAAGTCACTGCATCATTGTGTATCAGAAGTGTCAAAAAGAAACAGAAACGCGACTATCCTTTGACGCAGTAGGACGAATCTAACGATTTAAATCTTTGCCGCTGCCATCATCTTCAGTCATGGCTGTCAAGCCATTACACCTCTGCTGAAATTACAAATTAGGCTGCAATTCTTTTTTACATTCATCAAAACGAAATAGCGTCGCGTTCAAAACTGCGTGCATGCTTCTGCTCGTGGATTTTGACAGGCGTTTCAGAAACCGGCAGCATTTATTTTTAAATATTCTGGATAAGTTCGTTCAGACTTACCCAAAAGGGGACCAGACCCTTCTCCTTGTCACTGGCGATAGCCCTCTCCAGTTGATCTCCACGCATGCTCTGGTGCTCATCTGATTCAATATAGCGCATACGGACCAGACCTGGACAAAAAGAATGTGAGCATAAAACAGAAACAATAATATACAAGGCAAATGCTGACCTAAAAAAAATTGGTATATAGCAAAGATTTCAATCGTAGATTTGCCCTGCCGCGTTAAAAGATGGTCGCTTTTCTGTTTCGTTTTGACACCTCTGCAATATCGCAGACACTTGACTTGATTGTCATGGAAACGCTGTCACTCTTCTCAGTGTGGGCACTTTTTCCCGCGACGTAGTACGGTGAGGGCACATCTACGATTTAAATCTTTGGTATATATTCTTGTATATGGGCAGGAGAAACATTTACGAAAAAAAGTATTTCTATATTTGAGTAAGTAAGTAATTCTAAAGTTAAAATTTTGGTTTGGATAATCGGTGTCGGTTGTTGGTCGTTTGGACGTTCCCACTGCTGTGACTTATGCGTCCTTTCTGTGAGAGGAAGTGTGTGTGTGTGTGTGTGTGTGTACACGGGGCCAGTGCAAATTGGTGGATGCCACATGTCTTCGAATTAACAAAACACAAAACTTTCCGTCATGTTCTAAAACCGAAATTCTAGGACATGCCGGAAAGTTTTGCTTCTGCCTTATTAAATTGTAATTATACTTTATGGAATATTTTATTTTAACAAGCCGATAGCATTTTAGAATAATTATTATCATATTTTCTAATGAAGCTAAACTTCCGACAATATTTTTTATTGTGAGTCAAAAATATTATCGGTTTTACTGAAAACCGCATATCTTTCAAGGTAAAAAGATAGTGATGAACTAGTTTATTTCTTACCAATTAGCCCAGCTTTCTCAACCGAGGAGTGCGCCTGGTCAGAACAGTAGCAGATTAGGTGGCCCAGTAGCTCGGCTGACTGCACCTCGGGGTTTAGCTTGGACAGCTCCATCAGGGCTCTGGTGCGAGCTGCTAGTAAGCTGACGAGGGTAGCTTCACTTGCTGTTGTCTGTGAAGAGGAGAAGGAATTATCAAGAGGCAGTGTAGTGAATGAAATTAGTTAATCTGCCAAGCCTATTCCCAACTATGTTGGGGTCGGCTTCCAGTCTAACCGGATGCGGCTGAATACCAGTATTCTACATGGAGTGACACCATACCTCTTGGTAAGACTCATTGTCAGACTTTTGGGCTTCTGACTACCCATAGCAACTGTCAAAAATTTAAGAATGACAGCCGGGACCAATGGTTTAACTTGCTTTCCGAGGCACGGAGGGGTCTCGGTATGTTAAGATGATCACCCATCCACAGACCAACCGCGGCAAACATAGCTTAAGCTCTTCGATCGACCCGTGCGTCTGTTTTTACTTAGCACGAGCACCAATTAGTGAATGAAATTAGTACTGACCTAATTCTAGTGTTTTTTGAGATGATGGTGTATTACTTTATATCACAGAAGATACATTCAGATTCCAGGATAAAATGGATAGCGTGTTTTGTTTTTTCGGGGTGGTGTCAAGTTCTGTCATGAATACTAGCAGCAAACTGACTCAAGTGTGGTAGTAACAACAACAAACAAATTGTTTAGGTTTGTACCAGTCTTCCACGCAAGGTCAACAAGATCTAACTAAACGTTCAATAAGTAGTCTTTTGGAGACCAACTTTTAAGGCGACGATAACCGACTTTTATGATTTTATACTGAAGATCACGTCTAAACGAGTAATGTTAATGATTTGGAAAAAATATATGTTAAATTAGAGCATTTTTTTAATAACTTAATCTGTGAATATTTTAGATTATGTTTATATAACATAGTGTAATTAATTTGTGAAGTTATGTCTAACGCTTATAAAAAACTGAGAATCACACAAAAACTATCACGCGTATTTTTCTAAAACCTTCACCATTTTAAAGATAATTTAATTATTTATCTTAAAGTATACGTGTTTTATTAAAATACGTTTTGTTTTATGTATAATACATTAATATTGCGTCTAATTTGGGATAGCGATCCTTGATGGGCGAGTCCTATTACTAGCTGTACATACGACTCGTTGCGTGAGCTCAGCACAGAACACGCAAGCTAACCACTCCAAGCCATTGGTATCTATTTGAGTCTTAAAACACAGGTAGATAAAGTACGCGTCAAACTTTATGGCGGCTCTGAAGTGCGCTACTGGCTGCGCAGTACCGCACCCCTCACCGGGCTAACACGTGAATTTGTTACTGCGCAGCGACTCGCCTCATGTTCCGAGCTGTCATATAGTTAGAATCGGGCTGTACTCTATGGTCTGATGTTCATAATTATTCACTAAATTCAAATTGCACATTTGGTGATGAAGACAAGATACCATTTAGTATTTTAGCACGTTAAGTTTATCAGTTCCTGGTGAATCTTACCTGTATGACTCCACCGCCTGGGCTCTCGTTCTTTTCATTCAAGAAGCAATCTGGTAGACCCAGCAGCTTTCCCAGCCAGTTCATTGCTATAGTCTCCAACTCCGTTCCAGCAGGAGAAGAAGCCTGAACGAGAGATATTCATGAGAATTACGTTGTTACACTTGCAGAGATGATAAGGGTTTAAAAAAAAACTCTGGTGTTACTGGTTCCGTCAAGTAAAAAGAACACTGGTGGTTTACCTGCGCAGTGAGAGATTTATCGATTCCACCTTATTCCATAGTACTAAATAGCTAGTAAAGTACCTACCTATTATGATTCTATAATAAAACAATTACACTTATATTATAAAACAATAGCCTAGTACTTTAGGATGCGCCTGTAGTACCCGTGCGCAGACACATCCCTGCACTGTCGCTCAGCGTTCTTTTTACGAGACGACAACTGTAACAGGCTTTGTATGACACATAGCTGATGGAAGAGGGAGGTCTTTTGTTACATGTATCTCCATACTTATAAGAAGACCTTTACAACTTATTTGTTAAGACCTGTTGATTACGAAAAATAAACTGTAAAGTGTGTAAGTATTCTTGGTTTAATTTCATAAATGACAAAGGTTTGTAAAAATTGCGAACCTTCATACAAATCTTTCTGCTTGCTTAGCTGTGAAAACGTATTCAAGCTCAGACAAACTAACTTACGCATTGTGTCATTAGTTATCTTGTGGGGCGTCTACATCGCCACATGCGAACTACGCATCACACTGACGTCATGCAAAATCCTGTATCGCGCAAGCAGAGTTTTTTGAAAAAACCTTGTTCGATCCGAAAGGGGCATATACGTAATAGGTACTGCAATAACATTACCAAAAAGTATTGTTTTTTAATTATTACTACAAAAATAAAAATCAATTAAAAAATTGTAAATTTTGAGCAGGGGTCATCAGTGACCATAGTGACATTGAGAGGGAGCGTAGGGCTCTGGCGGTCAGGGGTAATATGTTGGCACGAAGATATTCTCGGTGTACTGACCAAGTAAAGATTACGCTTTTTAAAGCTTATTGTCAGAGTTTTTACACCGGTAATCTTTGGGTCAACTACTCGAAAAGGTCGCTGGATGTTCTACGCGTCCAATACAATAATGTGTTTAGGATGCTATTGCGACTGCCTCGTTTTTGCAGTGCTTCAGAAATGTTCGCGGTAAATCATACCGACGGATTTCATGCCATCATCCGCAAAAAAACAGCCTCACTCCTGAGCAGAATAAGAGGCAGTCACAATAGTATCTTGATGGCTGTGGCGGCAGATACTTCCTCCGCCATAATGAGACAATTTGTGCGAAGACTGATACCATAGTTAGACTACCACTACCATTTCTCGGTGTGTCTAGATATTGGGTGGTCTTCCCACAAATTCGTCTTTAGTTTAGGTTAGGTACTAACAATAATGATTTAAGTGCAAACATGTTACTAACAATTTGTGGATCTTTTTGTGTTATCCGAAATAAAATGATTTATTATTATTATTATTATAAGTTATGACTTTTAGACACCCGCTAAACGACGGCCGCCCGCGCCGCATGTAATAATGCGGTAATATTCCCCATAAAAAAATAAAAACGGTAATTTTTTTTTATATTTTCTTGAAAATGTCCACATAAATATACTCTTAATAAGATACCTAACAACACCCTCACGGATCGGACAGGTTTTTTTTACATGTTGTATTCAACGTCTTGACAACAATCGTTGGGCAGTAGCCCACCAGACACAATACCCGTCTGGTCGAAGGTTCCTCAGTTTTCTATAGAAGATGTGTGAACTTTACACCCTGTTCCTCATGCCTCTATACTGGTAGCCCCGACGAGACAGGTAGACTGCACAAGACTCCTCCTGCTCTGGGCGGAGTGGGAGGGCGTATCAGACTCTTACTGACTAAAACCCACCTGTGTTCCTTCAGTTGCCTGTACGTTGCCAGGGGCCACGGTATCCCTTTCGGATTTTCCCGCGACCCCAGCAGGCTTTGGTTCCAACGTTTTTTTTTTTTTTTTTCACGGTTTTGGTTCCGTCAGTTGTGCTGACATCTCTTTGAGGCGCGCGTGGAACACAACGCGCCGTCGATCCGAGCCTGGTCCTTATCGGACGGCGAGCTACCCATTGCTTACCGTCCGCAAGCACGCGCCTACGGTGGCCAGGAATCGGCCCGTGATTCCCGACGCCCAGGGCGTATCCTGCAGCGGCTAGGGGCATGAGGGTGCGAAATTTGCCTCTCCCTCACGCGTTCCGCCTCCTCCTTCGCGAGCATTACTGCTTCACAGAAGGAGGTGACGGCCTCCCATGTTATTATCTCAGTATTTTCTAACTTACCCAAGTAAAGCAGAGTACGTTGAGAGCACTGGACAGCATTTCTCCCATGATGGAGGGGTATGACGTCAGAGCGGGGAAGTACGCGTGCATGTGTGGGCTCTGCCAGTGGACCAGCTGTGGACAAGAGTATATTAAGACCACAGAACGCACACACAAGAAGAAGGTATAAAAGTTAACATCTGAAGTTTTGATTCTTCATTGATTGACTATAACGTGTGATTTCTCATGGTTGTGAAAACACATCACTTGGTGGACAGCAAGACAAAAGACACGACTTTCAGACCCCTTTAATTCACTATGCCTAAATACAACAGTGGTTTAAGCATATTTTAAGCTTCGAGTCAACCAACTCCTCCATCACTGTCGGTAAAGTAGTATATTTTGTTTGTCATATGTTTTTACCCGACTGCCAAGGAAGGGTTATGTTTTTCGCGCGTGTCTTGTATGTATTTATATTTGTAAAAAAAAATATTACGTCGTATCTTCCCAAGAGCTGGATGGATTTCGACAGTTAAGATATCGTTATATTGGTTAAAAACCCAAGTATCCTTAGACAGGTGTTTGAAAAAAAAAAACAAAATAGCGGATTTTTGGCGCGAATCCGTTTTTTTTTTTTATACCCAAACCCATCGAGTAGCGCATCAAAATAAAGGAAATTAAAAGGGGATTACAAAAATATATATGTATACGTTATATGTTTAAATTTAGGTTTAAAGAATCTTTATTTATTTCATATGAACATGATACAGTTCACAATGAAATTTAACTTTTAACTTAAATAATCGTCGTCTAATGATGAAGCATGCAGAAGTATAATATGTAAAACTATAACAACAAATTATGAGAACAGCAATCAAAACAAAAGTGTAGGTTACATAAAAAATAAGTTAATACAGATAGCCAATTTGGCACCAAGGTACCCTACCCCGGTCCGGTATTTAATTAGGAATATTTTTGATGGCGAAAAATGGGCCATGTTTGTGTCGCACCAGTTTTTGGACACTAAAAAGTCTAAAATGAAATAAATAATTAAAAAAATCAAAAAACCCGGCTGCAAACTCACATAACTGAAAAGAGAAAAACAAGCATCTATAGATCTATCTATAGATCTATAAACCAACAACCTGAAAATATGGTGTAACTTTTGTTTGTAACCCTCGCCCGCCTACAATACCATAAAATTCTATGTATGCAATTTTTTTTATTTTCAGTTATGTAATTTTGCAGTCGGGTTTTTAATTTTTAAATTATTTATTTTATTGTATTTTAATTTATGTATTATGAAAAAAGGGTAAAAGTGGTGAGCAGGTAATCCACCAATTTTGTGCAATATCAACCACTGCCATCACCCTTCAGCAAAAAGTAATGATTCCCTTAAAGAAACCTGTTATAGTTCTGCTCATATTTAGGGAATTTTAATGAACACACTTTTGAACTAATTACAAGACTATAAAAACTCACCCCCGGCATAATATGCTCATCAACATCCTTAAAGATTTCATCCCACTTCTCAGGCGTCTGCGGCGCTTCCTTGGGCAGCAACTTGTGCAGGTACCCGGGCTGCACGTTAGGATACACGCGACGGTCGCGAATGTTCTCCAGGTAGTCAGCTATGTAGTCTACCATCTCCTTGGCTGGGTTGGAGAAGAATAAGATCAGTTATGTTGCGTTGAATGAAAAAAGTTGTAATTTCACATCCAATCATAATTTTGCCAAACCAAAACACACTGTATTTATCCTACACAGAGGACTTTTTTCGCGTGTAATCATGACAACTGTTGATCAGACCAATCTTAAGGTGAAACGGGTTCCAAAGCAGATGTTTTGCTGCATTTCGACTTCACGCAAAATCAATGTTTCTCTTAAAAAAACCGTTTCTTTTTTATGATTACAAAAATTGAATAGTGTCCTTAGTGAAGTATGAGGCCCGAAACACGATTGACAAAACTTTCCTCGGTAGAATAAAAACGGCAAAGTTACCTTAAAATCTGCTTTTTTTGTTACAACCAATGAGAAAAACCTATTCTATTCGATATAAAAAAATTAAACAAAAAATTCTACGTGTTCACCATTAAATGATTTGAGGAATTATGGACTTATTTTTCTATATCAACACAAGTAAAATTTTTAAATTAAATATTTGTAAACATAAATGCAATAGAATTGCGCGCGGGCCGGGTCATACCGCCGCGCCGCTGCCGGAACGCTACCACGATACCATCACTGTAGCAGTTGGTTTCTGGGGATACACCAAAAGGTAATTTCTGCCTGCGTTAGGTCGCAAAAACGATTCAAATTCAAATTCAAAAGTCATTTATTCAAACTAGGCTGAGAATCAGCACTTTTCGAACGTCAAAATTACATAAGACAGTCCCCCAAAACGCCCACCCTTCACCACTTCCTAGTGCATTAGCTGGGAAGAAGAAGTGGCGCAACAAACTCCCCAGCAGCACAGCTGTCTGTTCAGTTAGAAGAACAAAAAAAAAGATTCTATATAATAGTATTCAAAATAATTTACATTACGCAACACAAAACATAATTCAAATTATTAGCCATATGTTAGCTAGCACACGCCAATATACCAAACAAAATCATCGAGAACTCAACCAATCAATCATCGATACTCAGGCCAAAATAAAAAAAACTAAACGTAAACAGAATTAATATCTAAATAAAAAGCCTCCAGGCATAAAGGGCGTGCCCGCTTACATATCGTTGTAACTGGAAGTTATAAATGATAAACTAGGACCATCGATGTAAAATAAATAAACAAAGAGTTAATTACTAATAACAGTAAATAATATGATCAATTGTCGAGGTCACTAGCTAACCACATATTGCAATACAACTCATAAAAAAACAGTGTGATGAGTAGATATTGTCAAAAATAAATTGAAGTTAAATTAAAATAACTTGACTTAAAAAGTCAAATAAAATAAACAATTATATAAACTCATATAACTTGTCAGTACGTAAGCTGGAGAAAGAACATAAACATTGTCTTGAGTTAATCACAGCGACCAACTATTCTTATCATTTAAGTAGTCGTTGATAGAATAGTATGCCTTTGAACAAAGATTGGATTTTACTTTCGTTTTAAACGCATTAAAAGGCAAATCTAGCAAAGAAGAGGGTAGCTTGTTATAAAAGGTTATACCAAGCCCAACAAATGAGTTATGAACCTTATGAAGCCGGTGAAAGGGAGCTCGTAGTTTGTCCTTATTTCTAGTGTTAACATTGTGAAAATCACTGTTTTTAGTGTATAAGTGTATATTTTGCCTAATATATAAGATATTGGCGAAGATGAATTGAGATGCCACCATGAGGATACCAATATCTTTGAAAAAATCTCTCAGAGAAACTCTGGCACCAAGCTGGTAAATAGCGCGAACAGCTCGTTTTTGAAGAACAAATATATTTTGAATATCAGCAGCTTTGCCCCACAGCAGAAGACCGTAGGACATAACGCTATGAAAATAACTAAAATAGACTAACCGAGCTGTATCGACGTCAGTGTATTGTCTTACTTTCCTGACGGCGTAGGCGGCTGAACTGAGCCTTCCCGCTAGGCTCGATATATGTGGGCCCCACTGAAGTTTGGCATCTACTGTTATGCCCAGAAAAACCGCCGAGTTTACAGATTCAAGCACCTCTTTATCTAAGACGATGTTGGGACCTAGATTTCTAACATTTGGTAGGGCAAACTTTACACATTTCGTTTTCTTAGTATTTAGAACTAGGTTATTTGTCGTAAACCAATCCGTAACCATTGAGAGTGCACTGTTTACATCGTCAAAATCTTGTCTATTCCTGTCTACTTTAAAAATAAGAGAGGTATCATCTGCGAACAGTACAACTTCACAGATACCCTTTAAATAGAATGGTAAGTCATTGATATACACTAAGAACAAGAATGGACCCAGTATTGAGCCTTGAGGTACACCTAACTGAACTGGTAGCCCAGAAGATTTCACACCATCAACATCTACACATTGGGACCTATTATGTAAATACGAATTTAAAACGTTGAGAGCTTCGTTTTGCACACCGTAATGACGTAGTTTACACAAAAGCGTGTCATGGTGCACGCAATCAAAGGCTTTGGAGAGATCACAGAAAACCCCAATAGCATTTTGCGAGTTCTCCCATGCGTTAAATATGTGTTTCAGCAAAGCAACACCCGCATCTGTAGTCGAACGACCTTTTGTAAAGCCATATTGTTCATTATGAAGGAGGCTATTTAAATTAAAATGTCTAAGCAACTGCTTGAGTATTAACTTTTCAAATATTTTGCTAAATGCTGGTAAGATAGAAATAGGCCTGAAATTGCCAACGTCACTTTTATTACCTGATTTAAATAATGGTATGACTTTACTATTCTTCATGAGGTCAGGAAAAGTTCCTAAATCAACACATTTATTAAAAGTAACAGCTAGATAGGGGGCTACGATGTCTATTATATTACTTAAAAGTTTAATGGAGATGCCCCAGTAGTCACCAGTGTTTTTAGACTTGAGTGTGTTAAAAACATTAACTACATCACGAGGCGTTACATGTTCGAAGCTAAATAAGGGACTATTTTTAGACACTATTAAGCATAAGGTTTTCCGCTTTAGACGGGGATGAATTTAAGGAGCGAATGGTAGTTACAGGTATGTTGGCAAAAAACTCATTAAACGCCTCAGCTACGTCAGCTGCTTTATTAACTAATTTATTGTCGACCATAATCTCAAGTTGTTTATCTTGTTTAACCGACTTACCTGTTTCATTGTTAATAATTTTCCAAGTGGTTTTTACTTTATTATTGGATTTTTTAATTGTGTCGCTTAAAAATTTAGATTTAGCAAAAACACACACCTTTTTAAATAGTTTTGAATAATTTTTGACATACTCTAGGAAAGGAGTATCAAACCTGTATTTTTTCAAACCATATAACTCGTATAGTCTCGCTCTACTTTTATAAATTCCTGGAGTGGCCCATTGGTTAAAGCCAACAGAGGTGCCATTAATTTGAATAGTTTTGGACTTGAAAGTAGATTGGTACTCTTTTTGCACAACATCAAAAAGGGCTCCATAGATTTCATTGGGATTCTCGTGTTCTACTATAGATGGTGTAATTCTGTGAGCTATATTATTTTTAAACTTATTGCAACGACTAGCTGTATAAGGCCTGCATTCAATTTTATGCGGCTTTTTATGTAATGGCATGGGGAAGCTAGCTAATAAACCACAGTGGTCAGACGTTAAGTCACTTAACACTATTTTATTTTTGGCATCACAATCACTAAATATATTATCTAGACAAGTTGAAGAAGATGCCGTGATCCTAGTAGGTTCAAAAAACAAGTTTATTAAATTATAAGACCTAAACAGATTAAGAAGTCTAATACTTAATGGAGTAACATCTAAAATATTAATATTAAAATCTCCACATAAAATTATACTTTTATTACTTGATTTTAACCTATTGAGTGAATCCTCCATTACCGATTCGAAACTAATAAAATCACCAGAGGGGGGTCGATAAACGCAAATTATAACGTATCGCTCGAGTTGAACACAAGACAACTCAATAGTGCGCTCGATAGAAAGATTAACTAAATCTAAACGTTGTTTACATTTCAACTTGTTTGAAACAAGAACTAAAGATCCACCGCGAATGGCGCTTTTCCTTACAAACGCACTTTGTACAGTAAAATTATCATCATTGATAAACACTACTTCATGTTCTTTCAACCAGTGTTCAGTCAAACATAACACTTGAACATCATAGTTCTCTATAAATAAACTTAGCTCTAGCTCTTTGCCGGACAGACCCTGCATATTTTGATGAACAACATTCAAAATATGCGGCTCACCCGTTGTCGCTCCTAATAGTTTAAACTATAAGGCGTATCAAAAGTAGTGTTAGTACCACTACTAACAGTAATTGGTGGTACACTACAGGTACCAGTGTCACTCTGTATATTGTATGCTAAGAGATTAGCAATTTGTCTCCTACAACTAGGTGGCAAATACATTGTATAATTTGTCAGTTTGTAATCAGTAATAAATTGATTACAATCAAAATATAAAATAGCGTCACTGTGACGACATGTCCTATTATAAATTAACATATTTAAATTATAAATGTGCCTATTTTGCTCATCAGACAAATATTGAGAATAAGGCAAGGCACAGAAAATAAATTTACAACTATTGGTCTCATTAAGATGTAACATCAAATGGACACATTCAATTATGTCCTTTTTTCTTACAGTTAAACTATCCCCATATAATAAAATAACAGTTGAACTGGGGTTTATTTTTGTCAATTTAATACTACTAATTAATTGGCTAACACTGGCACCGGGTATACAATTATTTATAACATATTGTTGTGAACACTGATTAAATACTCTACCAAAACCTTGACCAAATTTGTCAGAAAATACATATGTTGTGTTAATCAAATTATTCCTACTATTATTAACATTATTAATACAGCTACCTACATTCTGAACCACTGAGGGTGTGGGCGTAACAACTTCAGGCTGAGTTTCCTGAGAGGAGGCGCAGCTAAAAGAAAGGTTATTTGTCAGAGACTCATAAATCTCTGCATTGTACTTGACCAGGTCTGCCAACTCATTGGCCTCCTGCATACGCTTACTTAGGTCTTATTGTGATCTCTGAGTCGGCTCATTGTTGTTACATAAACATACATATAAAAGCGGCCAAGTGCGAGTCCTGACTCTCTCACGAAGGGTTATATCACCGTACAATATTGAACACTACATATACGACGTTGCACTAAAATATGGTGTAACTTTTGTTTGTAACCCCCGCCCGCCTGCAATACAATAAAATTCTATAGATGCTTATTTTTCTCTTTTCAGTTATGTGATTTTGCAGTCGGTTGTAATTTATTGTATTTTAATTGATGTATATAAAAGTGGTGATTAGGTATCCACCAATTTTTTTTTTACTTAATAAAATATGTTTTATTAAAAATTACGTTTCAAAAGATATAGCTCTATGACAGACGGACCGACAGACGGACAGCGGAGCCTTAGTAATAGGGGGGACCCTTTGGGTACGAAACCCTAATAAGTGCCTATTTATGAACGAGTATCCATAAATTTTTGCTTACCTATAATATGAAGATTTTTTTATTTTTAATGGCCAATTCGTACTTTTACCATTTTCGAACAACCAGCACCCTAATTACGTAATACACTATCAATCAGAATCTCAATCGTTTTGAAACAGTAATCCATAGCTTCACAAAATCGAAAAAAAAAAGTAAATAACGCAATGAATGTTGTTGAACTGTCAAAATGATACAGATTAGTCGTAATCATACCATACCTAATAATACTGTTTTTGAAAATATTAAAGAAAAACAATTATTTTTAAAAGAGTAACCGTGGAGTTTCTTGCCGGCTCTTCTCCATAGGAAACGACCAATTGGAACCGTGCACCTAGCTTCTGACGTTTATTAAGTGCCTATGTAGGTTTAGGTGAAATAAAATATTTTGAATTTTGAATCGTTTACGAAAATGTGTTGCGTAATTAGGTAGCAGTTAGCTAATTACCAATGTTAAAATTTAAAACAGTAAAATGGCATACGTTTGTAAGAAGACAAAGCTTTGTAACAAAGAATCCAGGAAGATAAAAAAAACAATTCCTCAGAATCCTATCAGGGAGTACAAAGAAGTCTTTGATTGAAGGGCACGGGACAATCGAACACTTGTGCTCGTCCAACACTCAAAGGACTTTAACTGTATACTTTTCTTGTAAACAAGACACATTGGATTGATTTTTTTGCTATCTCTATCTGGAAATCTGAAAAAAACTGTTAGAACTATTTACATAGTAATTTAATCGCATAATTAACTGCATTCAAATAATCATAAAAGTTGTATGCACCAATCCATTATTCTGTTAGGTGTTCTTTTTTGTTGTAATTTCTACATTTAAATATTTAATATCATGCATTATGCTCGTTAGAACATGTAATCCACAAACAGTTAGTTAGTTATGCAGAAATGTACCTACAATACACCCTTAATTCGCCAGATACGTTTTAAGAGCGTTTATTCTGAAGGTGGCCAACGTCGCAAATGATGTCAAATATTTCACTGTTTTGATTAATTTAGCAATATTACTGAGTGGAAATAAAAAAAGGTGGCTAACTAGCGAACTAGATTATTGAATAGGAAATGCAATAATATCGTAACACCGAATGTTATTCGTTTTAGATGTAAAAAAACTATTTGGAACTTTCCAAATGCGTTTTTTACACCTAAAATGGGTACAACATCAAATTCAATGTTATAATTGCAATTCATTATTAATATTCTAGTTCGCTAGTTAGCAACATTTCTTATTTCTATTCAGTAATATTGCTATAAAAATCAAAACAGGTAAATATTAGACAGCAATTTGCGACGTTGCCAACTTTTAGGATAACTCTTAAGATCGTTCATACAAAAAGTTGGCAACGTCGCAAATAGCTGTCAAATATTTACCTGTTTTAATTAATTTGGCGATATTACTGTATGGTTTTTTTTTTATGGCTACCTAGTGAACTAGAATAGTCACAATGAATTCAAAAGTCATTTATTTAAACTAGGCTGAGAATCAGCACTTTTCGAACGTCAAAATTACATAAGACAGTCCCCCAAAACGCCCACCCTTGCAATTCTAATTGCAATTATAACACTGAATCTGATGTGACGAAAGCCATTTTTCAATTTGGGGAATCATTTGCGAAATATTAAGCTTTAAAACGCCAATTTTTTGTTGTTAGAGTATAGTGTCCCTCACCCTGCCAGCAAAATTGTTGTACTTGGATTTATGAAAAAAATCACAGCAGTAGTATATAAAACGAAGTTAAAAGGTAAACTGGTCCTTTATTATTCATTATTTATATAAATGACTTGCCATTAGTAACTAATTATCCTGTATCACTTTTTGCCGATGATAGTACAGTCACTATTAATTGTATAAATAAAGATAGGTATGAACATGAAATTAATAATACAATCAAATCAATAATTAACTGGTTAAATAACAATACTCTAAAAATCAATCTTGAAAAAACAAAAATTATGTTCTTCAGTCAACGTTTAGAAGCACCAATTATTAATGTTAAACACAAATTGACTGATATAGAAAGGGTAGATACAGCTAAATTTCTAGGCGTAACTCTTGACAAACGTCTGAACTGGAAAGCACACACAGAAGAATTAAATAAAAAAGTATGTTCTTCTGCCTATGCCCTCTATAAACTAAAACCTATTATAAGCACCAATGCGGTTATAACTGCCTACCATGTCGTATTGTCGGCTCTATATTGAGGTTTGGAGTTATATTTTGGGGAAACTCTACTAATAAAGAAATTGTTTTGAAGTCACAAAAAAGGTGTATTAGGGCTATGTTTGGATTGAAAACAACCGATAGTTGCAAATAGTATTTTATTAATTATAACATTTTAAGTCTGCCTTCCTTATTTATTTATGAAATGGCAAATTTTATACAAACCAATCCTAACCTATTTAAGAAACTATCAGACGTTTCTATTCGTAATCGACGGGATAATAATAAATTACGCGTACCAAGATCAACCACGGCATTGATGCGTAAAAGTATTTTTTGTTTAGCACCAATCATTTATACTTAATAAAATCCCAAAACCTTTAAGACAAATGCCTACTGCTCTGTTTAAAATACATTTTAAAAAATATCTCATAGCCAAATGCTATTATACCGTATCGGAATTTTTAAATGACCGCAATTAATTAAATAGATTCTTGTAATTACGACATTTTCACAATTTGATCCTAAAACCATTTAATAATTTTTCCCTCCCCTCTTTTAAATTAGCATTAGGATTAAGTTATTAATATCAGTTTGTTGTGTAGACTCAATTTTTTTTTTAATGGTTTATCTTAAACCTAAAATATATTGTTTTGTACGCCATTTATGGCAAATCATGCAGATCTACCTGTTATTTTAAGACCTCGCACATATTTTATTGTTGTGTATACTCATGTTTTACAATAAAAAAAATAAAAAAAACTATTACAGCTAAGAGGGCTTTACAGGTTAACGAGTAATAATCGACCAACTTAAATTTGCAGTTTGCAAAAACGTGTTCTCCCATACATTCCGAAGAATATGTTATTCAACTACAATGTTAAGTTTTTTCTTGGGATAAATTCAATCCCAACTACATAACCCATCATTGTACGTGGTCCGACACGCACTTAGCCGGGTTATTTTTTGTATTTCTTATTGATTAAGAAGATCTATTTATCTTCCCTGAACGCAAAGAACGTAACAATATCCAGCAGAAATCTAAATATAAAACACAGCAAAGTTCATGCCTTCACGAATTGGATCTTCATTTGTTTCGAAACAAAAGACAATACAAACTGTTATCAATAAAGAGACACAACCATAAAAAGGATTTACACTAACTGGCATAAACCAGTTTAAAGCAGAATAAACCGGAATAAATTGGTTTACACCGGATCGAACGACTCAATAACAGGACATGCAAATCCGAAATGAGGGTAGCGAACAGTGATTTTATGTTATTGGTTTGACAGTATAGATTGTGATGTAGAAGCATGGAAGGGGTTCATTCACTTAGGAATCAGGTTTTATGGGAATTTTCATTGAATAGATTTGTAAAAAACTAGTATTCACTTTGAACAAGTATTTTCGTGCAGATCATTTACGTTTCAGTTAACTTTATTTCAATTTATTTTTTAAAGTCCTATGATTTTTGGAAATATTATTATTAATGCTTAATTAAATATTGCTCGACGAATAGAAATTATGGATTTATATGACGTTTTTCCTACCACTCCTTGAGGTGAAATCACTTTTGATTTTGAGACAGTTATAAAAAAAATGTTGGCAGAAAATTCCAATTATTGTCGTAACTACAATTTCCGTTTGTAACTTACTTTGTAGAATTATTAATTTATGATTCGATTTCTTACTTTTCTCGTGCTGATGATTCCACGATAATACCTAAATAATAATTACATATAGGTGGTTATAATTATATGTAGGTCGTAGGTATTAATGTGCAGTAAATAGTAAGTTACCATGGAAATAACCTTTTAAGACGACGATAACCGACTTTTAATGATTTTAGACAGAAGATCACGTCTAAACGAGTAGTGTTAATGATTTGGAACAAATGTATGTTAACTTAGAGAATTTTATTAAAACCTTATTATAGGAATATTTTAGATTATAGTGAAATTAATTTGTGAAGTTATGTCTAACACGGATAAAAAACTGAGAATCACGCAAAATCTAGCAAGCATATTTTCCTGAAACCTTCACCATTTTAAAGATAATTTTTTATTGGCTTTTGGTGTACGTGTTTTATTTAAAATAACTTTTGTTTTATTTATAGTAAATTAATAATGCGTTTAACTTGGGACATCGCTCCTTGATGGGCGAGTCCTATTACTGGCTGGACGTACGACGCGTTGCGTGAGCTCAGTACAGAACACGCAAGCTAACCAGTCAAGGTCACTGGCATATATCTGCGTCTTAAGAAGACATTCAACAATAATTTAAATAACACTATTTAATATTCAGAAAACGTACAAAATAATATAATGCAATTACATATCAATAGTTGTGTTGTGTCCTACAATAATTGTATCATGATACTTCATAATTGTGATATAATTGTAGGCTGAAATGTACTTGTGATTTGAAGGTTATTAATAAATAGGGACTAGTGTTATAATTAAAATATATTGTTGCTTCTGTTTTATTTAACTTAACCTGGCAAATTAATCTGCCTAGCCTTTTCCCAACTATGTTAGGGTCGGCTTCCAGTCTAAGCGGATGCAGCTGAATACCAGTATTTTACATGGAGCGATTGCCTATTTGACCTCCACAACCCAGTTACTGGGTAATACAATAGGTACTCCTTACTTCCTTAGTAACTTGGTACTGGTTGTCAGATTTTTTTGTCTGTCAAAGATTCACGAATGACAGCCGGGATCAATGGCTTAACGTGCTTTCCGAGGCACGGAGGAGGCTCGGTATGTAAAGATGGTCACCCATCCACGGACCAACCCCGGTAAGCGTAGCTTAACCTGATGGATCGACACGTGCGGCTGTTATTACTTAGCCACCAGCTCCTCATTTAATTTAAACCAACAATTTGAAAAAATATTTAAAGGGAACTTCGGGGTAAAAACTAAAACTAAAAGGAAAAAAGAGACAACCTTGATTTCGGAGAAAATTCAATAATATACAAAGTGCTTTCAAAAAAACAATTAATTGTTTTTTCTTAAATAGGGTTCGTGATTGTTTGACCAATTTCCTCGAAAGAGAACGAGAAATAATCTTTAATTAATACGTGAAGCAAAAACTTTGTACCCGTTTTTATGAAAATTACGCGGACGGAGGAGTATGAAATTTGGCACAGTTAAAGTTAACATGGAGAATAAGTGCAGAAAGCTAATATTTTTATATAATATGCATTAGAAATAAATTAAATTAATAAAAAAAACATTACACACTACCATGCGCGTTGGACAGACACATACTCTTTTGTTTATGGATAAACATAGGTAGACTTAGAATAATAACATAGCAGCATGTAACTATTAGGTATGTACTATACATGGAATTAGTATGAACTACCGAAACTATCCAAACTTAAAATTAAAACTAATTGTGGTCGAATTTGGACGACTGCACTGGGCGGACACTAAATAATTGGTCGTAGTTTTGTTTTAGCTCTTTCGAATATTTTTCCCAGTTTCAATTTCAGTACTGACCCTGAAGACAAAAAATCGCAGCCTATCATGAAAGTGAATATTTAGAAAATATTGATTATGAAATGCAATAATTAATATCGTAACACCGAATATTTATTTTTAGATGTAAAAAAAGTATTTGGAATATTTTCAAATGCCTTTTTTACATCTCAAACGGTGACAACATCAAATTCAGTGTTATAATTGAAATTCATTATTAATATTCTAGTTCACTAGTTAGCCATTTTACATATTTCCATACAGTAATATTGCCAAGTTAAGAGGGTTTATACTAAAAACTGGCAACGTCTCAAATAACTGTCAAATATTTACCCGTTTTGATTAATATAGCAATATTACTGTACGGAAATAAGAAATGTGGCTAAATAGTGAACTAGAATATTAATAATGAATTGCAATTATTATAGCATGGAATTTGATGTTGTACCCGTTTTAGGTGTAAAAAAGGCATTTGGAAAGTATCCAAATACTTTTTTTATATCTAAAACTATATATTCGGAGTTATGATATTAATTATTGCATTTCATAATGAATATTCTAGTTTTCTAGTTAGCCACATTTCCTATTTCCATACAGCGATATTGCCAAATTAATCGAAACAGCGAAATATTTGACATCTATTTGCGACGTTGCCCACTTTCAAAATAAACGCTCTTAGTCAAAACAGGCAAATATGTGACAGCTATTTGCGATGTAAATAATAATCAATTTAAAACAGCTTGTGCACCGTGCAGCTAATATTTTGGCATCCGTTAAAGAATGTAACTTGGTATTTATTACTACAGAATATGTCTCACCCTTCACTCTGAACTCCGTGTGCTCCATTCTGTCTATATATTATAGATGTTTTTGGTGAATACCTGTAACAAAAATAGTAAATTAAAATCAAATTTTAAGACACTCACCGTTTGATCTTTATTGGGTCAGCGGGAAATGTAATCTTAGGCTAGATTAGATCCAGGGTTGCGAGTTTGTCCGAAAGGGATATCGCGGCCCCGGCACATAGGCAACGGAAGGAACACGGGTGGGTTTTAGCCAGTAAAAGTCTGACACGCCCTCCCGCTCCGCCCAGAGCGGGAGAAGTTATTTGATAATTTCCAATACTCAAAAAAAAAAAAAGTGCGTCCCCTCCCGGCGTTTTCACCAACATCTGTTTTGTATAATATTTCACTTATTTATTGCGAATAATCGACTAAATTCACTGTGGTGATATTTTTAGCTTGATGCGACTGAAATTCAGCGTTTTACAGTAATGTTCAAATTCTGTAAAACGCACACAAAATTATCACGCCGCGTATCATAAAATCCGGTCAAAACACGTCAAGGGCTAAAATCATGTAGAATACTGACTTCAAGGTTTAATTTGCTATCAATCAATAGCTCTCCAATTAGGGCAAAATTTAAACTATGTATTTTTCATTAAGTGTATCTCCAAAATTACTGAGCTGACTCGAACGCGATTTTCACCATCCCGCGAAAATTCACGAATATTCTGGAGAAACCAATTCTTCCCGTGGCCTTCTTGCTGGCAAATTTAACACCGTTTTTCCGTCTTGTCATATATAAAACACGTGAACAAATTATAAACCCATCGAATTCGGTTAGGTTACCGTAACCGCACCGTACAATACGGTAATCCGGCTTGCCAGACGTTTATGAAGCCTTAGTAATTACGTCGATACTACCACGCAAACGTACTATAGTTAGGCATGGACAAATTGGAATGTATTCAATACCTACTCATCATTTACCACACTTAAACCACGGTGGTCACCATCTACACAGGGGAAGGGGGCACCGTTACCTCTCAAAAGCCTTATCCGAAACTCCCTAGCCTTTTTTCAACTATGTTGGGGTCAGCTTCCAGTCTGACCGATGCAGCTGAATCCCAGTATTTTACACGGAGCAACTACCTCTCTGATCTCCACAGCCCAGCAGTACCGGATTAAGGAAGCGAGGGGCCCGTAGCAAATTGTATCGAGGGACCCTTGATCTAATATGGGTTCTTAAATATAAAAGTAGTAAAAAAAATATTCAATACTCAATACGTTTATCTGCCATCAACTTTTAGAAATATGTTAAAAAAAATATTATCGACTGTCTGACGTGGATTGTCTCAGTCGTCAATATTCTTAATAAGTTTCACTAAACAAAATTGGCTCAGGCTTGAATAGGCGTGGGCCCGTTCTGTGCGGGGCCCGTAGCAATTGCTATTATTTTTACGTGGTTAATCTGGCACTGTAACCCAGTAACTGGGTAATACGAGTACGATAACCCTTCGTAAGAATTGCTGTCAGACTTTCAGGTTTCTACTAAAGATCTACAAATGACAACCGGTGCTTTCCGAGACACGGACGGGTCTCCATATGAAAAGGATAATACTTTGTAAATTACAGTGGCAGTGCATGTGCACATTGTTTGTACAAAGGATTGCCGATGAAGCCGGAAGGTTCTAGGGTGGCGACTGCGTACTGGAAAGCACAGCGTTGGTAGCCATTCTTCAAGGAAGACCAACGATCTGTTGAAGGTGGAGAGCTGCTGAAAGAGCAGCACAAGACATTTCCGGTCGGCTTTGGCAAAGAGAGCTATGTCCAGGAATAAGGTTCATAACTCATTTGTTAGGCTTGGTATAACCTTTTATAACAAGCTACCCTCTTCTTTGCTAGATTTGTCTTTTAATGCGTTTAAAAGTCGAAAGTAAAATCCAAGCTTTTTTCAAAGGCATACTATTCTATCAACGACTACTTAAATGATAAGTATAGTTGGTCGCTGTGATTAACTCAAGACAATGTTTATGTTCTTTCTCCAGCTTACCTACTGACAAGTTATATGAGTTTATATAATTGTTTATTTTATTTGACTTTTTAAGTCAAGTTATTTTAATTTAATTTTAATTTATTGTTGACAAAATCTACTCATCACAATGTTTTTTTTTTATGAGTTGTATTGCAATATGTGGTTAGCTAGTGACCTCAACAATTGATCATATTATTTATTGTTATTAGTAATTAACTGTTTGTTTATTTATTTTACATCGATGGTCCTAGTTTACCATTTATAACTTCCAGTTACAACTATAAGTAAGCGGGCACGTGCTTTATGCCTGGAGGCTTTTTATTTAGATATTAAATTCTGTTGACGTTTCGTTTTTTATTTCGGCCTGAGTATAGTTCTCGATGATTTTGTTTGGTATATTGGCGTGTGCTAGCTAACATATGGCAAATAATTTAAATTATGTTTTGTGTTGCTTAATGTAAATTATTTTGAATACTATTATAATATAGTTTTTTTTTTTTTTTGTTCTTCTAGCTGAACAGACAGCTGTGCTGCTGGGGAGTTTGTTGCGCCACTTCTTCTTCCCAGCTAACGCACTAGGAAGTGGTGAAGGGTGGGCGTTTTGGGGGACTGCCTTATGTAATTTTGACGTTCGAAAAGTGCTGAATAAATGACTTTTGAATTTTGATTTTGGAATGGACGTGGTTCGGTCGATACGATGATGATGAATTCTTATGAATATCAATCCTTCATCTTAGGGCAATAAAGGGGTATATCGCATGACGAAAAACACACAGGCTATCCTCAGAATTTTTGAAAAAAGAGCTAGGGATTTACGGAACACACACCCTGTCCCTCTAGTGCCAAATCGTTAGCTAGTCAAGCGGAAAGTTTTGGATAACCCATCACCCTCTCAATTCATGGTAGCCAGTGACTATCATCTACCTGTTACCAGCACGGGTAGCAAGATAACCATAGAAACAGGTTTACTACGGGTTTTGTCGACGGAATAATAGACAAAATGACAGTATGTAATTGTTTATCTGGCTAGGTGCTTGGAATGAGCAACTAGCTTCATATTTCTGACTGACCAACTCCTTGACAATTCAAAAGTGCGTGTAAATGGTTTAATTGAAATAAATGCTTTGAGTTTGACTTTGTTTGTTACGGTTTCACGCTAAAACGGCTGAACGGGTTTGGACGAAATTGCACATGGGTTTGTACATTGGAAACTTTTTATCCCGGTGGTACGAGTATACGTTTTATTTCGATGGTACGTTCCCGTGGAATAATCTCCGACATCCTCGAAGCCGCGAACAAAAGCTTATTTAAGCTAAGATTTAATATTTTAGCTAAAATTCTTTATCGAAATGCTTCCTCAGAGGGGATCAAAGGTATAGCGGATTTCGAATTGAGTAGGTGTTAGTATAAAGGTGCAGCTCCACAGCTGCCCACGGCTAAGCTACATACGTGTACTAACCTGCACTTAACGCTTTGTATGAAAATGTAAAACGGGAACGCCCACTACGACCCACGGCCACCGTTCGCACGAATGCTTGGCGTATAGCAAAGAAATGAACCGCGCAGCTAACGTGGCACACCTCTCCGTGCATATCCTATGTCTGCGATCGACTTTAAAGAAATTAGAAACAAAAAAAACCGGCCAAGTGCCTGTTGGACCACGCCCAATGAAGGGTTCCGTAGTTGGGATGAATTTATACCAAGAACAAACTTAACATTGTAGTTGAAAAACATGTTCCCTCATAAACTGCAAATGTAAGTTTGTACGCACAATATTGAGTGATTTACCATGTTATTTTAAGTCCATAGACTTCTTATAGGTTTTCCTTTAATCTATGAGTATAGAACCGTTTTCGCTATTTGTTTCAAAATTTTAGGTTCAGTAGTTTTGGAGATAAATATGGGAGAAAAGGTAAATTTTCATCAATTTTCTTAAATAACAATAAAACTGTTTATTTTGTAATTGTAAGAAAATATGTTTGAGACCCTCATAGTAAGCCCTTTCATTTGATTATGTCATACGGTACAAAACTTGTTTTTTAATTTTCTTGTTTGCCTCCCAAAAGTGACCCAAAATAAAAAATAAAATCGTTCATAATTCATTTATTTACGTTACACATCCGTACATGTCAACTTAATCGGGCATTAGATTCGGAGAAAATTGGCTGTGAGAGACGGACAGACAGACACACGAGTGATCCTATAAGGGTTCCGTTTTTTCATCCGGTCGTACGGAACCCTAAAAAGAGGGTCTATGCACGATAGAAATGAAAACTTGACGTAGCTGATGTCGACTGGAGCCGAGTATACACGATTCGCCTAAAGAAGTTTTCACTTCAAAAGGCATCTAACATTTCCTTCCTTTGGCACGTCTAATAAAAAACAAATAAAAATAACTCTCTTAAAAATAGAAAGGCTAACTTCTAAAGGTGTTATAAAAATAATATCGAGTATAGTTGGTGACAGATTGTGACGCATCGACTTTGTGGCGGTCAAAGTAAACAGTAATTATTGGTGTTGACTGTACTACTTCGAAAATGGAAGTCGATTTTTTTTCTTGTGTATTGTGACATTTGTAGTTTCCGTAAGATTAAAATAAAATAAAATAATGACTCTCTCTCTAAAATAGTGCATTGGTTTAGTGTTAATAATTTACTTTTAAACGAGAAAAGGACTAAGGGCTGATTTCACCAATGAAACTGAACGCGATCAGCATTTCTAAAACGCGTTCAAGAGCTGTCAGTGTTAAAACTGTTATGGAATATTGTACACTAACAGCTCTTGAACGCGTTTAGATGTGCTGAACGCGTTCCATTTCCGCGGTGAAATCCGCACTAAATGTATTAGATTTCTGACACCTTACGTTAAGCAGGTGAAAACCAATGTACTAGTAAATGGGACGGAATTGGATCTTGTGGACACCACTGTGTTCTTAGGTATTACTTTGGATTCGAAGCTTCAGTGGGGCCCACATATATCCAAATTGTCGAAGCGGCTAAGCTCTGCAGCCTACGCGGTGTATAAAATCCGTCATTTGACTGATGTAGAAACAGCTCGATTAGTATATTTAAGGAAATAAACATAATGAGAGTCGGGTCTCAATAATTATATATTCTAAACACAGCGACATTCATAGCTTAAATACTAGAACCAAAGATTTATTTATTGTGCCGAGGACTAGGCTCCAAAAAATTAGTAATTCATTTAAGTACCAAAATAAACGTTTTTACAACAAACTCCCAAACCATGTCAAAGAATTGAGCCTCAATAAACTTAAATCATTTATTAAACAGAAACTATGTCAAAGGTTTTCTATAAAGTTAAAGATTACTTAGACGACAAAAAGGCTTGGGAATAATAATAAGCTCTTAAAATTGTTTAGTTTATTTTATTTGACTGTAAGTAAGTCAATTCATTTTAATTTTATTTTCATTTATTATTGACATAATCTACTCATTAAAATGTTTTTATTTTAAGAGTTGTATTCCAATTTGTAATAATGTAAATTATTTTTGCATAATTACTATTATATAGAATCATGTTTTTCCAACTAAACAGACAGCTGTGCTGCTGGACAGTTTGTTGCTCCACTTCTTCTTCCCAGCTAAGCACTAGGAAGTGGTGAAGGGCGGGCGTTTTTTGGGACTATCATATGTAATTTTGACGCTCCTAAAGTGCTGATTTTCAGCCTAGTACAAATAAATGACTTTTAAATTTTGAATTTTTGTGTGATGTATGTAATTAGACTTCAACAAATAAAATCTTTCTTTTTTAACATCACGCATAATTATAATATTTTCATACACATAACCATAACAAGAAATGTAAAAATCACACATTAGTCTTCAGCTATCCGCAAAATAAAATCAAAATTTTATTTTATGACTATACAATATCTTCATTAAGTAAATCAAAGGCGAAATAAACCATATTTTCGAGAGCGCAAAAGTGATGCAACTTATAACAGGTGCTGTGACGGACACGAATGGTTTAGCACTACGAAAACGGTACTTTTTTATACTTAACCAAACTTAATGTTACAATTATTTCAAGCTTTCTTACAATTAGATAAGTTATCAAATTGACGAAAAAGGTTTTTTTTCGTGCACGGCGCCTTAAAAGATAACCGATGATTGAAAAATCTGCCCTAAATGGTAAAAAAAAAAAATTTAACGACCGAGTATAATCTCCTTTATACAGATTACAGACTTTGATTAAAATAACTCTTTTATTTGAAGGAATTGACCCGTTTCTATCTGATCTTCTTTAAAAAGTTTAACATACTAAATAATATGCCTTATCATTCATATTTCTAAGCGGTTGGGTCATAAATGTGTATGGCTCGTGGCTACGGTTGCCAACATTTTTTATATCAAATATTGTATTTTTTATACCATTAATGCCTGTAAGAATACAGTAGAAAGTGAAAAAAAAAAAAATTGTAGGTATGTTTCAACATTAATTTTATTTATTTAAATGCATTTTATTTATTTTTATTTCTAATGTCTGATTAGTATACGTTAAGCAAAAACTTTGTACCCCTTTTTACGAAAATTACGCGGACGGAGGAGTATGAAATTTGGCACAGTTAAAGTTTATATGGAGGAGTGCAGAAAGCTAATATTTTTTATATAATATACATTAGAAATAAATTAAATGATTGAAAAAAACATTACACACACTGCCATGCGTTTGACACAAGATGGCTACCTTACAATCATGATATTTAAATGAATTATGGTCGAATTTCAACCTCTGGGCGACAACTAGTAACTATTATAACACTTTAAATAAGGTTACATACCCAAATACCATTTTAATTCAGCTTTTATGAGATTAATACCCAAGCCATTTTGTTTGGAAATAAAAATGTTGTAGTTTCGCCTACTATAATAAAGTGCAATTCAGGTCGCACAGCGCTAGTTACCTACAGTTATATTCACCTAGAAGTTGCCTCTCTTTCTATCGCGTAACTCTTAGATCTTCTGACTACGTTACACTCACTGAATTGGCCCAACAAGTCGAGCCCGCCGCGTATTTGTAGCTTCATACCTAAACTGGGGAGTGTCCCATGCGGAATGTCTTATCTGTTTTCATCTGTGGAACGAATTGGTTCACATTCTTTGTCGTGAATTTCAGAAGAAAATAAATAAGTAGTACCTAGTAAAGTATAGTATAAGAGAGGGGCTCGTGGCTTAATTATAACAGCCGCACGCGTCGATCGAAGGTTCAACTACGATTCCCGCTGTCAGTTTTTGAATGACTGACCATCCATTACATATCGAGACCTCTCCGTGCCTCGGAAAACACGCTAAACTGTTGGCTCCGGCTGTCATTTATAGATCTTTGACAGTTGTTACGGATAGAAGCCCAAAAATCTGACTGGTCTTACCAAGGGGTATCATGTTACCCAGAAACTGGGTTGTGGAGTTCAGATATACGGTCGCTACATGTTATGAAGAACTGGATTCGATAAGACTGGAAGCCGACCCCAACATAGTTGGGAAAAGGTTAGGCAGATTGATTTTAGTTGAATGTGAAGGAGCACACCCCAGTTTATAAGTTGTTAATTTGACCTATATATAATTTTGTTTAAAGAGTATGTTTTTGATTTTATGTTATTCAAATAAATGTATTTTTTTATTTAAAAAAAGAAAGAGTGATTACCATATTAGTTTCAAAATGTATCTATTTCTACCACTGAGCATCGATACAAGGTGTAATTGAAATAACTGAAACCTCTCAAGCGGTTATTGTATTCATCATTACGGTTTTTTTTACTACCTATAGAAATCACAAAAAAAACAATCAGCATAGTAAAAAAAAACAATAATAAACCAGTACTAGTAAAGTCGGAATTATGTTAAATAAAAACGTATTACGATTTACCCTTGTTTGTAGTCGGGTTATTAATAAAATATGGAATTTAAAATATGGAATTCAAAATAGTGTATTTCAAACTTACATCATAGCACTTTATTCCTACCTATCTTTTTTTTAAATAGTTTGTTGAAGAGCAACTCAAGACAACAAATGAAGTTATTTTAATTAATAAAATTAACAACTATAATAACTAGTACAAGTTTTGTGGCATCTTTCTTTAAGAATCGTACTACTTCTCACTTCGAAAAGAGCAAACTTCTTGAGAATTAAAAAGGGGTTTTAATTGAAACCAACCAACCAAATTGTTTTAGTTCGTGTTGAAAAACACGAACTAAAACAATTTGGTTGGTTGAATTTTTCAGAATCCCCTAAGAATGAATTTTTCATTATCTCCTATTTAAAATTATTAGACAAAAATCATAATATTTAATTCTTTGCTCCAGAACTACGTACTTTTAACCCCTCTAAATAATAATAATAATATGGTTTAGTTCATAATAAAATTCAAACATCTCTGATTAAACAACCTTTGATTTTAAAACCTTAAAAAAAAACTTTTTCTTCAAAACAGTAACAATAATGAAACTATTTTCTATTATAATAAAAAATATACTTACGTGAAAATTCAAACTGACACAACAATTTTTTCTTTGTTTTTAAAAGCGACAACTGATACACAGGGTGCGGAGATACTGTCCGGTGGCAGCCTACTGTATCGTTTATATAGGGGGTGTAGCGCCGCGAAGCATTACGGTGAAGGCTGTATGATGAGCGGAGCGGATAGATGAGCGATTTTAGTTGAGTTTTGGATAGATTTTCTGATTTTGCCGAGTGTTTATGGATTTTAAAAAGTAACTGAATAAATCTAAGGTTTTTTTTTCTTATATTTTTGGTATATTTGGTGCTTTAGCTTCATTTTCAAATGCTTAGCGTAGTTTTCTGGGTTCAATGCCAACTGTAATTAATTGGCTTGCTGCCTGCAGTCGGAATTTGTGACTGAGCTATGGCGAAAGGTTCATCCCAAACTCAACTCAAACTCAAAGCATTTATTTCAAATAAACCAATTACAGGTACTTTTGAATTGTCAAGGGGTCAGTCGGTCAGAACTATGAAGCTAGTTGCCCATTTCAACGCGTAGTAGGTTCCTATGGAGAAGAACGGGCAAGAAACTCCACGGACACTCTTTTAAATCAGAATATTTTTACAAAATATTGGTTACATCATCCATGTTGTAATTACATGTGAGAACAATCTAGAAAGACGTGCACGTTAAAAGCGTCCTTAATAAAAAACAAAAATCATAAAAAAAAAAAAAAATAAGCTGTGGCAGCTAAGAGATGAGCAGTCCACACTGACGGCACCCATTCACGAACATGACGATCCCCTCTATATGGGACTTATAAAATAATAATAAGAAGAATCATGCGTCTCTGCCTACCTTTCCAGGCGATATAGGTGTGGTGTTATTTTAGATACCTAGGAGTTAAATGGTGCTACGCAATTCCCATAGTCGTCCTAACATTTTTCCTCACCTAACGGAAAAGCGTCCAAAACGTCCTCGTTGAAGTACACTTTGACGGCGGTTACCGCAGCGGAATTACTTTTGTTCATATCACCAATTTATGCAATAATTTCATTCATAATTATTGCATAATAGTTTTCCTATTGTTAATATATGATTAACTGATAACAAAGGGATACAGCATCAATCATCATCATGGAATCGCTTTGAAACTCCATTGTGTATCGATTAGCGTATCCAAAAATTACGCGTAGCGAAAAGCGTAACATCGATTTGAAACAAAAACGAAACGTGTTTGCCAGTAGTATGGAGTTCCTTTTATTAATGGTAGAGGCTAAACAAGCAATTATTATTCTGACAAATGAGCTACTTAGGGTTGATTTCGACACATTCAAGAGCTGTCAGTGTCAAAATTGTTATGGAATATTGTACACTGACAGCTCTTGAACGCGTTTATATGTGCTGAACGCGTTCAATTTCGTTTTTGGATTTTGTAGTAGCAGTAGGTACGTCAGTTGAATATTTAAACCTTCATACTTAAACATAAAGTTTAATTTTAAGTTCATATACTACGAAATGTTTACACTAGATACTAAATTTAATAACTAACTAACGAACTTTACATAAAAACAAAAAGAAAGGGACACTTAGTACGAATTTCACCAATGAAACTGAACGCGGTCAGCACATCTAAACCGAGTTCAAGATCTATCAGTGTCAATATTACAAAGAAAATAATTACACTGACAGCTCTTAAACGTAGTTTATGTGTTAACCGCGTTCAGTTCAATTCTTATGTTCAAATGAAGCCAATTTTAATAGAATATTGGCTTCATTTGAACATAAGAACTACTGTGGCTGCTTCCTTGGCTGCCACACCTACTGTACGAGCAAACCCGTACAATATCAATTGTATCAATTTTATGCTGACATCGACGCGCAGCGAATGAATATAATATACATGTTTGAGTTAGCAATGAGTAGTCGCATAGCATCGGTTGGGTAGCAAAACCAAAAGGACTCATTCGCCGCGGGTCGATCATTTATCAGTTTTGGGCGTTTGTGCTTTCCTTTGTAACTATCAATACACAAGTTGAACTCAAATCAGTTTATCATTTAAATGTACCTTACCCGTACATTTTTGGTCCTTCGAGCCGGATGTCGCGTGTGGACATTACAGTGTAGCAATCAAGTACTGTAAAGTGTTTCACTAGTGACGTCAAGCGAACTAGCAGTGAAAGGTTTGTACTGCCAGCAATAGTGCAGTACATAGCAGCAGCAGCAATCAGCAGAGATCAACAGGGATCCTCATTTGGTGAGCAGCAAAGCTCCCGCTTGGACAATCAAGTAAGATCGTTCCATTTATTATCATTTCTATCAACAACACGTCTTCAATGGAGGACATTCTCGCCCAACAACAGCAACTACTCCATAGGATAGAGCAAGTTTACACAAACTTCAAAAAGGATGGCTCCGATCGCAAAACCTCGGACTACATACGCCGAAGGTTAGAAAATTTGGATGCATGCTGGCAAGAGTATCAATCGAATCATACAAGATTGTGTAGCATCGAATATGCCAGATCGCATACTTACTTCACTTCGCAGGAATTTGATTCTGTGAAGGAGAGATATGAAAAAATCAGAGCAGTTATTCAGCATCATCAACCCACAGAGGAAAGACCATCAACACCGCTTCTTAAGCCTGTTACTCCTCTTGCTACCTCAAGCACCGTACAGCAACCTTCAGGTCAACCCTTAAAGTCTCAGGGATCAAACAGCAAGACGGATGAGATGATGAGGAAACAGATGAGCAACCTCAAGGCCTTTGAACATACCGTTTCAAGTATCAACATGGATGCTGTAGCGGAGAAATGGGAATTCGATCATCTGTTAAGTATGGTAAGGTCTCGCTGGGCGAAGATTGACACTCAGCATTGGGACTTAGACAGCGAGCTAGGAGACCGAAATCAAGAGTATCATCGTATGTATCTCAAATACGAAAGCACGTACAACGATGCTATCAAAGCAATCAACAAGAAGATGTCGTCCATTTCACATAGAGAGCATACTACGCCAAAAATAGAAATACCTACATTCAGTGGTAGTTACCATCAGTGGACATCTTTTAAGGACCTCTTCACAGAAGCAGTTCATAGCAACCCGTCATTATCTGGGGCTCAGAAGATGCAGTTCCTAAGTCAAAAGTGAAAGGTGAAGCTGAGCGTCTCATACAGCATCTCCCAATCAGCTCAGACAACTACATCATTAGTTGGGATATTTTGAGTCATCGTTATGACAACAAGAGGATGATATTCACATCGCATATTAACATTTTATTAAATATACCAATTTCACAGCAAGAATAAATTAATCATATCAAACGAATCCATGATACTGCGCTTGAAACGATGAACGCCATACAGAACCTCGGCGTAGACGTGACGTCGTGGGATCCGTTGATCGTGCACATCCTGTGTCAGAAATTGGATTCGGACACATTCAGCGAATAGAACGCAGCTATCAAACAACCTCGAGAATTACTCGAGTTGAATGAATTTCTAGCCTTTCTAGAGGGGAAGTTCACGAGCATGGAAGCAAGTAGAAGAAAACAGGACACCTATAATCAAAAATCCTATTCTTCAAACACCAATAAACCATCAGAATCCAAACATTATCATTTCAAGCAATCATATTCAAGCAATAAGGGTGTTTCGCAATCAACAAGTTACAGGAAATTGCAAAACAGTTGGCCAAACTGTCCAGTCTGCAATGACGCACATGCTATATTTTTTTGCAAACAATTTGCTGATTTTTCACCAATGAAGAAAAAACAATGTGTTGCTAACTTGAATTATTGCCAAAACTGCTTACATGATCATAAGGGCAAAGAATGCTTATCAAAGAAGCGTTGCCTCGAATGCAATCAATTTCACAACACATTGCTTCATGAATCGTATTCAAAGGAATTATCAAAACAAGGAGGTAATTCGACGCCTTCTACACAGCAAAACAACATCCGTTCTAATCAAGAACGTGCAAATCAAGGCAACTCGCACGTGACACAACAAAATATGATGCAAGAAACTTTGCTTTCAACTGCACTGCTAAAGGTTCAGAAAGCAGATGGGACATATCAGACCCTACGGGCTCTTATTGATCAGGGGTCACAAATGTCTATTATCACAGAGAACGCTGCTCAGCAATTAGGATTGCAGCGATCCAGGTGTGACGGCATAATCACGGGCATAGGGCAAACAGAAAACAGTTCCAAAGGTATGATGAATCTAAACTGTATATCAAGCTCAAGAATCAAACTATATAAATTTAATATCGATGTTTTCATCATGAATAACCTAACAAAATATTTACCATCATACTCATTCCCAAAAATAGCATGCCCATTTCTGGAAAATTTAGAACTAGCAGATCCTGAGTACAACATCAGTCGACCCATAGACATTTTGTTGGGTGCAGACGTATATTCAAATATTCTTTTAGCGGGCATGTGCAGATTAAGCGAATCACTGCCGCTTGTTCAAGAAACTCGTCTTGGTTGGATACTTTGTGGAAATATGAAAACTAAATTAATGTGCAACGTCGTACAATTTGATTTAGACAGAGTTCAGCAATTCTGGGAGATAGAAGATGTTACAGAAGAAAAATCATTATCATCAGAAGATCAAGAGTGCATCCAATACTACAAAGCAACAACAAGTCGTTTGGATGACGGAAAATACGAAGTGAGACTTCCACTCGTAAAACAATTTGAGGAGAAATTAGGCCGGTCTAAAAATAAGGCTGTTGCTCAATTCATTCATTTAGAAAAGAAATTACATAAAAACAATTCATTATTTAACGCATATAAGTCATTCATTACCGAATATAAAAACTTAGGTCACATGAAACCTTCACCTTGCAATCAGACACCGGAATGTTTCCTACCGCATCATTGCGTATTGCGCGAAGATAGTGCAACAACTGCACTGAGAGTTGTTTACAATGCTTCGGCAAAAACATCTACAAATAAAAGTTTAAATGACCTGATGTACACGGGGCCCAATTTGCAACAAGACCTTCAGTCTCTTATCATTAAATGGAGACAATATCAGTACGCATTCACGGCTGATATAGAAAAAATGTTTAGGCAGATTTGGGTACACCCAGAAGATCAACCTTTACAAAAAATTGTGTGGAGAGATAATCCGTCTCAAATAATTCAAGAATATCAAATGACAACCGTAACATACGGCACAAAAGCAGCTCCATTTCTTGCAATGATGACACTGAGACAGTTAGCGACTGATGAACGGGATAAATTCCCAGAAGCTGCCAAGGTCGTCGAAGAATCGTTCTATATGGATGATTTGGTTCATGGAGCCTGCTCCCTATCAACAGCACAACAATTGCAGCAAGATTTGATGAATCTACTGAAGTTAGGAGGCTTCAACTTGAGAAAGTGGACATCAAACGATAGTCGTCTGCTGCAAATAGAAGATCAAGACTATTATAATCAAGAAAGCAAGAGTTTTAATCAAGCAGGATTAACTAAGACATTAGGCCTTCGTTGGAACCCTACACATGACAACTTCACATTTGTATCAAAGATTGAATCGTCAAGCACCAATATCACTAAAAGAATCATATTATCAGACATGTCTAAAATATTTGACCCATTAGGGTGGATCGTGCCTGTAACAACAAAGTTGAAGATTTTATTTCAAGAAACATGGATAACTAATGTTCAATGGGATGAACAAGTACCAGATAAAATCAGCAAGGAATGGATCAAAATCAGAGAAGAATTAGAAAGTATCAATCAATTTAATATACCGAGATGGTACGGTACGGAAACAGCAAGCAGTATAGAGTTACATGGCTTTTGTGACGCATCGACAAAAGCATATGCATGCGTCATTTACTGCAGAGTTGTAAATAGCAATCAATCTACAATATTAGTAGCAGCTAAATCAAAATTAGTTCCTACGAAAAAACAAATATCACTACCTCGATTAGAATTATGTGGAGCACTGTTGCTGGCCAAACTCATGACCAAAGTCAAGCAGTGTCTAACAGGTCATGACCTACATATATTTGGATGGAGTGACTCCACTGCCGTATTGGGATGGCTTCAAGGAAACCCAAGTCGATGGAAAACGTTCGTAGCAAATAGAACAATTCAAATAACTGATAGCATTCAACCACAATCTTGGCGATACGTAAAATCAAGTGAAAATCCCGCTGACTGTGGAAGCAGGGGACTCAGAGTGGCTCAATTGAATGATTATCGTTTGTGGTGGCAAGGTCCAACATGGTTACAATCTTTTGAAGCAACGAAAGAAAATCAAGCAATCTATTCAACAAACGAGGAAATAAAAAAGCAAGAAGACGTTCACGTTGTTACAAAGTATGAATCAAGCATCATTACAAACCTGTTAAGCAAATATCAATCAATCAGCAAAATTGTACGTATTCTGGCATTAGTGATGAAGATTACGACCTACAAAAGAAAAGCAAATAAGCATTATTTATCATTATCAGAAATCAATCAAGCAAAGCAAAAAATTATCAAGCAAGTACAGCAGGAAGAGTTCGCGAAAGAAATAAGAGATTTAAAGCAAGAAGGAAATCTAAATTCAAAAAGCAAATTGTTAAAATTAAATCCTTACCTGGATGAAAATGATGTCTTAAGAGTCGGAGGGAGACTAAAAAAGGCACATATCAGTCATAATATGCAGCACCCTATTATTCTGCCACACAGTGGACGTTTGACAGAATTAATAATAGAGGACGCACATCAAACCATGTTACATGCCGGAGCCCGGCTGACATTGGGTTTCATCAGACAAAAATATTGGATTCTAGGAGGGAACGTCGCTACGAAGAGGCAGCTTCGTCGTTGCGTAACATGTAAAAAACAAAATCCAGACTGCCAACAGCAAATTATGGGGCACTTGCCGGAGGCTAGAAGTAATCCATCCCGTCCGTTTACGCACACAGGCGTAGATTTTACAGGTCATATTTACGTCAAAGCAAGCAAAGGACGAGGTATCAAGAGCACAAAAGGATATGTGGCTGTCTTTGTGTGTATGGTCACAAAAGCAGTACACTTAGAACTAGTAGATGATTTAAGCACAACTTCATTCATCGCAGCATTAAGACGAATGGCAGCTCGCAGAGGGACGCCTAGCCACATTTATAGCGATAATGGTCGCAATTTTGTTGGTACTAACAAGGTACTACAGCAGGAATATCAAGCATTAATGAAGATCATGCAAGACAAAGAATTAAAAGCAGAAGTATTAGATATGGAAATAGAGTGGAGTTTTAATGCGCCCTCATGGCCATCAGCAGGAGGCCTATGGGAGGCAGCAGTTAAAAGCTTCAAATATCATTTCAAGAGGGTTATTGGTGACCAGATCCTCACATTTGAGGAACTATATACAGTGCTTACACAGATTGAGGCTTGTCTCAACACGAGACCATTATGTGCTATATCAGAAGATCCAGACGATGTCGATTTTTTAACGCCTGCTCACTTCCTAACAGGTGGATCAAAGGTAACTATACAAGAGACTGAAACGGATTTAAGAACCCGATGGCAGTTGACACAAAAAATTGTACAGGATCTCTGGAAAAGATGGAGGAATGAGTACCTAACACAAATTACAGAAAGAAGTAAGTGGAGACAAGCAAAAAAAAGGCCTCAATGTATACGATATTGTCATGATTCATGACGACAATCTTCCGCCGGGAAAATGGCTAATGGGCAGAGTCATCGAACTACATCCCGGTTCCGACGGTCATGTTCGCGTGGTTACAGTAAAAACCAAAAACGGAACACTGAAACGTCCTATCACAAAATTATCAAAACTCCCAGTCAACAATGAATCCTCGCAAATCAAACAAGCAAATAGTGCGGGTTCGGGAGATTCTAACACAGATAAGCAGTCTGAAACAAGGAAAGTAGGCACTCGTTACAATATAGCGTCAGTGTTTACAGCAATCATGTTATTTTTTTGTATCATACCAACTTCCCAATGCGCACTTAACGTAACACAATTCAGAAATAATCAACATATTTACTTCGACAAACTAACAAACATGCAGATCATACGAGACGCCTGGAAACTAATCATATACTACGATTTAGATCCTTATTGGGAAGGAATTACAGCACTCAACAAAAGTATAATGTCACTGGAACAAACATGCAGCACAATCAAAAAACAAACACATTGTGACATAATAATAATGCAATTACGTCACGGGTACAATGAACTCGATTACAGTAATCATATGTTACTCAGTCAGCATTTTGCAAAGCAAGCGAACAGGTGGCGGCGAGGTCTTATCGACGGTGTCGGTTACATAGCAAACGGCCTCTTCGGCGTATTGGACGCTCGATTCGCGGAACAATACGAGAAAGATATCACTCTTCTTCGCAAAAATCAAAAGCATATTGTCTCATTTTGGCAAAATCAAACTTCGGTCATAGAAGCAGAATTCAGTCTCTTAAAGAGATCGGAGGCTACAATGCACAAACAACATAAAATAATTCATCAGCAATTTGCAAACGTCGAAAATACATTAGAAGTATTAAAGGCTGAAACTCAAAACATTTCAAGGGCAAGTGAAGTTTCTATGGGAGCTATAGTCGCGAGCAATCTATTACGCGACTTGAAAGATTTACAGAACGCCTTAGTGGATACAATAACAGACATCTATCATGGTAGATTTAATCCACATTTAATAACAGCCGAACAACTACAGGACCAGCTGAGCAATATAGCTAGTCATTTATCTAATGACGTCACCTTACCTGTAGAAAACATTCATACGGATCTTGCACAACTTTATAAACTTCTACGAGTCAAAGCAAGAATGCTTAAGAATTACTCAATATTTGAAGTACAAATACCTTTGATAAGCAGGGACACCTATGAAATATTCAAGCTTATACCAATTCCTGCGGAGAAAGCCAAAAACACTATGTTATCAATTAAACCAGTGTCAGATTTTATAGCAGTGAACCTGAAAAAGGATGCTTACATTATCTTGACAGAAAATATCATAGATTCCTGTCTACTGACAAACGTACACTTGTGTAACATTCATTCTCCAATTTACAAATTAAGCAGAGATAAAGACTTCTGCCGATCAAAGGCATCAAAGTGTGAAGTCAATGTCGATCCTTGTAAAAATCTTTGGATAGAAAGCCATTCTATCAACAATTATATTTATTTTTGCTGCGGTCAATGTAATCTACGAACAGTATGTGGAGATCAAGTTACCGCTCATCAGCTTACTCACTCAGGACTTGTAACTATAGATTACGGCTGCATAATCAAATCAGATAATTTTGAAGTAATTGCGCATCAACAAAGAACGAGCGATGTTAGTATCAGTGCTAACCTATACTCACCAGTCATTGCATCCATAAACCACGTTATAAACGTGTCTATTCCTCAAGATGTCTTGAACGACTCCAGCATAGAGAGCGATCGAGAGCTTCAAACGATTGAGGACAAAATCAAGACCATGAAAGAAAATGGATTGTTATTTGAGAGTCTGTCATCCCATGACATTCATCATTATACCGCGATCTACTGTATGATCGGCGTGGTAGCAGCATGTCTCGGAGTGTTCGTGTGGAGGCGCGCGCGCTCGCGCTGCGCCCTCGCGCCCGCGCCGGCAGTGCCCGCAGCAGTCGATAAACCCGGCGGCTGCGCGCGCCCGGCCACGCAACGTGCGTGTGTTGGGGATAGTGTAATATATCAGTGTGACAATGAAAGGGCGAAGGTGGTAACAAGTGCGCGAGTGTTAGATAAAGCCACTTCCCCTATGTTAGGTTCTTATACAAGCATATCTAATTTGTGAACAGTGTGTTAACGATAGAGACACTAAGAAATTAGATTAATATCAAATCATTTGTCATAATTATTTTGTTTCTCAATTAATCAGTTGTGTCGTTATATCTTTTCCTCGGGGAGCATGTACGAGCAAACCCGTACAATATCAATTGTATCAATTTTATGCTGACATCGACGCGCAGCGAATGAATATAATATACATGTTTGAGTTAGCAATGAGTAGTCGCATAGCATCGGTTGGGTAGCAAAACCAAAAGGACTCATTCGCCGCGGGTCGATCATTTATCAGTTTTGGGCGTTTGTGCTTTCCTTTGTAACTATCAATACACAAGTTGAACTCAAATCAGTTTATCATTTAAATGTACCTTACCCGTACACCTACGGTTACCCAGAAGAGCGTTGTCCGCCACATAGCGTCTGCAATTTGCCGGCGAATGACGTCACTGAAACTTTATTTATGGAAGTAAGTTGGTGTGTTTTAATAGAGAGCGTTTTTTGACACCGTAAAGTCAAACCCCGGAGCCATCATTTTCATGACAGTATGGCAGCCACCGCCGGGCATCTATGGACCCGTAGTTTTACTCGTGTTTCGCTTCGCAAAAACGCTACCGCTTATCACTAACTCACTACCACTAAGAGGATGTGAGAACTAGAATAAAAATTCATTCGCGCATACTTTTAATAGATTTTCCGGAATAACTTCAAATTGTCGATCGTTATCTGATGTCGATATAATGATCCTTGATCAGATGTTGATGTTTTTTAAGTGTAACTTACTGTAAATGCAGTATTAACATCATATTTTAGAAGTAGTAGACCAATAAGTCTTACCAAGGGATATCGTGTTACCCAGTAACTGGGTTGTGGAGGTCAGATAGGCCGTCGCTCTCTGTAAAATACTGGTGGTTCAGCTGCATCTAGTGAGCCTGGACGCCGAGTCCAACATAGTTAGGAAAAGGCTAGCCAGATGATGATTTTAGAAGCATTTGAAATGTGGCAGTGTGTCTCTGAACGAATTTAAAACTTCATTCCGTTTCTTTGAATCGTTTGAAGATGATAGAGGCCGAATCATTTTTTAAGTGTTTAGTGCACATTTAGTGATTGATGGTACAAGTGGGCCGAAGTGACCAAAAAGAAAATGTGTTAAAAAACTTCACACTTCACCATTCACACAAACACACTCAGACACACACCACACACACACACCACACCACACACACATTCATTTAGTATTTTTTTTGTTTTTTGGACTTATATTTTTTTATTTTGTTTGTAAAGTTTGTTTGTTTATTTTATTTGTTTTTGTGTTTCATTGTGAACTTAGGTGGTGGATTATACATAGACATGCTCATTGTGGACCCTGTCGGGCACAGCGAAGTAGCAGAGAGCAAGAGTTCTTTAATGTGATGAATCCGAACTATACAATATTATAAATGCGAAAGTGAGTTTGTTTGTTACACTTTCGTGCTAAAACTTCAGAACGGATTTGGATGAAATTTGGCACATGGGTAGACGATGATCTAGGCTAGGACATAGGAAACTTTTATCCGGATATTCCAACGGGATTGAGACATATACGGGTGAAACCGTGAGGTGCAGCTAGTTAGTTGATCATGTAATTTAAAATTCCTCTGCCAATCCCTTCGCAAAATACGTGCGGCGTGATGTTATGTCATGAATTTTCATTAAAACTGCTTTCGTCAAACGGATTTGTGATCATAGATTTTTATAAACACCTCCTCCGCCTCAGACACCTTTTATTTTTTTTCTTCAGGGTGGCAAATATCAAATAACAGGGCGTGTCAGACTTTTACTGACTAAAACCCACCCGTGTTCCTTCCGTTGCCTGAGTGCCGGGGCCGCGATATCCGTTTCGGACAAACTCGCAACCCTGGCAGGCCGCCTCGGGCACCTAAAACAACGGAGTCAAAAAATGAGTCATGTGTCTATAAATTATTTCAGCTGATTTTCAGCAATTCTCCTAGGGGCAGGCAGAAACTACAGACGCCACCTGCAACGATCCTTACATACTCATTTTCCCTCGTTGACGTCCATACATCGGGTGATAAACGCAAGCCAGTTGCGAGTACTGGGCACCTGACCTTTCTGAAGCACATCACCAATAAGGTCAGTAAATATTTCCTCCTAGTAGCAGTGGTGGAGTTGTAGGTCGTAGATTCAAACCCAAGCAGGGTCTTTACTTTGTGTAAATAATTTCATCACCACTGCTCTCAAAACGGTGAAGGAAAACATCGCGAGGAAACCGGCGTGTCCTAGAACCAAAAATTCGAAGACATGTGACATCTACCAACCCGCACTGGGCGTGGTGGATTACGGCCCACTCCCTCTCACAGAGAGGAGGTTTGTGTCACAGCAGTGCTACATTATAGACTGATTAGGATTATGATATGTCCTCCTAAAGCGTCCCCTCTGGGTGCCCTCAGCAAAGCTGTTTGATAATAAAGTCTCCACAAATAGATTTTTCGTTGCATGCGTTTATCGACATAATTCTCTCTTGCACAAACACCTACCCGGTATAACAGCTTTATGCAGGCAATACAAATATTTATCGTGCCTTAATTCTATATGTTTTAAAGTACCTTTTTTTTTGTTTTCAGGGAAAGCCTTCAAAAGGCGGGCTTTGGAGATAAGACCGGGGAGTGTGGGATTTTTACCTCAGTAAAACCACCCCGGTGGTTAATAGTAGTTTATGAAACTGTTGCTTATTGAGGGGTATTAAAATACGAGCATGTGTTTAAAAACCTCGCCGTACAAGTATCACACGAGTATTTTAATACCTAGTTATGTGCAGTTTCATACAATATTGCATCTACTCTCACATTGAGATTGAACCTACTAAATAGAAGATGAAAGTTCAATAATAAAAAAATCCCATGAAATTCAGTACAACAAATCGTATGATAGGCGCCTGCATCCAGCACATCACCGCGCATGCGCTAGAGCTGTCCCCTGTAACGTTCCATCACAAAAGTTGATGGAAACTCTTTGGTGATAATAACTTCTTGAATTTGCCCTAAATCGTAATTAAAAAAAATTGTTTTATAGCATTATTTTGTTGGAGAAAATGTGTTATAAATAATACGATTCTATTTTTAAATTTCGGTATTGTGTTTATAACGTATGTCAATATAAACTCGTTTTGAAGTTTATAATTCGAATATTACGATAAGAGAGTAGATAAAAATATATTTAAATATACAAATATTATTAATTTAATAGTATAAGATTTATTGTATAGAAAATCAGGGGACATTTTCTACACAAACATAACTTGTATGACGCATTGACGGTCCGTAATTACGTATATCAAAATACCTTTAAGATTGTATTAACACATCAAAACTTATCTGAAAGGACATCTCACATATCACAAATTAATATTTTTTATGAATTATAATATAAAATCGATATATAGCATCCTGTCGTTGCCACAATGTTTGTTTACACTATGCTAATAATGTTTCCAATAATTGTGTAATATTATTCGGAACAGGAACCTCCCTCAACAGCCGTGTCCGGTGATGACCTGCGTCAGGCGGAAGGTGAGGACGCCATGGCGCCTCTCTAGCCACTCCTCAAAGAGGGGACTTATCGCCGCAATTGTGGCGTGCCCAGAGTAGTACCCCCCTGATACGTATTCTTTCCATTTTGTGAATAAGAATGGGTACAGAAACCAGTGTCAAAAGCTTTGGCAAGGTCTAAAAGGATAGCCAAGACCTTTTGTCCCCCATCCATGTTTGTGACAACATAGTTAGTCAGATCATGAACCGCATCGGACGTTGATTTGCCAGCCCGAAACCCATATTGTGAGGGTGACAATATGTTAAACTTTTCCAGGTAATCAACGAGCCTGTTGTTCATCATCCTCTCTAGAATTTTGGATAGGGCAGGGAGTACAGCAATAGGTCTGTAGCTGTTGAAACTATTTCTGTCCCCACTCTTAAAGATAGGATGTATAAAGGCTTGTGCAGACCAGCGCGACTTGTCGCGCGACGCGACACGAACAATACAATTTCTAAGAAAACTTCACAGTACAACAATAACCGGTATCGCGTCGCGCGACAAGTCACGCTGGTCTGCACAAGCCTTTATAGGTGCTTTTAACGGTTTGGGAAATTTACCTGATTTCAAAGCGAGGTTGCAGATGTGTGAAAGTGGTGGTACAACTATGGCCGCGTGTTTTTAACCGACTTCCAAAAAGGAGGAGGTTATGTGTTCGACGCGTATGTATGTTTTTTTTTATGTATTTCCGCCGATTTCTCCGTCAAATGTAGACCTATTTTGAAAATTATTTTTTTGTATGAAAGGGTATACTTCCGGATTGGTCCCATATAAATTTTATTAACTTTGCTTGGATAGTTTTTGAGTAAGCTTCAATAATACGTATTTTTCCCACTTAGTATATGTGGATGATATGATGATAACTTCCTGTGACTGTTATTTACATAGCAGGTACTGGTATTCGAATTTGTGTGGGGTAGGTACCACAACTAAAAAGCGAAAAATAAAAACATTTTCCAAAAAAAAAACACGCGACTTCCGAAAAAAAACACTACACAGTGAAAAATAACCTTAATTTCGGAAGTCGGTGTCTTTGGTTTTGAATTTTCGTTTTTTGCCACCGACTTCGGTTGTCGGGTAGTTCGGAAGTCGGTGGTTTTTTTTTTTGTAAAAAGTTTTTTAATAAAGCCGTTAGAAATTCTATCCCATCCCACAGCACAGTCGTCACAAGGATGGCAACTTCATTTTCATCCGTTGGTAATAGTGACATAGACTGTAAGAAGCCGCTGTTGACAGTGACTAGGCTATTCATTGTTCTGCGAGGTTTTTACCGATTTCTGCAAAGAATTTGTTGGCCAGGTTAACGGATTGCAGTGGAATAGCTGATATTGTAATAAATGTGATGTGGTCTTTCTTATGAGTTCTATTGGATATTGTGTTTACGGCTGCCCAGATTTGTTTGATGTTATTGCCTGCGTTGCTAATTTCTTTCTTTTCAAATTCATGTTTAGTTTTCCTCAGTAGCTTGTTGCAGTAGTTTCTGTCTCTAGTGAATGTTGTTCTTAAGATTTCGTTGTCAGGTGTTTTTTTTTGTTTTTTTGTGTAGGTGGTCTCTATGCCGGATACATCGGATGACAAATAAATTGGGGTAGGGGCAGAAGATTGATCATGGTGGTGTTTCACGAAGGAAGCAGTGATAGCCTAGAGGTGTAACCGTGGGACTGCCAAGTCATAGGTCTCGGGTTTGAAAACAAGGCGCGCAGCTCTGACTTTTCGGAATCATGTGTGTATTGTATAATAGGGATGTTAAAAAAAATACAATAGACGACGTATATTTAGTAACGTAATCTGCTTAACTGTTCTTAATCTACCGGGGAGTGAGGTCGTGTCACATTTTAACTCAATGTATTGCCGTTATCTTTTGATTAGGTGAAAAAAAAAGAAAAATACGTGTCCAATACTTTTTAATAATCTATGTGACGGACAAAAAAATACTTAATATCACTTGCTTAAAAAACGGGTGAAGGAAAACATCGTGAGGAAACCTGAGAGATATTTCTCGACGGCATGTGAAGCCAAGTAAGAGGCCCATGGACGGCATAAGAACTTTGACACCTGGTCACTCATTCAGTCACTAACCACACGATAAAATAGGCAGGAGTTCTGTTTTTTTTTTTTTTCTTATACATTGTGGTGCTTTAGTCCTCAACCAATCATGTACAGTAAGATAGCTGAAATGGCAGTATTCAAAATCCTACCCTCTACCCAACGTACATTATGTTATTAGTTTATAATTACTTACACTAGCTTTTGCCCGCGACTTCGTCCGCGTAGAAGTCGAAAATGGTTCTTATAGGATTTTTTATTGTTTTTTTACGTTACTAATTTTGTTATAACATATAAATAATTATAATTATATAATATAAGAATCTTTATTATAGTGTAGGGATATAAAGGATAAATAAACCTGAAAAAACTAATAATCTGGCGTAAGTTACACGGGTGTATTATCTTTTTACAACGAAATCGAAATACTACACCTACCGCAGTATTTCTTTGTAAACAATATTTTTTGTTTTTCTTTCAGGTGCTAAAATTACCAGGCTACTCTGTGCGCTTACTCTGGAGCATGCCACATACACCTGGCCGTGGGAGAAACAGCTTTCCCTCAAGTCTACTCCCGCTACCTTAAGAGTTTGACCTTGAGCTTTGTTTATAGTCATTGCGAAGCATACTATGGGAAAATGCACTTTCTTGAATTCGAAGGGGTAATTTGAGGGTGTTAGGGGAATCCTAGGAATAAATACAGACCTCTGTAAAGCTTAGAAACCTTCAATGCGGTACTAATATATATAGTACGGTGACTTTCGAGACATTCCAATTTTAAAGAATATTTGCATTGCAAGCACCAAGCCTTTATGTGAGTTCAACCTTTTTTGAATAAAATCGAATTGACTTTTCAAACATGTGTCAAAGTAAAATTTAATTTAAATCAAAAGCACTAAGGAGTATTGATATCAACTTCGAAGCAAATCACTCCCAAAATGACTTTCTACCCTATTAAACCCCGTTAGGGGATGAATTTCAACAAAAAACGAAACAGGTCTTCTATTAATTCTGTTAAAGAATGTTTATGCAAAATTTGAAGTATATTGGACCAAGGAATCACATTGTCCCATACAAACTTTGCCCCCCTTTTTCACCCTCTTAGGGGTAGAATTTCGAAAAATCCTTTCTTATTAGATGCCTACGTAATACAAAAAACTTACCCTCCAAGTTTCAGGTCTCTACGATTAGCGGTTTAGGCTGTGCGTTGATCCGTCAGTCAGTCATTCAGGACAAAGCATTTTATATGTATAGATGACTAAATAGCGGTAATAATAAAATTACGAGCATAGTATTAATAAAAATAGACGTAGTTTTAATACTCGAACTCAAACTACTCGCTGTCGTCACTCAAACTTGTAAAATAAAGACTCAGTATGACGATACCGAGTCTTTTTTTTACAAGTTTGAGTGACGACAGCGCTTAATGTGTACCTAAAAAAAAGCAACATGAAGCATTTGTCTGCATTTTTGAATATACACATGGAGGCTTGTGGCGGCATTTACATCGCCACATGCGAACTACGCATCAAAGACCTGACGTCGCACTAAATCCTGACGTCACACAAATCCTGTATCGCGCAATTAGAGTTTACCGCAAACGAAATCGTTCGGCAATTGCTCACCAGACACGACACCCGTCTGATCGGAGGATCCTCCCTTTCCAATAAAGTATGAGTGAACTTTACACCCTGTTCCTCATGCCTCTAACTCTGCTCTTTAAAAAGCCTCCATAAGGATATTTCAGTATGTCCGATGCACCCTGGGCTCCTTCTTCTTTTCTACCAGTCAACCTTAGAGTGATGCAGAGACAAAACATGGCAGGTGCAACATAAGGAATAGATAACTTGAAAATTAATACATACTAATACATAGATACATACATACATACATACATATAAACCGAATAAACTTTGTCAGGAGAAATAACGATAGGTAGTGGAGAGAACAAATCCAACAAATCAGCGCTGCAATGATTCTGCCAACTTTTACGAATATGTTCACGTACCTTCACTTTGAAAGAAAACCGACTGGTTGCCATCCTGATGTTCAGAGGGAGCGCATTCCAAAGAAAAACCGCCGAACAAAGAAAGAAGAGTGAATAAAACCAGAACGGTGAGAAGGACATCGTAGAAGACGATTGTTGGTAGAACGAAGATTTTTACTATGGGCAGAGCATAGGTATTAAACATGGGAAGTCAGGTAAGAAGGAGAAGTGGGATTGTCCAGTATAATGAAAATATGTTATGTAAGTGGGGCGATCAATGTTTGTTCCGTCTTTTTTTGAAAATAGGTTTTTCTAGTGGAAAATACAGGCTGATTATGAGATGACAGGAAGAGATCAGACGACATGACGATGTCACCTGGAATGGGGTAGGCCTCTGGTGTGTGAAAAGCTTGCGTCATCTCAAGTTCCCAGCACGACGGGCTGTGCCTGAAGCCGCGCAAAACTATCACCTTATAGGTTACTCCAGTTATGAGCCGTTTGGGTTCGAAACGCTCGGGTCATGAGGTCCGAGTGCGCGTATCCTTTTTAAGGAAATTTCTCGCCGACTGGTCGATACTTCTCTTCACGTGACCAGAGACCAGAGGTCTTTGACCAAAGAATTAGCTCTGCCATTCAACGTGGCAATTCTGCCAGTATTCTGGGCTCGTTTCCGAATGACAGCAATGCGGACGAGTACTTCGACACTTAGTTAGTCATTTAATTTAGTACCTAGCGTAAATAGTTAGTTGTGTTAATTTATATATGTCACCGTATATTTATGAGCTTCGTGAAAATTATGAACTGCAAGAACTATTTACAATTTAACGCATTATATTTCGATAGTTTATAATGTGAACTGTCGATCCATTCTGTAAACATCTCACCGTGAAGAGTGAGGTGAAGTGAGCATGAAGTGAGCTGCCAATAGTGTCAATCCCTAGCTTTAGGTGCAATGACAGCTCACATTAAACTCACTTCACCCAAGTTTTCACGGTGCGATGTTTACAGAATAGCACGGCTGGTATCAAACTTGCTTGCGATGTAACGCACCTTGCGCTAATATTATATAGCCTGCCTAGCTGGGAGCAACTTAGAAGTAGCGCTCGCCGGCCGCTGCCTCTGCACCGCACGCTACGCTCGCTCGTCTCACGCGCGGTTGACCATAATTCTAACCTAACTTAACCCATTTCAGCCAGTTCTAACGGAAATAATACCAATAGATTATAAACTAACGGTTCTCACAATCTTTTGATGACATACATGTATAAGCATTTTAGTGGAGGTATATGCAATAAATAAGACTAAATTATAGGAAGTCATTACATTGATCTTGTCTTTAAATAGAATGCATTTGAAACAGGAATCCACAGAATCTATGATGCTGAGGAAATGACAACTTGCTTATCTCACATATCTATAATAATTTTATTAACCTGATTTTATATCAAAACACTGTGAAAGACAAACGTAGCCCGCGGCTATCATTAGACTAATTAAGTTATTGATATAATTCTTAGATAAGAGTTGTTTATTATTTTTATCTAAGTAATATTTAATTAATTTGTTATTATTGGAGGTAGGAACATACGTAGTATTTTGAGACGAAATATAATGATCATTATATTTAGTCTATGTTGTGTTTTTCGTGTGTTTACATTGTGCAATAGTGTAATATTTTGTAATACATTACAAATATGTAAGCTGTTTAAAATATTGTTTTTAAATTAGGTAAATCAACGAAACATCGTTCGAATTTCGAAGTGATATGTAAAGAGGGATATTGATATAGAACTTGCAATGCCAGTGATTGAGGGTGTCCAGAGGTAACGTTAAACAGAGGCAGAGCAGCAGAGACAGGGGGAGCTCGCTATTGCAGTGCATCAGCGATGTTAGCAGAATCACAAGTGGATGGCTATTATGCCATAATTAGAAAACTACCTGAGGATCATTGTTGAACGCCCGGGTGTCACCACTGTGTGGATCGCTCGGAGGACACGGTGGAGCATACGGTGGAGGTGGAGGCGATCGGCGGCGGCGATCTCTCGCGTCCGGGTCTGGTTCAGGCCATGGTCCGGAGCGAGAGTGCATGGGTAGCCGTCACTTCCTTCTGCGAAGCAGTAATGCTCGCGAAGGAGTTATAAAATCTACCGGCGAGCGACGTCATGCTAAATTTTAACTCAATGTATTGCCGTAATCTTTGGATTAATATAAACCACCATTTGGATTAATATGGTACCAGCCTGTTACTGTCCCACTGCAGGGTAAAGGCCTCTTCTCATACAGAGAAGGCACGAGCATTGATCACCACGCTTGCTCAAGACGGGTTGGTGATTTCAGACTTATATTAACTATAAGTCCAGGTTTCCTCACGATGTTTTCCTATACCGATGTCAGTAATGTCCAAGATAAACTCAGAAAGTACATATGAATTAAAAGTCACATTGGTACTTGCCCGGATTTGAACCCACAACCTCGTGCATGAGAGGCGAGGCCTTAAACAATGGGCCATAATGACAACAAAAAAATAAAACAAATTGGGTTACGTAAAAAAAAAATACGTGTCCAATATTTTTCAATAATCCATGTGACGCACAAAAAACAATTTTTAGTCTACATCCATAGGGATGTAGACTAAAAATTGTTTTTTGTGCGTCACATGGATTATTGTAATGTAATGTATTATGCTTACACGGCCCGGGGATTTACACAAAACAAAACATTTAAATAACAAACGAAATTCACACAAAAAATTTAATGAGTCCATCATGACGCATTTTCTCAGAAATTCAGTGTTTCCGAAATGGAAAATTAATTCGATTCGTTACACTTAAATAGAAAGATGCAGGTGTAAAAAACTTGTAATTACATCATTTTCTAATTGGTTTTACAGTGACTAGTAGAATTTTATTATTTTGATTATTCATGAAACACCTGACTGATTTATCTATTAGGTAGATACTTACAACAAATAATTAACAACAGGAATAACTAACTAAAACTATATAAGTATAATACCACAAAGACCATCTTACTCAAGCAGGTATTTTATACTACAGGACCTAAACGTGCCTAAACGCAAGTTTTATAATGACTAAAAGTTTATGATCCACTGCAGTAAACAAAATCAGAAAAATATATAAATAATATTATAAAAATCGTTTATTGACCAAATAAAGAATCTTTACATTTCCTTAAAAGTAATACAAATAAACTATTCCTAAAATTATTGCATTATAGGAAACATAATTTTAATATTTTAACTTATAGACTCCATATTAGGTCGAGCCTGTCTCATGGAGTCCTTGAGAGTATTTACCAATTTAAAATTTCAGGGTCGATACTGTATTGTATTTATTAGTTTAATTTTTTTATGTTAAAACAAAATCATTACGAAAAGACTTAAAATAAAACAAAATCGTAATCCAATATATTTGTTAGTGAGTGTTAACTACACTCACTAAGATGCAAAAATTTAGGTATTTATAATTTGATGTTTAGCAAGGGTGCGTGCGAGACACAGAACAGATTTTTTTTCTGTTCTATGGTGCGAGAGAATGATTACGTAGGAGTATAAATTATGTAGGGGTTTAGGTGGTAGTGTGGGACTGAAGTTGTGATTGAGGGTAAGAGTGAGAGAGTGTTTGTGGTAAATATTTTATGACAATACTCGAACGAACGCTTCGGATTCTGAGTAGGATTGAGCTAAAAGCCATTGTTTAATTTAAAAAAATACTTGGTTGGTCCTGGAGCTGGAACTGGAGTGACCTGTGCTTCTTTCCATATGTTAGGGTTATGAAACTGTCGCATTCCAGCAGTCCCTAATATAGGTTACAACTTCTCCGCTCTGGTTAAGGTTATTTACTGTGTAGTATGAAGTGTAACCTTCAATCTGTCCAATTAAAGAGCCATCTGATAACCAGCATTCCGTTAGAACGATAACGTCATATATGATATTAAGCCGTCTTAACGCAATACAAAAGGTATTGAAGTTACGCTGTATACTGCGGATATTAAATGTCAATTTTTTTAAGTTATAATTCGAACGTATTGATGTTCTGACAGTTTTCAGCTCTGTCAAGTTCCTGACACACCAAGTCAATACTGTTGTCTAGTTCATCGGTTGTAAAGTTCGATTTTTTTTTGTCGGGCATGAAAAAAAGAATTAAATAGGATTATAAAAAAAAAATCTGCTGTTTCATAGAAAAGTGCAACACCTACGCGGTCAAAATGTATGGAACAGCTGATAAAAAAAAAAAACAACGAAAAATTACAACGCAGGGGAGTTCAGAATCATGTACTGAATCCATGGTATCCGTTTTCGCGTCGATATCCCTACCACCCTATATTATACTTATTATGTAAATCGTAATCATTACAGCAAGCTACAAAATGAGAATGAGGAATTAAGGTTATTAAACAACAACATAAAACTTGAATTTAAATATACCAATTTGGGAAAAGACAAATGAATAAATAATAAAAAATTCACTATGTAAGTGTGGTGAGTGTTTCGTTAATTTATGTATCGTGTGATGCATGTATGTGTTTGAATGATTACTTCTTTAGGAATTCTTCGGTTTCGTCGTAGTTTAAGTTTGGAAAGAAGGAGCGAATAGTATCTTTGCATTTAAAGTTTGTTAAGCCGTAAATCGAAATTTTTGCGTTAATTTTATTTTAGAGTCAAGTAGGGGCAAACTTTTTTATAAAAGCTGTGCGTGTGTGGTATTGTGCAGTATAGGTTTTGCGGCATTTAGAGATTTTTGTACATGTAAAAGTTGAATATATGTAATAGTAGATTATTAACCAAGGGGATAAAGCAGTGTCTTCTGTCGCGGGTGACGATTTAAATCTCGAGCGTAACGAAGGACTCGAGGTTTACTCCCTAGCGTAGCGAGACGAGCGAAGCGAGGGATTTAAGACGAGTCTTGAGTGTAGCGAGGGATTTAAGTTCACCCAAGACTAAGACAGCTTTATCACCGAGGAAAATACTCTACTTTTCGTACCATTTGCGAAAAAATTAACACAATAAAGATAAGATAAGATATTGAGATAAGCATTTATTAAAAATAATGACAGTTAAAAGTTAACATTCAAAACATTGGTCCAATTATTGATAGAGAGAGTTACATTTTTGTTTGGTACATTTATTGTTGATGAGTTGATTTGAATATTTCTCTGTTCTTGCGTCTGAGGAACTTGCGTTTCATTGTAGATAGTATACGTCGGAGATAGTGGTGGTGGTGCATCGTGAGTTACGGACGAAGAAGTTGATGGTTGTGGCTCTGATGGATAAAGTTTTATATTTTTGTTAATTTGATTGCTTAATATGGTTTTATTCGCCATTGAGCTTTTGATATAACCCTCAGCTACTCCATCAGAGCTCCAACCACCGTGTCTTTTTATTGACGTAATATCCGCCCCTGAATCCGCCAAGAAAGTCGCCGAAGTTCTTCTAAAGCAGTAAATAAATAAATATTTAGCTATTTTATTTTATTTTAGATAGTTTATAAAAAATCTATTGTTTTCCATGTTGGTGGGACGTAATGCTTGGTATTTAAGAATGATTTTAGTATATAGTCCTTGTACAATGAATGACCGATTTTTCTTTGTCTTAGTTTCCTTTACATTAATCAGCAGCAACTCATTGGAATGATTTTCAACGTCCTCCACCTTTAAGTTTACAAGTTCACATCCGCGGCAAGCACCATTGAGTCCAAAAATTAAGGCCACCTATAACAAAGATAAAAAACAGGTAAATATATACCTAAAATAATTACCATTACTAAGATACGAAATATTCATAGTTAAATCATGTATACTTACTTTTGTGGCCAGAAAAATTTCGTCAGGAGCTTCATTAAAAAAAAAAACCACATTTTGAGTCGTAAAAATTTTAGACTTCTTTGCGCAATGCCCTTCTGATTTTCTTTTTAAAAAAGCCAGTAATTTCGTGAATCTATTTATTTCAATGCTGTGTTTGATGCTTATTGTAGCTTTCAGTTTTGAGTATATGCACCAAAGTGTATTCGGATTCTTTGTCTTGGATAAATAATCAAAATAGACAAGAAGAAACTTTTCCACGTTGAAAATTCTTCATAAGTTTTTAAATAATTTTCCTTGGATTTTGTTGGAAGCAAATTATTTATAATTGCGGCAGCACTTGCACTGATGGAATCCGACAATTCACTGTCCCTGTCGCTTTGATTTAACATCGTAACGTATTTTTGGAACATTAACTTATTAATAAAAATAAATTAAAATAAACTTAACGTTTATGTATTTGAAGAAAACAAAAACGCGGCAAATTCCTAGACTAATATTTTTTTTGGCGGAAAAGCAAAGGCATCAATCTCATACGGCCTCGTCGGTTTTCGTAATTTTATTTAATAATCTTATAGATCTGCATAATAAATGCGTATTCCTTTTTCAAAAAGATGTATAATGCTTTATATACAAACTCAATGGTGTAAACACAGATGTAGTTCAGTATAAATTTCGGTAAGTATTCCAAATTTAAATCACATTCTCCCCCTAGAGGATGAATGAAATTCAGTACAATTTTCTTTCCCTGTTTTTAACAGATTAAAAATGACTATTGTTATGTTCGCTTTTTGTGGCATAGAATGTCACTTTTTTGAGCGATACGAAAAATATATTGTTGCCTTAATTAATTACAGCTTGATTGGTAGAGTTCGATAATTGGAGAGAGTATCGGTCGGGTGAACATATCCACTTTTAGAATAGCTCTGTGTGCGACCTCCAGAGGCTTAAGTATGATCTTCGCAGCACCACCCCAGCATGAGTTACAATAAACTGGGATGGACTGACAAAGAGCAAAGTACACGTTACGGATGATTAGCGAGTTGGCTACATGTCCCAGGGTTTTAAAAACGTAAATTAACTTTCGTATACGACCAGAAAAAGTGTTGATATGGGATTCCAGAACTATATCAAGATATTTAACATGCTTTATTGAGGTTTAGGTAGGATTTTGACAATTAAGTTGGGTTTGTGTGGGTAATGAGCTTTTATAGAGATTGAGGTTTTTGGCTGGGAAGTATTGGTCATTGAAAAAGTGATGAAGTTAGTCTTCTTGACATTGGGAGTAAGAGTATGAGAGGAAACCCACTTCAAGGCAGAATTAAAGCGGGGTGCGTGGACAGGAAACCTCCCCGTGTGCCTGGGGGCTGGAGTTCCCTTATGGATGCGTCCGGGGGGAAGGCTGGTCTCCGGGACGGTGCACGCTGGGGTACGGGCAATGTCTCCCCATTAGGTACTGCGTGCCTAAGGGGTCTCGTTGCTCGTATGCCAATATCCTGTCGGAGGACTGAACGCTCTAACGTGTACTCGTAGAGAGGACACGTTGAGCAACGTTCTAGTGGGAGCGGGCTCGACGTGCACTAACTCTGTCGTCGGGCAGGCGGGAGGAAGCCTTTTCTTCTGTCACCGTTGGTCTCGTAGCCCCGAAGAGTGTCAAGGTCATGTCTCTGGCATTTGACGGGTGTCGAGGGTCTTGGCTTAACCGCCCGGGCCGCGAGGAAGAAAACCTCTATAAAAAATCACCCCAAACCTCCAAGCGGCGGCGCACCATGAGGGAGGTTGATAGCTTGGCTAATGGGTAGCTTAATTAGTCACTAGCGCGAACCACTACTTTTTTTGGTTAGTTGGTTGGAACTTTTTATACTCGTGGCATTTGGAATTTGGAGTTTGCAGAGGTCGTTAATGAACACAAGAAAGAGTGTGGTGTATTCGAACGCAATGTGAATTGTTACTGAATAAATACAAAAAATCACGGTATACTTTTATAAAATTTATTTCAGCCGAGACGAGCAGCGCCATCTACCACACTTTTATAATTTGCAAACTAAACTTCACACAATGCACCTAATAATCAACGCCATCTATCGTCTATACAACAAATTAATTAACACTCGCCGTGTTTACCAAGTAGCACTCGTAGCTCTAACTTATTCACTTAGCATTAACTTGTGTTAAACATAGATGTCACTGTTACTATATAACGCACTTGTAGTTAAAAGAAAAGTAAGCAGTGATGCAGGTATAATACGACACAACTAAGATGCAACTTAGATTTGAAAATTTGCATTCATTAATTTAAACGATGCCACATCTAAATTGTGTCGTACTGTAGGTATTTATTTATATATTATGTCCGCAGGTGTGTCCGTAATAATATCCCACACTATAAAAAAAAAAAAAAAAAACAGGAGTGTCATCACAACTTACGGGTCCTATCCCAACAAGAATGGTTTTTTTTTTTATAAATGTCGCAGCATTCTGTTGAGATATGAGCCTTTTTGGTCTCACACAGATATTTTTATTTTTATGAGTTTTGTCAATACAAAAAAAAAAAAAAAAAATGTTAATCTGGTCAGTTTTAAATCTTCTTTTTTTACTGATTGTATATCCTCGGCGTGTCCCAAAAAAAAAATGTTTGTCTTCTTTCTTTAGGTACTATGGCAAGATAAATGTGACTACTATCGTATCTTTAGAGCAGATTTCTCCAACGCAATTGATCGTGATCAATTCATGCTGAACTCAGTTAAAGCGTTTAACTGAGTTCATATCTCCACTTTTGATTTCAAAAGTGATCACAGTTAAGCATAAACCAGTTTATATTCTGAACTCCCGATTTTTGGCGTTCAAGCCTCTAAATGAGTTCAAGAGCTGACAACACGCTGTCAGTGTCGTGTTGTTTATATTGATTTTGGTGATATTTGGGTAATTAAAATGAAAAGATTGTTAGTACTATGTTATGACGAAAGTTGGGATGAGGATGAGTTCATTGTTCGTCGTCCAAAATGGATACGCGAGAGAGAAGAACATTTCGACCCCCTGGATGACCAAGACTTTTTGAAAAGATTTCATCTTACAAAACCAACAGTTATGTCTGTATTGGATTCCATTGAAGATCAAATAGAGTTAAAGTACACAAAGCCAGGAAGTACACACGACTCGTATATATTTAATAACTGCTATAGAAGAGCAATGTTCGAACAGGGGACATATGGAAGTGCTGTTCTTGTTGGAGATGCAGGTCACGCATGTAACAACTAGGATATGATGACTCCATTAGATCAGTGTAATACTACTGCTGAAAACTTGAACAATGAGTCTCAAATAAGAACAAGAAATTGTGTAGAAAGGTTATTTGGAGTCTGGAAAAGACAAAAAGAAAAGACAAAAGACATTACAAAATTTGGTGGATATCGTGTGGTGACTCGGGAAAGTAATGTGGCGTGGTCGGAGTGAGGCAATAGCAGCACTGACTTTGGGCACAATTCTGTGCAGATGCAAGTGCTAAATCCACATAAATCCACAGCAGTCATCTGTTAACTACAGATGCGTAGAAACATAGAGCGTGATTTTAATTTCTAAATATGTGTATTTAAATGAATAAGATGTATGTAATAAACAATAATAAAACAATATTTAAACGATTTATTTATTTAAACAATAAGGTACATTCACAACAAAACGCTCTTTTTTGTTATATTATTTGTACGTGGACGTCCATCGTCCGTCCCCAAACGTCCGTGAGAACACGTCAATAATCAATCTTCCATTAAAATCAGATTTGCGTGCTGAGGAGGAGCATGATGTAGAAATCGAAATTTTCTTGCACTTTTCTGTTTTTTGTTTTACACTCACGGCATGTTTTTTTTTATTCTAACAAAATGTTGATCCACCAACTTTATTAGGGCTTCCTTTTCACTGGCTACGAAGGTCTGATCCTTTTTTCGTTTCCGAGACATAATAATGAGAAATACACAGGAATGCACACAACAATAAAATTTAAATATTACCGCGACACGAAATACGAAATTGTCAATGTCAATCTAGTCTGTGATGTCAATCAAGATGCCAATGGACGCAACCAAAGACACGGGAACAGTTTTGGCCAAAAAAAAACTAAACACTCTTTGGTTTTGACAACTTGGTACCCGCGTTTAGTAGTTTACTGATAAAATTTGATATTTTAAGCGCAGCTGGTCGCTATCGCATGTTGCAAATGCTAAACGCATTGCGTTCATGTGACAACATTTACATTCTATGCCATGAAAATTTGGTTTTCGTGAACGCGAGCAAAATGTAGCTGGTGAAATCGGTTGGACGTAAATCGAGATCAATATCAACACATTAACTCGTTTATGAAGAACTTAGATTCCATAAACGCGTTTTGTGATAGGAACGGAGAAATCCGCCCTTAGTTTATCTTTACATATTAAATTTTTCTAAACCTTAACATAACTAAACGTATCTAGGCCAAAAAAAACTACCATAGTACATAACATAGTCAACCTATCATAGTAAAAAAACGACAGTAGTCGCCTAAGATGTGTGACATCTGACATCTCACCTTGGTAATATGTATAGTAATATGTAACATTAGGTAGCAACATAAAATGGGCGGGGCCTCGTCAAGGTCGTTTCTGACAGCCAACTCTAGCACCGACTTCCTGTTATACACTTCCGTCCCTTTTCACGAAATCATTTCCACAGAAAAGATTACAGGAAAGATTTGCAGAAAAAGCGAAAAAAAGATGTTACACATAAAAAAAACAACCCAACAATAACATAAAAGAAAACATCGTGAGGAAACCATACCTGAGAGATATTTCTAGACGGCATGTGAAGCCAATTCAGAGGCCCAGGGGCGGCTTTAAAACTCTGACACCAGTACCCTAATTGCGTAATACACGATCAATCAGAATCTGAATTGTTTTGAAACAGATTGCTAATCCATTGCTTCCGAAAAAAAAATCTGCTCAACAACGTAAGTAACGCAATGAATGTTGTTGATCTGTCAAAATTAAACAGGTTACTCGTAATCGTTTAAGATAATGTGTTGCGTAATTAGATAGCAGGTTAGTCACTAACCACAAGAAAAGATGAAGACAAAAAATATGCTCTAGAATTATTAACCAGGGAGACAATCGAGGAATACATTTGTGAGATTTATGGAATCAATGCCAACGACCACATAACCGCGTTTCGTCATAACAGGAAAAATAATGTGTAACTGCCACAAAGAATGCTATGTATTTCCCATTATTGACACTTACAATTAGCGATAATGAATCGTTTGTGGTTTATATTCTTGCAAATCTTGTTATGTATCTATTTGTAGTATCATTTGACGCAGGTACATTAGAATTTGCGTACTTTACGAGTAATGAAAAACTTTTTACAAACAAAAAACAACCAATTTCCAAAAAAAAACCGCCACATCACTCCCCTCCGGAGACCGGAGGTCGATACTGGGTCGAGTCTTGTATCTTGCGATGCTTCACAGTGCCAGCTATGGTTCCAGTGAGTCGGAACCGGGTGCCGCATAGTTCGCGGTGATTGTGGTGATTCCGGTGATTCTCCAGTGCGTCGGATGTGGTACAGTGCCGGGTTGTGGGTGGCTGGCGTCGACCAGGAGAGGGTAGAATGGGCTCTGCTTGTAAGACCGGCCGAAAGTGCAGGTGCTGTGCCAAGGTTGCTGATGAGGCTGAGGGTGATGACTAGGAATGCGTAAACTCTAATTGTGCGATGCAGGATTTCTGTAACGTCTTACCACGTACTATCCAGTTACTGGGTTGTGGAGGTCAGATAGGCAGTCGCTCCATGTAAAATCATGCTTGGGGTCACCAGTTTAGAGGCATGAGGAACAGGGAGTAAAGTTCACTCATCCTCCAAAGAAAAGGGGCACCCTCATCGTCTCGTGTCGTGTCTGGTGGGCAACTGCCCAACGGTTGATGTCGGAAATTTATATACAGGGTGGCATCGACATCGACGTGAAAACTGTTACCATGGATTCAGTACATGATTCTGAACCACCTGCGGTGAAATTTTTCGTCGGTTATTAAAAAAAAATATCTGCTGTTACATAGAAAAGTGCAATACTTACGCTGTCAAAATGTATGGAACAGCAGATTTTTTCGTCCGTTCAGAATTATGTACTGAATCCGTTACCATGGATCAAGTTTTCGCGTCAATGTTCCTGCCACCCTGTATAATATGTTGATCGCACGGTAAACTGTGCTTCTGCGATGCAGGATTTTGTCTTTGATGCCGGTTAACAGCAATAGGCTCGCCACCTTTTCATCGTCAGCATCATATTCAGCATAAAGCAGTCTTCAGATGGACAGCTGGACAAAGACCTCTCCAACCGCAAGCCAACATTTAATGACGCTTAGAACATAACTGGTAAAACGTAGGAAAAAATATGATATCTCCGCCTGCAATATGGGAAACACATTTGATGTTAATTTAATTGTCACCGTCAAAAATCCTTCCCACCAAAATAACCCTGAAAAAAATCGCCGAGTCACTCAAATAAGTCTTTATACAGAATTAACCTTATTGGAAATGCTCTATTGTCACATAGAACATAATGTTACGCACTTAGCACCTCACTTGGTCAAGGTTCTAAGCGAACCGTGCCTTAATTAAGCTATGATGTGTAAATAGTTTTGTATTCAGTTATTATATCTCCGTCTCAGTGGATATGTGGGTTAAAAAGATTGTCGTAGAAAATGGTTTTAACATTTGTAAAGTCACGCCGCACTGTGGATCGAAAAAAGGCTCTCGAAGAAAAAGGAACTTAAATTTTATAGTGTCGGTTTTTGCTTAAAATGGCTTCTAATAGCCAATATATTATCATAGGACACAATCAAGTAGACAAATTAGCAACGAATATTTTTTTTTGCAAAAAAAAAAAACGGAGCTAATTAATGCACAACTAAGAAGTCCCCATCACGAGAAGCTATAATTACACGTATGTTACTTCGAGTTGATTGAATTTGGGATTATTTGTTGTTGATTGAATAGGGATAATGCCTGGGTTAAAAAAAAAAAATCTAATTAGTCCGTCAGACAGATAATAAAAAAATATTAGACACGTATTTTTTGCTTTATCATATTAATAAAAAAATACTTAGATAAAACGAATTTTAAGTTGGGGAGTGGGGGTCGCTACGTCACTAGTACCTATATATAAAATCTACATACTCGTGACGATAAGGCACATTTTACCTGAATGTATCGCCGTAATCTTTAGATTACGTAAAAAATATAAAAAAATCCGTGTCCAATATTTTTTTATAATCTCAAAGACGGACTAAAAAATATTTTTTTGTCATCATTCCTATTGTATCTACATAACTTAGTACGAGTTCTTTGTTTAAATCTATAGCTTCTCGAGACGTGGACTTGTATCGCCACATTGGCCGGTCCTGTGGTTCCTGTAACCAGTCGGTTCCGGCGTCCTTCACCCGGTCATCGTTCCACTTTTTGGGATGCCTACCCACGCTACACCTTCTGGTACGCAGTCACCACTTTTCGGCCCCATCGGTAATTTGTTTTCCTCCACCCAGTGCTCTGAAAGTTTAGCTGTTAATTGGAGTATGTCGGTTACCTTGGTTCTCCTGCAAATCTTCTCATTTCTGATAAGTCGCTGTCGTCAAAAATACCTTGTCAGATAGATAGTTAAATTGGCGTGGCGGGAAAGTCCGAAAGGGATACCGTGACCCCTCGCAACGTACAGGTAACTGAAGGAACACGGGTGGGTTTAAGTCAGTAAGAGTCTGACACGCCCTCCCGCATGCCAGAGCGGGAAAAGTTATTTGATAATTTCCCAAACCAAAAGAAACAAAAAAAAAACATTTATTGTACACTTACGACCGAACCCAATAACCCACTTTCAGTAAAAGACAGATCGCTATTGTTGGTAGAAAGTATAATTCTATCTGTCATTGAATGTCGTCTCACAATTCCGTAAGGTCTTTTATACTCTGACAGATTATTGAGAAGTTAGTTAAAACCATACATAGATTGGTTTTTCTCTCTCCAGTATGCCAAAACTGCTGATGGATAGTTTATTGACTTCGGCTGTTAAAGGGCAAAACATACGATCCATTTTGTAAAAATCTCACCGTGTACCTAAAGTGGTTCCGTGTGGTGCCGGACGTAAAGAACAGTAGCATCCCATTTCTTTCCGTGGGTGTCGTAAAAGGCGACTAAGGGACTTACTAGAGTAGGGGCAGCAGCGTTCTCTATGCATTTTATTACTATATGTACTGCGATCGCCAACCCGCCTACCAAGCGTGGCGATTATGGCAAACCCCCCCATTTGGGGGAGGCCTATGTCCAGCAGTGGACGTCTTTCGGCTGAAATGATGAATGATGATGATGATCCTTCACGTTTTTACGTTTTTTTCTGCAAGATGTTTTGTTTACGTGACGAATTTTGCCCTCACGCTGCCCGGTTTGGCCGCCATGTATATTCACTGAGATATCTCTGGTAGTCTACAACCTAACCAAGTCATTGAGGAATTTGCGAAAAGTAGACCCTCCCAAACGATAATCCTGGATCCTCCACTGCTGTCAATTGTGTCATTTCCGAGCATCAGGTGGAATGACTTCATGCTCACTTCTTGTTGGTTGAGATCTTTCCAGAAAATATCGGCAGATCTCAACACCAAAGAGTTTGCAAATGCATTGCCAACCTAAGAGGCCAAGTGTAAATGTCTAGAGTACAGTTCTTCCCCTGAAATAATACTTTAATTAGAATAATAAATTGTCTCTAATAAAAAATATTGTAATACCTACTGAATAATAAGCATGATTTTCAGATTGCAAATGACTGAATATATACATTTTATTAAACTGAAATTACTTTGAATAAATTACAAAATATTTTAATAGTTAACTATACAACTGAGTAGGTTACCTATGCGACTGCCTATCTGACCTCCACAGTCTGGACTGTGGAGGTCAGATAGGCAGTCACTGAGTGTAAAATACTGGTACTTACCGGGCGTCGCGCCACGTTGCACGATGCTTTACCTAGTAACTGGTTACTGAGTAAAGCCTTATTATAATATACTGCCTAGCCTATTCCTAACTACGCAGCTAAATAGGTAAGTATCAGTCTTTCACACTGAGTGACTTACCGGGCGTCGCGCCAGTTTGCACGAAGCTTTACCTAGTAACTGGTTACTGGGTAAAGCCTCGTGCAACCAGGCGCCACTTGACAGCGCGACGCGACTCTAACAAAAAAAATCTAAGAAAACTTCTCGGTAGAATAATTACCGGTGTCGCGTCGCGCCGTCACGTCCCGCCAGTCTCCACGAGGCTTAATAAGGAACCCGTTGATGTAATATTTAACGTAAACGAAACAAAAGGAGTATTTATAAGGATCGTAGTGGCTGGAGTTCGGTAGTTCCTGTTTATGTATGTGATACTGGAAGGCTTTGGTACAAAAAACAAAACTTATCAGCAACAAAATCTGTAATTTATCTACTGATTCAATTTTCAATACAACTGCACTTCAGAGTTCAAATTGATGGCACATTTAGATACTCCAACACGCATATAGTTTTAATCTTTATTCAGTTTGTAATGTAATTCTTTCTTATTCTAAAGAAATATATACTTAATCTTTATTTTATAAATATATATGTTTACTAGCTGCGCCCCACGGTTTCACCCGCATAAGTCTCGATCCCGTGGGAATATTTGGATAAAAAGTATCCTATGTCCTAACTCAGGCCATGGTCTACCCATGTGCCAAATTTAATCCAAATCTGTGGAGACGTTTTATCGTAAAAGCGTAACAAACAAAACTCACTATCGCGTTGATAATATTCGCCATTTTTAAATTCACCCTACTACAGTAAAGTCATGTTTATCTGAAACTAGTTTCTGTCCGCGAATTCGTTCGCGTGGAAGTCGTAAGACGTATACTAGCAGTTTGCCAACTATGTTGGGGTCGGCTTCCAGTCTAACCGGATGCAGCTGAATACCGGTATTTTACATAGAGTGACTGCCTATCTGAACTCCACAACCCAGTAACTGAGTAATACGATACCCCTTTGGTAAGACTGGTTTCCAGACTTTCGGGCTTCTGACAACTCGTAACGACTGTCAAAGATCCACTAATGACAGCCGGGACCATGTGCTTTCCGAGGCTCAGAAGGGTCTTGGTATGTAAACCTGGTCACACATCTATGGAGCATCCGCGACAAGCGAAGCTTAACCTGATCGACCCGTGCGACGTTTTCAGGAAAAAAATTACGTCACACCGTCATCCCTGACAGGTCTCAAGGTAATGAAACAACATTTCGATATAAAATACATATTATTATTAATCATTAACATCCTTCTTAACAATAATATTGTCAATAATTAATTTTTCATGATAACATTACAGTACATTACTGTGATTAATATTAATATTAATTAACTTGTAACAATTACATGATCTGAATAATGATGATTTTATAACAATAATACATTATTAATAAGATGTCATTGTGTATTAATTACTTTGATACTTAGAATAATTTGCTTATTGTATATGGAAGACACAAGAAAATTAATCTAAAAAACAATACGCAAAAACCGTGCAATTCTTCCCTCAATACACAAGAGTTTTTGTATATTTTTTATATATTTGACCTTCTCAAATACATTATGAATGACAAGGTACATTATTTCTATGAAAAATATAGATACAGCAAAATTACAATAAATTATATACAATATATTATTATACAGGTAGATAGTATGCTATTGACCCGCCCCTGGGGGCCTACTCTCTAAAGTCGTCAACGTAGATGCGGGCTCTTTCGAAAATAGTTGAAAACTTCGGAGTGAACCCTGCACCTGAACTAACCCGACTTTTTTTCTCAGACGTGTTATAGCACTTCGGGAGTAGGGACAACTCATGGTGAACTAATCTTTTTCCGTAGGTACGGGCCCGAAATCGCTCGTAACTTCGGCCAAGCTCCGGATATCGTGCGTAGCTGGCAAACGAGGCGCACGGTTGATACGGCTTCAAAAAAATCGAGATTTGTTTATTATGTGTAAGATTAACATTAATGTATTAAACACATAAAGCTTTCGAAATAAATTCTCTAAATGGTGGTGAAAACCGCATCAAAATCCGTTGCGCAGTTTAGAAGAACTACGAGGTCACAGAGACAGACGCAAAAAGCGACTTTAATTTATAATATGCAATTGTGTATATAAATTTTCATAAAATTAACAGAGTACTCTTCTTTTTAGCGTGTCGATTGCAATGTAAATAGACTCGTCCCAGAATTCGGCTACGTGTTTGGCGCCATCACAGCCTCCTTGCAGTGTAACGTGCAGCTGACAAGACACACAGGATATGATAGTAAGTGTCCCATCGTTTGTGGAACAGCACCACATTTACACTCCAATTCGGAGTCTTCTATGAATCTCCACCTGAACAAGTTTTGCTTGCTTCGGCCAACCTGGGTCCAGAGTCTGTTTAAAGACTTTCAGGTTGCCCAAGGCAATAGAGTATTTACACCTAAGTACTCTTTAGACCAGAAGGGTCACAAAAATATATCGAAAGTGCCATCAAAGTAAATATCAAAATACAAACGAAATTGACACATTAAAAAAATCATCAATACATTTGCTTCACTTATCCCGATGCGGGAATCAAAACCTAAAAATACTCAGATACTCAACTCTAGTACCAAAAAAGCTTTAAAAAGTATTAATCAATTTCTTAATCATATCCACGGACTCGTTTTGTGCAAGTCCTTCAATATATTCCGTGGCCTTCTTGGCATGTTCTTCATACAACCTCTGAGTTTTGTCAACAGCGTCAGTCTTTAAAATATTAAACTTCAGATCTTCGTAATCCACATCTTTGACATCTTTCTTCGATTGTGTTATTATTTGATATAAATTGGGATTGCTGTCCAAAGCGAAGAGCACAGGTGCACTTGCTAAGCAAAACTGTTCTTTACTCTCTGAAGTTAGCTGCTGTATTTCCGTGGCTGCTTGCCAGGCTAAGCCTACATGACAGCCAAATTGGTACGCAAGGTTTTGTGTTTCTCTATTCTGTTTGTCCAATACCATTGCAGATTGGCAACCCCTGCCTAGCAAGCTAACTCCATTATAAACTGTCCTAGCCGTCCATTCCTTCCTAGGCTTACCCAACACTTCATTAACAGCAATAGAATTAGTATCGAAAGTAATTTCATAATCCTTGGCTGTAGGTTTAGGCTTACCAGGAATCGGCATGTTCTGTTCATCTCTTTCACCAAAGAATTCGCCTTCAGAAAGGTCTTTTAGAGCTGTTGAAATTATATAGGACACGTCTGAGTTTCTGAGGTTAGCTAACATTCCATTGGCAGTTACTAGGAGATAGTCTCCGAGCAGGATAGCTATTTTGTTTCCAAAAATTGCTGAGTCGGTATCCATGGATCGTTTCGCAAAAGGCACGTTGACAATACCTCGATGAATAAGATGACCAGTCCTCATCATCTCGGTCAGTTCAGCTAGCACTCTAGTTTGTTCTTCGTTCTTTTTCATTTGAGGGGTGTAAGTGGGAGTTTTGACGGACTTCGAGAGGAGAAGAATGATGAGGCCCCAGGGTTGAAGATTTTTGGAGTCTCCGTAGAGGACGTTCTTTGCTGTCTGCATTACTAGGTGGTTGCTGCCGACCTGAGGACAAAAAAAATAAAATGTTTAACACATAATGTTAAATTCGATTCAACGTCGTGATTGAGTGATTTTATTTTGCGCTATAAGTTGCAAGTTAGATTCCTGCATTTATGTAGAATATTATTATATTTTCAAGGTCTGCAAATAGTTGCTTCAGTAGATTTTCATGTAAAATTGTGCCTCTATAATATATCCAAGATATAAAATAAATTCCTAGTGACAATACAATCGCCTAACTTAAAGCGGCTTCATCTGTGTGTTGATTCAGTCTACTTTTTAATTAGGAAGAAAAATAGGTCGGTATACTACGTTCTTTTTAAAACTTAAATCCTACACGGCCTAGCCATTTCCCAACTATGTTTGGGTCGGCTTCCAGTCTAGCCGGATGCAGCTGAATACTAGTATTTTACATGGAGTGACTGCCTATCTGACCTCCACAATCCAGTAACTGGGTAACACGATACCTCTTGGTAGGACTGGTTGCCAGAGTTTTGGGGTTTTGACTACCAGTACCGACTGTCAAAGATCTACGAATGACAGCCGGGACCAACGGCTTAACGTGCTTTCCGAGGCACGGAATGGTCTCGATATGTAATGGATGGTCACCGATCCACGAACTATCCGCGGCAAGCGTAGCTTAACGTACCAAATTCATGTCAACTATACTACCTTCATAGTAGTTATGTACAAATCAAAATAATGAGTCTCTGAACATTAGGCGGCGTCTCTGACTTTGAAATCATTTCATAATGCAAATTATACTTGTCAAAAGCGACCTCCAGAAGTTTCAAAAAACCCTTTCTCAAATCCAGCCAAGCAGTTTCCTAGATACTAACCAACAATACAAATAAACAGTTATATTACGAACGAGGTATTGTCAGTGAAAGTGAACCTTTACTTTCTACGCGTAAACCGGTATATGTAAGCCAAATTTATTTAAGATGAATCAGACTGCTTATAATGAAATGCGAATAAATTACCGTACCCAAAATAGCGCCTGTGTTTTCTTTTTTTACCCGACTTCGATAGTTAAAAGGAGGGTAACGTGTTTCATGTGTGTATGTTTGGTTTCTTCCTACAGCTTTAACAGAAATATCGTTTTAGGGAAGGATCTACCAGGTCGGCAGAGATGTATATAGCACAGTCAAGATTAAGTTCTATGTACATAATAAGAGGGAACCTATTGTTAAATCAGGCACAAATCAAAGTATGAGCAGCCATTGACACTTCACATTTATTTTTTATTTATTTTTTACTAGCCTACGCTGACCCACTCCTGAGCAAAGGCCTCCCTCCACTCCTTCGCGAGCCATCGTTCGCGAGCCCGCGCGTCCTCCTCCCAGTTTTGACGGAACCTATCCAACTCGTCCCGCCATCTCCTACGTGGTCTGCCGCGACCCCGCCTAACTGTCTCAGGGCACCAGTTCTGTGCTATTTGGGCCCACAGTTTGTCCGGCATGTGGCAGACATGTCCTGCCCAGTCCCATTTAAGTTGGGCAGCCTGTTGAGCCACGTCAGCTATTTTTGTTTTGGACACTTCACATACTTCATCGTACGTGGGGTTGGCGCACCACGTTTCCTCCTTCCACTCTCCCCTGTCAACCGTCACGCTATCATTCACTCTCTTCTCTTTCATATCATTCCTCACACAATCCATCCATCTTTTCTTTGCCTTTCCTATCCCTCTCCATCCATCAACATGGATACATATACTTATTAGGCTATTTTTAAGGAATAATTTCTCGTTATAAATACTAGTATCTCAAGTTGATATGATTGATTATACAAAGTCACCCTAGGGTTTGTGGCCGCCCGTATTTTTCTGAATATTTATGAAATACTAGCTGCCCGCCCCGGCTTCGCACGGGTAGCATTAAGTACTTATCTACGATGCACCTACCTACCCTACCTATTCACACTACCTACTCTACCTACCTACCTACCTACCTACCCTACCTGCCTACCCTACCTACCTACCTACCCTACCTACCTACCCTACCTACCTACCCTACCTACCTACCTACCTACCTACCTACCTACCTACCTACCTACCTACCTACCTACCTACCTACCTACCTTTCCAACGAATGCAAAACCGTGGAAATCGGTTCGTGCGTTCTGGAGTTATAGCGTCAGGAAGGAAAACCCGACTTATTTTTATATAGTAGATTATCGAAAATTTACTTGGAGTCTTTAAAAAAAATCATGTTATTCAATTATTGTTTTGTAGCGTTTACCATTTCTCCGGTGTTATTGGTTCGATTTATATTCTGTTTATTATTTCTAAAAGCTTATGAGTAATTTTAATAGTTTTCATTAATTTTAGTCGACTATGAAAAAAAACGGAGAGTAAGACATTTTTTTCTAAAAAAAATTAAACTCAAGTGTAAGTCTATAAAATCATATTATACGATTTTGAAAAAAAAAAAAACATAATTAAAGATATTTTTTTTTTTGTTAGTTTGTTTTTTGTTGAAGTTATTTTTGAATAAAAAATATATATATTTAGAAAAGTACGGGCAGTCACATGCCCATGGATGGCATTGTACATGGTGACTGGTAAATAGACCAATACTTAAACACGTGACTTTACTCATCATTATGAACAACTTTTACTATGGGACCAAACCAGAAATCACGAAAATAAATCTGCAGTTTCCTACATTTTGACGAGATAAGCGAACATAGATGTAGGTTTTTAAGCGATTTGATTAATGCACTAATTAATTATCTATTATTATTATTATTACTTTAACATTTATTTACAAATATATATTGACATTCTCATTTAATACATGACATTTAATTTTAATTTTTAATTACTAGTGACCGTATTATTTGCTAATGTTTCATTATTATTTGCCACTGTGAAATTAGCCAAAATTGTGTTATTTATTATAAATTATTGTTGCAAGTAATTGTTTAATAATGTTGTGCTTGAGATTTGCATCCTTCAAGGCGTAATATGGTTGAACAATGCCCTTTTTTTAACAACTTTATGTAATTACCCATATTAGCAAATAAACGATTTTGAATATGAATTTGAATTTCCGGTTTGATCGCATAGTAAAAGTTGTTCGTAATGAAGTAAAGTCCCGCGTTTAAGTATTGGTCACAAATTACCAGTCACCCTATATACAGGAAATTAATAATGTTTATATTCATAGGAAGGACATAGTCTGACCTTATTGATAAAAAAAATCTGTTGTAACTTTTACTATAAATAAAAAAGATTACACTATTATTTAGAGGTCAAGTCGATGCACTAGCAAGTGCACTAAAGCACTAGGAAGTGGTGAAGGGCGGGCGTTTTGGGGGTCCTAATGTAATTTTGACGTTCGAAAAGTGCTGATTCTCAGCGTAGTTTAAATAAATTTATATTGAATTTTTAATGGAACAGGACATATCTAATGAAATGACATTATATGTATTTGAACGCCAAACCAAGGCAGGATATGTTGAAACCAAAATTACTGTAACAATGTATATATATATAATGGTACAATAGATTTGTACCATATGCTGGCAAATATATAATTTGATTTAATTTGATGTCCTCCAAAAAGTTTAGGTGCATAGTATGTACTCGCAAACGGTGCGCGTGTCTGACTAGATATATGACCACAGACGAAGCAATTCTGTGCAGCGTTCTGTACTTTACTGAAATGAAATGAAATGAAATGAAATTGTTTATTCTGTAAATAGGATATAGGAATCACATTTACACGTCATATAAAAGAAAAAAAAAATTGCTAGATGAGTTCGGCGTTTCCTATCCGACTACTCTGAGAAGAAAGGCCGAAACAAACTCAGAGGTCACAGTCTCTTTTAAAGTCCAGACATAATCTAGGTCAAGCCATATGAGGACCATGTAGATTAGTGTCTGAAATGGTCTTTTGAGAAAAGAACCACACAGATTTGAGTGGACCTGTTCAGACAGTGCAAGCATTTGTCAGTAATCGTGGAGCTCAACTCGACGAAAGAAAGGACATTTGGGTAGGCCGCATAAACTACTCAAACCGTCAGACCAATATTAAAACTATCTGAGAAAGGAAATAAAAAAAAATGAGTAGAGAAAACAAAAAAAAAATTAAAAATTAAAATATCCACATAGTCCTCACATTTATAATAGGTAATTAAAAAATATAATACTTTACAAAGTAATCATGTCATTTTGAATGTAATATTCAATAATATGAATGTTTAAATAAAACTGGTATATTTTGATGATTTTACTAAATAATTCTAATGTTACTGTCTGAAGATATCACACCTCTTGTACGCGGAAGGGTTAGTTAATAGTACACTAACATCTCGTTAGTTATAAATAAGCCCCATGTAGCTAATAGGGACGAGCCTATTGCTACTTTAGAGGCATGAGGAACTGGGTGTAAAGTTCACTCATCCTCTATAGAAAAGGGAGGATCCTCCGACCAGACGGGTGTCGTGTCTGGCGGGCCACTGCCTAACAATTGATGTCGGATAGTCTTATAAAGGCTTAGTTTTTGTTTACCACATAAAATAAATGAAACATAAATGTAGGGAACAGCTGATTTTTCAGCTGATTTTCGCCATTTCGGCGTTGGTCCCATAGTGAAAGTTGTTCATAATCATGAGTACAATGACCCCTTAAGAGGTTTAGGGTAAAAAAACTAAGGTTGTATATGTGGTTCGCGCGGTAAACTCTAATTGCGCGATGCAGGATTTGTGTGACGTCAGGATTTTGTGTGACGTCAGGTCTTTGATGCGTAGTTCGCATGTAGCGATGAAGATCCACACTATCAACCGAGCACAGATTCAGAAAAACGCAATAACACTTTTGTGTGACCTGGGAATCGAACCCAAGACCTCATGCTCAGCAGTAGCTATTGAGACTACTAGATCAACGAGGCAGCTTATTTATTTATATCTATGTGATTAACTTAATACATAATTCCCTCTCCTGTGGAGCTTCGCTCCGGTATTCAGGTCACCGTGAAATCGAGATCAACGCACCTTGTTTTTCTGGTTTGATTACAGATTCTTAACACAGCTTACTCGTAATAACTTAACAGTTCGTCTGGTACAGTAAACAACTGACTGCGGGCGCCCGTATTTTTCTGAATATTCATGACCAATTATCGAAAATTAACTTAAAAAGGTCTACCTTTCACTTTTTTTTCTTATTTTGTTTTTTTTCTATATCCCGTTATGATTTTATGGACTTACACTTGTGTTTTTAAAAATAAATACTGTTTTTTTTTTTAATGTCTTCAGCCCCTTTTTTTTTAAAAGTAGTTGACAAATTTTATAAAAAAATATTAGTTACTCCGATAAAATAACTCATAAGCTTTTAGAAATAATAAACCGAATCCAAATCGAGCCCATAAAATAGGAGATATGGCAAACGCTACGATTAAGTCTGAAATCACCAACCTGTCTTGAGCAAGCGTGGTGATCAATGCTCGTGCCTTCTCTGTATGAGAAGAAGAGGCCTTTGTCCTGCAGTAGAACAATAATAGGTTGGTCTTCTTCTTCGTTTCGTGTGGTTAGTGACTAACCTGGTGTCAGAGTTTTAAAGCCGCCCATGAGCGTCTGACTTGGCTTCACATGCAAAAAATATCTCTCAGGCATGTTTCCTTCTTGCTGGGGTTGCGGGTTTGTCTGAAAGGGATATCGCGGCCCCAGCACATAGGCAACGGAAGGAACACGGGTGGGTTTTAGTCAGTAAAAGTCTGACATTCCCTCTCGCTCCGCTCAGAGCGGGAGGAGACATTTGATGATTTCCCACACAAAAAAAAAAAAAAAAGGCATGTTTCCTTCCAGGGTTGTGAGTTTGTCCGAAAGGGATATCGCGGCCCCAACACATAGGCAACGGAAGGAACACGGGTGGGTTTTAGTCAGTAAAAGTCCGACACTCCCTCTCGCTCTGCCCAGAGCGGGAGGACACATTTGATGATTTCCCACAAAAAAAAAAAAAAAAAAAAAAAAAAATATATATATATATATTTCACAATACGCACTGAATACGAAAAGTCAGAGGTGCGTAGGCTATCTAAGTCTTGTTGGTATTATTATGACATATGTTTTAAGGAGCGAATCACTTCACGACCCATTTATTGAGTAACATGCACCTTTTAAGGCTGGTTGTCTTTCTGACGTGAAATTGCAAATAAAATAGATATAAAATCGATCAGCCTGTATAATAAGATTCCTTTTCACTTTCCGTCTTTGAATGGCATTCATTAGTAGGATATTTATAAATATTCGACGATATTTTTAACCGGTTTTCCTTCTATGTAAACTTTCACTCTTCATTGCTAATGCAGGATATAATAAATTAAGTTTGAATCTATTTAATTTTTGTTTGTGAATGACATCTCGCAGGTCTCATCTCCTAGGAGGTTTTGAGCTGCTTAACCGGGCTATCCCGTGGATGTCATAAATAAGAGTTGCTGGGTCATACAACATATAAACTAAGCGACAGCACGCTAAGGGTTGAGAAGCAAATTTCGCCTAGCCGCCGCAGGAGACGCCCTGGGCGTCGGGAATCGCGCGCTTGCGGACGGTGAGAAATGGGTAGCTCGCCGTCAGATAATGACCAGGCCTGGATCGACGGCGCGTTGTGTTCCACACGCGCCTCAAAGAGGTGTCAGCACAAGTGACAGGGTCCGCTAGGACCGCTGCCTGCCGGGTTCACGGCAAAGAACAGGCTGAATCGGAGACAGGGCTCATGCTTTTAAGGGTTAAATTACACTAGTTAAGGGCTTCCGCCAAAATAAAAAATTCATAAATGGCAAGCCAAGATATTTATGTTACGGATAGTAGGCACACGCTGTCATGCAAGGCGCAAAATGTATGATGACATTCAAAAAGTCACATTAGTCATTAAAACCCAGAAGGCTAATTACGTACTTAAAAAACGTTTAAATTCAAGTCGAAAAATGTTAATTCAGCGACCATCATTGTGAAACTGTGGTAAATTAGAGGATTTTTTGTCAGATTGAAACTGCGATTAGAACAAGAATGAAGAAATGAAGACTGGTTGTCAGACTTTTTCAGGCTTCTGACTACTCGTAACGACTATCAAAGATCCACGAATGACACCCGGGACCCACGGCTTAACGTGCTTTCCGAGGCACGAAGGGAAGCACGATATGTAATGGATGGACCGCGGCAAGGGTAGCTTAGCTTTAGATCGACCCGTGGGGCTGTTATTATTTAGCCACAAACCCCTCCAATGTTCATGGGCTATATAACAATATTACCAGCCTGTTACTGTCCCACTGCACGGTAAAGGCCTCTTCTCACACAGAGAAGGCACGAGCATTGATCACCACGCTTGCTCAAGACGGGTTGGTGATGTCAGACTTATTAAAACAGCGTTTATTCTGAAAGAATATTGATTATGAAATGCAATAATTAATATCGTAACACCGAATGTTTAGATAAATAAAAAAGACTATTTGATAACTTTCTAAATGCGTTTTTTACACCTAAAATCGGTACAACATCAAACACAATGTTATAATTGCAATTCATTATTAATATTCTAGTTCTCTAGTTAGCCACATTTCTTATTTATATTCCGTAATATTGCTATATGAATCAAAACAGGTAAATATTTGGCAGTTATTTGCGACGTTGCCAACTTTTAGGATAAACCCTCTTAGCACAAGTCCAGATTTCCGCACGATGTTTTCCTTCACCAATGTCAGAAATGTCCAAGATAATCTCAGAAAGTATGGGCTTATATTATGGATCATAACGCAGTAACACTTATTGCAGACCTACCATAGTCACCTTTGATGATAATATTATTTATGGACAAAAGACGATTCATTAGTTCGCATGCGGTTATGGCAAAAATTACCTTAATGACTATATTGGAGACAGTAATTACTTTCAATAAGTGCTAAAATAGCTCGTTATGATTCTGATTACGAACAATGACTTTCTAGAAGCTAAAATGAATGGAATACAATTAATCCTATACATATTTCATTACGCGACTTACATCTCGTGGGTTCGAACCCAGAAAGGCGCTTTACATTGTGTAAATTTGAAATAATTTAACAATTAAAAATATATATAAAAATAAATAATAATAATAATATATGTATAAATATATATATAATTTTTTTTATTTTTTTTGCTCTAAAAACAGTGAAGGAAACATCGTGAGGAAACCGGCCAAAAAAGAAGACATGTAAAAACCCGCACTGATACATTTTTTTTGAGGGTGGGAAAAAACCCGCACTGAGCCGTTTTTTTTATTTTTTGAGGATTGGGAATTATCAAATAACTTCTCTCGCTCTGGGCGGAGCTGGCGTGTCAGTCTTTTACTGACTAAAACCCACCCGTGTCCCTTCCGTTGCCTGTGTGCCGGGGCCGCGATATCCCTTTCGGACAAACTCGCAACCCTGGCAGGCATTGGCACTGGGCCTGCGTGGTGGATTACGGCCCACTCCCTCTCATAGAGAGGAGGCCTTCGTCCCAGCAGTGGGAACAGTATAGGCTGAGTATGCTGTATATTATTTCATTAAACTTACAAATTAAGAGATACTAAATGATATGGAGTGAATACCGAGATGTCGACTTATAGAGAAGTATGGAAGACTATTTAAAAGTCCTTACACAAACATTTCCTCATTTCTCTTTCCTACTCCATCACCAGACCCTGTCCATCATATAACTATAACCTAATCATTAAGACCATTCCAATGAGCCCAAACACGATACCTGTGCTGTAAGTTGGTAAGGGTGTTGGGTATCCAGGTGATGCTGCAGCATCAGTTCAAGGTTACTATGTTCTTCTAATATCATTGAAGTAACAGAATACCAAAATTCAAATCGATCAGACCTGTGGCTCACATCCATTCATCGACTAGAAAAGAGCTGATAATCTTCAAACGGTTGAACCGATTTTGATAAAACTTCGCTAGAAAACCTGCTTTCAAATAAAAAAAAACTGCATTGAAATCGGTTCACCCGTTTAAGAGCTACGGTGCCACAGACAGACATACAGACACACACAGAGTGGTCAAACTTATAACACCCCTCTTTTTGAGTCGGGGGTCCAAAAAGACATGTTGCGTATGGAGCCCACGACCTTATCTGAACCAGGTACTCAGAAATTCAAAGATTATGTTTAGAGATTCCGACGAAGTTACAAGTTTTTGATACGCGACGGGAACCGAACCCACGACCATGCATAAACACCATTTATACATGGTCTATGTTACACGTCTATGGTACGCAGCCATATCTGTACAAAAACTCCGATTTCAATTTATTTTTACTTATAATAAAAACAGAAAATAAAATCACTCACCAACTTCCGCAAATAGAGCGCCATGTTAGCGAATTCATCACTCAGCAGGCACCGCAAATTCATAAATGATGTCGGATACCCAACAACTTTCTCTGCATCTCTTATAATATTGCTCCAATTTGTGAATGGAGGACGCAATAATATTAAAATCTCATCTTTTGTCAAACTCGCGACTGTCGATTCCAATCTTTTTTGGTAAAAGAAAGGGGACGCGCGCTTCAAAACGCGGGAAACCGCGTAGGACACCGCCATGACAGTTTAACTTTTTAAACTTTTTTTTTTCGAGGCACAGTTAGCGTCCGCGCGGGTGGACGAGTGTAAACGCAATGATGTTGTTATGTGAACCGATTGTGGGGAAGGCTGTATTGAATATGGAATTTGCCTGATTTTTGGATTTATAATTGTTTGTTTTGCGTATTATGAAGGTTGAGTCAATAGTGTTGTCCTTTCAGTTTTTTATGTCATTTATCATCGTTTATTTTATTAGTATTTTATAGAATTACGTGAAAAATTATAATGTAATATTTTTGACGCATAATTTTCTATATTTACATTTATTACACATATACAGACATAACATCACGCCTGTTAAGCCTGAAGGGTTGAGCAGAGGTGTACCTATAGTACTGTACACTCACATTTCACCAGATATGATTAATTCCCAAGCGACAGAGAGTGATCCTATTGCCATCAACCGGGCACAATTTCAGACTCCGGGCTACTGAGAAATTTCTGATTGGAAAACTCAATAACCCTTCCCAACCAAGGAATCGAAACCAGGGCGTGATGCTCAACAGTAGCGCTTGAAACCACTTAGACCAAAGGGGCAGTAAGTTTTATTTTTATAACATGTATAACTGTGCGTTTGCACTGGCTAAACATTCACAATAAAACAAGTTGAAATCTAAATTTTCTGTCAATATTCCATACCATGTTTGACAGGGTCTAGAGATTTCACTATAACACACATTGTTCAAGTGACTACAGACAAAAAAAAAAACGATATGTCTTGACAACATCACTTACGTTTCTTGCTCTTTTATTATTTATTTCTGTTGTATTCAAAGATAAGACTTGAACCAATATTTTCTTCATCAGGAACATTTTTTATTTTTATTAAGTTTGCTTCATACGTTATGTAGGAAACCTTAAGTTTTTAGACATGCTTAATGCCATTGTTTATATTGTGATTAATAAAACATACCCAAATAATGACCAAACGAATCTCCACTGAAATCCCCAACAATCAGGTAAAATTAATAAACTGGCAACACTAATGTTCTTGACCGTGAAGTGGAAAGTAGCGTTGAACTAGTCTCGAAACCACGCTCCATTTACCGTTAACACCCAATAACACACTCAAATCTCAACCTTAAACCACCGAAATAAGAATAGAAACAAATTTTCTCAACTACAGAAGAAAGTTGTCAAGACGTGATACAGCCAATTTTAGTAAGACCTCGTTTTTTGAAGTATATAAGTGAATAGATAGGTCAAGTTATACTGGCCACAACGGATTCTTTCGACTACTCTTTTTATTGCAATCTTGAATGAATTTCTCCTTTCCGGCCAGTTTAAAATAACGTGTTTGAGTAAAACTTTGTTTGGATAGGCTGTTCGTAGTAAGAGTGCTCAATTTGAGTTAAATTAGTGATTTGTTTATTACAAGCTTCTGCTCGCAACTTCCGCGTGTTTTAACATAAAATATATCCTAAGATACTCGGCAATACTGTATGTAGCTTCCCATTAATGAAAAAATCTTCGGAACCGGGTCAGTAGTTCCGGAGATTACCTACCCCCTCCCTACATACAAACTCAAAAATGTTACCTCTTTTTAACCGATGTCCACCGATTTCTCCGTCAATTGTGAACCGATTTTGAAAATTCTTTTTTTTTTTTAAAGGCTTACTTTGCTTGCATAGTTTTTGAGTTAGCTTCAATAATACGTATTTTTCCCACTTAGTCTATGATATAATCTATGTGAATGATATGATAAGTTCCTGTCACTGTTATTTACATAGCAGGTAGTGATATTCGAATTTATGTGGGGTAGGCACCATAACTAAAAAATTAAAAGTTATAACTTGTAAAAAAGAACAACCGACTTCCAAAAAAAAACATTACAAAGTGAAAAATGACTTTAATTTCGGAAGTCGGTGGCTGTGGTTTTGAATTTTCGTTTTTCCTCCGACTTCCGAAATTAAATCCCTCATTGAGCTCTTCGTTTTTCCTCCGACTTCCGAAATTAAATCCCTCAGTGAGCTCTTCGTTTTTCCTCCGACTTCCGAAATTAAATCCCACATTGAGCTCTGATTAATTTGATTGATTCAATGAAACACTAACTTTTAAAATAGTTTTTTGCTCCCTGGGCAATCTACTATTTTTTTTTATGAAATAAATTTATTATTAAATTTATTATTAATTTATTATTTATTATTACTATTAACAAAACTTAAAATGACGAAAAAAGAATTAAGACCAAAAAATTAAAAAGCGTTTTAAATAAGCGCCTTTATGAAAATTACTAATTCTGAGGCGCCAAGCAAATAGTCAACGAAGATCAATCAAGCTGACATTATTTTACTAGACTGAACTAGGGGATGTGTAGGTATGTCATGGAGCGCTCTGTGAGGTTTGAGGATGTACTTATGCTTCCAGGTTTGACGACAAACTTGCTGTCGGTAAGTAAAATGTGTAATATGAGTTGCACTGTTGTTTTTGATGAGACTTTTTGTAAGGTTTACCAAAAGGATTACAAAGTAAAAGTAATTGGAAAGCCAGTATTGACAGCACCACTGAAACAAGGGTTATATATTTTAGATAATTATAGAAGCAGCGATGGTTCTGACGTGTCCTCCAGAAGATTCTTCTCGCGCCTGTTTTGATTTGTGGCACAGACGACTAGGTCACCTGAGTGGAGCTCTGATGGTGAAGCAAAGTCAAAGTCAAAGTCAAACAATTTATTTCAATTAGGCACATAAAAGGCACTTATGAACGTCAAATTTACAAAAAAATAGAATTGATTCTAGTTGCCCCTTCCAAAAGGTAGTTTTCGTATGGAGAAGAATGGGCAATAAAATCCACCGTTACTCTTTTAAAATGTTTTTACAATATTTTGTATACATTAATTATATAATTATATGTGAAGACGATGCATCTAGAATAAGATTACTATACCACGATAGGTAAAACAAAAATGAAAAAAAAAAAAAAAGCAATTGCAGATAAATTAATTATGATAGATAGATACATGGTGCTCACATATTTACAAACATTGCAAAATTATACGATATTCCTAACATTTTAACAAGTAATACTAATAAGTAATACTAATAAGTCAGTGTGTGAGTTCAAGCTGAAAAGTTTGGCAGATGGTCTGACTTTTAAAGAGATGAACACGGAACCATAAGAAGGGTGCTGTAAAGGGAAGGAGTGCGTCAAAATATTTCCAAAAGGAGAAAGCAAGAGAGCAAAATACTTTCTTGAACTCGTGCATTCGGATTTAGCGGGCCCTATGGAGTTGGAATCTTGGGGTGGTAATAGGTACTACTTGATTTTTTTGGATGACTTTAGCCGAAAAACATTTGGCTATTTATTAAAATCCAAGACCGAAGTTTTCGCTAAATTCATGGAATTCAAGGCACTAGTTGAAAATCAGACAGGAAAGAAATTTCGTAGCGATAATGGCACTGAGTATATCAACGCAGAATTTTAAGGTTTCCTTAAGAAACATGGGATCCACCATCAGAGATCAGTACATTACACTCCTCCCCAACAGAATGGAGTGGCGGAACGAACAATACGCACAATAACTGAAAAGGCTAGATGTATGGTGCATGAGGCTGGTTTGGACAAGAGATTCTGGGGAGAAGTTGTTGGTTGTGCCGTGTACCTGAAGAACCGATCTCCAACAATGGCCCTCAAGGATAAAGTTCCAGAGGAGGTTTCTACAGGAGAGAGAGTCCATCTATCGAATCTGAAAATATTCGGATGTAGAGCTCAGGTTCTGGTAAAGGATCATAATCGCAAGAAGTTTGATCCGAAGACGGTTCAAATGATAATGACTGGGTATTCGACTTATTCGATTTAAGGCGTACCGATTTATCAATTTGGAGGATGATCCAACGAGGATTATCATCGCTCAAGATGCTACATTTATGGAAATCGTTCCGTGACTTCTAAAAGGAAACAAAAAGCCGCTGTTCCTGTTTCTAATAAGGACGCTGTGGTCATAGATTTACAGTATGACATTCCTGGAGTTAGTCGTTCCACTACTCAACCAGAGGTTCCAAGGATTGCTGGTCCTGTTGCAGTGGGGGTTCCGGTGGTTAGTTTGAATGTAAATAAAGAAGAATCTGGAAGTGTATCTAGTACAACGAGGGCTAGTTCACTGTCAAGATCGGATTCTGGGGAGATTTTTTACGACTCTGTTGATGTAGACAATCCTACGATAGAAGATTTGCAAAGTTCAGCTTCTGTCGATTTAGAGCGTCCTGTGGTAGAAGATTCGCAAAGTTCGAGACGTTACCCTGCTCGAAATAGGGTTCCGAAGCAGAAGATAGACATGGTATACAATTTCCATGTGTCAGATGATCCTGATCCTATTTCAGTTAAAGATGCCATGGAGCGTTCTGACAAGAAGTTTTGGGTAGAAGCGATGAAGGATGAGTTCAATTCCCTGAAGATGAATGGAACCTTGGATTTGGTTGATCGACCATTACAAGCTAATGTTATCAAAACGAAATGGGTTTTCAAGTTGAAGATTAGAGCTGATGGCAGCACCCAGCGCTATAAGGCCAGGCTGGTTGCTAAGGGTTATTCACAAAAACCTGGTGAAGACTATTTTGAAACATTTGCACTGGTAGTCAAGATGTCTTCAAGTCGTCTTCTACTAGCACTGGCAGTTGAGAATAACCTGAGCGTTCATCACATTGATGTTACCACCGCTTTTCTCAATGGAGATCTGCATGAAGAGATTTATATGGAACAGCCGCAATCTTTTGTTCAAGAGGGCAGTGGAGGCAAGGTTTGCAAATTGAAGAAAGCCATTTATGGCCTCAAACAAGCTGCCAGGTGTTGGAACCAAAAGATTCATGAGCATAATAAAGATGGGTTTTTCTCGGTCTAAATATGACCTGAGTCTACACAAAGAATTATAAAGAAGTTTTCACTATCATAGCTCTGTACGTGGATGATTTTTATATATTCACAAATAAAGTTGTAGAAGCCAGGACGGTGATACACGTGATACATCAGATTGGAAGATCCTTCAAAATAAAGAATTTGGGTGAGGCAAGAGAATGACTTGGACTTCGGATCGAGAGGAAGAGTGTAGGTGAAATCCACTTGTCTCAAAAGAAATACATTTCATAAATATTGGAGAAATATGGAACGTTGGACTGCAAATCCGTACTACCGCAAATCTGTACACCGGTTGAATTGAATCTTCGCCTGAAATCTAGTGAAAAGTATGACAACACGCGGTATCAAGAAATTATCGGTTCACTAATGTACCTGGCATGTTGTACAAGACCTGATATATCGTATGCAGTTACGATGCTAAGTCAATTTAATAACTGCAATGATTCTACTCACATGTCGGCACTGAAACGAGTGCTTAGGTATCTAAAGGGGACAGCGAAACTATCGCTGTGTTACAAAAAATGTAATAAGCCTTTGGTTGCCTATGCCGATGCAGATTGGGGAAACGGGCCTGATGGGAAATCTTTCTCTGGTTATTTCCTAGTTTTCGGTGTTGCTGCGGTATCTTGGCAGTCTATAAAACAGCGTTGTGTTGCGTTAAGTACTGCTGAAGCTGAGTACATCGCAATCTGAGAGGTCGCTAAGGAAGTGATATCAGTAAATGGTTTATATTCTGAACTGGCTGGCACTAACACTGCTGCCTAGTATTATTAGTGATAGCCAAAGTGCCAGTAAGCGAGTTTATACTCCTGCCATTGGAAAACGTTCCAAACATATAAATATAAGATATTATTTCGTTAGGGAGTTAGCAGAGCAAAGGGTAATTCGTGTTGAATATTGTGAGACTGCCTATAAGCCTGCTGATATGCTGACGAAGGGAGTATGTGAGCAGAAACATGTGTTCTGCACACAGCATAGTGGATTAAGTGTGGGTGTTGGACCATGAAGGCTATAATGCACTATTGACTATGTTCTAGGAGTAGAGTCTTCGTTGTTGTTGCCTAGCAACCGTTATGCGTTTTCTGTCACCTGTGTTTCTTCACTTGAAGTTAATTCTTAGTTTTATTAAAACGTTATAACCTTTAAAACCACTAAGAGAACTAGAATATTGATTATGAAATGCAATAATTAATGTCGTAACACCAAATATTTAGTTTTAGATGTCAAAAAGTATTTGGAAACTTTTCAAACGCCTTTTTTACACCTAAAACGGGTACAACATCAAATTCAATGTTATAATTGCAATTCATTATTAATATTCTAGTTCGCTAGTTAGCCACATTTCTAATTTACATACAGTAATATTGCCAATTTAATCAAAACAGCTATTTGCGACGTTGCCAACTTTTAGGATAAACGCTCTTAACCATAGATATAATTTATATTTCTATGCTCTTAACTTATTTTTATTAAAAGCAAGCTCAGCCAACAGGTTCACCTAGTCGCATATGGGATGCGGGAGCCCTCGCGGAGGGCGATATATTTTAAATGTAGGTTTTTCTTAGCGAATACAGCATTATAAACCGTGAAAATAAAATCTGATGTATATTTTAACAAGATTTATTAGTTTATGTGTTGGTTTAAAAATCCGAGTATTTTTTTTTTTTTTTTTTATTGGTCATCTAGAAAAAATGATAGGTTGAAAACTGCGTATAGTAACAAGACAGTGATAACACAATTTTACTTCGTTTTACAGTGTTTTATAATACGGTTGTAAACCGTCCGCGATGGTTAACTTTAGCGCAAACGTAATGCCGGTGACCGTCCTGGAGAGTTCACTTCTAATATGTATGGCGGCAGTGGCATGGCGTATGAGCTATATGAAAAGTGGAGTCAGAAGTTTCGATAATGCTCGCACCATGAGTTTTACGGAGTCTTACGCAGGCGCTAAAGTAAGATCGTGTCGTCTAGCTAACTTCACTCTTATGTTTTGTTTCTATCTTTCTGAGTAATAAGAAGAGAGAATGGATCATATGCTCAATGGTAAATTTAAACAAGTTTTAATTGTTGAATACTCCAATGGATAATGATTTTCTTTCCTTTTAGTAGTAACATTCTATTAATCTCTCAAATAGATTGCAAACTATAGTCCTACTAATATTATAAACGCGAAAGTTTGTATGTATGTATGTGTGGATGTTTGTTACTCTTTCATGCAAAAACTACTGAACGGATTTGGATGAAAGACACACAGATAGTTCATAACCTGGATTAACACATAGGATGCTTTTTATCCCGATATTTTCACGGGATCGAGACTTATGCGGGTGAAACCACGGGGCTAGTTTTCTATAATTTAGAAGCATTTTAAAATTTTTGTAAATGTGAGTGCCATGGAGCCATTTTTTTATGTTATTAAGATGCATGTTGACTTGAAAGAGCATGGCAGTTGAGAGTATGCCATGCTCAGTTAAATATCTCGCTGATGGTGGCGAGTATGTTGGATCATTCGGTTCCCTACAAAATGCTAGAGCTGGATGGTGCTGATTCACGCGTCATGTTCGTGAACGGGCGCCGTCAGTTGTGACTGGTCATCTCTTATCTGCCATGGCTTATTTTTAATCTTATATTTTGAATTGTATTGATATTTTTTGTACATTGTTCTCACATATAGAAGCAACAAGAATAATATCCCCAGGATTTTGTAATTTTCTATATTTAAAAGAGTGTCCTTGGAGTTTCTTGCCCTTTCTTAAACATATGGATCCACGTTTTGGAATTGGCTTCAACTTTCTGACTAACTGACCGACTAAGTATATGACAATTCAACAGTGCCTGTAAATAGTTTAATTGATATAAATGCTTTCAGTTTGAGTTCAATATCACGAAATAATCCGATTAAATAGGAAAGTTGGCGGTTAGTGGACTACATTATGGTCTAGGTAAAATGTCTAAATAACAAAATGCATATTTTTCAGGAATGGTGATCTTAGCAAACCAACCGAAGGTCCACAAGGAAGGATGAGAAATATTCACTGTTGGGCTCAACTAACAGAAATGTTGAATGCTGATTCAACTGGCGCTTCAAGATCAATTGAAAAATGGAGAAATGTGTGTATCATTATCAATATAATAATGAGGCTTGATATTGTTACTCACCATAATTTATTTTATTTTATTTTTGTTTTGTAGTGTTCAGATTCTATGTATTTTGTTTTATTTTAAATTTCATGCCTGGGTAAAAAAAAAAAAAACTAATTAGTCAGTAAAAAAATATTAGACACGTATTATTTGCTTTATCATATTAATAAAAATTACTTATATAAAACGCATTTTAAGTTGGGGAGTGGGGGTCGCTACGTCACTAGTAAGTATAAAATCTACGTACTCGTGACGTCGTGGCACATTTTACCTCAATGTATCGCCGATGATGACAAAAAAAATATTATTAGTCTGTCTTTGAGATTATAAAAAGATATTGGACACGTATTTTTTATTTTTTTACGTAATCTAAAGATTACGACGATACATTGAGGTAAAATGTGCCATGACGTCACTAGTATGTAGATTTTATCCATACTAGTGACGTAGCGACCCCCACTCCCCAACTTAAAATGCGTTTTATCTAAGTATTTTTTTATTAATATGATAAAGCAAAAAATACTTGTCTATGATCTGACTGACGGACTAATTAGAATTTCATTTTTTTTTACCCAAGCATCATCCCTATTGGCAAGACAGGCGTTTGTTAATTCTGACAATGTGTAGCGGGTTTTTCAACAGAAATGTGAGGAGGAACGGTGACGATTAAGGGAGAGAGAACTGAACCAACAAGAGCGGTGGTTGGATCTATTTTATCAATTTATAGTTTTAGGAAATATAATATTAGATACATTTAAAAAATAATTAGACGATTTTGATTTTAGCAAAAAGAAAAATTGAAGGTTAGTGTAGTTAGCAAGTTTGTGTTTTTATGTCAATTCTGTATAGCTTTTGTGTTTTTAATATGTTTTTATTAGTTATAATTTGTATTTAAATTGTTCAAACTTTTAATTTAAAAAAGAACCTGTAAGTTTTCCATTAATATAATAAATATAAAGGTTGTTAAAGTAAAACATCTTTTATTAGAATCTAAGTTAATATTCATCACAGAAAGCCTAGCTAGCTAGTCACGTAATGCCCTGCCCGTTAGTAAATCGTTAGAAGTTTCATTTTCCTGTAAAACCTCCATTTCCTCATATCCTGTAAAGAAAATAATTCTGAATCAGTTACGGGAGCAGTCTCATTTTTACCCGACAAAAAACGACGGCAAAAAGAGGGGTATACAATATATAAATAACTGATGTATAATGAATTCTTTATTTGAAAACTTGCGAGATTTTAGAAATTACCTCCGGTTTGTAGGGGATCTGAGTCGGGAACATTCTATTTTAAGAGGGTTTATCCTAAAAGTTGGCATCGTCGCAAATACCTGTCAAATATTTACCTGTTTTGATTCATATAGCAATATTACTGAATAGAAATAATAAATGTGGCTAACTAGCGAACTAGAATATTAATAATGAATTGCAAATTATAACATTGATTTTGATGTTGTTCCCATTTTAGGTATAAAAAACGCATTTGGAAAGTTTCCAAATAGATTTTTACATCTAAAACTAAACATTCGGTGTTACGATATTAATGATTGCATTTCATAATCAATATTCTAGTTCGCTAGTTAGCTTCGATCAATAAGTGCATTATTGATCGAAGCTAGTTAGCCACATTTTTTATTTCCACACAGTAATATTCAAAACAGTGAAATATTTGACATCTATTTGCGACGTTGCCCATTTTCTGAATAAACGCTCTTAAAGCAATGTTATGGAAGACACAACATGCTGTAATAAATTGTGCACATTTCTCTGGCCTGTAATGAAATGTCCTGTCTTTACGTTAAACAACGCCAACGGTTTTTTTAGCCTGCCAAAAGTATTCTCAATCATGGCCTCTGAGGGTAACAGGAATCACCTTAAAATATGAAATCAAATTATTACCCATTGCCATATAAATGTTCCATTACATAAGTGGGTATTTTAATTATCAACTTACCCAAAAGCCACACAATCTCATTATTTCTATGTAAATACTGCATGTAGTTATTAACATAACTCCTTTGCCAAATAAATGCATCATGGGCTGCACCTCCAAATTTTGGATTTAGGGACAAAATTCCACAGTCAGAGTCGCATATCTACAATAAAAATATTTTTTATGAAGGAATACTTATTTACCATTGTTATCAAAACAAATATTTAGTTATCGTAACTAATAGACTTGTGAAATCAGCGTTTTGTATGGAGAATTTTAAAGAAGTTGCATTTTTCATACTAACATTTTCTTAATTTATATAACAACCATGAACACGAATGTTTTAAAACTTTTATGCACTAATGTTTAAAAAGTAAGTTAACGAATATGCCACTTAGATTAAGCGACAAAAATAAGTTTTGGCTAAGTTAAAACAAATAGTAGTAATTTCTGCTAACAAAATGAGGAGTAATTTTTAAGGTATTATTTATGTTTATACTTGTAAAACTACAAGTACCTAATAAGGTTTTTTTACTATTGGTAGTTGTCTATGATAGTCATTATTCGATATAATACCAAGCAATTGGTGAATATTTTAAACCATAGAAGTGACAAGGTTCTCTATTTGTGAGAAAAAAACGCCAATTTCATATGTGGGGGACCCAATATAACCCTAGTCCTAACTAATATTATAAATGCGAAAGTAAGTTTGTTTGTAAGTTTGCTTTCTCGTACGGCTGGACAGATTTGAATGAAATTTGTCACATGGGTAGACCATGCCCTGGATTAGGAAATAGGATACTTTTTATTTACCCGGAATTCCCACGGGATCGAGACTTACGTGGGCGAAACCGCGACGCGCAGCTAGTTATAATACATTTACCACTTGAACATTCAATGAGTGATAATGTTTTCTGCAGAAATATAAGTGTTCTGCCCGCTTTTTTTTTGAGTAAATATTTTAAAGTTGCCACCATCTACACGTCCAATTATCCCACGGATTTTGTATTTACTGTGAAATCTGAAAAAAAGTAGCGACTTCTAATAATTAATTAATGATTACCAGAAGGTAATATCTTTAAATAATACCTTTGCTGTATAATAGTCCTTTTTTGTCTTTTTGTTGGAAACTTTATATATTTGATTAAAACTGTAGGATGATTTAGTGCTTTAGTGACTTCTTCTAGTAATTGCTTCTTGAGATAAATGATTTCCTTCTCCAACAAGTCTTTGATAGTCACCATTGGCAAAAAATAACAAAGCACATAAAACCTGTAAGTGAGATAATTCACACAATAGTGCTTAAAGATATAATTTGTCTCGCGCCTACCATAAATTCAAACTCAAACTCAAAGCATTTATTTCAAATAAACCAATTACTGGCACTTTTGAATTGTCAAGGGGTCGGTCAGTCAGAAAGATGAAGCTAGATGCCCAATCCAACGCGTAGTAGATTCCTATGGAGAAGAACGGGCAAGAAACTCCACGGACACTCTTTTAAATCAGAATATTGTTACAAAATATTGGTTACATCATTCATGTTGTAATTATACATGTGAGAACAATGTAGAGAGACGTGCACGTTAAAAGCGTCCGTAATAAAGCAAAAACAATTCAAAAATTAAAATTAATTCAAAATAAGCCTTGGCAGCTAAGAGATGACCAGTCCCCACTGACGGCGCCCGTTCACGAACATGACGCATGGTGGATCAGCACCATTTAGCTCAACCACTTTGAAGGGAACTTAATGATCCAACACACACGCCACCACCAGCGAGACATTTGAGTGAGCATGACATACTCTCAGCCGCAAGGGCACATTCAAGTCAATAAAAGACGTACCCAGTAAATGGTAGCTTTAAAGTAGGTACATAGTGCTCACACATGTGCTAACACATACCAACTTACCTTTAGTTCTAATGAAACTCTTTGTGTTGACTTCAAATCCGTAACATTATTCAGTAATATGAAGTTTAATAAATTTTCTCTCACTTATATTTTCTAATTAGGATCCAGCATGAAGTCAATTTTTTTCTTGAAATTCACGTTGTTCACGTCGTTGGTCTTCGAATTCAGCGGCCACTAACACAGATAACTATATACTAGTCAGGCCACTAACATATTTCATGCAAAATATGCTCTTCCAGACATTTTTTTTCGAATCTGTAATTCAGTAATTTTCTATACGGCCAATCCACTGAAAATGCATTAATACTTATTTCATGTCAGTGCGCAAACCTCATTTTTAGTATAATCGCACTGACCAATGTCGACAACCACAAGAAAAAAATATTTTAAAATTTTCTTCACTGTATTCAATTTATTTTCCATCATTTTAGTTTGTTTTTTTATAAAATCGCGACCAGCAGCGATGAACATATTAGTAGTAGAGCAGTTAGTGCAAGCGGTACATAATGCTGAATTGAGTTTTGTAATTAAATATATTAGTACTTGGCGACCGAGCTCTGCTCTGGTGAATATATAGAATGCTCATTTAATACTATAGGAAAGTTCATACTAATTCCATGCTGCCATTTTAGTAGGTACTTACTAATTCCATGCTGCCATGTCATTATTCTAAGGTGTCATTTGTCATTATTCTTGTTCTAAACTTTGAGCGACCGAGCTCTGCTGAAATACGGAGAAAACGGAGACCTAGCTAGATCGATTTTTCGCCCCCCGTAAACCCTTATTGCAACTTTCATCGAAATTGTTAGAGCCGTTTTCGAGAACGTGATTACAAATATAATATATACAAATATTGCTCGTTTAATAGTAGAGGATTTAAGATGATTTAAGCTGTTTTTCCGTGCACCTAACATTTTCCTCGCTGTAGTGAGGTGTAAAGTTGTGTGTTTCGCTCGGCAGCAAAGTTATTCCGCGTCTCACACCTTTGTAACCCTCGCGATGCTCAGGTTTCATACAAGTACTCGCGCCAAAAAACAACTTTGCAGCCTTACTTATAAGTATTATCGAACAAGATATCTAATGAGAAAAGTAAGTATTAACGTTTTGTTCTCCTTTAAAGTACAGAATGACGTGAGAGGTGCTAATAAATAAAGGCAGGAAATTTATTTGTTAACCAAATTGACTTCTTCTTGTTTTCGTGTGGTTAGTGACTATCCTGGTGTCAGAGTTGTAAAGCCACCCATGGGCCTTTGACTTGGCTTCACATGCCGTCGAGAAATATCTTTCAGTAGACTTTCAGGCATGCTGGTTTCCTCACGATGTTTCCTTCACCGTTTTTGAAGCAAGTGATAATTATACAATACGCACATGAATCCGAAAAGTCAGAGGTGCGTGCCTTGGATTTAAACTCGAGACCTTTGACTTGGCAGTCGTCCGACTATCCTACAATTAGGCTTCTTTATTGAGGTTGGGAAATTATCAAATAACTTCTCCCGCTCTGCCCGGAGCGGGAGGGCGTGTCAGACTCTTACTGACTAAAACCCACCCGTGTTCCTTCAGTTGCCTGTATGTTGCCAGAGGCCACGGTATCCCTTTCGGACTTTCCCGCGGCCCCAGCAGGCATCGGTCCTAGCGGACCCCTTCCGTTGTGCTGACATCTCTGTCCTACCATTAGGCTATCAACCTAAATTGGTCGTGTAGTCAAATCACGACTGCCATTCTTTGACAGTTGTATGAAATGGCTATAACACGGCGAATTGACGTAGTGTCTCAATTTGCTTAACAATTCATTTCCGTGACTACAACTTTTTTTTTAATGTTTGAATTAGTAATTTAACACATAGATGTGGAATATTCGATCGTTACGTGCTATGTATGCTATGCAGGGGCATACATCTACATAGTATACACAGCACGAACTGATGTTTTGTCATATTTACTTAATCGTTACTCATCAATTCTGTGAAGTTTTGCCAGCTTATTTAGTTTGACCCTGCATAATCTCGTAATGAAAAAAGGCCTCGTGGTTAAATGAAAAGGTATGTTAACAATATTTTTTTGTCCGTCAGGTAGGTTATTAAAAAATATTGGACACGTATTTTTTATTTTTTTACGTAGTCAAAAGATTACGGCAATACATTGAGTTAAAATGTGGCATGACGTCACTCCCCGGTAGATTTTATATTGACTTGTGAGTACTACTTTCTGAGTTTATCTTGGACATTACTGACATCGGTATAGGAAAACATCGTGAGGAAACCTGGACTTATAGTTAATATAAGTCTGAAATCACCAACCCGTCTTGAGCAAGCGTGGTGATCAATGCTCGTGCCTTCTCTGTATGAGAAGAGGCCTTTACCCTGCAGTGGGACAGTAACAGGCTGGTACCATATTAATCCAAATGGTGGTTTATATTAATCCAAAGTTTATATTAATTAAAATGCTGGTATTCAGCTGCATCCGTTTAGACTGGAAGCCGATCCCAACAAGGTTGGAAAAAGGCTAGCCAGATTGATTGAATCTCGTAATGGAAATAAAAGACAGCTGTATGATTTCGCACGCTTTTAATAATAAAAGCATAGTAAGTATAGACATATTATATAAAAACTGAGGGCTTGAGTTATCAAGCCCTCCGTTTTTAACCGACTTCCAAAAAGGAGGAGGTTATATGTTCGTCGCGTAGGTATATGTCCACCGATTTCTCCGTCAATTGTGGACCGATTTTGTTGTTTTTCTTTTTTGTATGGCAGTATTTGCTCCCAAGTTGTTCCCATATAAATTTTATTAACTTTGCTTGGATATTTTTTGAGTAAGCTTCAATAATACGTATTTTTCCCACTTAGTATACATGGATGATAGGATGATAACTTGCTGTCACTGCTATTTACATTGGTGACATCCCTTTTCCCCTCGATCTTCTGTAGCTCATACCTATCCTTTATCAACCTTCATTTTTCTCTTCAGCTGTCCACATTTCTTGTCAACATTCCCTCTGCCTTTTCACGTGTCCTTGTTTAACCCCCGACGTAAAAAAGGGGTGTTATAAGTTGACCGCTATGTATGTGTGTCTGTCTGTGGCACCGTAGCTCTTAAACGGATGAACCGATTTGAATGCAGTTTTTTTTATTTGAAAGCAGGTTTTTTAGCGATGGTTCTTATCAGCATATTACCTAAAGCGTCGTGCAGACTAGCGTGACGAGACACCGCAACGCGACACCAGTTTATTGTTATACCGTGAAGTTTTCTTAGAAATTGTATTGTTCGAGTCGCGTCGCGCTGCTCTGCACGAGCCTTATAATTATCTATTATCATTTTAATCCACTTTGTGTTTGTTGATGATGTTATAAAACTTCCTGTCACTGTTATTTACATATCAAGTATTGGTATACGAATTTGTGTCGGGTAGATACGACATTATATATAAATCAACCCACAACAACTAACACCAACATCTTTATTTAAAACATTTTCTGATTCTTCTCTCGTGAGCCATGTACAACTGAATTCAGAGCCCACTGCGCATAATATATAACGGGCAGGTAAGCTAACACAGCGAAAAAGAAGTAGTAGAAGATTATGGATCCTGCCATGATGCCAAATATGGGGTACACCCAGACCCCTCGGATTGCGTGGACCATGAATAACCTGAAAAGAACAAAAAAAAGTTGTTACTAAAAAGTTGTTACTAAAAAGTTGTTACCTAAAAGTTGTTATTAAAATAACATAAAGCCTCTAATCCTCGAAGGTGTAGGCAGAGGTGTACGGTCAATAGTGCATCCTACATTAGACAAGTTATGTTTAAGTCCCATGTAATAGGGGGCGAGCCTATTGCCATCAACCGGGCACAAATCCAGTCTCCGAGGTGTTACTGAGAAATTTCTGATAGAAAAACCCAATGTCACTGTGCCTGACCTGGGAATCGAACCCAGGACTTTATGCTCAGCAGTAGCACTTATGACCACTACGTCAAAGAGGAGGTAGGTTTTTTTTTATAACTTAACTTTAAGCAACATATATAAATATCTCATTGTTCAAGTGACTACTGACAAAAAATTGGACATGTCTTGACAACTTGACTTACTTTTTTTGCTCTTTTATTTACCGACCTGGGAATCGAACCCAGGACTTCATGCTCAACAGTAGCACTTGCGACCAAAGAGGCAGTATACTATAACATAACATAATATCTATGATTTTCTGTATTCTTCAAAGTTTCAGCAGATCTTTGTATAGAACATCCACATTTTCCAAGATTAATGCCTAATAATAATTGGATTTTCGACTGTCGGCGCTTAGCCGAGCGTTGAATATTTAATAGCGTGCTTTTATTTTGGCATTCATTTAGAAGTCACTTAGTTAACACTAGCACAGATTAGTACAGATGAGACCCTCCGAAAAATCATTCAATAAAAAGCGACTCTTACTTCGACACAATAAAGTGCAATTCTGCTCGCACAGAGCTAATTACCTACAGTTATATTCACCTAGAAGTTGCCTCTCTTTCTATCGCGTAACTCTTATATCTTCTGACTACGTTACGCCCACTGAATCCGACAAGTCGAGCCCACCGCGTACTTGTAGCTTCATACCTAAAATGCGGAGGGTCCCATCTGTATTCATCGGTGACACTAGGCGACCCAATAATAGGTTGCACTACCTGAGTATCGAACCCAGGACCCCATGCACAGCAGTACTGCCTTCGACTACTGGACTAACAAGGCAGGCAAGGTAAAATGAGCACAATTATAATACTTACACCCTAAAATGACCACAATTACAATACTTACCTACACCCTAAAATGAGCACAATTATAATACTTACACCCTAAAATGAGCACAATTATAATACTTACACCTTAAAATGAGCACAATTATAATACTTACACCCTAAAATGAGCACAATTATAATACTTACATCCTAAAATGAGCACAATTATAATACTTACACCCTAAAATGAGCACAATTATAATACTTACACCCTAAAATAAACAATAGCTAACATCAGTACACCCAAAACATGCCACCTATGACTCCTCGGCGGCTTCCGACTCCTGAACATGACTTCCCACAGGGTGGCCGGGAGTATGTAGGTGTGCATGATATGGTTAGAAGTGTTGGTGATGACCAGGTCGATGTCCTCGGGGAAGAAGAGGTTGCGATCGTAGTAGAAGAAGGGCCAGAACAACGTGAAGACTAGCTGGAAAGAGGAAAAAAAATTATAAAAAAATAAGTTATTTAAAAAAAAAAGAATTTCGCGGGCTACCATGACGCTTTCGCCTTAATGAAAATCTATTCTTATTTGTAAATTCGAGCATGTGGCATGCTTAGGCTGAGAATGCAGAATGGCAGCGGAGTGGAGCGGAGTTGCGGACAGTGTCTGTCCATTGATGCGGAGCGAGGTAGCGGAGCGGTGTTGCGGACTGTGTGTTGCTGGACCGAGTTCACGTATTTTTCCGCATCACCTCTCCGTTTCCCCGCTCCGCTTCCCCTCTCCGCTTCTACGCTCCGTTTCCCCGCTCCCCTTCCCGGTTTTGTATGAATTTTTAAACTAGTTCGCAAATCCCTGTCCACTGAAGCGGAGCGGAGGTTTTTATGCAATTCCATTGGTTAATATTCGCACACCGCTACTCTGCTCCTCTCCTCTCCGCTCCAGTGGACAGGCAGCCTTAAGATCTAAATTAATAAACTGTTCCACCGAACCGCACTTATCAATATTTTGTTTCAGTGCGGTAAATTTACGGTTTCCTAGAAGAGCGGTGACCGCTCACGTAGCGTCCGTAATTTTCGGCGACTGACGTCACTGAAACGTAAGACAGTAGTTGGTGTGGTTTCCTAGAGAGCGTTGTTGACACCGTGAAGCAAACCCCGCCCCACAAAGATTTAAATCGCTAGATTTCCCCTCACCGCACTAGAAAAATTGAGAAATATATACTGAGAAGAGACAGCTCACAAAATGATTAAATAGCGTTTTCATGACGAAAAAGTGTAGTCACTACGTCATTGTGTGTCAAAATGAAACAAAATCTTTTTTTTGACGCACTACGGCGAATCCAACAATTGAAATCTTTGCCGCTGTCATAATTTTCATGACAGAAGTCGCAGAAACAGTAGCTTTAGTGAAAATGCTCAGTGCTCTGAATGGAATGCCTCGGCTGCCTGTCTCAAACTTGGCCACTAGTTGCCACAATTTTTCCAATATTATAGCCTAGAAACATGTAGCTGGCGACTATGGGCCTGCGCCCACTGGCGGCACGGCACGGCCAAGGATTTTACAGAATATATCTTAATAGTATGGCAATAAAATTTAAATTTCAATGATAATGCCTAAGGATACCGCGACATCGTTGCCATCAGTATGAGTTTGCATGTAGTGATGCCAAAGGATCCCCTGCCGTTTAAATCCGTTTGTAGTTTGGAAGACTTGACTCCAATGTCAATTGTGCGAGCCGTTCATACAAATGTATCAAAGCCTATCGGCCCGGTAAACTTCGTACCACGTGAGATGGATACAATATTTAAATTTTTTTGGCTGATCCTTTGGGGTGTTCTTAATTTACTTTTTTCTTATACCACCCCAGTATTCGGGCGAAATAACACAAAAAAAAAACGATTTCTGATCGAGTTCTGAGCACTAAGGAACTTCCAGTATTTAAAAATAAATTACGAAACTTAATAATTGATAGAGCATATTAAACGATCCAAGATTTCTTGACTTATTGATTTAATTGTTGACCATGTATTATTTCAGTGTATTTTGATATTCATAATAACTAAATTTGACATGTAAAATAATATTAAATTCAATGATAATACGTAATTATTGTATGCCTATTAGGCAGGACATATTGAAACTTTAATTTATTATTAAGACCTATCTATATCTGACATATGCCCACAATAAAGATATTTTGAATTTTGAATTTTCTTTTTCGAGTTTTTGCAAGACTATCGCACGATGCATTTTTCTGCTATAATGCCAATAAACGCATTTTTCTTTCTTTCTTTAATTGTTTTTATATTACAATGTGTTCTTTTTGATGTCCCACAACTCTAAGATTTCAAGATTTAAGTAAAAATAATACAAAAAGTCCTAGAACAAGTGTTCCAAAAATATATAGTTTCGAAAATAACATAACTCTAGATAAAGTAACTCTCGATGTTTGTATCTAAATTTAATTGATAAATACGAGTAAATCATTTTAATTCAAACCAATCATTCATCTTTAAAGCTAAGAAAATGCGACGATGTAAATTTTTTACCTGGACAAAAATAGTCTGGATTAAATGTATTTTTTTTTTCTCGTATGAGGTGTGTAACATAAATAATCGTGACTGTCGAATTATTTTGTATGAAAAAAATTTATTGAAAAATAATTCATATACCAGTTGATTCTTTGAAAAATCAACAAAAATCATCAATCAATCAAAAAATCTTTCTTTCTTCTTCGTTATCAAAAGGAACACGTTGTAAGTATATGAAGGAGTCCGCGTACCACTGGTCAGTTTCCCTCAGTCGTCAGTTTATTTAATTCGCCAGTTTGGTTGATTAGTCAGTTTCACTGATTCGTCAGTTGTATCGATTAGACAGTTTCCACTGTTTGCCAGTTTTCGTCGATTTGTCAGTTTTATTCAATTCATCAGTCATACAGTCGGTAGAAAACTGCACACACGTCTGCTAATTTACATATTATACAGATAGATTTCAACTCCAGCCCATGGCAGTCACTAATTGCTGAACTGTACCTAACACTTATAGTTACAACTAGCTTTTGCCCGCGGCTTCGCCCGCGTGGATGTCGAAAAATATCCGACGGGAACGTACTACCTGGATTAAAAATTAACCTATAGGTTAATCCAGGTTATAAACTATATGTGTGCCAAATATCATCCAAACCGGAACATACATACAAACAAACAGACCAAAATTCTAATAACTATGTTTTTCGGCATCAGACTCGAATATTCAATGTAAGGTTTTACTTCGTTACTATTTTATTTTACTTCGTCCTGCGTAGAGTATAAATTCTTTTTTTTCTAGATAATTATGAATTATTATAACAATAACAATATAGAGCTTTGTTCATGGCTAATTGTCCTCCACTATGTGTGATATTTGAGGAATACTGTCAAGAAATACCTACTGTAAAGGACCGGTATCTACCTAATCCTTCACAGTATTTCTATATACAATGTTTTTCACTCATTCGGAAGCGGGCACTAAAACAACCAGGCTAGGTGGAGAGCTAACACGTGAGTAAGCCACATAAAACTGGCCGACGGAGAAACAGTCTTGCCGCAAATCAACTCCAGCAAATTTCAGAGTTGGTCCCTGTGACTTATTAATAGTCATCGCGAAACAAACCTTGATTGGGAACTGCAATCTTTTAAATTCAAACGGAAGGCCATTTGGTATCAATGGTATACGCGGCACGAAGACTGTTTCTCCTCTGGCAGATCCAGTTAGTATTTTGGCCTCAATAACATTGCATAGATGTTCCCTATAATATGTGTGGTCAGTCTGTAGGGTACAAATTATCACGCTATTTGCTATGAGGGATGAGCAGTTTCTGTTCGTATCCTTACTATCCTAATCTATCTAATCTATATATCCTAGTATTCTGTTCGTATCCTTACTATCCTAATCTATATCTATATCGATTCTCCCGGAGAAGGGGATGGGGGGGGTTCTCCGGGGGAGGGTCCCGTGGCTAAATAATAACAGCCGCACAGGTCGATCGATCAGGTTAAGGTACACTTGCCGCAGTTGGTCTGTGGATGGATGACCATCTTTACATACAAAGACCCGTCCGTGGCTCGGAAAGCACGTAAAGCCGTTGGTCCCGGCTGTCATTCGTGGATCTTGACAGTCATTACGGGAAGTCCGAAAGTCAGGAGCCCGAAAGTCTGACAACCATTCTTACCAAGGGGTATTGTATTACCCAGTAACTACGTTGTGGAGGTCAGATAGGCAGTCGCTCCATGTAAAATACTGTAAAGTTAGAAACAGTACACGTGTACATATTTATAATTTTTACTTGAATACAAAGTTCAGCGAATGAACAACTTCAATACAAAACTTCATCGCCCTTTTCAGACCATTTTTTTTTTTGTTGGGAAATTATCAAATAACTTCTCCCGCTCTGGGCGAAGTGTCAGACTCTTACTGACTAAAATCCACCCGTGTTCCTTCAGTTGCCTGTACGTTGCCAGGGGGCACGGTATCCCTTTCGGACTTTCCCGCTACCCCGGCAGGCATCGGTCCTAGCGGACCCCTTCCGTTGTGCTGACATCTCTTTGAGGTGCGCGTGGAACACAACGCGCCCTCGACCCGGGCCTGGTCCTTATTAGACGGCGAGCTACCCATTGCTCACCGTCCGCAAGCCCGCGACTACGGTGGCCGGGAATCGGCCTGCGATTCCCGACGTCCAGGGCGTCTCCTGTGGCAGCTAGGGGGCGTGAGGGCACGACATTTGCCTCTCCGCCACGCGCTCCGTCTCCTCCTTCGAGACCATTATTTATTTATTTATTTATTTATTAAAACTTCATGCACAAGTAAAAATATACCGTACAAAGGCGGACTTAATGCCTGAGGCATTTTCTACCAGTCAACCTTAGGGTGGTGCAGAGACAAAACATGGCAGGTGCAACAAAAGGGATTGATAACACGAAATTAACTATAAAATACAAGAATAAATACATACATAAATACATACATATACATAGTATAAACAGAAAAATCTTTGTCAGGAGAAATAACGATCGGTAGAGGAGAAATAACGATCAGTAGAGGAGAAAACGAATCCAGCAAATCACCGCTGGGATGTTTCAGCCAACTTCTTGCGTATATGCTCACGTACCTTCACTTTAAAAGACAACCGACTGGTTGCCGTCCTGATATTCAGAGGTAGCGAATTCCAAAGAAAGACCGCCTGGACAAAGAAAGAAGAGTGAATGAAACCAGAGCGGTGAGAAGAACATCGTAGAAGACGATTGTTGGTGGAACGAAGATTTTTGCTATGGGCAGAGCATAAGTATTGAATATGGGAAGTCAGGTAAGAAGGAGAGGTGGGTTTGTCGAGAATAGAGAACAACATAGACAGAGCCCTCACCTCTCTGCGCTGTCGAATGGGTAACCACTTTAAAAGCAATCGGTGCGCGGATACATGGTCATACTTACGAAGATTGAAAACGAATCGAATGCAATTATTGAGAAGGCGGTCAAGTTTATTGAGGAGATCTGCATTCAGGTCATAGTAACACACATCACCATTACTGCTTCGCAGAAGGAGGTGGCGGCTTGCCACGCCCTCTCGCTCCGTACCATGGCCTAGACCAGGGCCAGACGGGAGAGATCACTGTCACCGATCGCCTCCACAAGGACACGGCGGTGCCCCACCCAAGCCGGGCAGACCTCCACCGTATGCTCCACCGTGTCCTCCGGGCGATCCACACAGTGGTGACACCCGGGCGTTTCCTCCCGCCTTATGCCGAACAGGAACCTGCCAAAACAACCATGTCCGGTGACGACCTGTGTCAGGCGGAATGTGAGGACTCTAGCCACTCCTCAAGGAGGGGATTTATCGCCTCAATTGTGGCATGCCCAGCAGTGAGTTGCGACAATCACACTCTCCATGACGCCGGACCCTTGTGGGTTGAAATTAAAGAAAGACAACGATTTACGTTGTATAGTTTCCAACCATAAGCCGAAATATTTGTGATTTTATCTTAAAAAATAAAGAAATTTAGTTAAAAACAAAATTTCATCCCCCTTTTCACCCCCTTAAGGGTTGAAATTGTAACAACACCGTTGCGTTAGCTTCCAACCATAAGCCTAGATAGTAAATTTTGTGTTTTTTTGAAAATTAATTACTTTTCAACTTCATCCCCCTTTTTAACTCTTCGGGGGTAGATCTATCAAAAACGCTGAGACACGTATAAATTAATTTTCAATCTTCAGCCTGAACACAAAATTTGAAGATCCTAACTTCAAAACTGACGGACTTTCATACAAACTTCCATCCCCTATTTTACCCCTTTAGGGGTGGAATTCTCAAAAATCCTTTCTTAGTGGATACTTACTCTTCATAAAGAACACACCCTCCAAATTTCATGTATCTAGGACCAGCGGTTTGGGCTGTGTGTTGATATATCACCCAGTCAGTCAGTCAGTCAGTCAGTTTACCATTTTATATATATATATATAGATAAAATTCTAGTGTGTGCCTGGCGACACTAATAAGCAATAGTTAGTAGCTGATCAGCAGAGTGCGGATACAGTATCATAAGGTGCGGACTAGAGTGACAGTCACGCATCCGTAATCAAATCATAACTGTAGACAGCTTTATCAGAGTTTATTTTGAATTGGTTGTCTTGTTTTCACTCGTCATTTCGTCACGGTCAAGGTTACTGATAATTTCATGACAACATTTAGGTAAGTATGATTTTTTTTAATTTTTTTTCGTGATCGCTACACATGTTTATGGTTTATGAATAAAATATGGGCATATGCGATCTCCGGACAAGCTAGTAACAACCAATTGCGATCACTAATTTTTCGAGCTATTCTGTAAAAATCACAACGTGAAAACTTTGGTGAAGTGAGCAGTGTCGGACTATGCATATCGGGGGCCCGGGGTGGCAAACCAAATGGGGGCCCCACCCAGTTAAGGAGAATACTTTGAGAACTAGAGAGCGAGCGAAGTAAGCTATAAATTTTAATGGTTATCTTTAACTAGTTTAGTCTCGAATATTATAATACCTACTCTAAATTTTTGCAAGTCTATGGATACTTATTTATCAGAATTAAATGAATATTATTATTATTATTTAGCACTAGTGTGTTAAATAATAATAATAATATTCATTCCTCGAAAAGGTTAGGTTTTCTTTTGACCATTCATTTAGAAATAGGAGATACTTGGTCGACATAAACGGAAAAGTTGGAGCATTAGAGAATACGGGATATGCTAGAGCGAGCGAAGCGAGCTCGACACTTTTTGCACTCTGGATCATTTTCGTTTGAATATTTATATAGAAATAGGAATTGCTTTGCCGACCTATTCAGAATACTATGAGAATGTACGATGCAAGAGCGAGGGGTAATAGGTCGACTGTTTGTCAGGCAGTCATAATATCAACAATCTCTAGGAATGTTTGTGGAATAATGCCTCTTGGGCCGGTCATTGTACCAATTATTAATATGACAGTAGTTATCAGTAGCAGTTTTGAAATAGTCTTATGCATTCACGCAGTAAACAAACGTGCTGATATAATATCGTTTCTTCTCTTAATGAGAAGACGTTATGTTCTTCACTCGTATCGAACGAAACAAAACAAAACGAAAAAATCCTTGCAACCATTCTAAATTATGATATAATTTAGAACGGTTGCAGGGATATTTTTGAATTCACGATCAAATTCTACTGACATAAAACCATTAGTATTGCAATGTAACTCCTTTATCAATGTAATAAAGTATAAATTAGGATGACAATACATTTACCTATACCGTATACCTTACTTTACCGAGATAAGAGTTAAGCTTCGTGCAGACTAGCGCGACGCGACACCGGTTATGATTATACAGTGAAGTTTTCTTAGAAATGGTGTTGTCCGAGTTGGGACGCGCCGTGACATCGCGCTAGTCGGCACGAGGCTTTAAATTGCAATGACTACTAAAGGTATTATGTCATTCAAATTCGAACGTGAATGTGGCTGTTAAGGCTAAGTTCCAGGTCGACCGAGCTCTGCTCGGGTGAAAATAAATAAACATATCGTCCAGGTATACCAACGTTGTATCACATTCCCGAGGCTGTGAATACAGAGAAAATGAATCTTCCCAGATATAAGAAAGAAAGAAAGAAAGAAAGAAAATACATTTATTTAGCACAGACTAAAACACACAAAATATAATTTACACAGCAGATAAAAAAACAAATAAAAAGTGTAAAGTGCGATGTAAGCAGAAATTTGATGGGGAGTGTGCCTCAGGGCTGCGCCAAAAAGGTCCGTATGAGACCTATCTAGATCGTTTTTTTGCCCCCGTAAACCCCTATATTGCAACTTTACGTTTTCGAGAACGTGATTACAAATATCAATAGTACCTACAGGATAAAATTAAAATATACTTACTACTGTCGATGGCCAGACGAATATGGAAAATATAGTTTCTCTGATATCGACTAAAAATTTTGGTGCCTCATATTTAGCTGACTTTATATTCTTCAGCGTTAGAATATCAATGGATAGTCCAAACATTGCATATATTGTTTGGAATGTCTGAAAAAGAAGCAAAAAATACTTTAATTTTAATGTTTTATTATTGTGTTTTTTTTTTTTTAAGTCATAGATGCCAACAGCAACATCTGCGTGTCAAAAGTCAATATATCAATCTGCCTAGCCTTTTCTCAACTATGATGGGGTCGGCTTACAGTCTAACCGGATGCAGCTCAATACCAGGATTTTACGAAAATTTTGAGAATAATTATATTTTGAGAAGATTTTGAGAAAATTATGTATAATAAAATAGAGAACTTTTTGACGACTTGTGACATTCTTAAAAAAGTACAATTCGGGTTTAGGAAGGGCAGCTCTACTGCTTTAGCATGTTTCTCGTTAGTAAAACACATCACTGAAAGTCTTAATCAAAAGTCCAAAATAGGCTGCGTCTTTCTAGACATGACGAAGGCCTTTGACTTCGTCTGTCATAAAATGCTACTCTCAAAACTTTCTCATTATGGAATCCGTGGAAAGGCCAACGACTGGATCAAAAGCTATCTTGCCGAAAGACTACAATGTGTAGAAATAACAAGAACTTGTCAATATGAACAAAAACACTTTAGGTCGGAATATGGACAAAATAATTATGGCACACCACAAGGGAGTATCTTATCCCCACTTCTTTTCTTAGTGTATATTAACGACCTGCCGGACTCGACAAACAAAGATTGCATAATGTTCGCTGATGACACGACATTAATTAATAAAAGTGACAATAACAGTCATTTGAAAAATGACATTCTTAAAGCTTTAGACGATGCAATCAATTGGCTGGGTAAAAATAATTTAAAAATAAACATGACAAAAACAAACATAATACAATTTCAGACATTTAACGCACACATAGATAATCTAGACATTCAACATAAAGATTCCCACTTAACGACTGTAAATGAATGTGTATTCTTAGGTATAACCGTTGACAAAAACTGTAGTTGGAAACCACACATAGATAAAATCCTGCTAAAAATAGACCGTTTTGTATATGTCCTGAAAAGAATCAGACAAACTGTTAACCTCGATACTGCGATGGCTGCTTACCATGCTTACGTATCCTCTGTACTTAGATACGGAATTATTATTTGGGGTAATTCAGTAGACGTTGACAGAGTTTTCAAAGCACAAAAAAAATGTGTCCGAGCAATATGTGGGGCTCACTTCTTAGATAGCTGTAAGCCACTGTTTCAAAAACTTAAAGTATTACCATTACCATGTCTGTATGTTTTGGAATTATGTATATTTGTAAAAAAAAAATATAATCAATTTGAAAACATTGCTGACAAGCTAAATAACCGGACACGCCATAAAGATAGACTACGGTTGCCACCAATAAAATTAAAATTGTTTAAGAGAAATGTCTACTGTATGTCTATTTTAATATATAACCATTTGCCGAATTCCCTTCTGGATTTGCCATTGACAATGTTCAAAAGAAGTCTCCTTAAACTTTTACTATATAAAAAATACTATTCCATTAAGGAATATTTGGAGGATAAGTCGATGGAACCTATACCTGATGTAAATTTGTAATAATCATGTAATAATAATAATAATCATAATGACTGTAATTGTAATAATTTTAATTGACATGAAAATGTATTTGCACGCCATATCATGGCAGGATATGCTGAAACTAAAATGACTGTAATATCTATTGTACCATTTTCTAGCAAATAAATATTTTTGATTTGATTTTTTGATTTGATTTGATTTGATTTGATTTACATAGAGGGACTGATGGTCACTGAGCATTTTAGGTATGAAGCTACAAGTAGGCACGCGGCGGGCTCGACTTGTCGAATTCAGTGGGCGTAACGTAGTCAGAAGATATAAGAGTTACGCGATACTAAGAGAGGCAACTTCTAGGTGAATATAACTGTAGGTAATTAGCGCTGTGCGACCTGAATTGCACTTTATTGTGTTGCAGCAAGAGTCGGTTTTTATTCAATAGATTTAACGGAGTGACCCATCTTTACTAATCTGAGGCCGTGGTAAAGAGAGTAAGCGAGTCAGCAAATTTGATAGAGAACCAGCTGATCTACCCATTTATTTTAAATTTCACCGTGAAAACGTAGGTGAAGTGAACTTGAGCTGTCATTCCACCAGATGCATCGGATTGACACTATTGATGTCTTTCAAGCTCATTTCATTGACCTAGGGACGCCTATTAGGGTGATTCACTTTTGAAGATTCCGTTTAGGCCCGGACTACACCAAAGCTGAGACGAGACGAGAGGAGCGGAGATGTGTGGTAAACAACCAATACAATTTCGTTATTCACACATGTCGTCTCCACTCAGCTTCAGTGGATACCACTGAGCCGAGACGTATCATATTTGTAGGGCGCGGTGGTGTAAAGCGGAGATGTGAGCTGTGACTCGCAAGCTGGCGACGGCGCGTAGCGGAAACGAGAAGAGATGTGAGCGGCGTGCAGTGAGCGGTTAACAACCAACAGCTCAGTTCCGCTCTAGCTAGCACACATCTCCGCTCCAGTCTAGCCAGTACGCATCTCCGCACAGCTTCGGTGGATACAACCTAGCTGAAAAACATATTTTCTTGTCTCCGCAGCCCCGGATCTAGGGGGGGGCAAACTGGGGCATGTGCCAAATTCAACCGTAGCAGACAAGTGCACCACCCAGCACACCGCAACTTTGCAATAAATGAGAAGCGCAGCACATATGTACAATCTTTCTATTTCTTTCATTTTGACAACAGTTTTGGCGCCGCTGTTGGATTGGGGCATTATCGATCGATAAAATGTGATTAATAGGTTGCTGCCAACATTTTCATTTCCAGAAAATTTGAATTTCGCGGGCAACCGTAGCACACCCCCATAGAGGATTGACGCAGGGCGGCAGACTGCAGGTTTTGCCCCGCTTAAAAAAAAACACTTGCGTCTCCGCTCAGGACATCTCCGCACATCTCCGCTTTGGAGGAGTCCGGGCCTTAAGGAACTAAAAGCATAATGTTACAAGTGTCTTTCCATCAGCAATCACGTCTAACTCACATACTAAAAATAAAAACAATTACAGAATATGCAGAAGATACTCACAAAAGTCCAACAAGTAAAGAAGAAGCACTGCATCTCACTGAAATGTCGAACATAATCGTTCTTCATCGGCTCCCCGTGGAACGAGCTGATCATGATCAACATGTTGGATATGTGCATCGTGATGGTCACCACGTAGCCCAGGATACGGAAGTAAATGTGGTGGGACATGCTTCTGAAACATTTAATAAGACAAATAAACTTTAGAAAAACATTAGGTGCTCCTTTTGGGTTGAACGCAGTTGGCTAAAAAGGAAAACTTTTTTTCACACCACCTGCTCCATAAAGTCAAATTATATGTCATTGCAAACCTAACCTCTAGCCGGGCAAAAATATTGTACTGAATTTCATTATTACCCGCTGGCTCAGAGTAATAACTAACCGCTGGACAAGAATGTGATTTGAATTGGGAACAAAATTGACGCAAGTTTATTTATTCAGTATTATTACATTTCAGATTTATTTTAAAAGGCCTCAGAAACCTGTTATCCCAAGCCAAGACGTTGACAATCTTTAATTATTATACCTACTAATTGGATTTAAAATATTGTTATTATAAACCTGTTTCATAATGAAGTGTCTAATGTTGCAACATATTTAAACTGCATTAAAAATAACAAAGATGATAACAGTCTTATAATCTTCTCATAGCCTATCCCAGTTCACTGCTGACACTCGGTTTAATGAGCAAGCTGAAGTGACAACGGGCCGGCCATAATAGCCGTCTTCTTCTTTTCGTGTGGTTAGTGACTAACCTGGTGTCAGAGTTTTATAGCCGCCCAAGGGCCTCTGACTTGACTTCACATGCCGTCGAGAAATACATGATACAACAATCTCTCAGACATGCCAGTTTCCTCCCGATGTTTTCCTTCACCGTTTTTAAAGCAAGTGATAATTATGCAATACGCACATGAATCCGAAAATTCAGAGGTGCGTGCCTTGGGTTCGAACTCGAGACTTGGCAGTCCGACGGTCACACCGCTAGGCTATCACTGCTTTTACCGTAGGTTTAGTAAGCTTAGCTAACTTAGTAGCTAGTTAGCTTTATCTGACTTTATTTCTGCTGCCGTAGAACTGATGATCGTTGGGATAGACGTGTTCTTGATTACGGACACCACGAATCGGAAAACGTTAGTTAGGACGCCCTCAGGCTAGCCTTTTTTTTTTTTTTTTTTTTTTGGGTGTGTGACTGTGTGCCATTTACTCTAATTTAATAACAATATATTATTATATTTATTTTAAAACCGTCACTTAAGGGCCGATTCGAGGTTCTTAAGAACACATTAAATCTCAATTTTATGGGTTGACAGCTCGACACGTTACCCTAATTAATAACAAAATATCCTATTTTTTTAAAATGTTAAAACAATATTGAACCTCTTACAAACCCATTCCATTTATATTTTATGGGCCCCAATCCGTGGCCACTTTGTACAAATATTCTGAGAGCAGGGGTGTCAACATGCGGTTCTTTCAATGTAAACTCACAGCTCTCGATTTTCATGCTTGAAACTTTAAACAACAAGTTATGAAGATGGATCTAACCAAACTTTCAAAAGTCATACAAAGCCGATGCTTTCATCGATGTAGCTATCAATTATCCAATAACTGCAGTTATATTATTGGATTAATTATTTTATTATTCTAGCTAACACCTAGCTAGAATGCTTTAACCGCTCTCGTACTGTTAACGTGCCCGGGCCGACCGAAACTTAATATATGTTCTGTGCTAAAATATTTGTATGGTTTATAATAAAATGTATATAAATAATAACTCGTCGTCGGTCTCAAAAGATGGACCATCCCTGAGACTGTACGAACATCTGCTAAGGATTAAGTCGAACTATTCAAAAGACCCTTTTAAAACAATTAAGAAGTTGTGCACAAAAAGAGTCATGAAACGATTCTGAGAAACCGTGGCACCAGACAGTCAACGTGGTATTTTTTAGGAATATAGGGGACTGAGGAATGAAGTCCGGGGGTTGGTTCGAGATCACGAAAGACGACGGACGCGGGAGTCCAAGCGGGGGAGTGAGGAAGTTGGTTTTAGACCACGGTAGGGTGTGGACGTAATATTAGGCTAGTTATATTAGCAGGCTTGTTGAATGCCAGAGGCCATGATTGTCCAAGTGGGCTGTCGCAAGATAGCGAGTATTATTTATTAAGTTAAATATAGTTGGGTTGAAGCCCAGATTAGAATAATGTAGTATTTAACGAAGTACGAGTATACGTGTGTGTGTGTTCGTGCGATTGGGTGAGTGTGTGCTTGTTGGTGTGACTGAGTGAGTATTTCATTATAATAATTATCCTAGGCTGGTAATATAATTCAGGTATCATAAGTTCTTGTAACTCCACACTTATTTAGTATCGGGTTTTATAACTAATGTTACATTCTCGTGTATTACGTGTCCTTATCCTAATCCGTACCTTGGCAGATTATTGTCACTAGCAGTTGGCTATAGGGAAATGGCGAAGGCCTTCCACCATACTTGACTGGGCAGTAATGCTCCGACTGTTGACTTTGAGATGACGCACCAACTTGGAAGGCAGAGCCATAAATATTCTCAGGTCATTTGGAATTGATCTAGGCTATAAAGCCAATCCGTAATTGCATTACAAAACAACCAAACGTTAGTGACGATTTCTGTTTCCGAAAAGGTTTTGCCACAGAATACCTTGCGTGAGGCGTGTTGACACATATTTCCAGGGAGATGGGGGTAGGCTTCACTAAGTATCCTAAACTGAATTGGTAGACGTTCTAAGAACGCTAGGGACCGTGTCTCATTAAAACCCCCACCCGGCTGTTTGTAGGCCTATTACTGAATCGACACAATTTATTGAGACACGCTATTGGGACGCAATGCCGCTAATAGCCGCACCGCATCCTCTTAATGGGGCAGATTAAGGAAATATGAAGTGACGAGCTACCACTTCGGTGTTCACCAGGTACGATCGTAGTGTATTCTGCTAGAGACTGAGTCTACGGTGCGCTTGTGCTAGTTTTGTGTTAACTTTGTAAAAATGGGCTAGGCTGTCGTAAGGGTCTTTCATATTAGTGCGCGATTAGAACTATTCAATATTAAACTTGTTTTCCTCAATGACAGTTGGACTTCGCAGTACTCTGTCTTAGGATTGAGTAAAACATTTATTTAGTGCTTAGGGAGCGTGTTCCGTTAGAATCGTATTAGTTCCTCAGAGGTTCTATGCGTTAGGTCTAGCAGGACAAGTACAACGAGGCAAACGTTGTTATACGGTTCCCGGTCTCACTGAAATGGGTATATTGTAACCAGACAAATTAACGTAGTATTACGTAATCGTATTTGAAGTACAAGCGTAACGATCCCTTTACCCCTTCTACCTTACCAAGTCTGTATTGCAGATATTGGTGCTCAACTGCGAGAGGAGGAGACGTTGGCGTTCCAACATTTATAATACTAAAACATAATATTATATTATATACTTTTGCATACCCTCTTGTCTTCTTAGCTTCATATTATAATACTTGTGTTTACTAACTGTGCATTCCCAATATTAACTTCCTGGTCCAATCATTGTTCCCTAACCTTCCGAGGCGGAACATGGTAGTTTAGTTTATGGGAATGCTTCTCTTTCTTATATCGGTGGGAGGGTGACCAGTCCGGGACGAGCCCTACAGAACTGTGCGGAAAGGAGGGGCACAGTTCTTCCCCCTACGGGGAACCGATCCAAACACTAATATTAACACAATTAGGAAAAACGAAAATTTTATCAGCCTAGGGTATTTCAGGGATTGTCACAGGTGGGAAATCATCAAATGACTCCTCCCGCTCTGGGCGGAGCGAGAGGGAGTGTCAGACTTTTACTGACTAAAACCCACCCGTGTTCCTTCCGTTGCCTGTGTGCCGGGGCCGCGATATCCCTTTCGGACAAACTCACAACCCTGGCAGGCATTGGCCCTTACGGACCCCGTCAGTTGGTGCTGACATCTCTTTGAGGCGCGCGTGGAACACAACGCGCCGTCGACCCGGGCCTGGTCCTAATCGGACGGCGAGCTACCCATTGCCCACCGTCCGCAAGCCCGCGCCTACGGTGGCCGGAAGTCGGCTCGCGACTCCCGACGCCCGGGGCGTCTCCTGCGGCGACTAGGGGCGCGAGGGCGCGCATCTTGCATTTCCCTCGCGCGCTCCGCCTCCTCCTTCGCGAGCATTACTGCTTCGCAGAAGGAAGTGACGGCTTCCCATGCACTCTCGCTCCGGACCATGGCCTGAACCAGGGCCGGACGCGAGAGATCGCCGCCGCCGATCGCCTCCGTGAGGACACGGCGGTGCTCCGCCCAAGCCGGGCAGACCTCCACCGTATGCTCCACCGTGTCCTCCGGGCGTTTCCTCCCGCTTGATCCTGAACAGGAACCTCCCGAAGCAACCGTGTCCGGTGAGGACCTGCGTCAGGCGGAAGGTGAGGACGCCGTGGCGCCTCTCCAGCCACTCCTCAAAGAGGGGACTTACCGCCGCAATTGTGGCGTGCCCTCAGGCTAGCCTTCGAGTGCCATTCAGCATGCAATTGAAGAGGCCTATATCCAAGCAGTGAACTGCTGTAGGCTGATGATGACCCGTGGGGTAAGTCCCTAACACACATACAACGACAGTTCAACCACGTTCATTGTGTTACGTTGTTGAGCAGACGATTTTTTCTAACCTATGAAGCAATGGAAACTAGAAATGATGACTAGAAATTTCCTTCAAAACCCTAATAGCGAATTAATTTGCAAACATAGGAGTTCCAGACTAAATAAAAAACAAAGACATAGCGCTGCGAACAGCATGCCAAAATTACACCTCCGTTCTGTGCATACACGCTTACCCGCACACATTTACAATCAAACTACACCTCGCTAAGGCTGCCTATCCACTGGAGCAGAGAGGAGAGGAGCGGAGTAGCGGAGTAGCGGTGTGCCAATATTAACCAATGGAATTGCATAAAACCTCCGCTCCGCTTCAGTGGATAGGGATTTGCGAACTAGTTTAAACATTCATACAAAACCGGGAACCGGAGCGGGGAAATGGAGCGGAGAAGCGGAGAGGGGAAGCGGAGCGGGGAAACGGAGCGGAGAAGTGGAGAGGGGGAGCGGAGAGGCGATGCGGAAAAATACGTGAACTCGGTCTAGCTCCGCATAGTCCGCAACACCGCTCCGCTACCTCGCTCCGCACAGTCCGTAACTCCGCTCCGCTACCTCGCTCAGCATCAATGGACAGACACTGCCCTCAACTCCGCTCCACTCCGCTGCCATTCTCCTCTCCGCTGCCTCACTCCGCTTCAATGGACAGGCAGCCTAAGTCCACACATGTTTATGAAACCGGCCTCACGTCACTGTTGACAGCGCTATGTTTTTGTTTTTTATTTGAGGTTTTTTCAGTAAGAGGTAGGCAGTTCCTCTGTGATTGAGGATTCCGGGTGAAATTGGCTTCCACCTTCGCCCTGATCATCACTTACCATCAGGTGAGATGCAAGACAAGACCTTCCCCGTAGTGGTAAAAAAAAAGGAGAAAGTTGTTCCGTTTGATGGCCTGTACCACACGCACACCCTCAAATATGACAAAAAAAATCAGTTACGTACTGTATATGGAAAAAAAGTACATAAATAAACTGATAGTGGGTCCCTAAATAGTTTTGAAAGACGTTTGAAAGAAGTTTTGATTTACGCCTGTCCCTGAATAACTAGTTACTTCTTCTTCAGTGTTTTTTTTTTTTTTTAATGTTGCATTTCTTAGTTGACATCTGAGATCCAGCCAGGGCGTAAAATAACGGATATACTAGGTGCCTGCTCGCTAAAGATCCCTTCAATCTGTCGAAATAACTACTATAAACCATACAATTTTTGTGGTGGTCTTTTTTTTTTATTTTAAATTGGCCAAAAAATTTGATGGGCCCATCAAATTTTTTGGCCAATTTAAAATTTATGATCTACTCTGTAAAAATCTTACCGTGAAAAGTCAGGTAAAATGAGCTGTCAATAGGTGGAACGATATCGGTATAATCTGCGATGTTAACATAAATCATTCTGCGTGTCCTAATTAATCGGTCCGAGTGACATTGCTAGGTCCGGCCCGTGCTTCACAGCACCGAGAGACCGTCCCACCAAGTTTTAAGTGATCCTAAAATAAGACGGACATTTTGTTATTTGTTTTAGTTACTTATTTGCAGCTCTAACCAAAATGATTTATTGATAAAAATATTTGCCTTTTTTACAGGTTTCCTAAAAATTAAGAATTTAAGAAATAGTGGTTAGAGGCGAAGAAAATATTAATTATAACCGATATAAAGAATGGTACCTCTGTTCAATTCACTTTGAAGAACAATGTTTCAATAGAACGCTTGATGTAATGAAATAGGAATGATGCCTGGGTAAAAAAAATTAAATTCTAATTAGGCCGTCAGTCAGATAATAAAAATATTAGACACGTATTTTTTGCTTTATCATATTAATAAACAATTACTTAGATAAAACGCATTTTAGGTTGGGGAGTGGGGGTCGCAACGGCCCTCACGGACTAAAAAAAATTTGTTAGACATCATCCCTATTACATGAAAACTCTGTCTCGACAGTATTTTCAGTAAGTGTGTATTAAAATGATTGATTAATAATAACCAGGCCCGCACCTGAAATTAATAATACAATTAAATGGACTTTCTTGCCCGTTCTTCTCCATAGGAACCTACTACGCGTTGGAATGGGGAACTAGCTTCATATTTGTGACTGACCGACCTCTTGACAATTCAAAAGTACCTGTCATTGGTTTATTTGAAATAAATGCTTTGAGTTTGAGTTTGAGTTTAAATTTTAGTTCTAGATGTAAAAAAAGGATTTGGAAATTTTCCAAATGCCTTTTTTACACCTAAAACGGGTACAATATCAAATTCAATGTTATAATTGCAATTCATTATTAATATTCTGGTTCACTAGTTAGCCACTATTTTTATTTCCATACAGTAATATTGCGAAATTATTCAAAACAGGAAAATATTTGACAGCTATTTGCGACGTTGCCAACTTTCAGAATAAATGCTCTTAAAGCTAGAATACTTGTTCCAGTGCGGTACAAATCTCAATGCCATCATCCCTGATCTCACCTCTCACAAGCAACTTTTTATAAGCCGCACGAAACTTAATGGCATTGGGATTATTATTGAAACTCCCTCTTGCTCTAAGAAGAAGAGCTCAATATGATATTGGCTGATAAATGTATTTTTTGTCTCTTCCACCAAGTAACTGTACAGTGCCAAAGCGCTTTTCATGTTTGTCAACAATCCAATTCAACCGGTTTTTCTGCAGGAATTGATCACTAGTTCACTTGAAAGTAGTTTTAAAATTGTGAAGTGATTGTCGCACCTTCAAATAGAGGTGATATGAAACCAATATTGACAGAACTCGTTTAAATTGTTTACCTTTGTTTATTGGTATGATAATGAATATATAAACGTATGCAATAAAAAAAGTTTTTGAATACTGAAAAAAACGGTAGCCCGCGAAATCAAATCCTATTGAATGACTATTTCGTGAAATCATGACATTTTAGGATTATTCTAACATAAAGAGTTGCCTGTACATTGCCAGGAGCCAAGGTATCCCTTTATCCCTTTCGGACTTTCCCGCGACCCCGGCAGGCATCGGTCCTAGCGGACCCCTTCCGTTGTGCTGACATCTCTTTGAGGCGCACGTGGAACACAACGCGCCGTCGACTCGGGCCTGGTCCTTATCGGACGGCGAGCTACCCAGTGCTCACCGTCCGCAAGCCCGCGCATACGGTGGCCGGGAATCGGCCTGCGATTCCCGACGCCTAGGGCGTCTCCTGCGGCGGCTAGGGGCGTGAGGGCGCGACATTTGCCTCTCCCTCACGCGCTCTGCCTCCTCCTTCGCGAGCATTACTGCTTCGCAGAAGGAGGTGACGGCTTCTCACACCCTCTCGCTCCATACCATGGCCTGGACCAGGGCCGGACGCGAGAGACCACTGCCGGCGATCGCCTCCACAAGGACACGGCAGTGCCCCGCGCAAGACGTTCAGTCCTCCACTGTATGCTCCACCGTGTTCTCTGGGCGATCCACACAGTGGTGACACCCGGGCGTTTCCTCCCGCCTTATGCGGAACAGTAGGAACCTCCCGAAACAACCGTGTCCGGTGAGGACCTGCGTCAGGCGGAAGGTGAGGACGCCGTGGCACCTCTCTAGCCACTCCTCAAAGAGGGGACTTATCGAATTAAGATACAACCTGGCACTGACCTGCAAATAATTGCAAAAAACTTAACACGAATTTTATTATCTGATAACAGAAGGTAAGTAAACCTACTCATCGTTTTCTGTTACAACGGACTTATTATGATTCAAACGTGATATCTAATAAGACTCGTATCTAGTATCGATACTCGTTATAATAACACCTATGTTCCTTGATTGACACAACCCTAGCAGCGGCAGCCATTTTATGTTCCATTATGAGTTGTAGGTATACACCTTCTTTTTGTAGGTATTTCCAGTCCATATATTTTATATGTCTATGGTGAGTTTTCACTGAGCTGTCCATAGTGTCAATAGGTGGAATTACAGCTCACTTCACCTGAGTTTTCACGGTAAGACTTCACAGAATAGATCGGCTAGACCAATCCAATAGGGAAGACGACAAAAAAAAATTTGTAGTCCGTCTGAGATTATAAAAAAATATAAAGAAAAGAAAGAAACAAAAATGCAAACAAATTATTATAATGCCAAAAGGGCCTCAGCTCAGCATAATGTCAGATGACAACACAAAGTGAACCACCTGACGCACATATTTATTTATTTATTTAAGGACTTTGGTAGACTTACAGCTAAATAAAATGTTGATAAATAACAGTATGATAATCTGACAGCCAATTACAAACCAACCAACCAGCCAATTATTTATTTTTAATTATTTTTAGTCTTCGCGTCTAGAACTTGTCTAGTATAAAAGTACTGTGGAACAAAATATACACACTCACACACTGCCAAATTTACCAAAACAAAAAAAAAAAATAACATTCCAAAACAAACACGGACACGTATTTTTTTTTTTTTACGTAATCTAATGATTACGGCGATACATTGAGGTAAAATGTGCCATGACGTCACGAGTATGTAGATTTTATACGTACTAGTGACGTAGTGACCCCCACTCCCCAACTTAAAATGCGTTTATCTAAGTATTTTTTTTTATTTTTATGATAAAGCAAAAAATACGTGTCTAATATTTTTTATTATCTGACTGACGGACTAATTAGAATTTCATTTTTTTTACCCAGGCCTCATCCCTATTCTTTGGCCAATTTAATTTGACACAGCAATCACTGCAATTATTATTACTTTTATTTTATTAGACTAAACAAAGAGATTTATGTTTATAATAAGAAACCAAATTAATTTAAAAAAAAAAAAATTACTTGGATAAAACCGCTGACCTATGACGACACGGAGGCGCTGCTGGAATAAAAAGTAACCCCACACCTAATGCCCGCACCCCTTTGAACCTCACCACGCATACACTCTAATTCATTCACATTTACACACTGACAGTGACAGTGAGAGTGCGTGAATGTGAGTGTGAAGACACTCACTATTAACTAGCGTAAAGAAAAGGCGCTGGTTCTTGGTAGTGAAACAAAAGTATATATAAGTCAATAAAAATAAAAACCAATAGGTAGCAAAAACATAGACATAAGGTAAAATACACACACAGACAGACACACACACACACAACACACACATACACATACACACACACACACAGACACATACAAATCACACACACACACATACATCATCACACATACATACATCAACATACATTCATCATCATTCATCATACATCATCAAACCATCAACAACATCACCATCATCATCATCTTTCATATCATCTTATCTTATATATATATTTTTTTTTTCATTCATTCATCATTCATACATTTCTAAATTTATTTCTGTAATTTGTATGGTGTGCATAATAAAGAATATTCTATCTATCTATCTAAAATATTCTATAGGACTTAGTGCAGACTTGCACACTCACATTCACGCACTCTCACTGTCACTCACATACTGGCATGCCTACATACGGGTTGCGTTCACACACTTCACAAAACTGTTTCGGCTTTTCAGCCTCTGTGGCACAAGGATTTTGTCGTGCAAAGGGTGTCGTGGGTCGGAGATCATTTTAGATCTTTCGCTGGAGCTTGCCACCGCTCTGCGAACTACTGGTGGCGCTATTAATCTTTTGAACCGGGGTCGGTTTTAGGCAACCAGTGATGATCCGACGTTTCGTTTAAAGCTGTATCCACCAACTTTGCATGGACAGAACGACTCCACATGGGGCACGCGAATTCACCCGCAGAAAAAGATAAAGCCAGCCCAGTAGTCCGCATAACCTTTGTTTTAATTTATAGATTGTCAAACTCAAACTCAAAGTATTTATTTCATATAAACCATTTACTGGCACTTTTGAATTGTCAAGGAGTCGGTCAGTCAGAAACATGAAGCTAGTTGCCCATTCCAAAGCGTAGTAGGTACCTACGGAGAAGAACGGGCAAGAAACTCCACGGCCACTATTTAAATAAACAAATTGTTACAGAAAATTGGTTACACCATTCATTTTGTAAACAAGTGAGAACAATGGATGTAGAAAAACGTGCACGTTAAAAGCGTCCGTAATAAAAAGATAAAAACAAAAAACAATTCAAAAATTAAAATAAGCCATGGCAGCTAAAAGATTACTAGTCCCAACTGACGGCACCCGTTCACGAACAGCACGCATAGATCAGCACCATTCGGCTCAACCATTTTGTAGGGAGCTAAATGATCCAACACACGCCACCATCAGTGAGACATCTGAGTGAGCATGACATACTCACAGCTATTATAGTTATAGATAAGACATTTGTGTAGTATCTAAGTTTATCTATAGTTTCCAAAGTAAATCACCGGTGATTTGCGGTGAACGACGACATCATGAGAAAAATTGGGCATAATTGTGTAAAATTGCCAACACATGTGTCCACGCGTGCAATGTACCTACTCTGTATTAAGAATCATAAGGTACCATCATGTCACGTAATCAGCGTTGTTTTCGTGAATAAATACTCTTGGTAACCCTTCTGGGGAAGGGGAACCGTTGACCTGGTGGTCGCGGGAATCTGCTGGATGAAAATATTGTAAAACATAAAAAAAAAGTTACGGTGGAGTTTCTTGCCTTCTCCATACGAAACTATACCTCTTGGAAGGGGTACTAGAATCAATTATACAGGGTGTTCGGCAGAAGGTTGAACATACGAAAATGGCGAATCCGTGGGGCCGTCTACTACGTTTTTAGGCCCAATAACAAGACCCAGGCCACAAGGATTTTTTTTAATGATTTTTTTCATTATTTTTTTCGGAATTTGTCGCCACCAAAACTTCAAATCTAAATAATTTCATTTAAAAACAACAAAAGTGGCAACATTTTATTTTTATTTTCATCTAAAGTAACTGTAGAATCTTATAATATATTATTAAAATACAATTATTCTAATAAAAAAAATATTTAAAAAATTGCCAGTTTTGTTATTTTAAATGAAATGATTGACGTTAATGGACCTACTTATGCAAACAGGAACCAATCCACACACATGCCAAAATCGAGATAAGTATACAGAAAGCTTTCAAAATGCACCTTCTATCGACCCTGTAAAGATCAAAATGATCTGACAATGTTGACAGAACAAAACATTTCTATGACAAAGTTATCAACCCACATATCAACAGTTGTTCAATAAACTAACGAGATCCATGTCCCATGGTAACCCGACAAACTAGAAAATCATTGAAATAGTTTATATTCATAAAGACCCATAGCACATGGTCCCTTGTAAAAGATTTTTTTTTAATCAAATATGTAGAACCAATGGGGGTTGGTTCTTGTTTGCATATTAAAAATGGCATAATATCTACTATATTTTTACAAAGTGTTACATTAGTTGGTTCCTTGTTGATATTTACAACATCGGTGCGTTTGCAATGGCGAAACATCACAACAAAACATGTTGAAATCTCTGTCTCCTGTCAAACATTGTATGGAAAATTTACAGAAAATAGAGATTCCAACATATTTTGTATGTTTTGCCAGTGCAAACGCACAGTAAAAAGTCATGTCCTTTGATGTCCTCTTATGTCTCCGGAGACAGCATCGTTGTTTCGTATTTTAGCTGATACAGTTGATAATAATTTAGAAGGTGTATCTGATACGTCAACAATCAGTGAAGGGTGGGCGTTTTAGGGACTATCTTATGTAATTTTGAAAAGTGCTGATTCTCAGCCTAGTTTGAACAAATGACTTTAAAATTTTGGATTTTGCAAGCTTGAGAAGTGGCGAAGCCCCATTATTCATTGATAGCGATGAGTCGGTGAGAGATCCTGACTAATGCGGATTATGGCTCGAGTGATGATAGCTCTAATGATTCAATCTCTTTGATCACTGGTACGGCACATGCAGAAATTAACCAAATATCTAACCAAGTAAACGAGATTGGTAATAGTCATCAACCTGACCCGGCAAAATTTAGGACCACATAGTACTCAACAGGAAATTGCTCAAGTCGATGATGATATGGTTTCTGTTTTAGAGAGATTTTTTATTTTTACTGTAAATATAGAGCATGGTAATAAATTACCAAAGAACCAACCCACAGACATATAGTTTTGCAAAAAGGAACCAATGAGTTTTTTTTTTTTACTATTAAAAATTTTTAATGATTTTCATCAATATTATATTTGTAAACATAGAACAAACTATTTTGTTCAATATTCTAAATAAACTTTATCCAAAATAACAAACAATTTCATTGTACACACAATTTTGACAAAAACGGCTTTATTTCAAAACTGTCATTGTGTGGGTTGGTTCCTTTTGCATAAGTAGGTCCGTTTGAAATTTGAGCAACCACGAATTTCCTTTAAATTTAAAAAAATCATTAAAATAAAATCTTGTTGCCTGGGTCTTGTTATTGGACCTAAACACGTAGTAGACGGCCCCACGGATCCGCCAGTTTTGTATGTTGAACCTTCTGCCGAACACCCTGTCTGTATAGTGTTTTTGTAAATTTTGGCGTTCAAAAGTGGCTTTTATGTGCCTATTTGAAATAAATGGTTTGATTTTGACCTTGACTTTGATACGAGAAGCATGGGGCCTATTGGCCAATATGGCGACGCTTGGGGGAGGCCTATGTCCAGCAGTGGACGTTTTTCAGCTGAAATGATGATGATGATGACTGTTATGTGTATTTGTGGGTTATGGCGCGGAGCGGAGCGGGAGGGTGTGTCAGACTTTTACTGACTAAAACCCACCCGTGTTCCTTCCATTGCCTGTGTGCCGAGGCTGCGATATCCCTTTCGGATAAACTCGCAACCCTGGACGATGTTACCCCTACTACCATTGACAAGAATGCTCGCGCAAAATTGCAACATTAATTTGAGCTAACTTATTTTAACGTACTTTTTTATTTGCATGTGTTAATGTGACAAGAAACAATTTTCTTCTTTTTATTGGGAATGTAAAGAATTATGAGAAAAGATAGTATCAGTGATAGCCTAGTTGTGTGGCCGTCAGACTGCCAAGTCATAGGTCTCGAGTTCGAACCCACCTCTGACTTTTCGGATTCATGTGCGTATTGTATAATTATAACTTGCTTCAAAAACGGTGAAGGAAAACATCGTGAGGAAACCGGCATGCCTGAGAGATATTTCTCGACGGCATGTGAAGCCAAGTCAGAGGCTCATGGGCGGATTTAAAACTCTGACACTAGTTTAGTCACTAACTACACGAAAAGAAGAAGAATTAGAAAAGATCATTTATTTACTTACATACAAATTATATGAACGGCTTTTATATTCCTTCACCAATGACTGCCTCCCAGTATTTACAATTATTCACTTATTTATAAACAAGTTTGACTTCAACTGGCCACAGATAGTTAATTAAAACAACACATTACTATAAATTTAATGTAAGCATCATGCACGTATGAACGCGGTCGAATGTCAAGCCACACTGGTGCTTATCATGACTACAAAATGTTATAGTTCCTATAATGAAAATAAATTACAGATCGTTAACATATAACAATATCTCGCCTGGACAGCGTTCGGGAAGCTACGCAATATATTCTCGTCCCACATACCGCAGTGTCTTAAGACGAAAGTCTTTGACCAGTGCGTGTTGCCAGTGAAATGAAGAGATCTGCAAGAGAACCAGGGTAACCGACATAGCCCGGAGAATTATCAAAGTTAAGTAGCAAAGGGCAGGGCAAATTGTTCGCAAAACAGATGGCCGATGGGGCCGAAAGGTTCTGGAGTGGCGACCACGTACCGGAAGACGTAGCATTGAAAGGCCTCCCACAAGATGGACCGATGATCTTGTGGAGACCGCAGGAATCTGCCGGTCGAAGTGGAGGTGCTTAGGGGAGCCTATGTCCATCAGTGCGCGTGTGTCGGCTGGAATGATAACGATTCTGAACGTATATCTGCTTAGCCAAATTTCCATCTTCCCAACTATGTTAGATTCGGCTTTAAGACATAGGATACTTTTTATTCCGATAGTCCCATGGGATTGAGACTTGTGTAGTTGAAACCGCGGAGCGCAGCTAGTATAATGTTATAAATTTTTGCATTCATTTACATTTAGTTGCAGTAACACTGTCTGACTGTTATCATTTCACGCATGAATGGCTGAACAGATTTGGATGAAATATGCTACATTGATAGACCCTGACCTGAGTTAGAACTAGACTTTTTATCCCGGTTCTACGTTCCCGTAGGATAAAAAAGCCAGCGCCTCATACATACGAGACATGAAAGAGGAAGCGTTAACTTTTTTTCTATTAATACCTCTCGTTATAGAGTAGTATTCTTTGAACCATACTTTATTATAATTTCTGTTAAATTTCAATAGTTACTTCTTCTATATTTATTGACAACTTTAGTTGACAGTCGTGCGCCCGCGTCCCTTCGCTTATCACCATAGATAAAAATAGTCTATACTATGGACAAGTGATGTTGGAACGTCGGGCGTGTATAGATTAATTTATTTATTATTTAGTTAAAGTTCTTATTTGTACAATTTTTTTTGTTGCTTTTTGTTTTATTATTATTTGGGATGGGATTTATGTGAGTCCGTCAGTGGGCCCTATCAAAATACCAGCGCTGCGGTATTTATTTTTAAATATCGCCGCATTATGCTGAGATAGTGGCCTTTTTGGTCTCGCACAGGTCATGTTTGTATTTTCATTTTTTTCTCATTTTTTATTATTATTTACTGTTTGTATTTCCTGTGTGTGTCCCAAATAAAATATTTTTCATTCTTTCTTTTGGCGCGCATAGTTGTGTTTGAACCATACAGGGAAGCACGATCAAAATATTGATCAAATGATCGGTATGTATAATTTGCATAAATTGTGAATGTTAGTCATTAAGTTAATGGATATTTATAGAATTTTTTATTTAATAAAATATAAGGTGAACTAAAAAAATAGTTTTTGCTAAAGACTTGTTGAGAATACAAGGCTAACAACTGCAAGTTTATTGTCAAATTGCCACCCAGTACGGAAGTTGGCTGGGGAAAAAAACACAATTTAGTCCGTCAGTCAGTTATTAAAAAAATATTAGACACGTATTTTTTGAATAAAAAATTATTTAGACAAAACGCATTAAAGTTGAGGAATGGGCGCTCGCTACGTCACAAGTCAGTATAAAATCTACTGGAGTGTGACGTCATGCCACATTTTAACTCAATGTATTGTCGTAATCTTTTGATTACGTAAAAAAAGACCAATAATTTTTAATAATATAGCTGATGGACAAAAAAAATTATTCAACATCCCTATTTGCCTACAACTTTCACAGAGTGACTTTGACCCAACAGTGAAAACATTGTTTACTGGTTATGTTTAGTAAAAACTGCTTCAAAATTACTTAAACTTTTTAACCGACTTCCAAAAAGGGAGAGGGGAGGAGCTCTATATTTGTCTGCATGTACTCGTATGTTTTTTTAAATGTATGTCCATCGATATTTTCGTCTATTGTGGACCGATTTTGAAAATATTTTTTTCATTTGGTAGAAGAAGCTTGCGTGGTGGTTCCTTATCCATTTTATTAATTTTGCTTGGGTAATTTTTGCGCCAATAATACGTATTTTTCTTTCTCACTTAGTCTATGTGGATGATATTCTAATAACTTCCTGTTTTGTAAAAAGTTTTTATAAAATTTTTCATTGTAGTACTTACCCCACACAAATACCACTACCTGCTATGTAATTAAGGGTAGGGCCGTTTTTTATCCGTCGACAAAGTAGTCGACGTAACCACAAAAGCATAAGAATGTAAAGCGAGTCCAAGTGAGGTCGAAAATGTTGGCACCCCCTTGGATAAGTTAGAGTTTCTTTTGATCATTGAAACAGAAATAGAAGTTACTTTGTCGAGTTTTGCAGAAAAACTGAAGAATTATGAGAATTCATAATGTAAGAGCGAGCAAAGCGAGCTCGAAAAAAGTAGCACGCCGCCTCGGATAGGTTCGGTTTAAGTAATAACAGTAGTAGCTCGTGGCAAAGTAATAACAGCCGAACGGGTCGAACCATCAGGTTAAGCTACGCTTGCCAGGGTTGGTCTGTGGATGGGTGAGACCATCTTTACATACCGAGACTCCTCCGTGCCTCGGAAAGCACGTTTAACCGTTGGTTGGTATGTTAGGAATATCGTATAATTTTACAATGTTTGTAAATATGTGAGCACCATGCATCTATCACATAATTAATTTATCTGTCATTGTTCATTTTTCATTCATTTTTACCTATCGTGGTATAGTAATCTTATTCTAGATGCATCGGCTTCACATAGCATTATATAATTAATGTTCACAAAATATTGTAAAAACATTTTAAAAGAGTAACGGTGGAGTTTCTTGCCCATTTATTCATTTATTTTCGTATGGAGAACCATACGAAAATTACCTTTTGGAAGGGGCGACTAGACTCAATTCTATTTTTTGACTTTGGAATTATTTTTTGAATTGACTTTGGTCCGCCGCGCCGGGACCAAAGTCAAGTCGAACAATTTATTATATAGGTACCGTAACGACTGTCAAAGTTCCACGAATGACAGTTGTGTCATTCGTGGAACTTTGACAGTTGTTACGGGTCGTCAGAAGTCCGAAAATCTGGCAACCAGTCTTACCAAGGGGTATCGTGTAACCCAGTTACTGGGTTGTGGAGGTGAGATAGGCAGTCGCTCCATGTAAAATACTGGTATTCAGCTGCATTCGGTTAGACTGGAAGCCGACCCCAACATAGTTGGGAAAAGGCTAGGCAGATTGATTGATACAAAAGTAGCAAAACTTATTTTGTCGACTTATGCAGAAAAGCTGAAGCTCTTTTTACAGTACCTACCTACAATAACGAAAACAAGCCTTAACCTTTTCAAAATCAAGAACATATAATTGAATAAATCTATAGTTTATTATTAAAGCCGCCGTGCCTCCCATTGGTCACTCTACGCCCCCCGAAGCGGGCGCGCCCCACCCGGTTGGTAATCCCTGATTTAAAACATGCATTTCTACAGCGACTATTAATTAGTAATACAACTTACGTATCCGAAACGGTACATTGAACCATTGCACCTTATGACCTGACTTAATTTACATATCTAACAACCGGTGCGCTGGCACTATTAAATAATAATATGGTAATAATTATAATAGTTCAATAAAACTTGATTAGTCCAAGGTCTTGTAATCTTGTTATCAAGACTAGACATTTTGTTCTAATTTCAAAGTTTAGCTTAATTTTGTGAACCTAGATAACACTGACGGAATCGCCGCGCCCGCGCCGCCGCGCCACATTGTGGATCGAAAAAAGGCTCTCGAAGAAATAGAAGCTTAAATTTTAAAGTGTCTGTTTTTTGCTTAAAATGGCTTCTATTGGCCTACATTAAGATGCTAAGTGCTTATTATTTGCCGACGACCTCAAACTTTCTCTCCCCATAACAACCAGGGATGACTGTGAAATACTGCAGAGAGATATAGACAGACTAGTAACTTGGAGATAACTTTCTCGCGCGCACGCACACCCTATTAGACATAGTTATACGGTGGATGGGGTATCGATGGCTAGGGTCACTGAAGTGAAGGACTTGGGTGTCTGTTTCACCACTGGACTAACGTTTCGTGATCATATAGTTAAGGTATGCAAAAAAGCATATAGAAACCTAGGATTTGTCCTGAGAATGGTTAAAGGCTTCACAAATATGAAAGCTATAACGGCATTGGATAACGCTTTAGTAAGGAGACAATTAGAATGTAATGCAGTTATCTGGGCTCCGCATGAAACTAAATAATTATAGTCTTTTGTTGGAGCGCGTACAAAATAAATTTATTAGATATAAATATATGAGGGAATGCGGGGTGTATCTATTTTATCCGTTGATGTATCCAACACTATTTATCTTAGGTATGGTCGGATTGAACTGAGGGTCAGAAGGCAACTCACACTGGTTACTTATATCTTTAAGATAATTAGAGGGAAGATACACAATGCGGATATATTGCGAAGGGTGGAACTAGTCGTGGCAGACGGGTATGTAGGTCGTCGTCGTCGGCCGCGGTTGCTGGCGGTACCGCGCGCGCGAACTAACTTGCTACGTGAGGCGCCGCTGACGAGAGCGCTCCGCACTCTCAACCTCATGCGCTCTGGGTGAATTTGAAAGAATAGCTCTATAGATTTAGTTATGGTACAAGCAGTGGAATTTTGTTAATTTTTAAGGGTACTACAATATCGCATTGGGTCTAGCCTGTAAGGATATTTGTATGTTTGGAGTGAATGAATAAATAAATAAATAAATATTATGCATAAATATATGTATCTTAAGACACAAGAAGTAGGCAAATTAGCAACTTATTTTTTTTTTTACAAAGATATGTATGGAGCTAATGTTTATATCTCCGGAAGTGAGTAATAACCGTTTTAACCTTGCACACGGTAATGTAACTATTTATTTATGATTTTTGACGTACTTGATCTTTTCAGATTAGGTGCCGTTTTTTGCAAAAAATGGCAAGTTGGTTGGTGGATAGGTTGTTGGTTGGCGGGTAGGTAGGTTGATGGGTAGGTTGGTTGTTGGGTAGGTTGGTTGGCGGGTAGGTTGGTTGGCGGGTAGGATGGTTGGTGGGTAGGTTTTTGGTTGGCGGGTAGGTAGGTTGGTGGGTAGGTTGGTTGTTGGGTAGGTTGGTTGGCGGGTAGGTTGGTTGGCGGGTAGGATGGTTGGTGGGTAGGTTTGTTGGTGGGTAGGTTGGTTGGCAGGTAGGTTGACGGGTAGGTTGGTTGGCGGGTAGGTTGACGGGTAGGTTGGTTGGCTGGTGGGTAGGTTGGTGGGTCGGTTGGTTGGCGGGTAGGTTGGTTGGCGGGTAGGATGGTTGGCTGGTAGGTTTGTGGGTAGGTTGGTTGGCGGGTAGGATGGTTGGCTGATAGGTTGGTTGGCTGGTAGATTGGTTGGCTGGTAGGTTGGTTGGTTGGTGGGTAGGTTGGTTAGTTAGCGGGTAGGTTGGTTGGCGGGTAGGTTGGTTGGCGGGTAGGTTTGTTGGCGGGTAGGTTGGTTGGTGGGTAGGTTGGTTAGTGGGTAGGTTGGTTGGCGGGTAGGTTGGTTGGCGGGTAGGTTGGTTGCTGTGTTGGTTGGTTGGTCGGTAGGTTGGTTGGCGGGTAGGTTGACGGGTAGGTTGGTTGGCTGGTGGGTAGGTTGGTGGGTCGGTTGGTTGGCGGGTAGGATGGTTGGCTGGTAGGTTTGTGGGTAGGTTGGTTGGCGGGTAGGATGGTTGGCTGGTAGGTTGGTTGGCTGGTAGGTTGGTTGGCTGGTAGGTTGGTTGGCTGGTAGGTTGGTTGGTGGGTAGGTTGGTTAGCGGGTAGGTTGGTTGGCGGGTAGGTTGGTTGGTGGGTAGGTTGGTTGGCGGGTAGGTTGGTTGGTGTGTAGGTTGGATGGTGGGTAAGTTGTTTTTTTTTTTTTTTTTTTTTTTTATTTCGGCAGGAGTGGGAAATCCTCATGGACGCCCAGACTGCGTCACAGATGACCCAGTCTGGGCAGTGCCGGACTCTTACCGGCTAAAACCAGACTCCTGCCTCACAATTAATCCACAGACTTGGAGGTCCGTGCTTTTGTTTACATAATTACTTTTGTTTACAGGTTTTTTTTTTATACATGCAATTGTCTAACTCCTACGCCGGACAACATTACTCTAAGCTTACTTATCTAACTTATGTCTACGTGAGTCCATCGTTTTTTTTTTTTTTTTTTTTTTTTTTTTTTTTTTTTTTTTATAATAGTTATAGTCATGCGCATGCACATACATATTTTATAGATATATATATATATTTTTTTTTTTTTTGATACACAGGCTTACAATTAATATATGAGAAAAAAGGAATGGATACAATTTTTATTATTTGATACTGAAAGAATTTACTTTTTACGATTTAATTACTTATATTTACTTAATCCTTACTATAATTACTAACACAATTTTTAAGGGATAAGTACGTGGCAGTGTGAGTCGACCAGCCCCGACCGACGGCGTCCGTTCACGGACATGACGTACACATCCGCGCCGCTTAGCTCAACCATTTTTTAGGGAACCAAGCGACCGGACGTGCAGCGCCGCCATCGGCAGGACGTTTACGTGAGTATGACTGACTCACACCGTCATGCACATTTACAATTTACTTAAATTTACAATTTACTTAACAGAACAGGGATTTATGTTGGAGTTTTTGGTGGGCTTATTTGTTTTATGACTTGGAGTTTGGATGGGGACTTGTTGGAAATGTTTTAGTGGGGTCTGCTGACCAGGGATTTCGCTAGCCCTAGCAGGGCTTCCACGACAGGTGTGTCTCGATGCTGCATGGCCGTCTTTAGGTTGTACTCGACGACCATTTTAGTCGGCGCATCCATCGCCCTCTTTGCAAAGCGGCCCGTGGCGTCGTCGGCGTCGTCGGTGTAATAGACGCAACTGATGGTATGTCTGGACACCGCCACTACCGCGTGGGAGATGCTGTCGTGAACCTGTATCCTCCTGGACCTTGTGTTGATGATAACGACGCTGTCGTAGGTCAAACCCTGGGCTTCGTGTATGGTCAACAGGCGCGACCCTTCGCCGGACCCATATCCCTGGCTCCCAAGAGAAGCTTTCTCCTCTTGCGTATGAACCAGGAACAGGGTGTTAGGGGCGGTGCTCGGTATTTGCGCTCCTGTATAACCTTTCACCTCCAGGGAGTGGACCCGCGACAGCGACGACTTGGAGGAGTATATACCAGAGTATATCTCGCTCAGCGCAAACGCCACGTCCATCGGGTTGCGGTGTGTGCAGAGCAGCTCCTGGGTGATACCAGCCACCAGGTTTGGACGGGTATACCTTAATTCGAAAAGGTTCTCTCTGTCCAAAAATGGAAGCTGGTTTACGTCTCCGACGAGGACAACCTCGCTTGCTCCAGACAACTTTACTGCCATGACTATGGCCCCAAAATGGTTCATTAGAGCTTCGTCTACCGTGAGGCGGTAGCATTTCTCTTGTGTTTTGAACCCGTGGGCTAAGATTGAGGCCATAGTGCGCACCTGTGTCTTTATTCGGTCTCCTAAGCGGTGCGCTAGCTTCTCCCGGAGATCTTTGGCAGCTTCAGTCGTCGTGGTGGCTACAACATCCTTCTCCTCGTCGAAGTTCTTTACCACCCAGGTTGTCTTGCCGCAACCCGGAACTCCATTTACCCACCTGATACTGGGCACCGCCCAAATTTCCTGCGATGCTGGATTGTCTGAAGTCCCCAAAATGGATTGCGCCATTTCAAGGATCTTGTCGTCCAGCATGATTTTGGTACATTTGGCGGTAACCAGTATCGGGTCGTCGTCGGGTGCTGAGAATTTGAGTTTGCCTGAGCGCTTAGTTTTCTCCTCGTCCAGGGTCACGAAACCGCTCTTCGCGCTGTAGGCTACCATGTACGACCCCGTCATATCCCCCGTGATGACTTGGGATCTGACGTTGTCGTACACCGCTGCCCCTGCTTCCTCGAGTAGTACCCTTAGCAGACCTTCTGTATTTCTCTGGAAGGTCTGCAGGATCTTCCTGCATGTCATGAGATTGGCCTCTCTGGTCGCTCTCACGATCGCTACGTACTCGAGGAAAGCGCTCTTCACGTGGTCCGTGGTGCCCAGTTTCGCTGCGAGGGACGGCGGGCTGACTTGCCCTTTGTCGGCTCTTGTAGGCATAGGCTTCTGCTGGGGCGGTTCCTTGGGCTTCTTACTAAAGAACCTTTCCACTTTGTGGGATGGTGATGTATGGCTGGTACTTGGGAGCAGTGCGTTAAGGAAAGTGCCTACGGCTTCCAGGCGACTCCTCAACCGGACCCGGCCTTAGGTTTCAATCTACATTATGCAGAGTTGATGAAAAATAATAAAACAAAACGAAAACACATAATTTGAATTTCATATTTATCGATTTAAAATCTTTAACAATAAAAAAAGAGCTCAAGAAAATCAATAAATAAATAAAAAATGTATCTAATTACTTCACTAGGATCATTTAACTTTTTTTTCTAATTTCGCTTTTTTCTTTTCAGCCTTTTTCTTTGAACTATGTATCATGTTCGTAATTGGCCATTGTAGATAATAAAAACTGAAGAATATAACAGCCATGGCTGCTAAAACCAAAAAGAAGTAAATTGTCCCGAAGAGCTTTCTGAAAATTGGGTACAACCATACTCCACGCTCGATGTAGGTGAAGTACATTCTGGAACAAAGAATACTACATTAAGTAAATACAAAGTCCACATTTTTGTTTCAAAATAAATAGTTTTCCACTGGTCCAGTGGTCGCAAACGCAACAGCTTAGTGTAGGGTTCTGCACTTTCAATCACAATTCGAGAGTTTTGAAGGATATTGCTAATCCATTGCACATTTAAAATGACGCAATGGACGTGGATGAACTGTCACATGAAACCCATTGTGATCAATTATTGACATTTTATTTGTGGTACGCAATTACTCCGCTGAGGTCGATCCCCGTTTAAGGCATAGTTATTAAGTTCTTTTTCAACTGAAAATTGTTAATAGCAGCCTGATGAGCCAATTGTGTAACACACTTACAATCACAACGAAGGATTATGAAGGAAATTCATAATTGATTACTTCATTAATGTTTGAAAAATTTGTCTGCTCAACAACGTAACGCAATGAACAAGGTTGAAATGTCAAAATGAAAGACACTTAAAATTGTAATGGTCATTGTAGTTTATTACGCAATGACGGTTTTCTGAAACGGCGTTCACTAAGTGGCAGCACTGCGACGTCAGGTCCGGGCACCTGTCAAAAGTGTCAAAGAGCCAATATTTTCTTAAAATGCTTCAAGAAATACGAGTTTAATGTATCGCGGCGGGTACATGAATTTGGTACCGGTATCTACTTGTTAGGTGGAGTAGTGATACCCGTGTGAAATGGTAATAACCGCTAAGTACCGGTACAGAACCTGGAGAGAATACTATTACTAATGAGAACTTCTAGGAGGTATTGGTAGGTACTCACACGCTCACATAAACACAGAGGTGCAGAGTCAGCTGGCTCACATTCCTGGCATGATTCTCCGGTTCTTTCCTGGGTCTCGTCACCACCTCCCATAGCACCACAGGAACAATCATGGTATGTATGACGTGGTTCGAAATGGGGGGTATCACGGCGTCAAGAAACTCAGGGAATATGAGGGCTCTATCGTAACTGTAGAGGCCCCAGAATACTGTGAATACTACCTGAAAAGAGAGAGAGTAGTTGTTAGATGCTATCCGACTGTAACGTTGTGGCTTCACTTAGTCAACTAACTACATAATTATTAGGTACTAATTGGTTAAGCGCATCACTAAAGTGCAAGTCCAACACTAGCTGTCTTAATAGGGATGATGCCTGGGTAAAAAAAATGAAATTCTAATTAGTCCGTCAGTCAGATAATAAAAAAATATTAGATACGTATTTTTTGCTTTATCATATTAATACAAAATACTTAGATAAAACGCATTTTAAGTTGGGGAGTGGGGGTCGCTACGTCACTAATATGTATAAAATCTACATACTCGTGACGTCATGGAAAGAAAGAAAGAAAGAAAACGTTTATTTGGACACATTTCACATGGCACATTTTACCTCAATGTATCGCTGTAATCTTTAGATTACGTTAAAAAAGAAAAAATACGTGTCCACTGTCCAATATATTTTTATAATCTCAAAGAAGGACAAAATATTTTTTTTTTGTCATCATCCTTTTTTATCTACCTAACTATCTACCTATCTATCAGATAACGGCCTGCGCACCTACCCTGCACACGACTTCATCTAGTTGGTTTACTAATGTTTGCCATATTTTAAAATGCAATAATTTTATATACCATACTTGTATTTGCCATAATTTCATTAGAAATAACGCTTCAGTTGCCATAATCGTGAAATTACATAAAATCATTTTCACTAATTTCATTGGTCATAATCGATCAAGTTTCATAATAATTTTAATCCATAAATGTATTTGCTATATTTTTTATTTTCAATAATTTTGTTTTCCATTACATTTATTCACCATAATATTAATTTGCCCATACTAGCACAACAATGCTAGTTCAGTTAATGCATGCTTGCTTTGCAAAAGAGGAAATCTAGCACTCGGCGGCCGCTACCGCGGCACGCTCGCTACGCTCACTCGCCTTCGCGCGTTGTTTGGTCACAGTTCTAACCTAACCTAACCTAACCGTTTCGTATTTGACAAACTGTTTATTATCTAAAGATTGCTTGCTGTATTAAGTCATTTGATTACAGACAATAAACGTTTCTAAATTATATTAAATGTTGCATATGTCAAGTATCGATTATGTAATGTGTTACTTATAGAAACTAATGATTATAACACATGTTATTATGGAAACTTATTTTATGGCAAATAAAAGTTATGACTAATAAGTTGATATGACAAGCGTTATTAGTATAAATGAAAATAGTGCAAGTAAATATTATGAGGGGGGACGATTATGGAAAACAATAATAGTACAAATAATTTTATGGAAAACAAGACAACACCCATGTAGTTCTGAAACATTTGTTCATTATTAGAGGTGTAAAAAAACGCACATAAAATTAATATAAAACAAAATCTTTAAGATACAGTGAAATGTTCAGTAAAAAAGTCTATAAAAATGTGTGCCTGAATACACCATTCATTAATAAAGCAAATTTTATTAGAAAAGCAGTGGCCGCCATATTACGGCCGGAGTGACAGCTGTCATAAAAATTATGGCGGCGAGGTTTGACATTACGGTGTCAAAAACCGCTCTCTAAGAAGACACACCAACTTACTTAGCGCACAGCTTAGCGACTACAATAAGTGAAGCACCCAAAGAGAGAAGTAAATTGTTGGAAGACAGGTATTCACCGTGCATTCGCAACTTTGTCAAGCCCCAGGAACCAGGGCCAGGCCCCCAGGCCAGGGCCCCGCCCCCAGGCCAGGGCCCCAGACAAAGGAAAGCACACACACACAGCACAAACACAGGTAAGCTCGGTATTATTTTAGGGTAGGTAGTGTAGATAGGTAGGTAGGGTAGATAGGTAGGTAGGGTAGATAGGTAGGTAGGGTAGATAGGTAGGTAGGGTAGATAGGTAGGTAGGGTAGATAGGTAGGTAGGGTAGATAGGTAGGTAGGGTAGATAGGTGGGTAGGTGCGCCGTAGACAAGTACTACTTAGTAAAAAATACGGCTTTTTATTTGATTTATATATTGTTCAAAGAACTTACCATGGAGCTAGGCCACACTAGACCCGCGAACAGAAGCTCCCTGAAGTCACTGATAGGCGAGGGCAGCTCGTAGTTTTTCTTCTTAGCATTCTTCAAGATGAAGAGGTCGCAGGTCAGGGCGTACATCGCGTAGGCTATTTGTAGTATCTAAAACACATAGTAAAAGAAAATTAGCTTAGTGATCGTGATATCGTTTCATATACAAAACTTCAAGGCAGTGTACCAATACACTGGTAATGCTTACGGCACTTTAACCGGGCCGAGGCAGCGCCACTATTATACCGTTAGCGGCACTCTCTGCCGCTAACGGCACACCTGACACTCAACACTACACACTAACATTATACACTCTCATAGACACACACATACACACTGACACAGGCTCCCTGATAAACTTTTTGTTTATAGTTTATTTTTAACTTCTACCCCCAAAATTACAATAACTTAAGTTTTAGTCATAAATATCCTTATCGAGATTAGATTGTAATATCATAAGTTTTAAGTAAAACTTTCTGTTCTTCCGTGGGGTGGGGACCTGGTGACTTTTAATACCTGACAGGCATTTTACGCCTAACGCAGACACCAGCTCCTTACATTGCTAAAAAAACAAATAGTATGTGAACTAGAATAAGCTTGTCATTGTGAGGAGAAATAAAATGAAAATAAATAAACTTATCAGGTGAAATGCGGGCGAAGATACTCCTCTGGCTATCTATTCGGGTGTTACAGACGTGATGTCATAAATAATAAAAATTAAAATAACTTCTTCACGTTCCGCACAGTTACCCTCTATAATAATTATCATCTTGGCTATTGTTAACTTGTATTCTTGTAAAAACAGAATTGTCATGAGAACAGACAATTTTTTTTTACAAACAAATTGAATCGACTTAGATGCAAAGGTGACCCCGGTCTCTGAAATAATAATTCAATGAGTTTTAATTTAGTTAAGGTAAATGTACACACGTTTTTCGTCTCCTTTCAAAAAAAAAAGGAGGTTCTCAATTCAACTGTATGTTTTTTTGTTTGTTTGTTACGCGATTACCCCGACAATTGATATCATACTTCAGAAGTGGTCCCATATACATTTTATTAACTTTACTTGGTTAGTTTTTGAGTTAGCTTCAATAATTAATACGTATTTTTCCCACTTAGTTGTTGATATTTTAAGTTCCGTTCACTGTTATTTATTTAACAGGTGTATTCGGAAGTCGGTGGCAAAAAACTAAAATACAGAACCAAAGACACCGACTTCCGAAATTAAAGTTATTTTGCAAGTTTTTGTGTTTTTTGGAAGTGGTTTTTTTTTTGCTTGCTCCTTTGCTACGTGGGGTTGGCGCACCACTTTTTCTTCTTCCACTCTCCCCTGTCAACCGTCACGCTATCATTCTCTCGCTTCTCTTTCATATCATTCCTCACACAATCCATCCATCTTTTCTTTGGTCTCTCCCTCTCCATCCATGAAGATTATATCATTTGCCTAGCCTTTTCCCAACTACGTTAGGGTCGGCTTCCAGTCTAACCGGATGCAGCTGAATACCAGTATTTTACGTAAAGCGACAAGCGGCGTAACACGTTACCCCTTGGTAGGAATTATTGTCAGACTTTCGGGCTTCTGACGACCCGTAACAACTGTCAAAGATCTACAAATGACAGCCAGGACTAACGGTTTAGCGAGCTTTCCGAAGCACGGAGGAGTCTTGGTATATAAAGATGGCCACCCATCCACGGACCAACTGAACCGCGGCAAGCGTAGCTTAACCTGTTCGATCGAACCGTGCGGCTGGTATTACTTAGCTACAAGGCCCACGATCCATGAAGATTATATACCAGCAACAATTAAAGATAACAGTGTCAGATACTTACAAAAGTCCATGTCGTAAAGAATCGGTACTCCAAACTCTTGAACTGTTTCACTTGATCGTTGTCAGTGGGATGGTGCTTTTTGAACCAACCCATGTACAGGATGTTTGATATGTGCATCACTATTGTGGCGACGTAGCCCAGGATACGGAGCTTGATCAGTCGGGACATTGTGCTGGAAAAGAGATGCAGTCATTGGTTAGCAAAAAGAACAGTCTGATAATTTTCCCGAGAGATTGGTAGCCCAGTGGAAACAGCCACGAATGACGAGTTGTAGGTAGCAGGCATGTAACTATAATATCTAAATTATTTCATCACCACTGTGCTCAAAAACGGTGAAGGGAAAACATGGTGATGAAAGTGGCATGTCCTAGAACCGAGCATTCATAGATCTGGGATATCTACCAACACGTACTGGGTTGCGTGGTTATTTGTTTTTAATGTAGGGCATCTTGTAGCTGACCTCTGAGACGTTAAAACATTTCTGCGAGCAACTTGGTTGAAATAGGTGAGAACTGTGAACTACCGCGCGCGAGCCGAGCGAGTGAAGCGAGCGGTGCCGCGGCAGCGGCCGGCGAGCTCTAGTTCCAAGTTGCTCGCAGAAATATTTTCACCATTTTCTAATTATCCGTGTTTCCGCAATATCCCTAAGGCTTTCGCGAAAATTCGAACTATCAAATCATCCTACGACATATGCAAGCTATTCCCACAATATTTCAAACATACTTTAACAATAATATCTTCTAAGGTAGGCCCGGAATAATCTAGATTTACGTATCTACATTCTGGGTCGGCGCGGGCGCCCCGTTTTACTGTCAATGTCAATTTATTTTATTCCTTGTGAGGTTACTCGGTGCATGATTGTGATTTTGCGTAAGATTTTCACACATTTTTTATTTTATTTAGAAATAAACATCTCAAAAAACGAATACTGGCCTGCTTTATTTCCCTATCTACATTATATAAATTACTGCAGTTACTATATAACCTCAAAATATTAGACACGTATTTTATCTATTTTTACGTAATCAAAAGATATATTACATTGAGTTTAAATGTGAAACGACGTCACTGTCCGGTACATTTTATACTGAATTGTGACGTAGCTAGCCCCCACTCCCCAACTTTAAGGCGTTTTATCCAAATCATTATTTATTCATATGATAAAGCAAAACATATGTCTCATATTTTTTTATTATCTGACCGACGGACTAAATAGCTTTTTATGTTCTTACCCAGTCAGCATTCCTATTAAGGGATAAACTATTGGCGATAAGTAAAGTTGATAACCGAAACTACTTATCTTTACCGCCTTGTCTACTTCATTCATAATTTTACAGTTCATCTAAATAGGTCAATGACTGATATGCGTCGGGTTACACCGGAATGGCAGCGGCCGGCAGCGACGCGGCGAGCACTTTCAGTGTGAAATAATTTTAAACTTTATCTACATACTTAAAGGACCAGTATTGCTTGAAAAGCTTGAAAGGACTCGAGGCCGCCCGCGGCCGCGGTGCCGCGAGCGGCTGCGCGCCACGCGCATCTTGTCGGTGGTTCTGCCTGCGGCTGCCAGCGGCGACGCGAGGCCGCTCGCGGCACCGCGGGCGGCCGCGTGTATGTAATGTAGAAACAAAACTAGTCAAGAGGAGACTAGGCACGTGGGATCTGGAGGTCGCGCGAGGCCGCCAGCGGCGGCGCCGGAAGCCGCTGGCGGACGCTGGCAGCCGCTGCCGGCCGCTGCCATTCCCGTGTGACTCGGCCCAAGGCATTTTTTATTAAATTATTTTCATGTAAAAGTTATATCGTTAGATTAACACATTTAGTGTCAAATTACTAAACGAATTCGTGAAGTTGGAATAAATTTAATAACTTTTAGGTAGGTAGGTATCAATGTAGCCTGGGCATACATTTTGAAGATTTCACAGTTTTTAGTGTTCCGTACCCGATATCTGGTGCCAAACGGAACCCTATTACTAAGCCTCCGCTGTCCGTCCGTCTGTCTGTCGGCGAACTGTATCTCATAAACGGTAATAGGTAATTAAACGGTAAGTTGAAATTTTCACAGATTATGTATTTCTATTGCCGCTAAAACAACTAATAATAAAAATGAAATAAAGTTAATAATCAAATGGGGTCCCCATACAGGCCCCTCTTTTCCATAGGGTACTCTGGGCAACTGTCCAGGGCTCCGCGATCGACGGAGCCACAGCTTGCGCTCAAAAAAAAAAATCTTTGCAGCCGCCGTTCCATTCTATGCATTTTTCTATGATTTAATGACAAAATAATTGATTTGCAGTGCGATTCACAATAAGTTTCTAGCCCCAAACTTATGAAATATATAGAAGTAGTATTATTTTTGTTGTTTTGTTTTATATAATTTAATTAGGTTTAATATTAATATTCCAATTCGCCAGTTAGCCACATTTCATATTTCCATACAGTAATATTGCCAAATTAATCAACAACAGTGAAATATTTGACATCTATTTGCGACGTTGACAACTTTCAGAATAAACGCTCATACGTTCATTTCATTACGATTACAGCTCATAGATCGTTCACTAACATTGAACTTTGAACCTGTGATTAAGTATCTGTACATGATCGGAAATTATAGTTGATAATGCGAATGGCATTGACATGAGTAACAATTATTTTATTATATCTTTAATATATCTACAATGTGTTACATAAACAATGTCCGATCCGACAAGAGCACATTACCAAAAAGTAATAAAAAAAACTTATTATTATTGAAAATAAAAAAGGTATTGCTATTTAAAATTCACGATTTTAGTACCAAAATTATCCCAATTCCATAAAAATATTGGTAAATTTTCAACAGGGGGTCATAAGTTGGGATTTGTATACACTCACCAAACGACGGCCGCCCGCGCCCCATGTAAATAAACCGGTAAAATTCCCAATTTAAAAAAAATGCGACAATTTTTTTTTTCCTTTTTTTAAGAAAGTTACCACTTATATAGACTCTCAGTATGTTCTTAACAACACCCCTCCATCACGGATCGGTCAGGATTTTTATTTCACGCTGTATATCTATTAAAAATTAAATGCTGTTCGTTGGTAAACGCATCACTCGAGAACAGAGGGACCTATTTTGCAATTTTTTGTTTATTATTGTCCGAATCTGGATCTTACGGAAAGAAAAATTGGAAAAAAATCCTGGAATGTTTTCAAATCCGGGAAAAGCTGAACGTCCTTTTTTGTATGAATGATTGAAACTTGTCTACTGAAACTCGAATCCGCTGGATGCGGGAAGTACAGAACCGGTCGAAGTGCCGGTGCTTGGGGGAGGCCGATGTTCAGCAGTGGACGTCTTTCGGCTGAGATAATTGAAACTTGAACAGGACAACGTCAGTCGAGACAGTCGTTAGTTATGTATAAAAATTATGTTCAGTTCGAGCTACAACTTCATATGTTTTATGAATTATTCAACAGTACTAGTCAGTTTAAAATCAACTTTATCTCTAACAGAATAAAGTTGATGTTTGTTTAAGTGGAAATAACATCAATTGGAAACAATTGCCCCTGCGTGACATAATAAATCGGGTAAGTATTATTATCAAGAAAGGGGGTGGGAGCTCGTAGTTAAGTAATCAGCCGCACGAGTCGATTGAAGGTATACTACGCTTGTTCGACAAGCGTAGTATACCGGTCGGTCGGACCCTGGATGGTCGACCACAATAATGAATTGCAATTATAACATTGTATTTGATGTTGTAACCGTTTTAGGTGTAAAAAAAGCATTTGGAAAGTTACCAAACACTTTTTTTACATCTAAAACTAAATATTCAGTGTTACAATATTATTGCGTTTCATAATCAATATTTTTGTTCACTATAGAGCGATATTTCATATTTCCATAAAGTAAAATTGCCAAATTAATAAAAACAACGAAATATTTGACAGCTATTTGCGACAAACGCTCTTAATGCATTTTGAAAGTGGGCATTTCAGAATGCATTATGATCGTTTATTCTGAAAGTGGGCAACGTCGGAAGTAGATGTCAAATATTTCACTGTTTTGATTAATTTGGCAATATTACTGTATGGAAATTAGAAATGTGGCTAACTAGCGAACTAGAATATTGATTATGAAATGCAATAATTAATATCGTAACACCGAATATTTAGTTACAGATGTAAAAAAAGTATTTGGAAAGTCTCCAAATGCCTTTTACACCTAAAACAGTTACAAAAACAAATTCAATGTTATAATTGCAATTCATTATTAATGTTCTAGTTCGCTAGTTAGCCACATTTCTCACTTCTATACAGTAATAATGCTAAATTAATCAAAATGTTGCCAACCTATACCCACATAAAATGCTGACCGTTTCTACCTTCACTTTTGGCCCGGAGAAAGTAACTGAGATATTTCTACTGAACTCAGAGATCGCACGAGATCTCCTCAAATCTCCTGCTTTATGCCATTTTACAACTATACCAGTTTGTTCTCAGGTTCCCAGATAAATAAAAACACATGACCTTCTTCGAAAATGCAACTTTTTTCGTCTAAACTTTTTATAGTATAGATTTATATCTATCTAACAAGTAACTTTTGGACACCTTCTTGTTTTTCTGTTAAAATTTTAAGTTAGGAAAAATTATTATAACTATGCCTACAGAAATAAGTAAATACAGGCTGGCCAGTTAGGAAGTATACAACTTTAAATCAAGATTATGTTTAAACGAAAATTACCGGATATTTTTCTAAAAGTGTATTATTCAGGCATGGCAATTTTATACGGTAAATAAGATCAGCCTCATCTGCTCCTGTTTTATTCTTAAATTGCGATCGCTTTTCATCGTGTTTTTCATTAAATTTCATCATTTTCGCATACTTTATTTGTTATCCCACTAACAAAGTCACAAATATTCCGCTTTTGGTATTCAAGCTTGACCACGACACGTCCCTTTACACGGAAAAAAAAAATAAGTCAGGAAGTGTTTCGAAATCCTCAGTGAGCAAAATGGTATTCGTTAAACTTAATGTTTTTTTTTTTAATTGGGTTGCTTTTAAATTCGTTTAAGAACTTCAAGATAAAATTAATGAAAGTATTGCGGTGGTCTGGTCTTATAGACTGTGCTTATAAAATTTGCCGCATTTTAAGTAAATATTAAACACTAAACAACTGCAAAATTTGGCGTCAAAACTCAAACTCAAAACTCAAACTCAAAGCATTTATTTCAAATAAACCAATTACAGGCACTTTTGAATTGTCAAGGGGTCGGTCAGTCAGAAATATGAAGCTAGTTGCCCATTCCAACGCGTAGTAGGTTCCTATGGAGAAGAACGGGCAAGAAACTCCACGGACACTCTTTTAAATCAGAATATTGTTACAAATCAGAAGGGGGGCTAAAAAAAGTTGTATACTTCTTAATTGGCCACCCTGACCTGTATAAGTATTACTATGAACTATTGTATTGTGTATAATAAAATAATAAATACCTACAGAGCTAGCAAAGAACCGTGTCATTGTGTTCAATTATAATTAATGCATATAAACACTTGCATTTGACATAAATACAAGCCGGTTTTGACGTTTTCACTCCAGTCATTGGCTGACGATGACGCGGCAAAAATGACAGATCACATAGAAAACAATTTCACCGTTCTTGACATTAAAAACACTGTTTTTATACAAAAATACACATGAAATTACACTTTTTAGGTTAAGTTTTATAGTTTATCAAATAAGTAATTAAATATTATGTATTTACCTTGATTTTCCTTACGAAAACTACGTAAATAGAGATAACTTTATCGTTTTTATCAACACTGACTCACAACCAGCCGGCCCAACGGTTGGAACCGTTATATCAGCCAGTTAGTCGATTCTAGGTGGAAGCAACATTTTTGACTTATCATCACGCTTGCTCCTATTTCCTGCAGCGGTGGGCAGAGTCTAAATAGGAAATGTTTATTTGCATAGAATGTTGGTCATACAGTTGTTTCTCAGTTGTTTTTGGCACATGTACCTACCTATTAGGGAGCGAGCAAATGCCATCAACTGGGCTGCTTTTAAGAAATTCCGTATGCGAAACTGAACTCCATAAGGACTATGAAATTTTGCTTAAAGGTGCTCCCTCACCAGGAGCATTCACCTGTAAGGTACTTTTTGTTTTGTTTCTGGTCTATACGTAGTTTTTAGACGTGTTGCGCCCGCGCCTTATGTTTCACAAAATGCAATACTTAATTCATACTTACATTGCTAACACCACTTCACTAGTTATTTCATCTTATCGTTATATTTAATTTGAAGAAAGCTTACCGACTTGTTAAGTTTAATTAGTAAGTAACTCGGTAATAGGCGAGGAAAAGGTCAAATTGAATGTTTTCCTAGCTCTGCGTCCGCGCCGGCGCCGTCCACCATAATTATTTTGTTACAAGTAATTTTGAATCTATGATACCTTTTAAAGTATTCATTTAAATGACATTATGTCAAGGCTTATTTTATTGGATGAGAAATAATATAATACCGGTCAAAATAACTTACAATAAATTTTGTCATATAAATTCAAATTAAAATGTTTATTGCTAAAGACGTCAGTACAAAATCATACATCTTTAAATGTCAAGTGAATGCGCAGTCCACAGTGTTGCTCCAATTCAAGCATGCCAAATAATAGTTAAGATTATACCATGTCATTAATTCCAATTAATACCTTACTTATACAATTTCATAAATTCCAATGAATAACTTATACAATGTCATTTAATCCGATTAATACCTTATAAAATGTCATAATTTTGTATTCTATACAATACAATGTCATAAAATCATTATTAATATCTTATCTATTATATATGTCTAAAACCGTCAACACATAATTAACAATATAAATAAAATAATTTTAATAAAATAAATCGGACTCAAGAATTCACCATTTAACTGACAGGTATTCATTAATTTTATAGTATGTCTTACTTATCACTAGATTATTGAGTTGCTTCTTAAATACATTGATATCTTTAATACTTAACAAAGCATTAGTTTCATTCCTAGGAAGTTTCTATGGAATACTGCATTTTTGTGTCGCCTACTGCTTATGTATTTTATTTCTATGTCGCGAACTGTGCAGTTTTTCAAATACGGCCATCTCACATATGTATAGTACTGTGTACTGTTAGTATACAGCAATTCACAAAGAACGGTTTGCAACTTTCCGTGCTTTGAATACCGCATATCGCCCTAACATACCTCTTTTGCGCTCTAAATACTGTCTCCATGTTGGTGGAGTTACCCCAATATATGATCCCGTATCGTAATGCAGACGTAACATTTATGCATGATACGCCGTAACCAAAACTGTTGGATACCTCCTTTGCGAGATTACGTAAAGCATATGAGTGTTGACTCAGGCGTTTACATACACTGTCAGTATGAGTTTTAAACGACATGTCTCTATCCAGATCAAGCCCAATTTTTTTTGTATTTGTCGTTTCTGAAATTGTCCTGTCTCCATATTTTATGTCAGGTTTTTAATGATTTGTCCTTTGCTCAAAAGTCATTATTTAAGTTTTGTCAATAATTTTTAAATTATTCGCGCCCATCCATTCTACTAATACTTGGAGACAGTGGTTTATCTCTTCGTCAGGTGTCGTCATATCATTCCTACCACTAAAATCCGTGCTACCATCAGCGAACAAAACCATCGGATGATGAATGACATGCCCAGAGAAACACCGGTGTTTCTCTGGGCATGTCATTAATGTAAATAATAAATAATAAAGATCCTACAATACTTCCTTGAGGTACTCCGTAGTTATTAGCTCTCTGACTCGATACATACGTACGCTCGGTTTTTGACGCAGACGTTATCCATTTTAGTAACTTGTTTTCTATCGGATAAGTACGATTTCAAAAGATTCAAGACGTTGCCCCTAACTCCCTACCTTTCCAACTTCTTCAATAGCACTGTTCTATCCACAAAATCAAACGCCTTGCTCATGTCCATGAACAAAGAACTCACTCAGATGTCCCGCTGACGGTGGCGCGTGTGTTGGATCATTTAGCTCCCTTCAAAATGGTTGAGCAGAATGGTGCTGATCCATGCGTCATGTTCGTGAACGGGCGCCGTCAGTTGGGACTGGTCAACTCTTAGCTGCCATGGCTTAGATTTTAATTTTTTCTTTGTTTTATCTTTTTATTATGGACGCTTCAAACGTGCACGTTTTTCTACATTGTTCCCACATGTATAATTTCAACATGAATGATGTAACCAACATTTTGTAACAATTTATTTTATTTAAAAGAGTGGCCATGGAGTTTCTTGCCCGTTCTTCTCCATAGGTACCTACTACGCTTTGGAATGGGCAACTAGCTTCATATTTCTGACTGACCGATTCCTTGACAGTTCAAAAGTGCCTGTGAATGGCTTAATTGAAAAAATGCTTTGAGTTTGAGTTTGAGTCATTAGGTTCTGTGGAGGAATAAATATCGTTAAATGACAAATTTTATAAGCAACTTTTAAACTTTTGCATATTGTCTTTACAGAAATTACGTCTAAATATGTACCAGTATAAATAAATAAAAATAAAAGTTTATTTTGGAACAATAACACAAGACTTAGTACAGCAAGTAAAACGATGATAGCTGCAAAAGTATAAACTGTAGCGCAGCTAACAACGCCCTACCCCAGATACAGAATGGAATGATGATCCATGCAAAGAGTGCTTATAGGTTAATTTAGATTTAGATAATTAATAATAAACAAGATGAAATGAACAGTACAGGACATAATATGATTTGGGATGTATTTTAACGTTGAGTTTAATGGATGAGTGTAGGGTGAAAGGGTGTGTGACGGTAAAAAACGTGTGCGAGGGTTGTTAGTGGTGTTTGTGGCATGTGTTGTGTGAGGGAGTGATGAGTATTTTACACTTCCACGAATTTCTCTGTTTCATCATAATTTTGTGATATTAACCAGGAGTCAAGTTTTATTTTGCATTTGCTCTTGGTTAATGGCTATATGTGTAGGCTTTTGTTTAATTTGTTTTGTTTGTTGTTGTGTATGAAAGAACGCAAGTTTTTTTTGTTTTAACAGGACATTGTACTAGTTGCGCTGTATGACCTTACAATACCAATTCGACCGTTACGCATTTACTTCCCCTTATATTGTCGATAATGTTGTTAATGCATGTTTCGCTACAAAGATGTGTTTGAGTGAACACACCTACTTTCAAATTAAAACTTTGCAACGTTTTTAAAGCTGTGCAAGGCGTAGTTATCCTTCAAAATAACTAAATTAAAATTACCACATGACGATTATGTTTGTCTTACGTTTAAAACAGATTTCATTGAGAATCATATCTAAACCAACGAGGAATGTATTCACTGAGGTCTTATCCATATTAGGAGGTCTGTAAACACACACAACTATTATGAGGTGATTCTGCAATTCAACCGCGCAAGCTTCAATAAGGTTTACACCATTTTCCTACATCTAGTTTTTGTCCCGGTAAAGTATTCCGCATTAGTATACATGAGGTGGTTCCTATTTTCTCGTGAAGAATATGTGTGGAGTGTATAATTAGGTACGTTAAGATGTATAAGGTCGTTCTTTTTAACCGACTTCCTTTTTTTATATGGAAGTGTATGCTCCCAAGTTGGTTCTACATAAATTTTATTAAGTTTGCTTGGATAGTTTTTGAGTAAGCTTCAATAATACGTATTTTTTCCACTTAGTATGATGATATGTGGATGATATGATGATAACTTCCTGTCACTGTTATTTACATAGCAGGTGGTGGTTTTCGAATTTATGTGGGGTAGGTACGACAACGAAAAAGTGAAAAATAAAAAATAAATACAAAAAAAAACCGGTTTCCAAAAAAAAAAAAAAACACTACTAAGTCAAAAATTACTTTATAATATCGGAAGTCGGTGGCAAAAAACTAAAATTAAAAACCAAAGACACCGACTTCCGAAATTAAAGTAATTTTTCACTTTGTAGTGTTTTTTTTTGTAAAAGTTTTTTCATGTTAGTGTCTGTCACTCATATTATGTCCACTGATTTACCGTCATCTTTAAAATTATATATACTCGTATAATTATCACTTGCTTCAAAAACGGTGAAAGAAAACATCGTAAGATAGATATTTCTCGACGGCATATGAAGCCAAGTCACACGAAATCAAGAAGACCCGTAGAATGCTATATTATCACTGAATTACATAGGCTATAATTTATAAAAATATCACAAGTGCGAAGCCGCTGGCGGAAGCTATATTTAATTAAACATTCATCAAAAAAGGCAAGTGAATAAAAGAATATTATGGAAAAACACAATATCACACATAATACATGAAATTTGTGATATTCCCCAAGTGAAAAAACCGGCCAGGTACGTCCACGCACAATGAAGGGTTCCGTAGTGGGTTCCAAGAAGAAACTTAACATTGTAGTTGAAAAACATGTTCTCCCATACATCGATTAAGTAGGTACGTCACGCTCAATTCTCCCAATGTACGTGTACCTTTGTTTGTAATCGCATTTTTTATTTTATTTGTGATAAAAACTACCAATTAACGATTTTCGGACATTTTCTTTACCTGTGATGTGAGTCCTTGCTTCTTGCCAAATTCCATGATTCTTATGGTCAACGGGAAGTACTCTTTAGGTTTTGATTTATTTGCGAGTATCAAAATGGCCGTATTTTTTTTAATGCGTTTACTTAGATGCTTGGTATTGTTAGAGCTCCAAGGGACCGTGCACCTACGTAAGTATTTGATATTAATTTCAACTTGACACCTTCACGTGTTCCTGAGATAAGGGGTCTTGACAGACACACAGACGGACAACGAAGTGATCCTAAAAGGGTTCCGGTTTTTGCCTTTTGAGGTATGGAACCCTAAAAATTACAATAATTATGCAATTTTCATTCTTCAGTTGTTTTTGTTGCATACGAAAATAAAACATTAGTCAAGCACAAAAACAACACAGAAGCAAAAAAAACAAGGCACGGTTGTGCATGATAAATATAATATTTTGAAAACAAATAAGACGTGCGAACTGTCATTGGCACGTCTGTGGTAACAATTTTATTTTGACAGCGCCTCTACCCCCGAACAATAAAAGCGGTTTCCGCAAGTCATTTGAACAAATAATACACTGTGGTAGTAGGTAATCTTCGTTCATAAATCAGCCTCCAAAAATGTAAATAAAAAATTGTGTTTATGTGGAAAAAAAACTTTAATACTTAAACATAAGATTCCAGATTGCGCTACAACTTCAACAAACATAATAAAATTAACTTAATTTACACATATTTAAAGTTGATATTTGTTTTAAGTGGGAATATAATCAATTGGAAACAAGGATTTGAACAGACTTTCGCTACGCAATTTGAACGTGACTACTTATAAAACTTATATATTAAGAAAAATATCTCAGTCTGTTACGAAACAGGGTGTAGGGCTAACGTGGCCAAATAATTTTGAAGATGATATTTTTTTACGAGTATTAAAACTATCTTTAGAATCTTTATTTATTTGTGCAAATAAAAAAAAAACGCAAATTACTTGAGTAATAAAAAATAAAATTAAATCGTAAAATGTTTTAAAATCTAAACAAAATTATACAAATCTTATTAAATATTTTAATTAGGTATTGTTGTACTAAGTTAATAATATTTTTTCCAAAAAAGTACATTGTTTAAGTGTTTTATGTGAAGTTAATTATTAAGGAAGTGTTTAAAAACAGGTTCTTAAATTAAATCAAAAGAAATATATCTTGAAATATATATTTTGAAAATGTCGCCTAAAGAAGTATCAAGCCGGTAAGATTTATTTTTTATTTTTATGCGAGTTTTGTTTTTCAAATAACACATTTAAGCACATAAGGAAGGGGCTCGTGGCTAAATAACAACAGCCGCACTGGTCGATCCATTAGGTTAAGCTACGCTTGCCGGGGTTGGTCAGTGGATGGGTGACCATCTTTACATACCGAGACTCTTCCGTGCCTCGGAAAGCACGTTAAGACGTTGGTCTCGGTTGTCATTCGTGGATCTTTGACAGTCGTTACGAGTCGTCAGAAGCCCGAAAGTCTGACACCAGTCTTACCAAGGGGTATCGTATTACCCAGTTAGTGGGTTGTGGAGGTCAGATAGGCAGTCGCTCCATATAAAATACTGGTATTCAGCTGCATCCGGTTAGACTGGAAGCCGACCCCAACATAGTTAGGAAAAGGCTAGGCAGATTAACATTTAAGCACATAAAATAACATCACGCCTGTAATCCCCGGGTTAGGCAGAGGTGTACTATAGGACACCCACATTTCGCCAGTTATGTTTTAGTCCCATGTAATAGGAGGCGAGCCTATTGCCAGCAACCGGGCACAAATCTAGAGTCCAGGCTGCTACTGAGACGGCGCGTTGTGTTCCACGCGCGCCTCAAACAGATGTCAGCACAACTGAAGGGGTCTGCTAGGACCGATGCCTGCCGGGGTCGCGGGAAAGTCTGAAAGGGATACCGAGGCCCCTGGCAACGTACAGGCAACACTGAAGGAACACGGGTGGGTATTAGAAAAAAAAAGGCTGCTACTGAGAAACTCCTGATGAAAACCCTACACTTTCCCGACCCAATCCAACCCAACCCAGGCCCTCGTGCTCAGCATTACCGCTTGCAACCGCTTGAACGACGCAGTCGATGAGTTTTTCAAATAAAGTCAGTGAATGGAGCGACTGCCTATCTGACCTCCAAAACCCATTTACGAGAGATTTTTTTTAATACTGTGACAAAAAATAAATTAAACAAGGTTAGGTACTGTCCACTGTATTCTATAAATAAATAACGAAGTAAATAAAAAGATTATTCATGATTACCTTAACTCACACATTGATTCATTATGTTAGGAAAAATTTACTGCGGATACAATATTCGTAAATATGTGAGCGCCATGTATCTTTCAACATAACTAAAGGAGAATGCTCATCAAGTATGAAAACTAAACCCAGAGCGAACACAAACAGGTGTAGCTCAGAGTTTTAGTGATATTTATTGATATCATTCTGTAAATATTTCACTATAAGGTTCGATGGCTAAATGTGTGATATTGTTATTTGTTTTGCATCAGGGGTGATTCTTTTTTCTTTATAATATTTTCGATTTGAGTATACCCGACGATATAAATATAATTTTGACGACACGGTTGGCGCAGTGGCTGAGCGATCGACTGCTGCGCAACGTACAAATATTTGTTTTTATATTTCTGTGGTTGTTCCGGGTCTGGGTGTTAGTGTATGTGAGTTTCTATGTTTGTAAACGCACCCACGGTACAAGAAGAAATTCTTAGTGTGGGGCAAAAAGTTGGCTGTGGATTGTTGATTTTGACAATGTGCAGTCTCTGCACCTATGAGCGTAAGTATATAGTGTATCTATGTATGTATTTATTGCGTCGGGTATACCCAAATCGAAGATATATGATAGGAAAAAATCACACCTGCTGAAAAATAAATGGTTATATCACACATTTAGCCATCGAATCATATAGTGAAATATTTACAGCATGATTTTAATAAATATTACTAAAATTCTGAGCACTATTATGTGTTCGCTCTGGGTTTTTTGAGCATTCTCCTTTATTTGTCATTACTTATTGTTTAATAATAAGTACCTATTGTACTGGTGTCAGAGTTTTAAAGGTGCCCATGAGCTTCTGACTTGACTTCACATGCCGTCGAAAAACTCTCAGACATGCCGTTTTCTCACGATGTTTTCCTTCAACGTTTTTGAAGCAAGTGACAATTATACAATACGCACATGAATCCGAAAAGTCAGAGGTGCATGCCTTGGGTTCGAACTCGAGACCTATGACTTGGCAGTCCGATGGTCACACCAGGCTATCAAATCATGCTATTAAAGCTACGGCACTGAGCAGACAGAGGTTTTTTTTTTTATATTCTTCCCCACAACAAAATTTAATTTTCCTACCATTTCCAGTTTTCTCTGGTTTTTTGTAACCTTAATTTAGAGTGTAAAAATAACTATGAGACAATTAAAAAAAAACCTGTTTAGTAGCAAAAAATATGCATTTAAAGAATAAAAATGTTTTTGAAACATACCTACTACATTATTTCGCCATATACTATATTTTTACAGCCAATGGCTTCGAAAATACTTTATTTGATATAAAAAAAGTTGGCAACCCTAGTACTTAGTAGCACTTACGACCACTAATTTGCGATATTTAATTTGTTCACAAAGATCAAAATAGCATACACCTCTGACCAATGTCGAGTTGACATCAACTTAAAACCTTTTTGCTTTTTTGTCGTATTTGGGATTTAGATTTTATAACTTTAATTTTTTCTTGTTTATTTTTGACATTAAAAAACGTATTTTAATGAGTCCAAAGTCCAACTAAAAAGGTCGCGGAAGGTCAATTCTATTAATTAACGTGCAAAGTGTAAAACATGAGACCGGAATGCGAAGACATTATGAATAGAACAAAAAATGGTATTCTGCTAATCTTAAACTTGGGTTTGTTCACATTCAAGTCGCAATATCATCGCAGCCTAGTCTCATGGCAATCAACTTTGTTTTCGTTTACGAAAATAAACATATTTTCACGGTGGTTCAATGTAAGCAGACGATATTGTGACAATTAGTAATACTTAAATTTTTAGCAACCTTAATTTATGATCTTTTTAATGTCTTGATTAGTTCGCTTGGTTAAGTATATACTCGTACTTATAGTATTTTCATATTCCGTTTTTTATTTTAATGCTTTAAAAATACAAAACCATTAAAATAAATAATTAGATAGAAAGCTAACTTGGAACGTATTGGTAACCGCGACGCGCAAGCAAGACGCGATGTCAAACTATAATTTTATATCAATTTTATTATTATTGATTTATAACTGAAATTATTGTAACGATTTATTGAACTAGCACAGGAAGAAAGAGATTTTCTCGAATATGGTACCTACCACCAGCCATTAGAATTTTGTTCAGTATCTATATTATCCATGAGGAATGTCATCGCTTAAGAACAGAATCCGAACATAGCATCCAGGGTAAAATATAATATCCACTGTTGTAGTCGTTGTGAAGTGTTGAATGAAGAGTAAAAAAAAAAGGAAAATTAATTAGGAAAAATAAGAAAAAATTAAAAAATTAAATAATAAATAATATAAATATTCAATATTATTATTATTATTATTATTTAATAATAATTATTTTTATTATAATATATTTAATTTATATTGGAATATTTTATTATAATTATTAATTAATTATTATTATTTAAATTAATTAGGGAAAATTATATAGATTCAGAAGTGCCGCTATGATGTAAAACTTTCGTACCGCGCCTACAACAAACACAAACGATTGTTGTTAACATCAATGATTCTTCGATACCCTGAAGGTAGATGAAGCTTTACAGCGGATTTTATAATTCTTTGCAGATAAAGGTGCCTCCCTATACCAACTATTCTGAAATAAAGAATTTGACAATAACGTAGTTATTTTGTCAGTGATATTTAGTGCGGATTTCACCAATGAAATTGAACGCGTTCTGCACATCTAAACGCGTTCAAGAAATGTCAGTGTACAATATTCTGTAATAATTTTGACAGTGACAGTTCTTGAACGCGTTTTAGAAATGCTCATCGCGTTCAGTGTCATTGGTGAAATCAGCCCATAATATACAAGATAAACTTAGAAACATAATAACCCTTCAATTGGTAAGACGGAAATGTCCGAACGGTCAACGATTGCTAACGACCTTGACCAGTCCCCGCCCCTTTTGGGAACCATTCGCAACCATTTACGTTTAAATTCATTATTATTGACATTTAATTTTGACATAACTATTATTGCTCAATTTAATTGTACTAATATAAAAGAAAATAATTAAGTACTTACTAATAATGTTTAATGCATGCTAATATTTAGGATGATAAGGGCAGGCGAATGATAATTGCAATGCTTGTAAAAGGCTGCTAAGTCATAAGTACTAACATAACATAACACCAACATTGTATACTTAGTTCGCAATAAACGTTTTTGACTTTGACTTTTGACTTTGAGATCTAAGCGTGACTCGCTGTCTCCGATTCGGAGACACCTTAACGGTTAAACGCCAATTTCTCGCTATTTTACTATGAAACCCATATAAAACTGTAACTGATTCGTAATCTGTACAATATTTCCTATTGGTTCTTATAAAACTTATAAGAATTTGGTTTACAATAAAACGAGCATGTATACACAAAAAAAAACTTAAAAATCACATACAAATACAAGTATAGTTAAAATCGTGCAAAATGGTCGTATTTTTTTACGGGTAGTAATAAAACCTCCGAAAAAAATTAAAATATGGACATACTCAAAATATGAAATTTACTGCTTTAAATACAAATTTTCCGATAGCTTATATGCGAATGTAAATAAAGAAACGAACGAATAAAATACTGAAAATTGCGAAAAACCAATACAGCATTTGCTGACGTAATATTTTTCCACCAGCTTAAATTGCGTTTTAACTAAAACTACAGTTAGCCCTGATTTCACCAATGCAATTGAACGCGTTCAGCATCTAAACGCGTTCAAGAGCTGTCAGTGCACAATATTCCATAATAATTTTGACACTGACAGCTCTTGAACGCGTTTAGATGTGCTGAACGCGTTCAATTTCATTGGTGAAATCAGCCCTTAGTCATTTTCAACCAGAACCCGGATTAAAAAATGGTGAAAAAAATTCTGCGTGCAACTTGGAAGTAGCGCTTGCCGGCCGCTGCCGCGGTACCGCTCGCTTCGCTCGCTCGGCTCGCCCGCGGTTGTTCACAGATCTAACCTAACCTAACCTATTTCACCTCCGCACCCGTACTCAACTACCGGTAGGTAGTTATTTTCATTCAAATTTAGAGTTAAAAAACGCCAATTACAAGGCCTCTTGGTAATACGAGGCTTAGATTTAGACCTGTCTAATTTATCCACCCAAATACATAACATAGCATCACGACTGTATAACCGAAAGAGGTAAGCAGAGGATTATATTTATGTGTACTTTATTGGACACCAGATTATATCTACACATACTATAATACAAAGTCGCTTTTCGCGTTTGTCTTTATGTCCGCTTTGTTCTTCTAAACCACGCAACAGATTTTGATGGCTTTTTTTCTCGTCTATTGTGGGATGTCGTTGCAAAGGTCATTCAAAAATATTGTGGGTGTGTCAAAGCCATTTTTAAATTTAGAGATCCGTTTGCGGAATATTAAGCTTTAAAGTGCAAACTTTTGTTAGAGAGCACTGTACCCCTGTCCGCTAAATGGTTCTACTTGGATTTATGAGCAGTAGTATATACCTATAACGATGTTAAAAGGAAAACTATCACAGCTAAGTAGGCTTTACAGTTTAATTAATTTAATTTGCAGTTTGAAAATGGGAATACGAGGTAATGAATGGGAATGTGTTTGAATGGGAAAACATGTTTTTCAACTACAATGTTAAGTTTGTTCTTGGGATAAATTCATCCCACCTACGGAACCCTTCATTGTGTGTGGTCCGACATGCACTTGGCCGGATTTTTTTGATATTATTGTTTAGATTAGCAGCGCCACAGTTAAAAGCCTGACAGCCAGTCTTACTAAGAGGTATCTTGTTACCCAGTCACTGGGTTGTGGAGGTCAGATAGGCAGTCACTCCATTAAAAATACTGGTATTCAGCTGCATCCGGTTAGACTGGAAGCTGACCCCAACATAGTTGGGAAAAGGCTAGGCAGCGCCACATTCTGTAAACGGCCTTTTGTGTTCGTAACCATACTTTTTTTTACAAAATGCAAACGAAGCAACGACTCTGTGACTTTGTACAGGGTTGCCTTGAAGTAATGTTTTTGTTAATTATTACTTAATTGGTATAGTCTTATTAGTGATTTTGACATTATTGATAGTGATTTTGACATTATAGTTATGATTTTGACATTATTATTGATGATGATTTTGACATTATTATTGATGATGATTTTGACATTATTATCAATGATGATTTTGACATTATTATCAATGATGATTTTGACATTATTATCAATGATGATTTTGACATTATTATCAATGATGATTTTGACATTATTATCAATGATGATTTTGACATTATTATCAATGATGATTTTGACATTATTATCAATGATGATTTTGACATTATTATCAATGATGATTTTGACATTATTATCAATGATGATTTTGACATTATTATCAATGATGATTTTGACATTATTATCAATGATGATTTTGACATTATTATCAATGATGATTTTGACATTATTATTGATGATGATTTTGACATTATTATCAATGATGATTTTGACGTTATGGTTGTGATTTTGACATTATTATTGATGGTTTTGAGTTTGACATTGCTAGTAATTATGACCAAAATTTGCGAAACATTATTATGTACTAACACTAGTGTTTAAGATGTGTATGTAACTAACAAATTGGATTGTATGATATGTAAATAAAATAATTTGATTGATTGATAGTTCGGAAACTGCATATCTTCTGTCCGCGACTTCGTCCACGTGAAATTTATTGTTTTAACATAAAATAATCTTTATCACTCAGCGATACTGTAGCTTCCCATGAGTGAAAGAATTTTGACTAGTACTTTAGTTCCAAAGATTACCCCCTACCTATTGGTATTGGTTTATCTCTTCGTAATATTTGTAGATTCATAGGATGTTCTCTGGCTAGGTTTAATAAGTAGATAATTGAAAAAAAAAACAATACCTGCCTAAATAATTGCCTGGAAGAGATCGCAGAAAGCGAAAATTTAACACTACAAAACTTAAACAATGGGCGGCCTTATCCGCCCATTGTTTAAGTTTTGTAGTGTTAAATTTATTATATACTATGTATTTTCTGGTGTACAATAAAGTATATATAAATAAATAAATGATGGGATATAATTTTAATAACTAACGAATTACACATAACTTATTTGTAATGACCTCGAAAACTCCACTATTTTATTCTAATCTTGTCGTGTTATTTTTGTAAATAAAATAAAATAACAAAAGAACTTGATTTCGTGGGAAAATGGTTCTAATTAAATAAATCTGTAACATAAAATTACGTCGCATTTGAAAACCCAAAAAGGGGAGAAAAGCTGTTAACTACATCCATATTTCCACTGTGGAAGCATCTACATCCCCGTATGCGAACTACGCATCAAAGACCTGACGTCACACAACATCCTGACGTCACTCAAAATCCTGCATCGCGCAATTATAGTTTACCGCGCAATGGACATATATACAAGCTCCCGACTTCAATCTCTGGGCAGTTGCCCGCCAGACACGACACCCGTCTGGTCGGAGGATCCTCCCTTTTCTATCGGGGATGAGTGAACTTTACACCTTTATTCATTATTGTTATAATTTCTATGGGGGTAACGGAAAATCTATTGCTAAGAACCGGGAACGAAACCTGAGAATTTTAATCTAATAATTTTTCACGACTCGGTGACCGGACCAAGGAAATTGCATAGGTACACCTCTCTTTGTTAAGACGCAGATATACGCGAATGGACTTGAGAAGTTAGCTTGCGTGATCTTTACTGAGCTCACGCAACGCGTCGTACGTCCAGCCAGTAATAGGACTCGCCCATCAACGAGCGCTGTCCCAAATTAGACGCATTATTAATTTATAAAAAAATTATAATACAAAACATACGGTTGATAAATTTTGCGTGATTCTCTGTTTTTATCCGCGTTGGACATAACTTTACAAATTAATTTCACTATGTAATAATACCCTGGTGCGAAGTCGGTTGGAATACGCTAGTGTTGCCTGGAATCCTTTCTATGTAGTTCACTCGCAAAGAATTGAGAGAATACAAAGAGCATTTACTAAACATCTAGCATTTATATCCAGGAAAATTAGCCATCGCTGTCCATATGAACAACGATTACACTTTTTCAATATAAAGACACTGCGTGACCGTCGCCGTTCGCGTGATCTGATTTTCCTCTACAAAGTTACAAACGGATTTGTAAAATGTAGCGATCTTGTTGAACGTATCCATTATTCAGTCCCTTCAAAGCCCCCCAGACATCCCATCACCAGATTTTTTCATATCCCTTTTCGCAAATCAAATCTTGGTCTGAACGCTCCCTTGATCCGAATGTGCAGAAATTACAACAGTCTTTGTAAATCGTCAGAAATCGACTTACACGGTGTATCACTCAACAAGTTTAGAAGATCAATGTCTGTGGTACGGGAGTGCATAAGTGCTTAGACTAAGCAATTTATACATATTTTTTGTAAATTCATTTCAAATATCACTCACACTAATTTTTCATTTTTCACGTTCCACCTTTCGTGGTAAAATTTTTATGTAATTTTTTTTGTTTAATACTCATTTACTTTGAATTTTTAATTTTACTAATTGTATTTTATGTTTAGTTTTTTTCTAGCTTATTATGATGTTGTTTTGTGGTGAATGCTGTGTATACCTATAATAGGCATACATACCAGTAATTGTATTATGGTTTTATTCTGTTTGAAATTTTGTGTATGTATTGCTGTTGGTGTACCAAATAAAAAAAAAAAAAAAAAAAAAAAAACATAATCTAAAATATTCCTATATTAAGTTTTTTTTTTAAATGCTCTAATTTAACATATATTTTTTCCAAATCATTAACACTACTCATTTAGACGTGATCTTCAGTATAAAATCATTAAAAGTCGGTTATCGTCGCATAAATTAGAGGCTTGATTCTAAGCACATAAAAAGCCTGTAACGTTCCCACTGCTGCGAGACAGGCCTCCATGACTGGAGATGTCGTGACATGTCTTCGAATTTTGTGTTCTAGGACATGCCGGTTTCCTCACAATGTTTTCCTTCTTCACAGTTATCATCATATGCCTAGCCTTTCCCCAACCATGTTGAGGTCGACTTTCAGTCTTACCAGATGCAGATGAATACCAGTATTTTGCATGGAGCGACTGCCTATCTGACCTCCACAACACAGTTACCTTCTCCAGTTTCTTCTTCTAAGTATGTCTTTAATTTCAGGTACATCTCATCACCGATATATCCTCGAATGCTAGGCTATGCTGTCAGCCTGGCCATGCACGTCATGAACGCGGTGCACATGACTAACACCTTCAAAGGAGATGTGTTGAAGGATCCTGATGTGATGAGGTTCAATGAAGACCAGCTCAAGTTCTTGACTGTTTGGAATGTTGTAAGTATTTTATGTCATCTTGTAAGATTTGAATTTGCTGATGGTGGAGTTTGTTACTGGTGAGGCTCAATGGATGTACAGGACTTGTTCAAAAATCTATCTAACCTTATTCATATATTTTTTGCATTCCATAATTTACGTGTGCAGGTGTAACAATGGCTTAGAGCTATGGTACAATTACGGACCCTGTCGGGCACAGCAAAATATATAAAATAAATTCTTAATAAAAATAAAATTAAATTAAAAGAAATTAAATTAAAAGAAATTAAATTAAAAGAAATTAAATTAAAAGAAATTAAATTAAAAGACATTAATTAAAAGAAATTAAATTAAAAGAAATTAAATTAAAAGAAATTAAATTAAAAGAAAAAAAAATAAGTAACAATCAACAATTTTAAATATATTCTTAACATTATTTGAGATCAGATATAAGTGAAGTGTGGTGCATAATAATAATTTGATGAGGTCAATTTTATTAAACATTTATATGATAATATAATATTTATCTATGTATGTATGAATTGTATCTATACGACTAACTGTTATGGTGTCTGTTTGTATTTTTTATTTTTTTTTGTCAAGTATGTATTCGTTTATTGTGTAATATGTTTTTTTAATTTAATATTAGCTTGATCTTATTTATAAATTTCGTATCGCCTTTTCCAAACTATGTTGAGTTTACATGGAGCGACTGTCTACCTGACCTCTACAACCCAGTTACTGGGTAACACGATACTCCTTGGTCAAACTAGTTGTCAGACTATCCGTAACGACTGTCAAAGATCAACGAATGACAGCCGGGACCAATGACCAATGGTCACCCATCCACGAACTGACCGCGGCAAGTGGAGCTTTACCTTCGTTATGATTTAACCACGAGCCCCCACTCGCACTTGCTTCAATCATAAAGTATTAAATGCCAAAAAAGCACCCATACATGGAATATTGCTCTAGTGTGTCGATCTGTTTGTCACAGCAGTATTCCTCCTAAACAGACTAAAGTGTTTTTTTTTTTTTTAAACTAACATAACATATGTAATTCCCGAAGGGTTAAGCAGAGGTGTACCTATAGTACACCCACATTTCGCCAGTTATGTTTAAGTCCCATGTAATAGGGGGCGAGCCTGTTGCTATCAATCGGGCAGGAATCCAGACTCCGGGCTGCTGCTGAGAAATTCCAGATGGAAAAACCCAATAACCCTTAGTCCGACCTGTAGGGCTTGCAACTACTAGACCAGCTAGGCAGTTTATTAGCTTAGACAACAAATAAACCGATTCGAGCGTATTTTTAACCGACTTCCAAAAAGGAGGAGGTTATATATTCGACGCGTATGTATGTTTTTTTTTTTATGTATGTCCGTCGATTTCTCCGTCAATAGTGGACCGATTTTGAAAAATATTTTTTTGTTTGAAAGGGTATGCTCCCATATAAACTCCCATGAATTGGTCCCATATAAATTTTATTAACTTTGCTGGGATAGTTTTTGAGTAAGCTTCAATAATATGAATTTTTCCCACTTAGTATAAGTGGATGATATGATGATAACTTCCTGTGACTATTATTTACATAGCAGGTACTGGTATTTGAATTTGTGTGTGGTAGGTACCACAACTAAAAACTTTTTACAAAAAAAACACTACAAAGTGAAAAATAACTTTAATTTCGGAAGTCGGTAACAAAAAACGAAAATTTAAAACCAAAGACACCGACTTCCGAAATTAAACTTATTTTTCACTTTGTAGTGTTTTTTTTGTAAAAAGTTTTTATACTCGTATTATAGCACTGTAAGTACTAAATATAAAAACTTTTACTCTGTAAATATATTTTTTTTTCTCTATGGTGTCAGACAGGAAACGTCCAATATTAGAGTGACTTGGTCAATCAATATTCGTAGTACATAGTTTAACCACAGTATAATAAAGTAACAGTAGGTATTGCGTCTCGGCAGTGACCTTGAAATAATTACCTACGGCCGCTCAGTAGATAAACCTTCCGCGTCCGTAACTGCCGCGCACTCTATAATATATATAGACGTTTCGGCAGTTTTCTATGAAGACGTAATACTGTTACTTATTTATACTGTGGTTTAACTTCACCTAAGTTAAGCTGTAAGATGCACAACAGCTTTATGAAGTCATTAACTTTATTTTCTCTAATATTTCAGTACATGCAAATATTCTACTCAGCTCTTGGACTATCCTGTGACGTGCTCTCACTCACCAACGAGGAGAAGGACAGTTCCCTTCTCAAGACATTGAAGAGAATCAGAGATCCCTTGTTCTCTAGCCTGATCTGCCCATTCACCTTTGTAAGTATTATTTTCCTAAGTATTACGCCAACATAGCCCGAAGAATTGCCCAACATAAGTGGCAATGTAGGCAAAACGGTGAAGGAAAACATCGTGAGGAAAACCGGCATGTCTTAGAACCAAAAATTCGAAGACACGTGACATCTACCAACCCGCACTGGGTCCGCGTGGTGGATTACAGCCCACTCCCTCTCACAGAGAGGAGGCCTGGGTCCCAGAAGTAGGAATATTAGAGGCTGATAATGTATAGGCAATAGAGGTACATTGCTCGCAGTACGGATGGCCGATGGGGCTGAAATATTCTGGAACGGCGATCGTGTACCAAGGCACGGCGTTGGAATAATCGCTAATGGATAGGCGTCCAACATGGTGGACTGAGGACCTGGTGATGGTCGTGGGTATCCACTGGATGTGAGAAGCTCAAAACTGGTCGACGGGGCGACGCTTGGGTGACGTATTTCGACTTAAATGATAACACGTTACATGTACGCACGTTCTTTGTACTTTTGAGTTGGGTCGTTGACGATGAGCCTTAAAATAATTACGTTCTAACATTATTTTACCCTCTAATTCCAGACAGTATCCTTCGTATTCTGGACAGCCTTCTCCTACGAGCGCAGCCTGATACTGCCTCCGAGCGTGGACAAAACCCTCAGTTGGACAGCCAATCACATCATTCACACAGCTATAGTTCCTGTCGTTCTATGGGAGATTGTGTTCAGACCTAGAAGAGGACCGGAGAGTCATGTGCCGAATCTAGTGCTGATGTATAGCTATGCTACTGCTTATTTGGCTGTGTGAGTTAAAGTTTTTTTTCTTCTACATAAACATCACGCACGTTGTTCTCCTAGGCAGATGTGTAGACGTCTGGTGGCGTTGGAAGGCCTCCCACAAGATGGACCGATGACATGGTGACGGCCGCAGGAATTCGCTGGATGCGAGAAGCACAGAATCGGTCGAAGTGGCGGTGCTTGGGGGAGGTCGAGTGTATGGGCAGTGGAAGTCTTTCGGGTGATATTATGATGATGATGATGTTGAGATCTGTATAGTACACTCACATTTCGTAAGATAAGTTTGCCAACAAATGACATAAAATTAAGGAAGTGAATAGAGTGCCGCTAGCTGTACTTTTTCCCTATCGGATGAAGTGCCGCTATTTGCGGCATAATAATTGTGTTGCGTCGGTACGGCTAAAGTGCCGTAAGCATTGCATTGTCATTGTCACTGTCACTGAGTCACTGTCACTTGATATTTTGTTTGATTGTTGAGGTTAGTTCCCTGTAAAACATCACATTCCCAGAATTAAAACTATTACTGTCTCGTTGGTCTAGTGGTCGCAAACGCGACTGCTGAGCGTAAAGCCCGGGGTTCGATCCCCGGGTTTTACGCAAATTTACAGCAAATTCCCTCATGGGATCAAACTGGCCGCTGCCTGTAGCCTGAAATTATTAGAACTGGTGAAAAGTGACAGGTTTTTTTATACACTATATTTCCGTTCGGGGGTATCCCCGGAACGGAAATATAGTGTATAAAAAACCTGAACCTGAACTAACCTCAACAATCAAACAAAATAACAAGTGACAGTGACAGTGACAACGCAATGCTTACGGCACTTTAGCCTTGCTGAGGCAGGGCCACTATTATGCCGTTAGCGGCACTTTATCTGATAGGGATAGAGTGCTGCTAGCGGTACACCATACACTGCTTAAATTATATGTCTGTCTCTCATTCATGTCATCTACTTGAACACACTGAGGTTTTATTCTAAACCATATGGAGTAAAGCCTCTACAGTACATACAATCTAATACTGATTTGCAAATTGCAAAAAAAGTAAAAAAATAATTTCGCGGGCTAACCTGACGCCGCGCGCCGTCGCGGTATAAAAAAACAAAGAAACGAGCGAGCGAAGTTGAATTGCCCATTCCAATGAAATGAAATGAAATTAAAATGTTTATTCTACAAATAGGATATCGGAATCACTTTTACACGTCATAGAAAAAATATTAAAAATAAGCTAGGTGAGGTCGGTGTTTCCTATCTGACTACTCTGAGAAGAAAAGCCGAAACAAACTCAGAGGTCGCAGTCTCTTTTAAAGTCCAGACATAATCTTGGTCAAGCCATGTGAGGACCATGTAGATTAGTGTCTGAAATGGTATTTTGAGGAAAGAACCACACACATTTGAGTGGACCTGTCCAGTCAGTGCAAGCATTTGTCAGTAATCGTGGATCTCAACTCAGAACTTAAGGAGCTCAACTCGACGAACAATACCAAGGAAAGGATATTTGGGTAGGCCGCATCAACCACTCAAACTGCCAGACCATCATTAAAACTGAGAAAGAAAAAAAAATTTAAAGGAAAAAAAAATATCCACATAGTCAAGCATACAAGCCTTCACAATAATTAAAATAATATATCGGTAACTTAGATGTAGCATCGGCAAAATTCGTAAAAACCGATCACGATCCGAACTGAGTGCGCCTTCAAAATCACCAATACGTATTACTGCTTTAGATGATCTTGACGCAAACGCAATAGCTTGTGAAGTCATCTAACCAAATACATTCGTAAAATTGAAATGAATGAATGCAAATTTTCAAAATGCTACAACTTAGTTGTGTCGTACTGTAGTTTCCTAAGGAAAAGAATGGGCAGAAGAGGGTTGTAAACGATGTAAATATTTAATTTACTCCTTTGTTCCAGTATCGTCATCTCCTACCTCACGCTAGGCGCCTGGGTGTACCCGATACTAAATGTCTTGGACGGTACAATCTACCTGTACTTATTCCTAGGCGTTTCTGTCATTTCGGTACAAATCTTCTATTGCCTGCAGTGGTACCTTACTGATCTCGTTTGGGACAACCGTGGAGATGTGAAAAAAGTTAATTAGGAATTTAATATTTATGCACGTTTTTACTTATACTAGGCGACACTTAAATGAATACCTGTTTTATTTAGGGATTTATTTAAGGCGCCGATAACCGACTTTTAATGATTTTATACTAAAGATCACGTCTAAGTGAGTAGTGTTAATGATATGGAAAAAATATATGTTAAATTTGAGCATTTTCTTAATACCTTATCTGTGAATATTTTAGATTATGTTTATATTACATAGTGTTATTAATTTGTAAAATTATGTTTAACGCAGATAAAAAACTGAGAAGCACGCAAAAACTATCAAGCGTATTTTTCTGAAACCTTCACCATTTTAAAGATAATTTAATTATTTTTCTTTTAGTATACGTGTTTTATTAAAACAGTTTTTGTTTTATGTATAATAAATTAATAATACGTCTAATGTGGGACAGCGCTCCTTGATGGGCGAGTCCTATTACTGGCCGGATGTACGACACGTTGCGTGAGCTCAGCACAGAACACGCAAGCTCTGAGTCTTAATCTTAAGAGCGTTTATTCTGAAAGTGGGCAACGTCGCAAATAGTTGTCAAATATTTCGCTGTTTTGATTAATTTGGCAATATTACTGTATGGAAATGGGAAATGTGGCTAACTAGCGAACTAGAATATTGATTAGGAAATGTAATAATTAATATCGTAACCCCAAATATTTAGTTTTAGATGTAAAAAAAGTATTTGGAAACTTTTCAAATGCCTTTTTTACACCTGAAACGAGTACAACATCAAATTCAATGATATAATTGCAATTCATTATTAATATTCTAGTTCGCTAGTTAGCCACATTTCTTATTTCCATACAGTAATATTGCCAAATTAATCAAAACAGGTAAATTTTTGACAGCTATTTGCGCCGTTGCCTAGTGTTAGTCAAAACGGACATTAGTCAATTGAGTTGACTTTAACACTTGACTTGACTTTAATATGATATTAGTAGGTTTTTGTGATATACCTTAACATAAGCTGATAGGTTTAAATAATTTATTTGTAATAAGAACTTAAATAACAGTTGATACTATAACTACGATACGATAAAAAGATAATTAATAATTACTTAGATGTAAGCACTGTTGCTTACATCTAAGTAATTATAATTATCTTATTTCCTCTGGGGTGTTGGTGACATTACGGGTATACTTTTCCAGTCTGAACAAGCTATAGGTACATACATGTCATGTTTCTTAGGTTGTCTTCATTTCTTTGATTTAATTATGTATAACTTTAATATCGAACTATAATATCCACTGTGGCAACACTGTCAAAGTACAAATTATTAATATTGTAAAAAACTTTTGAATGTATTTTTATTATGGCAACTGAATGTATTATTTTACTTTGGCAACACTGTTTTGGCTAAATGGTAAAATGTAGTGCAGAGTCAGTCGTCGTTTGATTTTAAAATAGAACAGTTGTGCTGATTAAAAGTCTTAGAAAGAAAATAGTGTTTTCTTTACACTATCCCACTACTTTAAATCCTTCGTTAAAATTATTTAACAGCTCCCTCAACTTATATTGCTTTTTGCCGTAATTAATCCGTGCCCGCAAAATAATATGCTGATACCTATTGCAAATGTTTTCACATTTATTGTATTTCGTTGTGCAGTACTCAATGTATTTAGTAGGTATTTTACAGAGTGAGCTAACAGATTAAAGCTGGTTGAAAAATACAAAATAAAACGGCCATGTGCGCGTTGGACCACGCACAATGAAGGGTTCCGTTGTTGGGATGAATTTATCCCAAGATCAAACGTTAAACGTAGGTAGGTAAGTGGGTAGGGTAGGTTTGTAGGGTAGGTAGGGTAGGTAGGTAGGTGCGCCGTAGATAAGTACATAGTGCTACCCGTGCGATGCCGGGGCGGGCAGCTAATTTAGATATATTATCCATCATCTGTCGAGCTTTTTTCAAGCTATGTTAGGGTCGGCCTTCAGTCTAACTGAATGCAACTGAATACCAGTTTTTTTACATGGAGTGACTACCTATCTGACCTCTACACATGAATATTTTCTGGGGTTAAAACCACAATATTTTTTTTTTAAAGCGGCTTAGTGCGTGTCTGACCACGCACAATGAAGGGTTCCGTAGTTGGGATGAAGTTATCCCAAGAACAAACTTAACATTGTAGTTGAAAAACATTTTCTCCCATACGGAATGTATGGGAGACCATGTTTTCAAACTGCAAAATTAAGTTGGTCGATTATTACTCGTTAACCTGTAAATGTTACTTAGCTGTGATAGTTTTCCTTTTAACTTCGTTGTATACTACTGCTGTGAATTTTTTCACAGCAGTTCCTTGTTTACTACGGAACCCTAAAAACGTTGAAGAGAACCCTTAGCAAAGCTTGCTGTGCTGTTTTTGGGACATTGATTGCTAAGGGAAATTATTTCATTTATTTATTTTTGTTATATATTATTAACTGCGATGTATGAACTAGAATTACAAAGGGTACAGCGAAAATCCATCCTTAGACTATAATATAAACTTAAACTGTACAGTATTATTTAATTTTCAAATATAAACAATAATATTAGCTGAATAGCTAGTTGGCTTTTTTATGTGCCACTTTTTCTCCCTAAAAGTGAAACAAATTCCAGGGTTAAAACCCACTGGGGTTGCGGGTTTGTCCGAAAGGAATATCGCGGCCCCGGCACACAGGCAACGGAAGGAACACGGGTGGGGTTTTGTCAGTAAAAGTCTGACACACCCTCTCGCTCAGCCCAGAGCGGGAGAAGTCACAAAAAAAAAAGGTTAAAACCCAACCTCAGAGATGTTTTCCTTCATGTAAGATATCCAAGATTAATTATGAAATGACAAAAGAGGGGACGATAAGACCACCCTTTGTTTTAAATTAATATACTCGTATATTTTTCTTATACGTGGTGTACAAAAGTATTTAATAAACGGTAAATTAATAAAGATGAGTCTGTAAAATTCACTTTGGAGGAACAAAGTGAATTTTACAGACTCGTTTTTTCGGTTTCGAACCTTCAACAGCATCGTGTGTTACCAGTCGATTGATTTCTAGGCCGTCAATATGTTGGGCTTTCCGTAGTTTATATTTTTCTCGCATAGGTTATCAGGATTAAAATGGTATAGTAATCAGTTTTTAATATCACTATCAGTGATTTATTTAATCATGATTGTCGGAGAAAATAGGCCGCTTTTAGAGGTATGAGGAACATGGTGTAAAGTTCACTCATCCCCTATATTAAAAAAAATATATACGATATTCCTAACATTTTAACAAGTAATACTAATAAGTCAGTGTGTGAGTTCAAGTAATCACTGAATGTAAAATCAATTTCATTGTAATATATCACAAGGTATTTTATTGTAACATTTAACACAGTACCCCATAAAAGATTTATTTACTTTAGATAATCTGAAAAATGGTTGATCTATTTTATCTTTTTATTTCTAGTATTAAAATTATGTCGTCTATTACTTACTTTATAAAAAATATGTAGATTTTTTCTTACATACCTACATAATATTTTCATAAATGATTTGGCAAGGAACCGTCATAACATTAATCTTTTTAAATAGTTCCCTGAGAGATTCGCGACGATTTAGATCATAAATGGCTCTGACAGCTCTCTTTTGTAAAATAAAGATGGATCCAATGTCAGCAGCCCGACCCCACAGTAAAATGCCATACGACATAATACTGTGGAAGTAGCTAAAATAGACCAAACGCGCGGTTTCTACATCTGCTACCTGTCTTATCTTTCTAACAGCTTAAGCGGCCGAGCTTAGCCGGCCGCAAGAGATGTTATATAAGGTCCCCATTGTAATTTCTCGTGTAGCGTGATTCCTAGGAAAACCGTTTGATTGATAAGTTTTAGATTGTCTCCATTCAATATGATGTCACATTCGCTACTTCTAACATTTGGTAATATAAATCTAATGCATTTGGTGTTTTTTTATTTAGTACTAAATTATTTACCGTAAACCAATCTTGGACTTGAAGAATAGAGCTGTCCACGTCGTCAAGATTTTGTGACCGTCGGTTTATTTTAAAGATCAATGATGTGTCATATGCAAATAACACCATCTTCGGTTGATTTTGAAGTAATTGGGGTAAATCATTAATATAAACTAAAAAGAGGAATGGACCCAATATCGAACCTTGAGGAACAACAACATAATATAGTTTAATAGTAAGGATAGTTAGAGAAGGTATATACATTAATATGAGTTACAGAACTGCTGATTCCTATAATGTTTACGAAATGTTAAGAAAATTATTTATTTGTAATTATAAAATTATAATAGCTTATTGTTGGAACGTCATAATGGCATGACTATTATGAGAGAATGAATAGCCTTTTACTGTACAGAATTTTTATCTCACGAAGCGACACGCGCTTTACTTGTGAAGACGGGTAACGTCCGCACATAACACACTCACGGACACACATACACACACTTCAGACTTCGTCATTGTCTCAGACGGTAACTTACACATAACTTAAAAAAAAAAAAAAAAAAAAACAACTGACTTAAAAAAAAAACTACAAAGTGAAAAATAACTTTAATTTCAAAAGTCGGTGGCAAAAAACGAAAATTCAAAACCATAGACACCGACTTCCCAAATTAAAGTTATTTTTCACTTAGTAGTGTTTTTTTTTTTCAATAGATTGTTTTTTTTTTGGAAAAAGTTTTTATTTTTCACTTTTCTGTTGTGGTACTTTGATTGCATTGCTGCATTGAACATTGTTTTTTGCAAGATAGCAGACGAGGACGAACAAAAGTCACACCATATTTCATATTTGAAAAAAAAAACATTAACCATGTGCTCAACTCAGGGCTCCAACCCAGGCACCCAAGCCCACCAGTTGCGCTAGCAGCTGACCAACGATACCAATGTATGTTAACAAAAAACATAATTCCGCCTCTGTACATTATAGGTGCTTCAATCAATCTGCCTAGCCTTTTCCCAACTATGTTGGGGTCGGCTTCCAGTCTAACCGGATGCAGCTGAATACCAGTATTTTACACGGAACGACTGCCTATCTGACCTCTACAACCCAGTAACTGGGTAATACGATACCCCTTGGTAAGACTGGTGTCAGACGTTCGGGCTTCTGACGACTCGTAACGACTGTCAAAGATCCACGAATGACAGCCGGGACCAACGGCTTAACGTGCTTTCCGAGGCACGGAGGAATCTCGGTATGTAAAGATGGTCACCCATCCACTGACCAACCCCGGCAAGCGTAGCTTAACCTGATGGATCGACCAGTGCGGCTGTTGTTACTTAGCCACGAACTCCTCTACATTACACACACACGACAGACACATTACGTACATTATAAGTACTTAAGGTATTAAATTAATTCATTCATTAATTAAAAACACAAACAAAAACACACTTCAAATCTAAAACCGTCTATGTTGAGATGAGGTCTATGATAAACCGGTAAAATTCCATAATACCACAGAATAGTACAGTACAGAAGGTCAGCTCCATACAACGACCGAAAACGCACGCACACATAGACACGCTTCACGTACAGTTAGTGCAAGCGCACTCGCGACTGGCATTCGGCTGAGATAGTATGAGATCATCATCATTCTCTTGTCCATATACTAATTTATTCGTGGTCGGCTCAACGTTTATATTTCTTCCACACTTCTCTATCAGTCGTCATCTCGGTAGTCACCACCTTCCTAGCCATATCATCTTTCAAACAGTCCATCCATCGTTTATTTAATCATCCCCCTCTCCTATAGCCTATAGAGAGAGTATGAGATTGCCGTACTCAAGACACAAACATTACTTAAAACTAGTTCCAACCAATAACATGGCTCTAAACGAACTGTAAGTAATACTTGAGTCCTGAATACGGGAAGTTGAGTTTTGTCAGATTCAGATAACTTTATTTGCTCAAACATGTGTGTGTACATTCAATACAGTGCATGCAAGGTGTTATAAAAGTACATGGAGTTGTGCTACATGTTTACCATATTGTCATGGTGAGCAAATATTAATAAAAATTAGAATTTAAACAAAATAATAACAACATTCATTAACATTGACAATGGTGACATAAGGAAATAAATTAAATTGATTGATGACATAATTAATTCATATAAAAATAGATAGGAGTTACATCCACAATTGTCAAATATTCAATTACCAAAACTAAAAAAATCATAAAATACAAAAATAAAAATAAGAATGGTCAGGCCTTAGTTCGTTTTCTATCTTTAAGACAAACGGTTCAATGGTTTTCATAATCATTGATCATAGAAATCACAAGTACGTTTTTAATATTTCCCGCCATCTGTCAGCTGTCACCCTATTGAATTTTTGTAGCCCCCGACTTACGAGTTGTATGTCGTGCAGCAGGATATGAAATTGATTTCATCACCACTGCTCTCAAAATGGTGAAGGAAAACATCGTGAGGAAACCGGCATGTTCTAGAACCAAAAATACGAATACATATCACATCCACCAACCCGCACAGGCCCCGCGTGGATGCCTGAGCCCCAGAAGTGGAAACATTATAGGCTTATAATTATGCTAAGTGTCTTTTCATTTCTTTTTTTCTTTTTATGCATATGCTAGTATGAGATCGCCGTACGTAAGACGTGTCTATGTGTGTATGCGCCCGTTTTCACCGTCTCCGTAGTAAGGAGTTGGCCTTCTGTGCTACATATTCTGTGCTTCTATGGCAATACCGTCTCGGTCTTGACCGTGCCGTTATCTGACTAATAAGGCAGTGTGCCGGTGTGATTGGTGTAGATCAAACGTGCCGTATTGCCTGGAAAACAATAGTAGTGAATAGACGTGATTTTATATTTTTGTTTTAGGTGAGTTCTTACTGTATATTGCGTGGGAAACGGAAGACTGTGAGTTTTACAATTCAAGAAGAATTTTGAATTGTTTTAGACATTTCAATTGAAGTGAATTTCTAGTATTTGTTTGCTTGAATTGGTGTAAATACGTACTATATTGAACCAGTGATATAACAGCCAAGCTTTCGGGATGGAAATCCTCATGGAAGTCCTCCGCCCTAGGGTGGGCAGAGGGGTCTGACAGACTCTTACTAAAACCAACCCCGGTGTTCCCTCGCACACTTGCGTCGGAGGGGCCGACTTCTGCTGCCCCGGACTGATGATGGCCCGCGCTATGCGGGCCCCGTCCCGTAGTGAAGTGTTGAATTCCCCCCTTTACGTCATAGAGAAGCGTGTGTGGAACACTAGGCGCCGCCATATCGGATCCTGGGTATTGGGGGCGACGTATGTCCTCGGATCCGTTGCCCCTGGACCCATTTACGGGGCTGGAAGAGGTTGTTAGTTGCACTTATAACATAATATGTTTCAAGTACTTCGGAAACTAAGTACCATTTCAAAATAAAAAAAACCTGATGTTCTTCGGAGACCTAATGTTTCATACCTGAAATGTATGAAACATTAGTTCAATTTCCATGTTCATGGTTTCAGCTTCCGTAGTAATAACACCATAAGCTTATAATATACTATATTATTTTATTTCATAGTTCTGTTGTTTCAAAATGGTGCTGATCCATGTGTTATGGTCGTGAACAAGCGCCACCGTCACAGTTATATTGAGACTAGTCATCTCTTAGCTGCAGTGGCTTATTTTATTTATATATTTTTTTTATTAACGTTTTTCGTCGTTTTTTACATCGTTCTCACACAATAATGATGTAACTAATATTTTTGTAACAATATCATTTAAAAGAGTGTCCTTAACGTCCATAGTTATTCTTGCCCGTTCTTCTCCATAAGTACCTACTACGCTTTTATTTAGTTATAAGTATACAAATGAAGTATTAGGTATGTTGAAACTGTTTTGTACTCGCCGTCACTTGTCCCTACATAAAGGTTCATTAGAAAACCAGCGTCAGACAGCATCTGTCTGGCATTAATGCTGAAATGAACCTTTTTGGCGCAGCCGTGAGGCACACACTACTCGTACTATTGTTAAAATATTATTTTCACTTTTTTATTTTGTATTTTGTGTTTCACGAACTGTGTCCAAATAAACATTATTCTTTCTTTCTTTCTTTCTTTCTTTCTTTCTTTTTTTCTTTCTTTCTTTCTTTCTTTCTTTCTTTCTTTCTTTATACAGAATGACCCGTTTACAGTAGTCCAAAACGGTTTTTCAACGGTCTATAGGAGATTTTAAAAGTACTGGAACCTTTGCCACACTCCTTTTTTAATTTTTATGGACTCAAAATCTTGAACGACTTTGTCGAACAAAATGTTTCCGTTTGAGCTTAGTTTTCTCATAATAATAATACCAGACTATTATTGCCCCACTGCAGGGCAAAGGCCTCTTCTCATACATAAAAGGTACCACCATTGATCACCACGCTTGCTCAAGACGGATTGGTGCGATTTCTGATTTAATCTTTAAAATGTAATATCTCCATAACGGTTAAGTTTCGGACATCTTATTTCAGAATCAAATTCATCAGAAATGACCTGAATAATAGCATCCTTTAATATTCAGTACTTACCCTATAACCCTGTATTAAGTCCAGGTTTCCTCACGATCGACCTCACAAATGTCAAACCAGAAAGTGCCTATGAATTGAAAAAGTCAGTAATTACAATATGGATGATGACTAAAATTTTTTTTTGTACGTCTGGTACATTATTGAAAAATATTGGACACGTAATTTTCTTCTTTTACGTAATCAAAAAATAAGAACGGCCATACATTAAATTAAATGCGGCATGTTGTCACGCCTATGTAGCTTTTATACTGAGTTGTGACGTAGCGAGCCCCCACTCCCGAACTTTAATGCGTTTTATCTAAGTCACTTTTTATTAATAAGGGGGTGTATTTTAACCCCTGCGTACCCCTTTGCAAAATATAGGTGTTATGATATTTATTTATTTATTATTTTCAACACAGAAGTAACAGTGAGGTAATTGACGACAAGCCATGTACAAGCCTCCACAGTTAGCAATAGACTATTGTTGAACAAATTTTCCAATTGAATAACAATTAATAAACTATAACACTATGTACGAGTATAAAACACTAAGTATATTTTTAAATTAACTATTAAATTAAGTGCCTGGATAGGCAAAGATGCATGCGCAACCGCTATTACAATACATCAGCAACAATAATATACTGTTTAGATAAAACAGAAGAAATGGATGCTAAGCTGCTTGCAAACAAATCGAGATCCGCTCATAACACAACAACGAGCGACGAGCACGCATAACATATCGATTCGCTGGCGATCGATATGTTATGTTACTGTACTCAGATCTCTGGTTATTGGGCACGCCACAATTGTGGCGATAAGTCCCCTCTTTGAGGAGTGGCTAGAGAGGCGCCACGGCGCCCTCACCTTCCGCCTGACGCAGGTCTTCACCGGACACGGCTGTTTCGGGAGGTTCCTGTTCCGCATAAGGCGGGAGGAAACGCCCGGGTGTCACCACTGTGTGGATCGCCCGGAGGACACGGTGGAGCATACGGTGGAGGTCTGCCCGGCTTGGGCGGAGCACCGCCGTGTCCTCACGGAGGCGATCGGTGGCGGCGATCTCTCGCGTCCGGCCCTGGTTCAGGCCATGGTCCGGAGCGATAGTGCATGGGAGGCCGTCACTTCCTTGTGAGAAGCATTAATGCTCGCGAAGGAGGAGGCGGAGCGCGCGAGGGAGAGGCAAGATTCGCGCCCTCGCGCCCATAGTCACCGCAGGAGACGCCCCGGGCGTCAGGAGTCGCGAGCCGACTTCCGGCCACCGCAGGCGCGGGCTTGCGGACGGTGAGCAATGGGTAGCTCGCCGTCCGATAAGGCCCGGGTCGACGGCGCGTTGTGTTCCACGCGCGCCTCAAAGAGATGTCAGCACCAACTGACGGGGTCCGTAAGGACCAGTGCCTGCCGGTGTTGCGGGTTTGTCCGAAAGGGATCGGAAGGAACACGGGTGGGTTTTAGTCAGTAAAAGTCTGACCCACCCTCCCGCTCCGCCCAGAGCGGGAGAAGTTATTTTGATAATTTCCCACATTCACAAAAAAAAAAAGATCTCTGGTTATCTCTTTAGAGCAGGGATCACCAATTAGTTCCATTGGAGGATGGTTTAAAAAAAAGAATATGACTGCGGCCGCTTGGTAGACGATTACTGGCATAAAGCATAATCAGCCTCTAATGTTCCCACTGGGACCCAGGCCTCCTCTCTGTGAGAGGGAGTGGCCCGTAATCCACCACGCGGGCCCAGTGTGGGTTGGTAAATGTCACATGTCTTCAAATTTTTGGTTCTAGGACACGCCGGTTTCCTCACGATGTTTTCCTTCACCGTTTTGAGAGCAGTGATGAAATAATTTACACAAAGTAAAGCGCCTGCCTGGGTTACAACCTACGACCTACAACTCGTAAGTCACCACTGGGCCACCACTGCTCTACGGTTACTAGCAACCAAGAGTTTTTTTATTATTAACCGACTTTCAAAAAGGAGGAGGTTATATGTTCATCGCGTATGTATATTTTTTTTTTTAATATTTGTCCATCGATTTCTCCGTCAATTGTGGACCAATTTTGAAAATTATTGTTTGTCCCATATAAATTTTATTAACTTTGCTTGGATAGTTTTTGAGTAAGCTTCATAATACGTATTTTTTCCACTTAGTATAACGTGGATGATATGTACCACAACTAAAAAGTGAAAACTAAAAACTTTTTACAAAAAAAGAAAACAACCTACTTCCAAAAAAAACACTACAAAGTGAAAGATAACTTTAATTTCGGTAGTCGGTGTCAAAAAACGAAAATTCAAAACCAAAGACAACGACTTCCGAAATTAAAGTTATCTTTCACTTAGTAGTGTTTTTTTTGGAAGTCGGTTGTTTTTTTTTGTAAAAAACTTTTTTACTTGGTTATATATCTGAAGTCTGGAGTAAAGTTGGTGCAAGCTATTGCCATCAAATCCTCCATTAATTATCATGGCGACGGCAGAAAACACAAGGCACGGGCTAGATTAATAGTTATACATTTTATTGTTTACTTAAACTCCACACAAAATAAGTCGGCGGTCCGGATTTGGACCGCAGTCCGCCATTTGGTGACGCCTACGCTAGAGTATATATAAAGTTGCGTAATATAATTCAATTATTCAATTATGAATGCAATACTGGAAGATTTTAGACTGGTTTAAAAAAAACATAAGTCGTATCTTAAATTATTTGAGTATGAATAAGCTATAACATATATATATATGTATATATATAGCCATGAACTTGAAAACATTTATTATCATAAAGTAATAGAAACAATTTTGAAATGGTACTTCAAATTATTGTCATTATAATTTTATTGAGGTACGATAAATAGTGTCATTTATTATTTTAAGTAACAAGATACAACAAAAAATCTTCTTACTCAACAGACGTGCTGCTCGTGAGTTTTTTGCGCCACGTCTTCTTCCCTGCTAAAGCACTAGAAAACCGATAATCGGCTAATGTAAGGTTATCTCTGGCTAGGTCAAAATCAAAATCAAAATATTTTATTTCACATAAACCTACAAGGGCACTTATGACACGTCAGAAGCTATGTGCACGGTTCCAATTGGTCGTTTCCTATGGAGAAGAGCCGGCAAGAAACTCCACGGTCACTCGTGGAGCGACGATCTTCGCAGGGTGGCTGATAGCAGCTGGATGAGAGTTGCCGAGAATCGAGCTGAATGGCGTGCAATTGGAGAGCTCTATGTCCAGCACTGGATTTCTGTAGACTGATGATGAAAGCACTAGAAAGTGGTAAGGGCCGGGCATTTTGGGAGACTCTCTTATGTAATTTTTACGTTAAAAAATTGCTGATTCTCAGCCAAATTTTAATAAATGACTTTTGATTTTGATTTTGAAAATGCTTGATAACTTTTTTTTTCTGCATGTACCTACCTAGTTTTTGCGAAAATTCTTGAACATAAGTTTAGTAGCTCAGCAGCGAAAATACTTAAAAATTAAAGATGTAATGTAACAATATAACATCACGCCAATTTTTTCCCCGAGGGATTAGGCAGAGGATAGTTTATTATATGATAACTTTTTCTAATGATTCAATCATCCTGCCTTTTCCTAACTATGTTTGGGTCAGCTTTCAGTCTAACCGGATGCAGCAGAATGCCAATATTTTACATGGAGCGACTACCTATCTGATCTCCACAACCCAGTTACTGGGTAACACGATAACCCTTGGTAAGACTGGTTGTCAGACATTCGCGCTTCTGACGACCCGTAACAACTGTCAAAGATCTACAAATGACAGCCGGGACCAACGCTTAACGTGCTTTCCGAGGCACTTAGGAATCTTGGTATCTCTTGTCAGACTTTTGGGCGTCTGACTACCCGTAAAGGCTCCTGCAGACACGCGCGACACAACTCTAATAAAACAATTTCTAAGAAAACTTCACGGTAGGACCCCTACCGGAGTCGCGTCGCGCCGTCGTTTACGGGAGCTTTAATGACTGTCAAAGATCTACGGATGACAGCCATGACCAACGGCTCAGTGTTTTCCGAGGCACGAAGGGGTCTCGATATGTAATGGATGGTTACCCATCCATGATCCCATCCGACATTATACTCATGATTTCCTGTTTTAGAATCATTAAGAATTCATGACTATTATGTAATATATCCAAGAACCTGTTAATGAGAATGAGTAGGTGGGTTCTCGTGTAACATAAGTAGATATTTAACAAACACATAACCCAGTTAATAACAACATCAAACACCACAAACGCGCTTAACTACGATTATTTTAATGTTGTTAGATGAGAGCAGTTTATACCCAAGTTTGCAACCCTGAAAACCTAGTACTACTCCCATGGTGCTCGAAAAACTGCGAAATTCTGGTCCTTGTTTCAGTTTTTCTTGTGATAAATAAGAACGCGTTTTTAGGTATCTTTGTTCTATATTTTTTAATTCTAAATTTGATACAATCTGAGCCTAACCCGAGCTCAAGCTAGGTAGCTCCCTCCAGGTCTATGGGTTGCAAACATACAGCTAGTCAAAGATGGGTATTTTTTCGAAAAAGTGAAAAATTATCGATTTTGTGTCATTATTGCCAAGACATGTACTGTATCAGCTGAACTAATGGTCCTAAAGAAAGTGTTGTAGTTCTTGTAGAGCTGTAGTTGAGTAGAGGGATTTTTTTTATTAACACTTTTCCGGTTTATTTACATTTTAATGATAATGATAAACTGTTTCGCGCGTTTTTACTCTATCTTCGGCTACTATATCCAGCTGCTACCTGCCATCCTACAAAATAGTCGCTCAATCTTACCCTACGTTTGTCGATCGACAAGTGACAATCGTTTTTTTTTTGTGAATGCACCTCGCCGGTCAGCCTAGGTAGGAGGTTGTCGGCTCCTTAACCGGGCTGTCCTGTGGGTGCCTTAATAAATTAAGGCCTCCGGTCAGGGCATGAACTTATAAAAAAATAGTAAAAATAGTCGCTCAATCTATCCTGAAGGCGTCCTACCCTACGTTTGTCGGTCGACAAGTGACAATCGTTTTTTTTTTGTGAATGCACCTCGCCGGTCAGCCTAGGTAAGAGGTTGCTGGCTCCTTAACCGGACTGTCCTGTGGGTGCCTTAATAAATTAAGGCCTCCGGCCAGGGCATAAACTTATAAATCAACGCTGGGGGAGGGCAGCAAAGGAAGGCTGGATCGGATCATTGACAATCAGATTTATACTATGACTTTCAACAGAATTGACATTTACTATACGGTAACTTTTGTCAATCCAATACATTTTTGACTCGTCCCCCATCATCGTTATAGCTGATAGTATGTCACTATGTCTAGGCACTCTGGACTTATTAAACTAGCCTGAGAGCATCAATCAATCTGCCTAGCCATTTCCCAACTATGTTGGGGTATTGGCACGGAGGATTCTCGGTATGTAAAGATGGTCACCCATCCACTGACCAACCCCGGCAAGCGTAGCTTAACCTGATGGATCGACCAGTGCAGCTGTTGTTACTTAGCCACGAGCTCCTCAAAAAAAAAAAAAAAAACATAATTTCAAAATTCTTTTAAATATGAATCGTTTAATTCATACAATCATCTATTTTTAATGCAAGAGAGAGGCAAAACTTGTTATCTTCACAAATGTGATTGTGAACTTGTGATTTTATAAAATGATATGTTGCAAGTTATGTTTAAGTCCCATGTAATAGGGGGCGAGCCTATTGCCATCGAACGGGCACAAATTTAATCCAGACTCCGGGCTGCTACTGAGAAATTCCTGATGGGAAATTCCCAGTTAAACTTTGCCCGACAAGAGAATCGAACTGGACCCCACGTTCAGCAGTCAAGACCAACGGGGCAGTCATCAATAACCATATGAATAATCAGCCTATATTGTTCCCACTACTGGGACCCAGTCCTCCTCTCTGTGAGAGGGAGTGGGCCGTAATCTACTACGCGGGCCCAGTGCGGGTTGGTAGATGTCACAAGTCTTCAAATTGTTGGTTCTAGGACATGCCGGTTTCCTCACGATGTTTTCCTTCACCGTTTTGAGAGCAGTGGTGATGAAGTAACTTACACAAAGTAAAGCACTTGTCTGGGTTCAAACCAACGACCTACAACTCGTAAGTCGCAGCCGTTACCACTGGGACACCACTGCTTCAATATTAGTCATTTTTTTAAGTGAAAACTTATTTAGAGACACTGCGCTTTTTCTGAACAGTGAACAAACTGAACCGTCACGTTCACGTCACTGACATAAAAAAAGAAAGTTTATTTCAAGTAACTAAACTCATATACAGACATTCATAAAATTATTTTCACATTCATATAACTAACTTAGGTAAATTTCCCACAATTTGCAAACATTAAATTTTTTCTTAATTTTTACAAAATATAGGGATACGTTGTTAACTTAAACACAGGGTTTAAAGTAAAAAGCCATCCGGAAGACTAGATTTTGGTAAATATTAATTGGATAATGTTTTTTTGTTAAAAATGTACTTGATCCCTAGACACTTTTGTGTGTATTAGATTAGATAATTATAATTCTTTTATCTTGCACTGATTATGATAAAAACTCATGTAATTAATTATTTAATAGAATTAGCCTCATGCTGGCAAAGTGAAGTGTGTTTCATATAAGTAATTATTATTGTGGTATAATGAAGCGACAAAAAACTTCTAAAAAGGTAAATGTTACAAAAAACATGACTTGTTAATGCGAACTACGGAACCCTTCATTGTACGTGGTCCGTGGACGTACTTGTTTTTTTTCAAATTAGGTGCGGTTTTATTCAAAAATAACCGTAGGAAATCTCGTTATATGAAGTACATATATAAAAAAATAATTAATAAAGAGTTAGTGTGTTAGTAATTATTATTGTGGTATAATGAAGCGACAAAAACTTCTAAAAAGGTGAATGTTACAAAAAAGATGACTTGTTAATGCGAACTACGGAACCCTTCATTGTACGTGGTCCGTGGACGTACTTGATTTTTTCAAATTAGGTGCGGTTTTTTCAAAAATAACCGTACGAAATCTCGTTATATTATGAAGTATATAAAAAAATCATTAATAAATAGTTACATCGCCGTTTGCAAGGATATAACGGTTATTTGGATAAACGGAGAGACCGTTCCAGAGGTATAAGTATTGTGCTCTGCAGAAAAATTGTATGGTGCTCATACAATTTTTTTTGCAAAAAAAAATAAGTTGCCAATTTGCATTTAACAGATTGCATCCTATGTTAAATGTATGCATAATATTGACTATTAGAAGTCATTTCAAGCATAAAACCGACACTTTAAAATTTTAATGTCTTCGAGAGCCTTTTTTCGTTCTATAGTGGGCCGTTGACCACGCAAAAAAATATATGTTTTAGATTAACTATCCAATTTAAAATAACCCTATATGTACACCTCTGCCTAACGTTTCGAGAAAAACAGGCGTAATGATATTTTCTATCATTTTCAGAACATGTCATCCTCCATCTACTGCAGACTGTTCGGCCAGGCTGTGGCCCTCGGCCTGCAAGCTGGCAACTCCGTCGTCATGTTCCTCTCCATGCAGAATGACGAGCTGATGAATGATGAAGCTATCAAGAACATGACGTCGATGCAGAGTCGATATCTGACAGTGTGGAATGTTGTAAGTAGGGTTACCATCCGTCCGGTTTTGTCCGGACATTTGCAGCTTTTTGGCCCCCGTCCGGAATATGTCCGGCCTTCTCATTTGTCCGGATTTTTGGATTTAAGGGGATTTTCTTTAAAAAGATAAATGCTTTCAGAAAAAATATATATTAAAAAGTTATATATCCGCAAACCTTTTTGCAAATGTCAGGTTTTTTGTCAGGACTTTTCAAATTTTGAAATGGTAACCCTAGTTGTAAGTGAGTTTGGAGTTTGGTACTTGATATTTTAATACCATAAAAAGAAAAAATACGAAAGAAAAATGGTTTATTCTCCACAAACAAAACGCACATTAGACAAAATACACACAAGCATACAAAACTAGCCAAAAGCCTCGTAATCAACCAATAAAAGTTTGACATTGATTTGGTTGATGTTAAGGCCCAAAGACAATATTGCGTAATTCGTTGCGACATTGGCAAATGACAACAAATGAACATAACAAAAAAAAATGCCGACTGCAGAGTTAACTACTTTTCTAAAAAATATGAAGACAAATCAAGCTGTGCGTCGCATCTGTGCAAGAACAGGTCATTGCTCAGCTAAATGCTGTGACTGCGGACGAACCTATTGTCAACAGCGCTGTTTTTCAGTTTACCTCTGGAATGACGTAATGACGTCCCACTGTGTGACTTATTATATCGGCCATCAGCCTACAGCTGGATATATACCTCTCGATTTCCGGCAACTCTCATCCAGCAGCTACCTGCCACCCTGCGAAGATCGTCGCTCCACCTAGCCTGAGGGCGTCTTACCTTACGTTTGCCGTTTCGCGATCTCCACTCAAGATCACGTCTACCTCAACAGTCATCGCTTCCGCGACTAATATGGATGGCCCATTACCACTTCACCTTGCTTATTCTATAAGCTATGTCGAGAACTTTGGTTCTCTGTCAGATCACCTCGGTGCGGATTCGATCTCTCAGAGAGACTCCAAGCATGGCCTGTTCCGTAGCTCGCTGAGTGACCTAGAATTTTGAGACCACCTCGTTGATTATGCGGTGGCAAATGCGACTGCAGAACTGTCTTGGGATTGATTCCCTTCCCCTTGGAATTGTCGGTAGAACCTGTAGTCTTTTAAGCCCAGCAATAGCCTCGTTCGGTCTACTTTAGCACTGCACAGGTAAGCCTCTTCAGTAGACCGTAGCGTGTATGGCCACCATTATAAAACATTATTTTCTTTTTTCAGGTCTTCCAGCTGTCATACTTCTCGCTAGCGTTTGCCAGTGACTTTCTGACGGTGACAGGCAGAGACAACCTGATACCAAAGAGCATCAGAAGGTTCAGACAAACTTTCTTCAGTGCTGTCATCGTCCCTTTGGCTATGGTAAGTAAGACTACTGTACCTGTTTGTGGAGCAAGACCAGAGCTTTTTTAAATATTTTTATTCACAACGTGTAAGTTCTTGGCCTGCATCTCACCTGATGGTAAGTGCTGATCAGGCTGAAGATGGAAGCGAGCCTCACCCGGAATCCTCAACCACAGAGGAGCTGGCTATCTTACCTCTAACTGCCGAAACACAACAATGCTGTTAACATTTTTGATAGGGCGACAGACTTAGATAAGATGGTGGTAGCCAGATGGACTTAGGACAAGCCCTACCACCAACCAAACCGAGCAAAAAACGTTGCCACGAGACCAAAGGGACGGCTTCTTATTATGTGCATTTTTAATACACAATTGAGCTTAGTACTGTCAAAACCACGGAGTTCAGAAAGAAGGCCATGTCGAACCAACCCACATAAAAATGTCAACCATTTTCCGAAGTATTTGTAATGCTTTTCAGGGTTCCGTAACCGAAGGGTGCCAAACGGAACCCTATTACTAAGCCTCCTCTGTCCGTTCGTCCGTCTGTCAGCGGGCTATATCTCGTGAACCGTAATAGGTAGACAATTGAAATGTTCACTGATTGTGTATAAATATAAAATTAATAAAAATTGCACAAGCGTTTCATACGTATCTAACGAAGATGAGCACTAGGAAAGAATTTCTAAAGAAATTGTATTTGCTGTACTTAGTAAAAATCTTAAATTCACTGACAAACAACGCACAGCCTAATGCACTGGTACACCCAAAAAATAAATAATAAAAATAATATAATAAAAAATAAAAATTATAATAATAAATTTCATGCTTCTAGAAGCATGAATTTTTGCACAAGCGTTTCTAATGTGTTTATCGAAGTTGAGCACTAGGGAAGAATTTCTGAAAATTCATTCCCTAAAAAAAGTTCGTAATTTTTGCTGATGGAGAATCCCATTGGGCGCACAGCTTGTTTACGTATAGCATAATCAGTCTATATTGTTCCCACTGCTGGGACCCAGGCCTCCTCTCTGTGAGAGAGAGTGGGCCGTAATTCACCACGCGGGCCCAGTGCGGGTTGGTAGATGTCACATGTCTTCGAATTTTTGGTTCTAGGACATGCCGGTTTCCTCACATTGTACCTATTCCTTCACCGTTTTGAGAGCAGTAGTGATGAAAGTTTACTTCTATTCGTGTTCTATTTATTGTCTATATTTTAGTTCAACCTAACAACAGAAATATACTAAGACAATAAAATGCAAAATTCAAGGTTTTTGTTTTTGTACTTACTAAAACCTGTTGTACCATTTGACCTTGGTTATAACGAAGACTATTAATTAAGAATATTAATTAAAATATACGCGGCAAAATCGAAAATACGTAGATGCTTAGATAGGTTCGGGAAAAGGCCGCTCGGCTTATCTTTAATTATGCTGACCCGATGCTGAGCCGACCCGAACATGGTTTTACTGATCATCGCAGATTCACAATGTTTAACTCCGTTCGAATTTAAAAGTAATGTTTAACTTTGAGAATGACACACAACAAAAAAGGTTGTATGAAATAAAACGCGTGCCAGCTTATTGATGTAAAAAAAATTGAAAGAAAAAACATGCATATTTTACATAAAAATGGTTATTTTTCATAAAAAGAAGTACTACATAAAAACAAAATGCCGAATTGAAGCAAAATTGGAGCGTGCTGTCATGTGATTCGCAAAATATAGTTTATTATTATTTTTATTAAATAGGTATATATGTACTTTATTCATGATTACATGGGCAGAGTCGTGAGCACTGACCACAGACCGTTTTGCATAGATATCAGTTTTGAAGTTCTAATAAATGTAACACTTACATTTAAAGCTGTTTCATGCCTGAAATTTTGTTCAGCGGAAGTAAAACATGAAATATTTTATAGAAAAATCTGAAAACACATCTTTGGCAACACAATAAATAAAATAAATAAATAAATACCACGTACCATGCACATTTTTTTTTCCATAGACATCGAGAAGGGACTGAGCGTTCCGTATTCATTTGTGCAGCGAATACAGACCGAAAAGTACCAGAGACAAAGCGAATGAGCGGCCAGTAGTAGTCAACTATTTTAGTAGTACTACAGGTATTGACTGCACTGTTGCTAGTGGTCGCTTTTGTGAGACTAAGCGTCGGGTCACACCGGAATGGCAGCGGCCGGCAGCGACGCGGCGAGCATTTTCAGTGTGAAATAATTTTAAACTTTATCTACATACTTAAAAGACAGGTCAAAAGGGAAGGTGGAAAGGTCTCGAGGCCGCCCGCGGTGCCGTTAGCGGCCGCGCGCCACGCGTATCTTGTCGGTGGTTCTGCCTGCGGCTGCCAGCGGCGACGCGAGGCCGCTCGCGGCACCGCGGGCGACCGCGCGTATATAATGTAGAAACAAAACTAGTCAAGAGGAGACTAGGCACGTGGGATCTGGAGGTCGCGCGAGGCCACCAGTGGCGACGCCAGAGGCCGCTGCCGGCCGCTGCCATTCCGGTGTGACTTGGCCCTAACGCTCAGTCCAATTCTCTATGTCTATGGTTTTACCCAGCGTCCTCCTTCACCCACTAGGACCTGGGACTGTCACCAACGAAATTATCGCCCAATATGTCATTCGATTGCTGATTTAAAATGTATGATAATAACTGAGTATTACCCATTGTGTTAGATTTAAGTTATTGATTGTTTTTCTCAACGGGGGTGACATTATCACTAAGTGACAAAACCCCTTTAAATAAATAAAGAAAAAAAAAAAAAATCGCCCAATATTTTTTTTTTTTTTTTAAACCTTGCCCCACTCTTAGAATTTCTTCCTGTATCGTGGGTGCGTTTACAAACATAGAAACTCACAAACACTAACACCCAGACCCGGAACAACTACTTGCAGATCATACAAATATTTGTTCCGTGCGGGGAACGAATCCGCGACACGTTGCGCAGCAGTCGATCGCTCAGCCACTGCGCCAAACATGTCGTCAATAATAAAACTGTTTTTCGTTTGTTTCAGCTAATATTTACAATATTCTGGCCAATCTTTATTTACGACAGAGAACTACTGTTCCCAGCGTTTATAGACAAGATATTTTCTTTTAAATCTAATTTGGTGATGCATTTTTGCATTCTGCCTGCTGCATTATGGGAACTAGTATTTTTGCCAAGACCAGTCCAAATGTCACATGGGCTGAACCTTGGGATCGTGATGGTGTTATCCATCTTGTATAATTCTTTGTAAGTATTAAACACTATTATATCTATACGCTAATATTCGTGGCTAAGTAATAACAGCCGCACGGGTCGATCCATCAGATTAAGCTACGCTTGCCGGGGTTGGTCCGTGGATGGGTGACCATCTTTATATACCGTGACCCTCCGTGCCTCGGAAATCACGTTAATCCATTGGTCGCGGCTGTCATTCGGGGATCTTTGACAGTCGTTACGGGTCGTCAGAAGCCCGAAAGTCTGACAACCAGTCTTACCAAGGGGTATCGTATTACCCAGTTACTGGGTTGTGGAGGTCAGATAGGCAGTCGCTCCATGTAAAATACTGGTATTCTGCTGCATCCGGTTAGACTGGAAGTCGACCTCAACAAAGTTGGGAAAAGGCTAGGCAGATTGATTGATATCTATACATATTATAGAGGTCCTGGGTTCGATTCCCAGGTCAGTCAAGGTATTTTAATGGTATGAGGAACACGGTGTAAAGTTCACTGATCCACCATAGAAAAGGGAGGATCCTCTGACCAGAAGGGTGTCATGTCTGGTGAGCAACTGCCCGATGATTGAGTTCGGAAAGTTATACATATTCGAACCGCGCGGTAAACTCTGTTTGCGCGATGCAAGATTTTGTGTGACGTCAGGTCTTTGATGCGTTTGATGGCAATGTAGATGCCGCCACAGTATTATTGGAATATTCTACTTCATATAGGCTCGTCCCCTATTAAATGAAACTTAAAACATAACTGGCGAACTGTGTAAAAGTGCTATTAGGGGTGTTACATACAATATTCGGGTCGGGGCAAAATCTAAAATACGTAGGTACTTTGATAGGTTCGGGAAAAAGCCGCTCGGCTTAGCTCGAACTGTGCTGAGCCGACCCGAACATGATTTAGTGAGGGTAGATCAGTATGTTGGACCACAAAAGGATGAATGAAAGGCAATTGCAGGCAGCTGAGATGAGAATGCTAAGAGAGATGTGTGGTGTTACACGAATGGATAGATTAAGAAATGAGTACATAAGAGGAAGTCGATGAAGTTGTGCGGAAATCTGTTGTCACGGTATGGGCATGTGATGCGGAGGAATGAGGAAGATGTTGTGAGGAAAGTATTGAGTATGAATGTGGATGGATGTAAGAGTAGAGGAAGACCAGAGAAACGATGGATGGACTGTGTGGAAGATGATGTGGATAGAAAGGGGGGGGACTACCGAGATGACGACTGATAGAGTGTGTGGAAGAAAGGGATATTTTGCGCCGACCGTAAATAATTTGGGATAAGCGCAGGAAAATGATGAGATGCCGAACGATTTTTGCCGATCGGCACAAGCAAATTCAAATTCAAAATTATTTATTTTGGGACAGCTAGACCCAAAGGTTAGTATATAAGAACTTAGAAACTATTGTTAGCACTTAAATACAATTACAAAGGACACACCAATTCTATTCAAAAATGCCCCTGTGCTGAGACACCCCAGCCCGTCGAGATAACCAATAGGGAGAGACCTCCCTAAAAGATCACCAGACGAACGAACTGCCTCAACACAGGTGCACGCACATCTTCAGCTATAGCTTTCAGGATGCTGTTGTGACTTCCCCGTACCCTCCTCATAAGTGACACGATTTTTTTCCGAGTGACGGCATGAAAATCGTCAGTATGATCCTGCGCGAACATCTCGGAGGCACTACAGAAACGAGGAAGTCCCAACATCATCCTGAAAATGTTATTGTATTGGACACGCAGTGTCCAGGGATCATTTGGTATAACTAACACATAGACCACCCTTGTACAGACCCTGACAATACGCTTTAAATAGCGTGATCTTGACTTGGTCCGTACAGCGGGTGAATCTACGGGCCAGCATGTTGCCACGGACTGACAGAGCCCTGCGCTCCCTCTCTATGTCAACATCATCCTTAAGGTCGTCGGTAAGGTAATGTCCAAGGTACTTAAACTGGGACACCCTATCTAAGTTAACACCATTCAAAGTAATGGGTGGAACAGATTCAGGACACTTACCAAGACCATGTACTGACTTTTCTTTACATTGTAAATAAATCCATGTGACTCGGCAAAGCTTAACAAACTTTCAGCATTTCTCCGAACGCCCCCACAGTGGGACACAGCAGCACCATGTCAATGAAAGCTAAATATGCTTAATAAGTGCTTTGGGTCATGTGCTCAACAAAAACTGCCGAATCGAATGTGCCGACTGGTTCTTTCCTCAAAAGACCATTTCAGACACTAATCTACATGGTCCTCACATGGCTTGACCAAGATTATGTCTAGACTTTAAAAGAAACTGTGACCTCTGAGTTTGTTTCGGCCTTTCTTCTCAGAGTAGTCGGATAGGAAACGCCGACCTCATCTAGCTTATTTTTATTTTATATGACGTGTAAAAGTGATTCGGATATTTTATTTACAGAATAAACAATTTCATTTCATTTCGACCCGAACATGTATGTAACACCCCTTACAACAACTCTACCTACACGGTCGGGAAATCGGGTTATTCCAGTGTTCTCCATTGACAATCCCCAGCAATGGAATTCAGGCGTGATGTAGTACATATGTTATGTTAAAAAACAAAAGACAGATCAACATTTTTTTTTTTAATCTTTTTTTTTCTTTCAGTGTCCTGCACACATACAGCCAACGCGGGTTATTCCCGTATCCGATTTTCAATATGATTTATGGAACGATTTATTTTCCGATTTTTATAGCTGCAGTATTTTTCTTGTTAATAGCCATGTACTTAGCACAATGGAAACTATATTCTTTTATTTGGCGACAAGATAAGCCACGAAATGTCGGCAAAGTTAAGTTTTCGTAAGTTTTTTGTTTAGATATTTTTAAATCTGTGATTGTAAAAAAAAAAAAAATTTTTTAATACTTAGTTGAAATAAATTATATTTAAGTGTTAAACGGTGTGAGAGTTTTTTACTAACTAAACCCAAAAATATCCAAGGGACAACAATGTCACCAAAAAACTCTGTTTACAATGTATTCTAATATAGATGACTAGCTCCGCCTCGCGGTTTCACCCGCATACAAGTCTCGATCCCGTGGGCATATTGGGATAAAAAGTATCCTATGTCCTAATCCAGAGCATGGTCTACCTATGTGTAAAATTTCATCCAAATCTGTTCAGCCGTTTTAGCGTGAAAGTGTAACAAACAATCAAACTCACTTTCGCATTTATTCGTCGCCCAGAAGTCGCAATTCGATCATAATTCATTTAAATGTCACGATTCTAAGGTAGCCATCTTGTGTCAAACGCATGGTAGTATGTGTAATGTTTTTTTTAATTAATTTAATTTATTTCTAATTTACGTAAAAATATTAGCTTTCCGCACTCCTTCTCCATATAAACTCTAACTGTGCCAAATTTCATACTCCTCCGTCCGCGTAATTTTCGTAAAAAGGGGTACAAAGTTTTTGCTTCACGTATTAATATAATAATCTCGGAGGAGCTCGTGGCTAAGTAACAACAGCCGCACTGGTCGATCCATCAGGTTAAGCTACGCTTGCCGGGGTTGGTCAGTGGATGGGTGACCATCTTTACATACCGAGAATCCTCCGTGCCTCGGAAAGCACGTTAAGCCGTTGGTCCCGGCTGTCATTCGTAGATCTTTGACAGTCGTTACGAGTCGTCAGAAGCCCGAAAGTCTGACACCAGTCTTACCAAGGGGTATCGTATTACCCAGTTACTGGGTTGTGGAGGTCAGATAGGCAGTCGCTCCATGTAAAATACTGGTATTCAGCTGCATCCGGTTAGACTGGAAGCCGACCCCAACATAGTTGGGAAAAGGCTAGGCAGATTGATTGTATTAATATAATAATAATTATTATTACTAGTTAGAATTTACAAGAGTCTTGAAGAAACACAAATATTATAGTTTATAAAACATTGATTCTGCATTCCATCGCATGAATCAAAAAGGTGTGGTCATAATTAAAAGAGTGTGATACAGATACATAATCATCGAAATGAAGAACTTTCTGTATGGGACCAACATCGTAATAGCCATTGCCATTACGTGTTGGTGATTTCAAACTACTTCCTTTCAATGAAATCATTTGATGATAAATTTTAACCGCCTCTACGCTCTAGTGGTTAGACCACCTGTCTTAGACCCAGAGGTCGGGTCGATACCTAGTGAGGGCAAAATTGCCTGCTCGGTTTGGACTTGTTCTAAGTCCGCCTGGCTAGCTACCATCATCTTATCTTAGTCTGTCGCCATAACAACAATGTTAACAGCATTGTTGTGTTTCGGCAGTTAGAGGTAAGATAGCCAGTTCCTCTGTGGTTGAGGATTCCAGGTGAACATCGCTTCCACCTTCGGCCTGATCATCACTTACCATCGGGTGCGATGAAGGCCAAAAGCTTCACCGTAGTAGTGGTTAAAAAAAATACACAATTGGGTCGAGTAGCATACAGAAAATTGTTCAGTTTGATCGTTCGTACCACATCCTTAAATATGACCACACGTTTCTCATACATGCTGTATAATGTCTTTCCTTCAATGTACTTTATCAGATTGTTACTAAATTCCCATGCTTGGATTCCGTTATTTGGCCCGTAAATCTACGGTTTTCTAGAAGAGCGTTGGCCTTCACATAGCGTCTGTAATTTACCGGCGAATGACGTCACTGTAACGTTATAATGAAAGTAAGTTGGTGTGTATTCGTAGAGAGCGTTTTTGACACCGTAAAGTCAAACGCTGCCCAAAGATTTAAATCGCTAGATTTGCCCTCACCGTACTTCATTATCAACGTATGTTTCTGCTGGGACACAGGCCTCCTCTCTGTGAGAGGGAGTGGGCTGTAATCCACCACGCGGGCCCAGTGCGGGTTGGAGACGTCACATGTCTTCGAATTTTTGGTTCTAGGACATGCCGGTTTCCGATGTTTTCCTTCACTGTTTTCAGAGCAGTGGTGATGAAATAATTTACACAAAGTAAAGCGCCTATCGGAGTTCGAAACTACGACCTACAAATCTTAAGTCGGCTCACCGTACACACATTAATAAATAGCGTTACTATCATGTCACTTCACTGCGTCAGTGTGTCAGAGGTGTCAAAGCGAAACAGAAACGCTACTATATTTTGACGTGGTAGGGCAAATCTAACGATTTCAAGGGCGCGGCCTTGCTCGCACGCCGCCCCCCGCGCCCGTGACGGACAGTTGCGAAGGGGGCAACGAACGTTTTGGCAACCGGCAGCGTGTCGTCGTCCGTCGTGACGTCACCGCACGCTGTCGGTAGCGTCGGACGTTTTTAAGAGCCTAAATCTTAGCCTTTGCCATTATTTTCATAACAGCAATCACTGCGGCCATTAAGTGCACCAAAGTGGAGATTTGCGGAGATGTCCGAAGCTGTGACGAGGATAGATGTTTTTCAGCTAGGGTCTATCCACTGAAGCTGTGCGGAGATGCGTACTGGTTAGACTGGAGCGAAGATGTGTGTGATGTGATGCGGGGGGAACTCATATCTCTTCTCGAATTCACCCCGCGTCGTCGCCAGCTTGCGCGGCACAGCTCACATCACCGCTTCGATCGCGCCATACAAATATGATACACCTCAGCTCAGTGCACCACTGAAGCTGAATGGAGACGAGATGTGTGAATAACGAAATTCTATTGGATGTTTAAAACACATCTCTTCTCCTCTCGTTTCGTCTCCGCTTTGGTGGAGTCTGGGCCTAAAGAAATCTGCTTCAGGTCGAAATTCTAAAGGTTTAAACTGCCCTGCTAATCTGAAAGGCGCTATCTCTGAGATACGGCCTTTTAGTTTTTTTTTTATACTATAAGCATAGCATTAATAGTATAAGCCAAATAGCGCTATCTAACTTAAAACATAAAAAAACGACTAAGAAGATTTTTTTATTCTTATGTTTCCATAAATTACAATTTACAAAAAGTCAATTTTCTCAAAACTTACTCCGATTGAGATAGCGCCTTTCGACTTAGCAGGGCAGTATAGTAGGCAGATGAAATAAAACAAAAACGCATTTGCAAGTGATTCGAGAATAATAATAAAAACAATAACATTTATTTACTATTGGTTCTCAAAATTCACCATTATCTACTTTAGGTACATAGGTACAATGTTTTGTATTTGAGTTCATAAACCAACAAAGCTCATGCGCAGCATCATCGAAAAAGGTTTAGAACCCACAATTTCTGAACGAAAGATTTAGTAAACAATTGAGAACCTCCTCCTCTTTTGAGGTCGGTTAAAAAAGATTTTTACCATTTTTTTTTCTCTTTTGTCACAATTTTCGATCATACCGCGCATACAAAATATGTTTTTTAATATATTCTGTTCTTTACATAGATATATTATGTTTTTTTTTATATTTGTTACTCTTCATATGTTCAGGTAATGTGTAAAAATACTTAATTATTTCATTAACAAATTAATATTTTTGATAATATAAATCATCTCATAGAAAAACAAGACATACAAAAATTTTATTATTTTTATTTCTTTTTTTTACTATTTATAATGATCTCAGATACCCATAAATTCGTAGGTACGTACCGTTTTACAAAATAGAAACTCTTAGAAAAGAATTACGAATTAATGAAAAAAATCTACAAATCGAACCAATTTTTGTAAAAAAAAACACAGACACCGTAACCGATTATTCCCATATTCATCATGCTTGCTTTTTCCAAAATACATTTTTTTTTATTCTATCCTTTACGTGTCCAAATCTATATTAGTTTTTTAGTGAAAATTTAGCAAAACATAGTACAAAAGTTTTAGAAATACCTACTAAGACTACCCAGCAAGTAAAACGTTTACCCTATTTACTATCACTATCGCACTGACACTCATACGCATATGTGCGAAAGAGAGGCAAGATGCTCCTCTCTTCACCCTTCTATTTGCACCAATCAAGTCTAAGTTTTGCTCGAAGTTATGGACACGGCGTTGTTTAAGATGATTACACACCTGCGACTTTTTATTGCGATTATTTTGCTATATAGATTTTATTCAAGGTTCAAACAATAGATGCTAAAACCGTATCTCGGTCCCAAGATGTTTTGAAAAGCGGCGAACAGCAACATCGCTCACAATATTTGTAAAATTCAGATAGGGACACTCAGCAAAATCATTACAATATTGTCTCAGAGAGCGCGTTAACATTAATTCGGAAAAGAAAATTATCTGAAAGAACGGGAGACAGGAGTAAAGCTTTAAAAAATCTATAGTTAAATTTATATTCAGCCTTTTAGTCAAAGATGACGACAATACAACGTTAATATGAAATGATGGTTGTAGATGGCTTTAACAACCACACATAACATGGGTTGGTGATCGAAGTATGTTCAAATTATACAGCCAGGAAGACAATACACCCAAACTCCCATCTTTTATATCGCTCAAAGAGATTGATACTGCATGATGCAGATTTGCGACTTACAAATCAGTCAGATATAATTAGTCGCAAAGTCGCAAGTGTGCATTATCCATTTCATTTAATAATTTTATTGATTTATTTTCAAAATAAATTCGTGATACATGGCCGGTCTCAAACAGTTAAATATCTGAATCAGGAAATTCAGGAAATTGCTGAAAACTGTTTTTTGCAATATTTATATTATATTTTCTTTTTTCTGTTAAACCATGTTGTTAAGCGAAGGTAATAGGTTTTTCAGCCAATTTTTCAGTCTTAGTGCTCTAAAACGTTTTCTCCAATATTTCGTTTTTAACTAATTTTATTTTGTAAACCTTCTCGGGAAATGTCCAATTGTAGTTGAAAGTTATGAAGAAAATACTGAGTAATATACTTTTCTGAAAGAAAATAAAATACTTGGTGCTTTTTTTGTGTTTTCTAACATTCTTTAAACCTTGCTGGTTGATTTACATATTGAAGTACGTAATGTAGTAGTGAACTGTTATAAACTTATAACACAATAAATATTATACAATTTGCGATATTTTACAAGCTTATCAAATTATTTATACAAAAAAAAAAAATTACAACATAATTTTACAAATTGGACATTCCCATACCGAAGCTAAACATAATGACTAAACAATCTAAACGTGTGCGCCTAGGTTTTTACATTTTTATCTTTATTTTTGCGAAAAAGAGTACACACTCTTTGAAAAACTGTATTGCATATACTAATAGTTGTGGAAATATTAAAAATTAATTATTTCTACGTATATATCTGAGTTTTAATAAAAACTAAAATATATCATGTTTAAAAATTAACATTTGAACCACCCGTATGTTTTTTTATCTATTAAGTATGATCTCACTATATGATTATACCTATTTTATCAGTAATAGAAAATAATAAAAAAGGAAAACAGGAAATAAAAAAAAATAAAACCAAACTAGACAATAACAGATTGCTTTATTTAACAAAAAATATATAATATATAGAAAGGAAAAAAACAAAATTTTTCACATGATCTGTCAAGCAAGCTCGGAGTCCATTTTGAAAAATTTGTTTCTTTTATTTTATATTTTTTAATAGAATGTAAAATTAAAGATAACCCATCGAACCTTATGATATTTAATATAAAATACATATGATTAATAACTATTTACAAAATACAAGTTAAGATTTATACTTTTTATTAACATTAATATAATCCAGTCTATAGTAAAGGCTATTCGACAAACTTAGCGTAATGTTAGAAAATTGATGGTTATTTTAATAATTCTAATTATTAGTAGCAGGCAATTTAAATTAAATTATAAATATACGTATAAAATCGCGTCAAGCTAAAATAAAAAAGGTAAAAAAATAATTTACGTATTAACGGATAAAAATACAACAGTTTATTATGCAAAATTGTGTTTTTTCATTTTTTTTTTTTTGTTTCATTTTATTATGCAAAATGTGACATAATTCCATAGATGGCACCCAAGCAAAGAATATGAAAAAAAAATGAGATCAATTTACTCTACACGCGAGAAAATGAAAAAAATTAAAATTGCCTGCTAAATATTACAAAAATGATTTTTGTCCGTGAAAATTTGATTACTCATTCTGAAAAGTTCATTCTCATTTGATAATTTTGTTCAACGCACGACTTTTAATCGACTTAAAATTACTTTTAAATATGATTTGCATTTTTCCATCGCTTTAACATATTTGACATATATGTACTTCTTTATTTAATTAAAAACAACGAAAAAAATACAAAAAATGGGCAGTATCATGTATTCCTATATTACAACTTAAAACGAAAATCTACAGAGACGAAAAAAACATCAATAATAATAATAATAATCATTTGAAATAAATAACAAGTTACATTCTTTAAAAAACTGTTAAAATTAATAAAAAGAGTCCTATTTTTAAAATAAGTTTCGCTCGATTGAAACTGTGTGATCTTTAACTTGCTACACCATTATAACTTTTTTATTTATTTCTTAATAAAAACTCTATTCCTATTATTATATCTTTATATAATAATTATTATTATTTCTTCATTCAGAGTTAGATACACTTTACGATAATTATATTACGATATTCCTTTGTATACAATACACAATCAAACATACATTATGTCTAATTATGTATTAAATAAACCACAAAAATGTGTGTAACGCTACATAATATATTTCTTGTTACGAAAAAAATAATAAGAGATTTCCATAACAAATGAAAAAAAATCATATATTCTGAGATTAAATGTAAAACTAAACGCATTTAAATGTAACTAGAATCGAATTAAATAAACCTCCTTTTAATTATTGTACGTACATACTTTTAAGTAAATATTTTAACAGTCTCAAGGTACATACATACAATTATAAATATATTAACAAATGATTTAGATGCGTTTAGTTTTACGTAGGAATTAATAAAAAAAATAGCTGTCAAGCTGTCAAGAGTCTTTGAAAAGGTCTCAAAATGCCACCGTCCAGCTATATTGGGCAAAAATGAGATCGTTCTAACGCAACCTGATAGAAACCTGTGGGTTCAGACCTGGGGCAGGTATAGACCTAGCCATGCGTGTAGTCCAGTACACTGTCCAGTGAGAACAGCTCCTTGTAGAGTGCTGGGAACACGTGGTGGGGATGCGCCGCCTTGAAGCGACACAGTGCCTCGAGGTGCATCAGCGATAGTTCTCTGTAATTAAAAAATTATTAACATTAGTATTACTGTTATTTTAAACACTGTGTTCTATCAGGATTCCACCAACCTAAACATTCTAAAAAAAGCTATCAAATAAAGTTAACTTTTGTATGCTCAATTCTTCACTTCTTTTAGTTCTTTATTAATACGTGGACAATGGTGTGGGTTACATGTTTGTTACCTTAGTTTAAGAATTTCCTGTTTTATTTTTATTTTTTATGTAACAGTTTTTTTTCCTAATGAATAAAATAAAATAATTCTAAATGAAATATCAAGAGTGACTCAGGCGTGGCTCAGTGGAAATCCGTTATAAAATACAATAGACAGGGTTCTTTATGAATCTTTAAGAACAGTTAAGCGGATTAGGTTACTAAATATACTTCGTCTATTGTATTTTAAAATTGGATGGAAGTTATTGGACTAAGATTTAGTGTCTAAATGGTATGAAAAAAAAAATCTTTAGAATATGGTTGGAGGTTTTGATGGTTCGCCACTGCTTTTTCTGTCTCGGCTTAGTTTTCACCGATATTTAAAAATATTTGGCTGCTACTGTCTCTAACCATTTTCTTACGAATAAATTTCTTGAGTACGAAATCATATTTAAGTTCGAATTCTAGATACTATACATACCTGAAGGTGGGTATCTTAGCCAGCAGCGTGTCTAGAACAGTGACGTCACCCTTGAGGGGCGCGTGGTTGGTCTCGATCTCGTGCCGCATCGCCGCCATCGACATGTTGAACAGGCACTGGATCTCAGGGTTGCCGCGGACACCGTGCCGTTCTGTGGAGCATTAAGTTGAAGGTATTTTACTTATCTTTACATTCTTCTACAATATTCTTGATCAGCCATCCCTGGCTGCATAGGGGTGAATAGGTAAACAGCTATAGAGATCCTAACTAATATTATAAATGCGAAAGTGATTTGTTTGTTTGTTACGCTTTCACCCTAAATTTAGATGAAATTTGGCACATGGGTAGATCATGACCTTGATGAAGACATAGGATACTTTTTATCCCGATGTTCTCACGGAATCGAGAGTTATGCGGTTGAAACCGCGGGGTGCAGCTAGTGATAAATAAAAACAAAGTGATAGCTTGTTCAATCTACAAAAACGATACGATTTTATCTAAATACTAAATATTGAATTCAGAAGTAAGTTTCCAAGAGATCTATTTGTGGTCCCTCTTCCAGGCATCTTATAATTACAATTTCTAAATGATTCACTAGCAAATAATAGTAAGTAATTTCTAAGGCATACGTGTCTAATGTATTAGGCAGTGTGCTAGCTAGCTGTAAAGACATAGATTCTTACCTGGCCACAATAGCACAAGGCTCTGGTAGAGCGCAAGTTCAGTCTCAGTCAGTTTGAGTCGCGCGATTGTCTTCGCCGCGTCAAATATACCCACCACTAGCGCTACGTCACGGGGATCACTGAAAGTCAAAAAAAAATTTGAAATTAATAAATCTAAAAAAAAAAACGGACAAATTTATTTAAAACCTATGATTGGTAAAGCCGTTTACTGACTTTAATTTTTAGCATTAAGAAATACCAATTCTAAATGTCACATTCTGAATTTAAATGTAAAATTCTGTAATTTAATGTAACATGTTCTACACTATCATTATTTCTCAAATGTTACTTGTGAAAAAAATTAAATGAAAATTCTCAAATTAAATGTAAATACTCAAATTAAATGTAAATTCTCAAATTAAATGTAACTTACCGTGCATGCACGCACTCCCTGATAGGCAGCACCACATCTCCATACAACACCTGGTCTCGGTTCACGTCGATCAGCCGCGAAAGTCGGACTATGGCTAACTCGAACGAGCCTAGAGAGAGAAGAATTGGTTTAATTAGATGATTTGTTGGTAATTTTCGAGGATCTGTTAATGATAAATGGATTAATGATGGTGATGATTTAATACTGAATACCTTGTTTTTAATTAATAATATAAAACATTAAAATCATTTAACTAATTAGGTAGTTTATGCTATCTTTCTATCTATATATCTTTTCAGACTGTTAGCCCAGGTTCATTTTATTTTTTATCGCGCATTAGATTTTCAACGCACTGCTTAGCACCGAGAGTTGAAAATCCAACAGTGCGATTTTTTGGTGCGCTGCTGGGATGCACTCTGTTGGATTCTCAACGCTCGAGTTAACACCAAGAGTTGAAAATCAAGCGCGCGACAAAATCCCGCCGCGATATTTTTACGTGCGCGCGAACGTGGCGCTTATGTCCCACACCTGGGAAAGGCCTTTCTTTCCCGTTTTTCATTTTATTCCAATAAATAAATAAAAAATAATTGATGTCCTAACATTTTTAGAAATGAATGAGTTAGAATTATAATAATTATCTTTGTTCTTCTATACATATACATAAATTATAATATTTATAGTAAACCATAAACCATCGAAAAATACTGAGAGACGAAAAAATTCAATAATTTCTCAGGACCTACTGATAGGCCTACTTATAGGGCCTATCTTTCCTTGTTCTGCCCACTCCTGGTCAGAGGCCCTCTTATAATTTGAGAAAAAAAATCCTAATTCGATGCTGAATGATCCATGGATACTATACTCACCAGACTTAAGCAGCAGTATTTGATCATCTTGCGTAAGCTTCATAAATCCAGGTATAAGTTTAGCGAACTCAATGATATTCTGGATCATCCCAGTCAGTTTGTCTGCACAATCCAGCCACATTTCTTCATACGTCATTGAACTATAGTACAGTAGCCTGAAAAATTTAAGTGGAGTTAGTAACGTAACATCGTTATCATCTACCTAACCTTTCGCCAACTATGAAAAGAATCAAGTTCTTCAGACAGCTGTGCTGCTGGAGAGTTTGTTGCGCCACTTCTTCTTCCAAGCTAAGCACTAGGAAGTAGTGAAGGGTGGGCGTTTTTGGGGGACTGTCCTATGTCTTATTTTGATTTTATGTTGGGGTCGGCTTCCAGTCTAACCGGATCCAGCTGAATACCAGTATTTTAAATGGAGCGACTGTCGATCTGATCTCCATAACCCAGTAAATTTTTATAGAACATATTATATAACATGAAAGAGGTTTGTAGTTCAAGCACATTTCTTCAAGTTTATCTAAGTCCCAGGAAGGCAACCGGGCCCAAATCCAGACTCTGGGTTGCTATTGAGAAATTCCTAATGAAAAAACCCATGACGTAACACTTCGACCGACCTAGGAATCGAACCTAGGACCCCATGCTCAACATGAGATTAGGACCACTAGAGTAACGAGGCTTAGACAAGCATCAGGATGCGTTTCCACTGAAGCGGATACGTGCAAGAATCGATAAATCACATTAGTTGAGATCCATCTTCCGTCTCTCGTCTTGTCTGTGATTGTTCGATTCCAGCAGGTGTTAGCTTCACTCCGCTCGTCTTTTCTTCAGCGAAAACGCATACAAAATGGGACATTAGAAGTCATTAGTGGTTTAAGTAGGAAATAAATTAACTTTTTTATATCAACCCGTTGCGGCAGCAGCTGCTGCGGTTCGGGTTTCGATGCCTGGGTTGGGCAGTGTGTATGGGGTATTCTGTTAGAAAAATTTGGGCACATTTTCATTTTGTCTTAACAATGGGCTCGCCCCCTATAACGTGCGACCCACAATTAAGAGCAAAATCAACTCAAGTGTCTTTAATTTTTACATTACGAAAACCAGTTAGTAATTACTAGAAAAGTTCAAGAAAAGGTTTCGTAACACAGTCAGTAAAAAATCAGTATACTCACTTGGAAACATCCTGTGGCTTTCTAAACATCTCGTGTATGAATTCCAGCTTAGGATTGGTATTCGCGTGTGCTTCGGCCAAACTCTTCACAAGGACCTTGCTGATATCGCCTTCCGCTGTGGAAGAAAGAAAACGTTTAGCTACTCGCCGACAGATGGCAGTATTTTAAATTATGTGCAAAAAGTTCTACTTACAAGAAATAAAAAAACATTAATAATAAACATAATAGTGAAATACTACTACAAACAATTTTAACAAGCATTTAGAAACTAAGAAACAAAATTATACAAATAATAAGTAAGTATGGGTAATATTTTTTTATGAAACAAACTAAAAAATAAACTGTCTTTTAATGTCAATTCTAATGTCAACTGACAATACCTATCAAATTAGAACTTGAAATTGAAAAATAAAAATTATATTTTTGATTATAATCATGAGATGAAATTTTCGAGGAAGACTGTGTAAAAAATTCAAGTCATGGGGCCATTTAGTTACTTCTTATTGTGTTCTTGTTGTTGTTGTTTAGTTTGGCGTAAGTACCTATAATTTTCATTCCGCTATTAAACTCTCCGCGAGGCGACTATCCGTGCGGCTTTATAAATTAAATAATATGCAACCGCTCATTAGACCCCTAGATTGACTTGATTTTGTTTGAGCCGGCTAGTACATGAGGGCTAACAGTGTAATGCAGTTTCCATACAAATATAAGTTTCAACTCATATTTCAACATGTGGAATAATCACAGAATACCTTATATTATAAACTTTATACCTTACAAGAGACCAATTATACTCTATCAGCCCTAATAAACGGTCAACTGCTGCTTATAGGGTTATTGGTTATGTCAGCAATCCGTTAATGGGATGTAGGACAGGAGAGGTCATTTGCAACCGAATGACCCCTCATAACCCCTATGTCAATGTCAACCAATTTCGAGTAATTTGACATTTTAAAATGTATGAAATAAAAATATGAAATAACAACAAAATTACTCGATTTTTTTGGAATTCGTCGTTTTTCGGGGTCTTTTGGTCGTAAATGACCTCTCCTACAACCCCTTAATGGATTTCCAACATAACATCTATAATTATATAAATGTACTACGGAAACTGCCCTTTTTATGCTACGGGACAGTTGTTTTTTTTTTTTTTGCGATTCCGATGTTTATCACACACACCTTCCTGATACTAACTAGCTTTATAGTTTTTTTTGTGTTTGTTGAGCTTGAGCACACAGAAACAGTATGTGCGTGCATCACTATACCAGCACGCCTTCGTTAGACAAAATCTCTATAAGGTCTGAGTAAATTAACTAGCGAAACTTTTCTCTTATTATAAAAAAATATCGATCCTTAGCACGTGCGGAGTATAGTGACATTGGTCTAGTGGCTGCAAACGCTATTGGTGAGCATGAGGTCCTGGGTTCGATTCCCGGATTGGGCAAAGTGTAATTGAGTTTTTCCATCTGGAATTTTTCATCGGTCTAGATTTGTGCCAAGTTGATGGCAATAGGTTCGCCCTCTGTTACATGGGACTTAAACATAACTGGCGGAATGTGGGTGTACTATAAGGTACGCCTCTGCCTAACCCTTCAGGGATACAGGCGTGGTGTTATGTTATGTTATGTTTGGTTCCAGGTACATACAAAATGGCGTGCAAAGACTAATACTATACCTAGTTCTATCTCTATTTATCAACCCATAGTGCCATTTCTAATATTTTATTTTAGCCCTTTGCTTATTGCCGCTTTGTTTGGCTCTACCAATACCCGTGATCATAATAAAAGATCCGAATTCGAACCGATATCGGCCAAGTGAACAATACGGAACTGAAGACGAGCCCGTTTTGAATAACGTAAGTTTTTTTTTTTTTTTTATTCACAACGGGGAAGCCCTTGGCCCGCATCACACCTGATGGTAAGTGATGATCAGGGTGACGGTGGAAGCGAGCTTCACCCGGAATCCTCAACCACAGAGGAACTTGCTATCTTACCTCTAACTGCCGAAACACAACTTACAATGCTGTTAACATTGTTGTTATGGTGACAGACTAAGATAAGATGGTGGTAGCTAGCCAGGCGGACTTAGAAGAAGCCCTACCACCAACCAAACTGAGCAGAAAATTTTGCACCTGCTGGGAATCGAACCGACAGATGGTCTTACCACAGAGGCGGTTGTATGGGTTAGCTCGGTGGTCGGCGAACTCATTAGTCAGTATGTATGAATGACCATATCAAAGAATCAACTGGCATGTTCTAAATAATTCAACACACGATTTTTATGTAAAAAATCCTTATACCAAATAAAAAATCCTTATACCAAATAAAAAATCCTTATACCAAATAAAAAAAATCCTTATACCAAATAAAAAAACATTTAATTCAGACAATTTTTGTTCATTTAAAGAAAATATGACAACGTCGCATTTTATTGTTTTAAATAGAAATGATTGGTTTGAATGAAAATGATTTACTCGTACTTATCAATGAAACTTAGATACACACATCGAAAGTCTAGTGGTATGCTATCTAAAAAAATAAAAAAAATAATTTAGTTGATTCTTTGACATGGTGTCATTAGTACCCTAGAGTTATGGGATATCAAAATGAACACGTTGTAGAGAATTCGCCAACCCTGCCCTAGTGTGTGCGACAATAAATAAATAATACATTTATTTTCAGCTGAGAAGCAGCCTCCGGTTATTTCCATTTGATGGATTCAATCGTGCTATGCTTGGTCCAGGCTTCACTGGTCCACGGTATAACTTATTGTGGGACAGTAATGATATAAATATTGAAAAACGAAACGAGCCCCGATGACTTGAAACTTTTGTGGAATATTTATTTTTTATTTTTATTGGTGTTTTTTATAAATAGATGTGTGTGAACAGACCGGCTTTTTGACGAAGTAGCTGCAGTCGCCTATAGATACTAGTAAAACCATGGAGATTTTCGATGCCTTGCCAACTTCGAAAACTAAAGCTATTTATTGTCTCATGTGCCTAGGGTTGCCAACACTACTAAATAATATGTATCATTCTATATTAGAGGCCTAAATTACTATATTTCTAGTAAAAATAGTAGGCGAAACTACTATTTTCGAAGAAAAATAAAATAAAATAATTGTTTTAAAATATGTGTAACGAAACGTAGCCGTCTTGTCAAGTTTCGTTCCGCTATCTTCAGTGATAAATACAAAATGGCGAGCTGACCGCAATAGGGCCAGTTTTAATCCCATAGAAGCTGAACTAATGGAACTAGTATTTCGTAACCAAAAACAAAACCTTTATTTAGAGTTTAATACTCGTACAACAAAAGAACGCTTTTAATAAAGGCTCAAACTAGTAAAAAATATGTTTATAGAAAAAATAATATTTTTTTAAACTATATATTTTTTATTTTTTGCCTTTTACTATATTTTTACAGGCAAACCGTTCGAAAATACCATATTTGATACTAATATTATAAAGAGCTAAAATTTGTTTGTTTGTATGTTTGTATTTATGGGGTAATCTCCGAATCTACCGGTCGAATGTGAAAAATGATTTTTGCATTGGATAGCTTCAGGAAGGTTCGCCGACTAAGTCGCGGGCAGAAGCTAGTTTGATATAAAAAAGTTGGCAACCCTACATGTGCCTATAATTTCATCAGCACATATCCCTCAAATTGTAATACAGATATACTTTTTAGAGGCAGAAATATGTAAGGATCCCCGACTTTAGGTAATACGCCAGTGTTATTGCTGTTAAATTAGCAACAACACTAGTATTTTATCATAAAGTCCCCGTCACGTGATACTATAAATTTTGTAAAAAAGAACTTCTACTAAGTTACGTAGCGAAACTGAACGCGTGTCCGAGTTCCAGTACCACAAAACATTAGACGACAGCGCTTTATATCGCTAAAATATAACCCGACCAAGTGAAATTGCTCGTCAGTTTCATATTACACGTATGTTACTTTGAGTTGATTGAATTTGGAATTATTTGTTGTTGATAGAATTGTCGCTACGTAACTTAGTAAAAATTCTTTATTTACAAAATGTATACCTTGTCGTAACGGAGACTTTAGCTAAGATAGCAGCAATTGTTGGCAAAAATACATTGTTCGAAGTTGAAAGAATCACATCCTAAATCCAAAAAAAAATACTGAATAAGAAATACTACATACAAAAATAACAAATGAAAAAAAACTGGCAAAATAATCGTGTAGCGTAACCATAATCATCCAACATCATCCACTTACAAGGCAAATCATCACTCGAACTATGACTGGACCCCTGATGTCTTCTGTTCGTCACAGCATTTGGATTCACCATGCCCATCCCAGACATATTCATATTTAGCGGATCCATCAATCTCCCATGGCCACTACTGGACGTCAGGTCATCTGGACTCAAATCTTCGCTTGTCAACGACACCGAACTTTGCCCGCTCACCAACACAGAATTTTGGATGTCCATGGGACTATTTTGGATGTTTGACGGACTATGCAAGAATGTCGTTGAATCCACGTAACTGGCAACAAGATTATCGACTCCCATTGATGTTTCTGGTTTAATTTCTTGCTTTATATTTATCACGCCGCTTGAAATTGAGGCGGGTGATTGGATCCTGTCTTGGTCGTAGCGATCAAAATCTTGTATTCGTGTCCTTGGGAGCTCGTTTATGGATGACTGTCGCATGGATGTTGTGGATGTTGTGGCTGTTGATGTGGATGTTGAGCCGGATGGTCGGACTATTGTCGTCCCTTTTGGTTGATCGTCTATAGGTAAGTTTGGTGTTAGTGGATGCTACTGACAATACTACTAGGTACTAAAGTTATTCTTCTAATTATTATATATTTTCTTAGACTGGGTTGGTACCCAGTCTAAATGCGGTAAGTATGAAGCAGGTAAGTATGAAGAAGGTAAGTATGAAATAATCTCTAGTAACTTCGAAATAGGATTTTATTTTCATGGTTACTTCACCGATGAAATATCCATACTAGAAGATATTTTTTCAATTGTGGTGTTTTCGTAAGCTTGTTGCCGACGACTTGCCTGCTGGTACGTAGTTACTGCTGCCTATGGCCAACACTAGGTATGGTCTCCTGATACATGGCAGGATTAGGCATAGTAGCCGTATCAAACAAGTCGTCACCGTGCAGAGAAACCCTCGTGATTGCATTACAAGGAAACATTTTAACAGTGTAAAAAATGACCGTCATTGACGTTCTTCCAGGTTCTTAATAACATAGAAAAGGCATTAAAACCATCTTAGAGCTGTGCACGTTTGTTCTAATTAAGCATTACGAGGTTTTCTTCACAAAAATAAATTTATAAAAAAACATATTTTTTTTCTCTACGAGGTTTTCACACGGCGACGAAGTCATTACACTAGGACCCTTTACTAATCATTAAATTATTTAAAAAAGCCAAATACATACCATGACTGATAAAATCAGGATCCAGGAATCCTCCAGTCTGTTTCGGTTCGTAAGCTGTGGTGGAGTCGACGTAATCTGCTGATACATCGTAGGGTTGTTGCTGAGGCGGCTGCGGCTGGATCCCACCCATGTTGGATGTTAGGGCTGGACCGGCGTTGTTGTATCCGTATGAAGACAGCGGCGATCCGTACCCGGGGTAGCTGTGGATGTTAAAGTAGTTGGTTAGGCTTTGTTGTGATTTTGAAGAAGAATGAATGGAAGAGAATTGGTTGTTGGTATCCTGTATTTCTGATAATTTAATTGGATTTATGTTATTTTTACAAATAACCAATGAGGTCGTTATTTAAAATAATGTATCATAATTCAAAAGAACCTTTTCCAATTTATAAACGTTTGAACGTTTATAAATTGGAAAAGAGTTTCAAATGTTTACTTGAGTCTGGTTTTTCTTAAGTTGTGTTTTCCCGTTGAATTTAAATAAGCCTCTCATTAAACACAGTAACGGTGCTGTATTTAATTCTTAGAATATCATCAGTAGACCTGCTTACCGACGACAGCTGTTTGGTTTAACAGAAATACAAAAAGCGACATAAATCTGCGATCAAGCAACAAGCTATCAATTATGATGAGTAATTGAAGTATCCCAGTTCACAGCAAAAACTGTCGCGTTAAGAATTTTCCCCTCATTCCTTGACAACTATTTACTGTTAATTAAATCCAATGAAAAACAAATCGTAAATCTATTAACAGGCATCTCAGACGCGCAATAATAAAAACAGCGCCATCTATCATTCTTAATGAGAAACGCTTAGTACCGCTACTTGATACTAGGTGGCAGTATTTACAGTTTACCGTTAAGCGCCATTCAACTTCGTCACGACAGTATACCGTTGGACGCTTACAATAATGACAGCGTCTGATGCACCGCTGACACAAATTGAAGTCCGTGCAGTAATGAATTACAACGGTGACGGTAAACTAGAAAGCTCGGAGTTCTAACGAGTCATAGTTTTGTCGTTTGACTGCCCACCATTATGCATTTTATTGCCAAGTTGCATAAATAACATATTATATTGCACGTTTGGCATAAGATGTGGAAACGTAATTCATTACAGTCTTGAAGGGCAGTCTTTGCAATTTTAACATCACATTCTATGAATAGACAGAAATGAGAAATATTAATAGACTTCGATAGTAATTGGAATATACAACTTTATCATGCCTGATATTGAACAATTTAGCTTTTTAACTACCCCTCAAAATTGAACAAATTACAATGGAAAAAACGCAAATGCATTTTCATTATTTCACTTTTTGATAAAAGATGGCGTTACTTACCCATTATAATGACCATGGAACTGGTCGCTTGAGCTCGGCGTCTGTTGCTGGGCGTCGTATACCGAATCAGGCGCTGTATCAGTCTGCGCTCTCATCTGTGCACGATGGAACCGCACTTCATCCTCTACCTTCTCACGTTGCTTTTTCGACATACGTCCGAACTTCACCGCTGAAAACGAAGAATCGAATTTTTAGCTTAGTTCTGCCACTCACCGCCACGAGCGCTCGTGTCGCGGAGGAAAAACTAATGACACAAATGACATAACAGGGAATCCGATATTCGCATCATTCCCATGCCTCTTAATATTCACACGACGAAAAAAAACGCAGCTAAAATCGGCGAGCCTAACAATACAATGCAATTATGTTCTCAATGACACCTAGCTTCATCGCTTAGTTACTCAATACCTGCACACATAAGTCGGTGTAGTGTGCGAAACACGAACGAAACGCGTTATACAGATAGTGTGCGTGAACAAACGGGTGTTGATTGGTTGTGTGTGTAGGGTGCGCGTTCGTGTGTGTCCGGGACACTTCGGCCGTTGGCACACTGCCTAGTAGAACAACGAACTCGCGAACTCTGACGTATGTATGTATAGTACGTGCAAGTGACGTATCTTGCTACGTAACTCGGCGCGATCCCGTTGGGCGGCAACGCGACCGATTTGAATTACGAACGCGGTTCGAACATCGAATTCCTCGTGAGGTGCCTTTTTAATTTCGTTGCTTAAATTATTTTTCAAGGAATAGAGTTTTGTATGTATAGAATTCGTCTATGAATTTTCTTTGTTAGAAGTTCGATGACTTTTAAATATCCAGTATAGCTTGACCTGTCTTTGTGAGCACTTTGTTTACCCAGACGGGTCTTGTGTTTTGGTTATTTTTTCTACATGTATTTAGGAACAGTCGGTCCATAGTTTGTCGTCCCAGATTTTTGTAGAAACAATTAAATTTGTAACAATAGTTGTTTGTTCATTCAAAACAAAGAAAAGTCTTTGAACTGTATGTGTGTCGAAAAATATTTATTTTTGGTCTTAAATCAATAGTAGAGGCTCGGTTGGGTATGCGGAAGGATTTAGCTAACATGGTTTGCTAGCGTTGATGATATCATAACTACATTGCAAATATAAACTTTGGAGGTAGGTCCAATATCTAGATGGAGATGGTGCATTCCTAGCCTTCTGGAGGCACAATGCCGAAGATAGGACAGTTTCAAATCCAGCACAAGTTTGGACACTCTCCTTTACTTTTCAAAGCACATTTTTTTTCCAGCAAAAAAAGTCAGACAAAACCGCGTGCCAACATAACACCTAACATTACGAAATAATAATGTCCTAGTATACTTATGACTAGTATTTTGAATTAGTGCATGTTACATAAAGCCGTCCTGTGTGTGTGTGTGTGCGTTGTGTTTGTGTAAGAAACTGTGTGTGTGTGTGTCGCTGTAAAAACTTGGATATGTTTATGTTACGCTTCATGACTGCTATATTGTGCAATGTGTAAGGTTGGGAGTTGTCGATAGTTTGGGAGTTATCGATATTTAAATTAGTTTTATTTTTGTTGCCAAATTCAATGACATTCAGATTCTGATTGTTTTAGACTGTAACAAGATTTTAAAGACATATTCTCATTATTTCAGTGATTCTAAGGTACAAATTACGATATGTGACATTAACTACCGTATGATAAATAAATACTGACTCAAGAATAAATACTGACTACTACTTTAACTGACTTTGTTTTAAATGATGACTACACATAAAATAATGAAACTTGTACAAAAGACGCCTATCAAGGACTATAATTGGAACCTGTAGCGTCCTCTTTTGCGGCACAATTCAAAATTCTCCTAGATTATAAAATAAGTCACAACCCACCAACATATCGACATAACTACCATCTATCGACAACCGCGCGTCTAGCCAGTAACCAGTCATTGCGCAACAAGTCGTATGCGCACGCGTCGCCGGTACCGCGTTATGTATGAGCTATGATCTACAACGTGACATGGTATGCAGAAGTAGTAGTGTAGGTAGACAACTAGGAATGAGAATGATAACTTATATGGCATGATAATTCGTAGAGGACACAAAGAACTTACTACGTCCAAGTAATTTGACAAGACATGATAAATGATAAATAATTTAAGGTTTGTACAAAAACTTTTACACGTCAAGACGTACCATCGATTCGTAAGAAGGAGAAGAACTAAGCCCAGTTTGTGAAACTTTTTATTTAGTACTAGCTTCTGACCGCGACTTCGTTCACGTGGAAGTCGATAAAATACAGCCCATGTTATTCGCTGTTAATGTAGCTTTCTATAAAGTCTGAAGAAGTTTTTAAGTCGGTTCAATTTTTTTTTAGTTTATCCATTAAACCATACAAAAAATCTATTTTCTCTTTTTATTATAAGTTTTTGTCTCTTTTGTAAGAAAGCTATGAAAATAGGTTAGCCAATTAGCTAAGTTTAAAGCTGAGTACGCAGAGAGGTCTGAACGTACTTAAAAATTGCGGAGGCCTTAGGCCTTAGGCCTTTTCAACGCTTTCAATAAATTTTATTGATTGAATCTTCTGAAAGTGGCACGTGAGCGTACTATGATTGATTGTTCTTATTTCGGTAGACCAATCAGCGGCAAAAATAAGATTGTACATCTTAATACCTAATAAAATTAAGCAATTTCTTCAAAGACCTATTACAATTTCTGAAACAGAGAGAAAATATAGTTGGTATTTAATTTATCGACATTCGCCATTTTTTCTCAACTATCGATAAAAGTTCAAACCTATCGATAACCACTATCTGATCGTTACAAGTATTGCGCAAGTACTCGTCACTACACGCGTCGGCGACGTCTTGCTATGTGAGCTCACGCGATTTGGCGTGACATATCGTATGCATGGTATTAATGTGATGTCTTTATGTTTAGAATATTGTTTTTTTTTTATAATAATGGAAGGCGTTGTGAGCACGAATGCTGAGATTGTGGGTGGTATCTAGGTTTTATTGAAAACGGCTGTGTCTAGATTATAGTCACGGAATTATTGGAGTCTCGTAGATATTGGAACAACCCTATGTCCAGGAGTTTCAAGGGACTTTCGCGAAGTCTAATATTTTTTTAATATCTTTTAATTCAATTCTGTGTTCGATGAAGCTTTGAATAATTTTATTTCAACTATTTCTTGTGGTGTAAGAGTTTAAAAAAGTTTGATAAAACCGATAACAGATGGCGTTAGTAGTTCTCAAATGTTCAGATTATTTTTTTTACTTCGCATAGTCTTTCATAATTGTGCCAGCCAAGTGCCAATATTTACTTCTAAGTAAGAAAAAATAATTTGAAGCCATTGCAACTCTCTCAATTTCTTTGTTTCTAGAGTCAAATAGCTTTAATTTAAAAATAATTAAATGAACACGGTTTGCCATTAGATAATCTAGCTTGATTAGTCCGTAAAAAACCTATTAGCGGACATAAGCTTCGGAAATACCACAGAAGTACCTATGTTATATTTTATCATAAATATTATCTGTTCATAGAGAAATCTGCATTAAAATGTGATGTGATCTGATCTGATTAAGCGATTTTTAGAAAATGTTTTATTTTAACAATTGTTATCATATCGACCATGATGATCACCATGGTGACTAAGGGATTAACGTCGACAAAACGTTATGGTAGCAGATTATATGAAGAACGATGTCCAGCAATGGACTTGGGCGGCTAAGATTTTGCCCAACACTAAGATAAATGATTAAATGGTAACAGTAAAAAAAATTTACTGAACCAATTTTCAAAAGTGGCTTTTTGCCCAGCCGTGGGTCTCAACCAAATAATTAAAACTCATTCCTGAACTCATTCCTACATCACAATTTCTCACTATAAACTTGCTTTGAGTACTTATGTAGTATAAACAGAGCGTTATCAGTAACTGATAAGAGGTCGATGACCTAGCGCTCGCTTCCTCATCGGTCGACACGTGGTTTTGAGGTGAATTGGAATTCTTTTCTTTATTTTATTGTGATTTGAATTTGGAATTATTGTTATTGAAATAAAAATAATATTTTGTGTAAATGTGTGTGTGTAAATTGTGTTCTTATGTAAACTTTATGTTGTAAAGGTGCAAGTACAAAGAACTATTCTTTTTATTAACGATTTTATCGATATTTTTTATTGGTATGTTTAATATACTAGTTTTAGAACGTAGATACCTACGGAAATAGGTCTAAATTAATTTGAAGTTAAATAGTAGGAAAGAAACTAAATTAAGTAAACACAGAATCAGAATGAATATGAATGTTTTTTTTTTTATAATTTATATTTGATTATAAAAAAAAAATACATTCATAGTCATTCTGCTTCATATTTACGTCCTAGCTATTTCTATTCAATATATATTTTTAAAATTAAAGAAAAAAAAATATAAAGCAGTCTACTCACCATCACGACTCATCCCAAGTTTCAAACACTTTTGTAACCGACAATACTGGCATCGGTTCCTGTTGACTCGGTCCACCACACACGCCTTGTTCCGAGGACACTGGTAGTTCACCACTGGAAGAGAGGACAGGGTTAGTATCGATTCCTAGTAAGCATATTCATAAGAATAACCAGCCTAAAAAGATCCTACTGCTTAGACTCATGTCTCTTCTATGATAGAGGGAGTGGGCCGTAATCTACCACGCGGGTCCATTGCGGGTTGACAGATGTCACATGTCTTGTTAGTATTAAAAAAGAGATAATAACATACACCTCTCTCTGAACAGTTAATAGGTTATTACATAACACATTAAAGGTTGTCCACTCTAAAATGACGCGCCCCACTACCGCATTTCATCATCATCATCATCATCATCATTTCAGCCGAAAGAGGTCCACTACTGGACATAGGCCTCCCCCAAGCACCACCACTTCGACCGACTCTGTGCTTCCCAGATCCAGCGGTTTCCTGCGGTCTTCACAAGGTCTTCAGTCCATCTTGTGTCAATCTAATCCAATCAATCTCAATCTAACCCAGGACCTCTTGCTCAGCAGTGGCGCTTGCGAATACTAGATCAACGAGACAGTCGAGTAATAATATCGAGTTGATCTATGGATTAATTGAACACGCATGACATATGTAAAATTATCCCAATTTGTGGTACAGTCATTTCAATGACAGCTGCAACCCAACAGCAACCTTATTCATCATCCGCCTAGCCTGTTCCATTTTGACATTTCCGACCAGCTTAGGGCGCTTTCCGAATAAGACCGTAATCGCTCACAGCGCTGACATCAATATTTGGCGTTCCGAGTTAGATATCACGATTATGACAGCTGAGGGCTGTCATCAATTCGGAACGCTCGTGAACGCTTTCACGGTGCTCGCTCAACGTCAAAACTTGCTTATCATATTTCTTTGTGTTTATACTACACATTTCTTCTTCTTCGTTGGTTAGGTGGCCACGGTAGCCAGAAGCACAATTTCGAAGATGCCACGTTTGTCTAAAGGTATGATGCGACTCAAAACAAAACAGCACAACTGTCATCTTTGACAGCGCTCACGGATCATATTAGTAAAAGGCATGGTCGGCTTTATCGCAAGATGGCGCATGTCATGACGTCATCTATGACGATTCACAATACATCGTTATCACGCTAAGGCTTATTCGGAACGGCCGTTAGCACGCTCAAATCGATTACAGCCTAACTCGGAATGCGGGGTTAGTAGATGCTGGTCGGAAATGTCAAAATGACGTATCTAACTAAATGAAGTCTCTGGCAGGCAGTTTACTTTGTGTAAATTATTTCATCACCACTGCTCTCAAAACCGTGAAGGAAAACATCGTGAGGAAACCGGCATGTCCTAGAATTTTTACCCTTTCGAAGACATGTGACATCCACCACGCGCACTGGGCCCGCGTGGTGGATTATGGCCCACTGTCCCAGTATCATCATCTACCTAGCTTTTTCCCAACTACGTTGGAGTCGGCTTCCAGTCTAACATGCAGCTGAATAGCAGTACTTTACATAGAGCGACTGTCTATCTGACCTCCACAACCCAATTACCCAACAGCAACCTTATTGTAACGAGAATAAATATCACTGCGATTTTGACAGTAATGCAAAATCAGAGTTAAAAATAACTGTGGAAGGACTGTAAGCGGCATCGTCAACCGTTCAAAATTAAATCTTTGGTCAGAGAGATTTTGGTGATTTTGAACCATTGACTATGGCATTATGGTTCAGTTTGAACGATTGACTAAATTAGCATCCATGCGTTCCTAGCTTAAAACTAAACGTTACGGATTAGTTCAACAGTAAGAAAGTTGGAATGGCAATCTACAGGTAATAGAAATAGAGTATAAGTTCAAATCTTACCTCTTAAATGTATTGTCATGAATCCATTTTGAGTAAGCATTTCTTTTCATCTAAATTAAAATTGCAAACTTAATTTTCTGTCTGTTTTCCCAACATATATCTTTCTCCCTTTTTTTTATCCTAATACTCTCTCTGTCTCTTTCACATCTTGCTTTAATAATCTTTATTTAAAAGTCAAAAGATGTATTGTCTTGTCTAGTCATGCCATAACATAACTTGTAAGTCTACTTACCCCTAAGAAAGAAACCAATGCCCTTACTGTTAATAACTCTCCTTCGTTTAATACATAATAATTGCGATAAGAAATATTACTACAAAGCTTTATACTCGATGATAAGAGAAGTATATAAGAATTACATAATGTTTAATTTGCCTTCATTTCAAGTTCCTTTGTGGGTGGAATCTCATGCGACTGAGGGTGAAACATAATGCGATCATAGATCTGTACTTAGCGTGGTGGTTAAATATGTCAATAATTCTCATGAGCCATTTTTTTTTTTTTTAGCTCTTGTCACATATAAATATATGAAATTTAAAATTGAATAACACAATTGTTTCTAGGCATTTAAACAGCAGTATTTTAACCGTTTACGGTCTGCGGTTTATATATTTCTGTTATAGGCTGGTGAACAGATATTCAGTCTGCCTCATGGTAAAAGCGCTCCACGACATTTCATTGAAATTTCAGATGCCTCAAGAACCTTGCTTGTTTAATATTAATTTCACGTAAGGCAGCCAGCTCTTTGAGCAGCCTAGCTCGTGTGCAAAACAAAGATGTCTGTCTTTGCTTCCTAGCTAAGGCATCACACCCAGAGCCCTATTATTTCCAGATATCGTAGCGTGGGTGCGGTCCTTAAGAATTCAAAGAACTCTTTTTTCAAATAGTGTTTTTGGCCAGTCTTATTTTGTCAAAGAAGGCTGATCGATAACTAGTTTTTTTTTTGCATTTTCTGTCCATTAACTAACGCTTACATGTGAGGAGGTTTCCCAGTGCCAGTTTATAATCTATGGTAACTAAAATAGCAATAAAATCGATGCCGACCTGTGCTCTGCGACCGTCTGAAGAATCCCTTGCATCCTTCGCAGGTGATGACGCCGTAATGGACGCCCGATGACTTGTCGCCGCACACCTTGCATGGTATTATCTCGATTTGAGCTAAAACAAGACGAAAAACATTGTTAATTACATGTGATTTGATTTAGGTATTAGGAAAGACATGTGATTTTTTAGTAGTTGCTAAATAATATTAGGGCCTTTTGGCAAGTAAGAAATTAATTGCAATTTACAATTGCAGTTTTGGCAGTGTGTGACGAAATCTAAAAATTATGCATTGGAGTACAATATTAACAAGGAATATAACTGTATCGACCTTTTTCAAAGCTCTATCGCCTAGAAAAAGTAATGTGTAACAAGCCGCAGAAAAGAAAGAAGTATATCTGGATCTGGATATTTCTTCTTTCCTTTTTCAAATTTTTGATAATTGTCCAGACAAACGACAATCGTTCAAAAATAAGATTCTACTGTCTATCAAAACCACATAGGTATTATATTTTTTTTTGATATTACAAAAAAACAAAAGCAATTTTACAGTAAAACGTAATTTATAACCTATCCAACAATCCTGCTTATCCAAATCCCGTTCAACCGTGAAGATACAACTCGTACTTGATTCGCGGCCATTTTTGGTCGCAAGTTCATCGACCCCGAGGCAAGGTCGGATCGCGGCCGATGACTTGCGGGGTGTGTGTGTGTGCGTTCTCTGTGACTATAGGGACAGCCCTTTCGTGGGTGTAAGTAAGTGTAGCTACGATCCCTTTTGTTGAGATTTTTAATGTAGCTGGAATGTGTCACTTGTCAGTGATTTTGAAATCGATAGTGTTTTATTTTTACTGTTTCTGTAAATGCACCAATTTTAAAACTGTATCACACGGCATGAGTTTTTTTTTTCTGATTTTATAGATAGTTATTATATATGATATGTTATTATACCTATTTCGAAAAATGAATCGTTTAGCTTACCAAGGGTATGAGTTACCTTACAAGACAGTAGTATTTTACAAAATAACGAAAATATCCTTTAATTTCACAGTAAAAGGGAAAATTTTAAGCAAATTCTTACACGTGGCTCTCTCATTAAGTACTTAATGAGAAAAGTCATTAAAAACATATTTACAAAGTGTTATATGTCATTGAAATAATAATTTTAGGATAAGGTTAGATAATTTCTGGTTAAATGTAAGTGCTTAAGCGGTTAGAAAAGATGAAATTAATCTTTCCTTATACATAATAACATTCAAGTTCTTCTTCATTTTTAGATAAACTAGCCGACCCGACAAACTCATGTCCTGTCGAAATATCAATCATTTATGCAAAAAATGACGTTTAGTTTTTCCCGAATTAGAAGTTTTTCCGGGAAACTTTTCCAATTTTCCTTTCCATAAAGACCAGATTCGGTCTATTACGAACATTTTAAAACAAAAAATAGCCAAATCGGTCTAGCCGTACTCGAGTTATGTGCTTACTAACGAACATCACATAAACATAGATTATCCCGTTGGGTACAAAATAAAATGAGGCAATATTTTCCAAAAACATTGCTTCATAAAAATCCTAATTGCATTCCGTAAAACGGAACTCAATAAAACAATAGTTTAACCGTTACGTTTCACGAAACAGCAGTTGACAATTTACAAAATGACAGTCTTTGCAATATCCTCCTTGTTTCAAGTTTGTCATATTTGCACGGTTTTGTCATTTCATCATTGGAATTCAATGAATTGGAATTGGGTCAAAAGTTTACAGATTTGTGTTACTTTATGGCCGGTTTTTCCCGGTAATTGGGTTATGGAGGCTATGGAGCAGTCGCTCTATGTAAAATATTGATATTTATTAAAGACTGGATGCCAACCAGGACAAAGTGTTATCAAACATTATCTAATGAGCAATTCAATTTTAGAATAACCTTATTATAGCATAGAATGGAAACCATTTTCATACGCTCAAAACCTCATCCAAATCGACGAAGCAGTTTCCGACCTCAATAGAACGAGACACAATCACACAAATATATCTATCTCTGTCTATCTGCTCAGCTGATCATGACGTCATCGGCCGTCGACCGCGGGCATGTTCGGAATTGTATCACGCCCCGCTACGTCATACAACGGTCAGCCTTTTTAAATTTGGAACGTTTAGGATTTACAGTTATGAGATGCAGTCATTTTGTTTTTTTTGTTTGACAGAATGGGGACAAATGGCCCTTGTAAAGGAATATGTCATTCTTGAATTTGGAAATTTAGAATATTGCATTTTGAGGACTACTTACTGTAAAAAAACTTGCTTATTAATTCAAAATTTAGTGTAGCAATTCTATTCTTGACTTACTTAATATTTTTCTGTGTTTATATAAAAAGCTTGAATGAATGAAAGAAACAAAAGTAGCACAGTTTTTTTTTTCGTCTTTTTATTGTTTGTCAGGAAATCTGTTATAGACATCTTGAATGACATTAACATATTTTATTTTTTTCGCGATATTTTAAGATGTGTACTTAGAAGATTCAGCGAAAATATCTTTCCATAAATTTTTCACTTATACAAGATCAAATAGGCACTAAATGTAAATGTTTTTAATACTTAAATATTAGCAATTCTAATTCTTCAGGATGGATAATTCCTTTGATTTCCCCGTATATTTTAGAATAAAAAAACTGGACTCACACATCCTACTTATTTTCAAATTTATTTTATTTTATGTAGGTAATACGAGTTTTGCCAGGATATTTATATTTTTTTTTATACAAACATGATTTCGGAAAAAAAAATATTCAGTCAGTAAAACCCTCTTTTAAGTATAAGTTTCAAGTTTTTCTCTAACGGACCACTGTTTTCATCACCATTTTTTATTTTTTTGCCTTTTTCTCACAAGCAACAAGAATAATGTACCCAGGATTTTGTATGATCTATATTTAATAGAGTGTCCTTGGAGTTTCTTGCCCGTTCTTCTCCATAGAGATCTACGTTCTGGAAGGGGAACTAGCTTCAACTTTCTGACTAACTGACCAACTCTCTGACAATCCAAAAGTGCCTGTAAATGGTTTAATTGAAATAAATGCTTTGAGTTTGAGTTTGTAGAAAGACTGGGAAACTAGTGAAAAATACCTCACAAGGTTTGAAAGTTTAAAGACGGGAGTGGATTTGATTGAAATGTTGAAAGCTGAAATGTTTAGATTTACATGGGACAAAATGTTATGACCATAACATTTTGTCCCATGAAATGGTGGACCATTTCGTTGGGGTCGACTTCCAGTCTAACCGGATGCAGGTGAATACCATTACTTTACATGGAGCGACTGCCTATCTGACCTCCACAACCCAATTCCTGGGTAACAAAGATACCCCTTGGTAAGACTGACAATACCTATGCATTGACATTATACGTTTCTATTATTCAAGCACGTGCCCCTCGCCTAATTAGAGAAAAATCTCCGAACATGTTGTTGCTATGTCATCCGATACCATCCAAATGACGTTTGAGGTGCCAAAATGACAGGACCATAGGACCATGGTTATTTAAACCGAGTACACTTGACAGTCGAGGTGATTATTCGATATTCAATTTGCATTCAATACTATGCTTTACACACCCACCGTACGTCACGGGTCAATGTCCTCTCGAAGCCTCAACAAGGCTTTGGTTAGGGTTGTCAATCAAAGTTCTTGAAAATTATAAATGTTAAAAGTTTTTAAGAAAAATATGCTAATTTCCTTTTCATACGGAAGGGACAATTTACTAATTTGAATTCAAATTGTGTCTTAAAATGGTTTGGTACAAATAAAGCTGTGCATGGATGTTACTTTAGTTGTTCTGTTACAAAATAGGTACCTTAGATGCTTGCTATACTGCCAACTTGTAAAATAAACAAAGTTGCTATCATTATCCGCGCGCATTTATCCGCAAAAAATTCGAACTATACCAGTCACACGGGCCAACCATGGGTCTAGTCCCAAATTTAAATTTTAATCTAACGGCTTACGTCAGGGGTCATCGACCGCAGTTGTCCGAACTAGCGATGCAAACAACGTTATTGTTGTATCTCTAAATTCGCGACCAAGACTCTATCTCCTGGAAATAAAGTTTGATTTCATACAGCAATTGGTTTGTAAATTGCGAAAATATTTTTGCTTTTACTAGTTCGAAATTCGAATGTGAGTCGAGAAATTGCTTCTATTCTATACTAGGTATCTTTAATGTTTTATTTTATTTTGGTAAATGGCAGGATATTCTCGTTAAGTTGTTTATTTTTATTTTTGTAGTGATTTTATTTTTAATTTTATAAAACTAAATAAATAGCACATTTTAATATGATTTAAATTTAATAATGTTCATAAATAAGATGTCGGGAAACTTAAAGCAGGTTCGTAGCTAAAAATACGGCCAATACTGGTGACTAATTCTTAAAATAATGTCTCTCTCACTCTCAGGTCTACAAATAGAAGGCATAACTATGTTTACTTCGATTTAAATCGACTACCTTGATCCCGCGGCTGTTCAAACTCAGATCAGAAGTTTACGCAGTGACCCAGCCTAACACAGCGAGGGTTTTCATGAAAATTCACGCAAGTTGGCGCCACTTTGACAAGAAGTCTTCCATTTTGACAATTAATTTATAATACAATTATGATGACGGTCATCATTCGTTCATCATTCAGTCACGATCAGGGTTGATAAAAATCATGACTTTTATAAAAAAATCAAAATAATCGGATTTATTTGATTTAAATCGGATTTATTTGATTTAAATCGGATTAATTTGATTTAAATCGGATTTTTTTGATTATTTCTGTTACACATGTCTCTAAATGTTTTTTTCATCCTCGCTACTAAGCCCATTAATTCCTTCTTACAACGTTCACACACCGCTTTGTTAAACTTGCCGCAAGTGGACTTTTTTTCATCGAAATAAACCCATTCACCATCTTTTTTTCCTTCCAGATATCTTGTTGTATTCACTTTCATTAATCAATCACGAATGACCGCGCCAAAGACTAATCGAACGATTTCACGAGTTTAAATTTCGGAGAACCTCCGAACGGTGTAGTTAAACAGCATTGGACACGTGTGTGCGCGCCGTAGTTTATGTCGGGGGAAGTCCCTTGACACATTTTGGCTGATTTGGTCGAAGTAAAAAAATATTGATTTAAATCATTGATTTATATAAAAAAATCACTTGATTTTAATCGCGATTTAAATCACTGATTTAAATCAAGTGATTTAAATCATATCAACCCTGGTCACGATTAAAGAAAATATAGGCGATTTGACACTTTTGACAGATGCCTGGATATGACGTCTCAGTGTTGCCCCCTAGTGAACGTCATTTCAGAAAACCCTCATTCGACAATTACTCCTAAACTTTCTTTGTTTTTGCAAAATAACCAACCAATCTCCCAACCCGAAATCACCAACCCGTCTTGAGCAAACGTGGTGATAAATGCTCTTACCTTCTCTGTATGAGAAGAGTCCTTTGCCCTGCAGTGGGACAATATTATGTTGGTATTATTTATATTGTTTTATTATAAATATCCACCATAATAACCTAATTTATGCAAGTAACAGCCCTCACATTTGAAAATCAAAGATGAAGAAACATCTTATTTGCCGAAGCAGCAATATTACAAAGTTCAACAACACTGGCTGTTGCAAAAGGATATTGTTTTAATTGCATAACGACCGAGCCAATATGATGCAACTTTATGCGTCAACAATTTAAAAATGGAATACCATCGTATGTGCCTTGTGACGACAAACGATTGTATGTTTTTTTTTTTTTTTGTTTTTTTTTTTGTTTTGGCTTCGCACGGTTTGTGCATTAGCCAATGTCATGTTTTTTAGTTTGAAGAGACAAACTTTAAAAGGACGCGTCCGCCAAGTTTGAGGTTTTTTTTTTCCGATTGTATGTTGTAGACTTATCAGATGCGGTTTTTGGTCCTAATGCCCGGATTACACGAGGCTAGTTTTTGAAGCCAGTATAGCAAGATAGTGCTAGTAAGCTACCTTAGTCCTTAAATCAACAGCTGTCAACTTTAAATAATAACTTTCGCCTGCGTAAGATAAGATCTAAAGTTATCCCACGGGATAGTACTACCGGTGCGCCAAATTTTATAAAAATCCGTTCAGCCGTTTTTGCGTGATTGAGTAACAAGCATCCAAACATACAAACTTTCATATTTTATAATTATAATAATGTGGTAGGATTTATTAGTTCACTCATACAAAGCTACTGATAATATTTTTATACAATCCCCAGAGATCAAGGAAATCACACAAACAGACTAATTTAATAATAAATCGATTAAATATACTTTTTGGCTTGAGATCAGCTGTGAGCGGTCATTGACCCTCCGATCTATTGTCTCAGTAATGTATTGTAATGACATTCTTCAACCATTGCACAAGTTTTTAAATTAACCTGTTTGGTATTGTGAATTGGTCAATGATGGAATAAAATAAAAAGGGAATTTTTATTGTTTTATGTCAAGCTAGTTGTGAGTACAAGCGTCATGTAAAGGAATCATGAGGATTTAAAATTAGAATGCCATGGTGTTGAAATAGGAATAACAAAACTTTGCATTCTAAATTCGAATAATTTAATTTTTTTTTTTTAGACTAGATGGGAAGAACAATGATTATGAGATATTTAAACGTCAAATGTATGGTTAAACAGTCGCTAATAATTACTTCATTATAAGCAACGTTTTTAAATGGGGTTGGAGTAACTTAAAAGCGTTAAAGATCGTCGACCTTTCAATTATCTTGCCGAAACAAAAGCAGAATTATCATTTCATTGATAAAAATGCTGAAGATAACGTATCACTGCAGATCAATGAATATGATAGTACGTATCAATCATTAATCCACATAGAGGATAAACTGGATAAGTCCACTGAAATCTGTGTGGTCCTTACGCTTAGTTGTGTCATTATCTGATTAAAGACATATAGTTTGAATTTAGAACTGACTGGACAGGTCCACTCAAATCTGTGTCTTTCCTCAAAAGACCATTTCAGACACTAACCAACGTGGTACTGACATGATCGGGCCAAGATTATGTCTCCACTTTAAAAGAGACTGAGACCTCTGAGTTTGTTTTGGCTTTTCTTCTCAGAGTAGTCAGATAGGAAACGCCGACCTTATCTAGATTTTAAAACGTGGTTGACGTGTAAAAGTGTTTGCAAGTACGAAATAAAATCCTACTAACTACTAAAAACTTTCGCGTTTATAATAATAAACGCGAAAGTTTGTGAGTATGGATGTATAGATGGGTGTTTGTTACTCTTTCACGCAAAAAATACTGAACAGACTTGGCTGAAATTTGGCACATAGATAGATAAGAACCTGAATTGACACTTAGGATTTTTTCATCGCGATATTCCTACAGGATCCAGACTTATGCGGCTGAAACCGCACGGCTCTGCTACTCATTTATTATTTAATATTATGACTACACTAATAATTATATCAACTATGTTTTACTCAAGTTCGTCGTTAAAATTTCTGATAATGTTATACATACTACATATAAGTAAGTATTCATATTTGAAATTAATACTATAACATGTCTGCCAATGACGCAATGAATATACATAATAAATATTGGAAGCCAAGGAACGACCTTGCGATCCGTCTGGCGCTTAATATTGTGCTTTATAAAGATTACTCATCTAAATTATACATAACATCACAGACACCGTCTTACAGACGGTTAGCTTTCATAATCAGTAGGTACTGGGGGTCTCAGGCCTCTCCGTGAGTCGGCCATAATCCACCACGGTGCGTTGGTGAATGTCACATGTCTTCGAATTTTGCTTCTAGGACATTCCGGTTTCCTCATGATGTTTTCCTTCACCCTTTTGAGAGCACTGGTGATGAAATATTTGACAGAAAGTAAAGTGCCTGTCAGAGACTTAATTTAGATAAATACGTCATTTTGACAGTTGACAGTTCAGTCCTGTCAAATGTATAGGCGATGAACTGAACCATTGTAAAGTACCTAGTAATGTGACGTAATATAATAACTGTCTACAATATCATACAAGGGAAGAGAAGAGAAAAGTTGGTATTAATGTATCTAGCTAGAGTACAGAAAGATGTCTGGCGAAGTGTTATTGCAACATCGCAGGGCTCATAATAGTTTTTTCAACTTTGTCTCAGGGTGACGGGGACAATGAAATAAGGTCGTGAACTAGTACAACCTTATTTTTGCAATACCTAATATTTTATAGGTAGAAGTACATAAGGACATATTTTCTTTGAGTAATTTAGTTATTTGAAAGTATACATGGCCTTGTTTTCCTCACAATATTGCCTTCCAAGATTCCATACAAAATTATATAGAATTTTTACTTGATGTTTATCCCAAATAAAGGCAAAGGAATGCTAGTAAATTGTATAGTATTCATGCAAAGGTTGAATTACAAACTGCGTTCGAAATTTGAAAGATGGAGGGAATCTCGTGAAATCCTTTGGCCGCCGATTTTTTTTTTACGTTTGAAAAAAGAACATATTATATCTCGAATAGAGAAAGTGTTTTTGCAGTTACGTTACTATAATTTTAATTTTCAATCAAGACTGAAAGCAGACTTGGAAAAACGCCAGGAAAATGACAAAATACAAATACATAATATTTATTAACTGCATAGCTATGCGGTTTGTATAATAATAATTATCCTCAAATAAAAATATATTTGCATTGTAGCGCATTTTTATCGCTAAAAGTAAATTATGCTTCATTTGTCAATGACCAATGGATAGGCTATTCAAAGTGCGTCGATGGATTAGTAATAAAATTCATTGAAAAACCCATTACGTATGTTTTTTCATAATAATTATTATTATTACAAAATACTTAAATGGTTTGCCTGTTTTCCAACTATTTTCGGTTTCATGTCAATGTAAGCAGTTGGCAAAAAAGTGTTCAAAAGAAAAAAAATTGGTCCGCTTTTTAATTCGGTAAAAACTAAAAAATAGATTGCCAAAATTGTTCCATTCATAAAATTAAAAACTCAAAATTAAATCTTCATTTAAAATCAGCAAACATTACGTGAGACCAAGCCTACAAAAAATATCACAACAGTGAACCACTATCAAGTCAAGGCAATGACCGTTATCGGTCAAACGCAAACCGCATTACAGATCGTATCGCAAATTCATATACGTAACGTGGACGAGCGCGTTACCGTATTTCGAATTACCTACGTTTTGTGACGCGAGTGACATCACGGGCCAATGACCTCGATACCGCGTGCTTTTCATTTTATATTTAGGAGAAACCATTTTACTTTGACCTTTGTTGTGCTGAAGAATGTTTGTGTCAATAGATCAGTTTGTAATGGTCTTTGACCGTTATAATTGACAAATGTATCTTGATCTCTGATTATTTATAGAGTAGTTCTGAATGAGAGTTCTTTGAGAATTTGTTATGTTTACTCTGTGATGACTGATTTATTTTGATCCGTCATTTCAATCAAAATGTTTCATTTGACGGTTCATTCTATTTTTGAATCTTGTGTAAGAGTTCAAAACGAGAATTAATTTATGGTTATTAAAAAAAAACTAGGTACTACAATCCCTTGATAAAATCCAGATAGACAGATAAATGACGATAGCAGAATAAAACAAAACATGTTAATCAGTGAACTAGATCTAGAACGGATGTGTCTATGCCTAATAAAAGTTCCGACACTTTCGCCTACAAAAACGTCTTAAGCACCGAATTTCACAAAGAAAATAGATATCTAAGGGCATTGACATTAGTGCGAAGGTGGAATGATTACTTCCTTTATTTCATGACATTTCGACGATTTTTTTCAAAAACAAATGGTGGAAAAATATTTTAACCTAACTGCGTTTAAGACATTATTGACTTAATTTATTTGTATACATATGTAATTTAAAGAATTGACTTCAACTAAAATTAAAATTACTATTGCAATTTTCAAATCAAAATCCAAGATGGCGGAAACTTGTAATAATGACAGCCACATTTTCAGCCTGCCACAACTCACAGGTTATTGAACTTCAGTTATTTGAAAGAAATGATGACTAAGTAATTATTGGTAACTAAATGAATCATATTTGCGATTGTATTAGCTTTGTAATGGATTTTCTTTAGTTTTGTTGTGAAATCTCAATTTTGCACGTACAAAGATTTTTTTTTTTCCATAATCGAAGCTTTTCTTTACATGGCCGTTATTTTGACAATAGTGTTATTTTAAGTAGATATATTAGCATTAATGGAATTTACTTTACTTTTACATGAAATCCAGAAAACAGATTGTACAAAAAAAAACATCGTGTCCAAAGTATGTTTTTCAAACCCAACCCATGATGTAGAGTAGATGTAATGGAATCTACAAAGGGCTTATTGTAACGCTTAAAATATTTCCTAAAACATTGTTAATCTCATCTTTCAAACAACTTCTCACTATTTCGTAATATGACTCTCTCTATACGTTAACACACAAAAGGAGAGACTTATGTGGTTTTTTGTTTATAAAAGATCTAAGTGGCGGAGTGGAGTGGCCCTATTAACAGTGGGGCTGTGGTTCTTAAACTTTAAAGCTACTGTGGAATGAATTTATTGTTAAACATGACAGCTATCAAATTACCAGTTGACTTATGTTTTCAGTTTTTGTTTTATGTTCACTAACTTGACAGAGACAGTGAGATCAGCCTGATTTGATTTCTAAAGGTACCTAAGTACAGGTATTAAAGGTACAATGTTTTTAAATCTTGTACTTAATAAAAAGTGACAGTACTGCTGACAAATCACCTTGCTCTCCTGACCCTAATGTTACGGTAAAACCCTCGACCATTTTTTTAAAACACTTAAAAATCGAAAGGGAACGGCATTACAATCGGTCTACATAATTTATGTTTGAAGCAAGTCTATTAAACAACATTCGCCACGTCCCCCACGAAGCAAAAACAATTAACTTTGAGAATTTCAATAATTTGTCAAGAATGTTAACAAAACCATTCGTTTGAACGCGCCCTAAAATAAAAGTGACAGCATACGTCACGTGACATCACGGGTCGACGACATCACGAGATCGTTCTATTTTTGAAACGTTTTGTCAATTTGTTTTATGGATTTTTTTTAATATATTTTTTGCGAATTTCAAATTAGAAATTAAGAAAACGGTGTTGGTGTTGGGAAAAAATCGGTTGAACACAAGATATTTCCTGTTTATCATGAAGAACATGCCAAATTACATTTTAATTAAAATGAGACTTATAATATCAAGGAATTAGGAACGTTATTTTGGTGCTCCACCCACCGTTCGTGCCGATCTCGTGGAAAATTTCTGCGTGAGAAAATCAATAAGCTATAATAAAAATGAGCTCGGATTTTATAGAATGGTCGGCGCCTATCATGTCTCTTTGCAATATTATTGTATTTAATATTAAATTATTGAGCAGCAGCCATTGATTTTTTGAAAAACAGCATTTTTCTTTGACATAAATATCGATTTGCCATTTATGTCAAATTTAGATTTAGATTTAAAAACAAATGACGGTAAACTGTCAATTCCTTTTTTAAGTTTTCACCAGCTGCAGCCGAACCCACGCAGCAATGACGACATTTCATACAGCCCGAAATAAGTAATGAGTCTAGTGTTATGAAGATCCATGTAAGAGGTGAACGTATCATCAAATTAACGGGCAACGGCCTTGAACCCGGCCAGTTGAGGCCAATTCGTCGCCGGATGACAACCCCAAAATTGTTCTATTGCGCCATTACGATTGTAATGTAATGAGTAATGAGAATGGCAATTGGACTTAAAAAATGGGATCTAAACGAATTTAAATTGATATTTCTGTCGTGGGAGTGCAGTTTTTTAACTTAGGATTAAGATTTACTTGAGTAAATTCTGTTTACTTCATAACGTATAGACAAATTACAAAAACGAATTCTATTTTCAAAGCCACTCGCGTCGCTTGAATAAAAATAGAATTCCTAATTCAAAACCTGTAACATAAATTACATTCAAATTGACATTCCATCAATAAAAGTCTCAATTAATAATTAAATGCTTTACATTACGCAAAGACAACGCGGCTTACAGCCTTCACTTACGACGTTTTACCACTGTAGTGGCATCCACGTGTCGCTTTTCGACGGGGTTAATGACACTAGCCTGCACTTTGACTTGCCTAGTAATTGTTTGCTTTTTTTTATTTATTTAATGGCTTGCAAAGTACTGTCACAGTTTTGTTTTTATTTTGTGAGAGCCCTAATTTTATGTGAAGAGTTTTTAATGCTTAATTTTTTTTTTATTTCGCATTCAAAACTATTCTAAAACTGTCTGTTGTTATAGGACATCAAGCAGTATAAAATATAAACGCGAATCTCGCTAAAATAATTTTCATTCCACGTTGGTCTTTAAAATGAGGCGTTTTAAAAAAGGAATTAGTCCTTGCTGATATTACAACAAGGACATTAATAAGTGTAATTCTAATCCAGCTATCACTACTGTTACTCTACCATCAGTATTACTGCAGAAGAGTCAGCATAAGCTTGCTCTTACTTTTTTCTCTAAATTGGTTCCAAAGACCACTTTTATACGTAAAAATTTAATCATGTTTTAAAACTAGATGAGTTCGATGTTTTCTGACCGACTACTCGGAGAGGAAAGACCAAACAAACTCAGAGGTCGCAGTCTCTTTTAAAGTCTATACATGCCTATGTTAGTCAGGCCATGTGAGGACCATGCAGATTAGTGTCTGTGATGGTCTTTTGAGGAAAGAACCACACAGATTTGAGTGGACCTGTCCCGTCAGTTCTAAATTCAAACTATATGTCTATAATCAGATAATGACACAACTAAACGTAAGTCCTTTAACACATCAACATAACCCCAATTTTAACAATTAACACAAATAAACGAAACAAAGAAAAACCCGGTAGGTTAACTGCGGAAAATTATAATTTGGGGCACAAACATTTAAATGCAATTTGGGGCAGTAGATAAATGCATCGATTTTGTAAATATGTTCACTAAAATGTGGGTCGAATGACGCAAAAATGTACTTAAAAGTTGACTAATCGAGTTTTTGTCAGTCGCTTTACAGTTTTGTTTTAAACAGCTACAAGGCCAACCCATCATCAGCCTAGCCTTTTTACAACTATGTTGGGGTTGGCTTCCAGTCTAACCGGACGCCGCTGAATACTACTATTTTATATGGCGCAATCTGACTTATCTGACCACAGACCAACCCAGTTAGTGGATAATACGATACTCGTTAGTAAGACAGGTTATCAGACTTTCGGGATTCTGACTACCCGTAACGTAACGTAAACGTAAAGTTACTATCACTTCCAGAAAAGACAGTTTTTCTTACTATTCAAGATCTTCTAACTGAACAGACAGCTGTGCTGCTGGGGAGTTTGTTACGCCGCTCACGCACGAAGTGGTGAAGGGCGGGCGTTTTAGGGGAATGTCTTATATAATTTTGACGTTAGAATGTATCTCAGCCAATTTCTTTTTTCTTCTTTGGCAAATGAGCTGATGTCGACTATTCTGCCGTATCCAGTTTGATTATATGACTTTGATTTATTGACATAAGTGACATTAAGTGTTCATTCCATTGACATATGTCATAGTATACGTAAAATGTAGGTGGATCTCTACATTCGACCTTGAGGTGACCTGAAAATTTTAATAACTCCTAAGTGGTGTCAATTTTAGGCTTAGACCAATTAGAGGCACGGTAACCCGCTTTCCTGAGTTCACTTTTACTTGGTCAAGTTTTATTTTACGGCTATACTTGAGCTGTCGGTTTTGAACACATAACATCACGCCTTGTTTCCCCGAAGGGTAAGGCAGAGGTGTACCTATAGTACACCCACATTTCGTCAGTTCTGTTTAAGTCCCATTTAATAGGGGGAGAGCCTATTGCCGTCAACCGGGCACAAATCAAACTCCGGGCTGCTACTGTTACTACTAAGTACTACTTTTTACCTCTGACGGGTGATAAGAGACAAAAATAAAACCAAGCAAAAAAAAATTGCTTAAAAGTGACAGGTGTCAATATTTTTTAAACTTTTTATTTGTGGTAATCATGTTATTACTTCTGTTGAACCCCTTAAAAAAGGTTATCTCAATAATTAATACGCACTTTGCTCCAACAAATTGGACAATGCGAACAAACAAACATAATCAAAATAGATACTGTTATTTGCATAACATACAACATTGTAAGTTGAGTTACCTTAGTTTATATTATTTCTGTCAAAATTTATCAAAATAATGGCTTAATAGTATCTAATTGAAAAACTTTTTGGCCTTGATGGGGAAGAAATATCTGATCTATTTTGTAAATATCTTAGTGTGAAAACTCAAGGTGAAGTGATCTGTCAGTAGTGTCAATAGCATGATTTCACGGTAAGATTTTGACAGAATAGGTATATTTCAAAGAAAAAAAAAACGGCGAGAACAGTTAAGTTAGAATCTTATTTATGTAATGTAGAGACTTTAACCTTATCATGCTCTACAAGACGATTATTAAATAAAAATTGTAAATACCTCTTATAGAATTAGCGGCTTTCTTATCCATGAACATGCCAGATATCGATGAGCCGAACATCCCATCACTACTGCCAGGCGGGGGGGATGTACTGTCCGCCACAGACCCTGAAGTGATATCCATGCCCATTTGGTTGTGCATCCCCGGCTGCACATCCGTATGAGGTTCTCTCTTCAACTGCATACCCTGAGGTAGACCCTGGGACTGGTGCAGCATGGTGGAGGCAGACGAGTGCCCTCCATGCTGGTCGGGAGGCCACTGCGACCCGAACAAATCATGAAACTGATTGCTGTTCATCATTCCAAATTCAATCTTCGAAGTTTTCTCCGTCGTGCTTTCTTTTTTCTCTTGAGGTTAAAAACTTTTTTAAGTTATTTTCGGCCAATGAATTTGTGTGCGCGCGAATCGAATTCGCATTGCGGTTAACACTAGTATCACTGTGCGATTTGGTGTTCCAACGGATTATTAATTTCTCTTCTTTTGTTAAATTTTTAATCGACTATGTCGGTAAGGCAACTGTTTTTGTTTTTTGTGTGTAGCTACACCATCAGAATTTTTCTTCGAAAAAACTATGGCACTCCCAATTTTAATGTTTCTTCAACTTTGTTGACTTTTAATTTTAAGCACCAGATATTTGTGTTTAACTGATAAATATATTCCGGCCAAGCGGTGATGTGAGATTTCTTTTAGCGAAGTTTATTTCAGGTATTAACTTTTTGAAGAGCAACAAATTTTTTGGCATTTTGTCTCCGTGGTTGTGTTTTGTTTTCTTCCTTTTTTCTTAAATAAACATCTACGTAAGGCACTATTAGTTTTATTGTAATTATTCACTTGTTCCCTTATTCTACTGGCTTTATATTATCTCTTTATCAATACTTGATAAACACAAAAAATCTGTAAAGAGAAAACCGAAGCAGAAGAAGAATTTATTTGAATTTAAAAATATTTTTGGGAAATTTTGAAAATGCCAATTTGTTGTTATTGTCAAAAGATTTTAGTTAACCGAACACTGCTGCTCAATTATCTAAAATCCGTTATCCGAATTTACGTGAACCACAAGATTAAAATTTTTAATAAGTCGTTAGACGCCACTACGTTCCATTTTCCAAAAAAGAAAAATAAAATCTTGTCACTGTTGCACTTGTAGGCACTGTCACTTGTTTTGTGAAAAAATAACAATACGGGATCACCTCACTGCTGGAAAAATTTGTACGTTATATGTTTGTACTATAGGTTGTTCACAACTCGACTTCGCGTCGGCAACTGGCAAGTCCAAAGATGTTGACGCCAGAGCGGCCCGAACGTGACTGACGCATTGACGAATCTTCGGCCAGGCTCACGAAAAAATTATATATTTTTTCATTCCGACCGAATAATCAACTTAGCTCATAGCGATAGTTCAGTCGCCCCGGCCGGCCGGCGGACTACGATGGGAAAAATTCTCCTTCAATATTCATCTTTAAGGGGAATTTCCTCGAGGGGCGTCAATTAGCACTGTAGTACCTCCCAAATCGCCTAAGAAATGTACGGAAACGTGTGTAATTACTGTGTAATTAAGAGACAAAATTGCCCATCAGTGTGCGAGCGGATCACAAGGCGTTGTTTGCTTGTGTGCGTACGTCGGTGTCGTGTACAGATACAGCGGCGCGCGCACACTGGCTCAGAGGCGTCACAGCAGTTCATTGACCCCGGGACCCAAACAAAGTAGATTTCGGTGAAATGCTGTTGAACTCTAGTTTTGAATGTGGAATCGCTGAGCGATATTACGTCGCCGCCTTTCCTGGCAAATTTTTTTTGCCTACGACTCGAATATTTTTGTTCTTTTTTCTAAACGAACATTCTCCGGTTTTTTTTAACCTTTTTTCGCGGGTTTTTGTCTCAAATACTGGCAGGCAATGATAGGCAAATGTTTTTTTGAAATTCGAAATGTACATTTTTTGCATACTTTTACTAAATTATTGTGCAAAATATTCGCAATTTGGACATCTTTACTGAAAAAATGTATTAACCAATAAAATTCGGTAATTTTTTTTTGCAATTTTTGCCAAATAAAATAAAATCTAATAAAATCTATTAAATCAAATTAGATTTTCCCACTAAACATGCTTTGTCAAACCAATACCTGAAGTCCTGTACTCGATTACTAGTGTTATGTTAACAGGTCAATGACCCAGGAAAAATGTTGCCGGCAACCGCAAATATAAATGTAGGCAATTTTGTTTCGTTAGGCGTCTGCAGTGTTTTTTGTTTACATTATTTTCCTTTTAAATTATTACGTACTGTAATAAAAATTGCAAAAAAAAAGAAAAAAATTACTTGTCTCATTTTATTTTACGTATTTCGTACTTTGTCTATGGAAAATATTCTGTCAAATTTAGTAGACAGCTTTTTTTATTACTTCTCCATAGCACAGTTGCCTTAACTGTGCAAGAATCTTTATCCGTGTAACTGCCAAAAATGACCTTTCGCTATGGTTCAACGACTCCTATATACAGTGGGCTATGATGGGCCAACTTTTGTGAATATAACTTTAATCTACTATTTCATATTTTTACTTGTTATTCTTCAGTTATCAAAGAAGGAAGTCATTTGTTGATTAATGACATTATGTCATTGACATGTTGATTTCTTAAAGGTCAACCTTTTATTTATAGCAAAAGATATTTATTTATAAAAAAAAATAAGATTACCAGTTACAAAACGTTACATTTACATAATAGTTAATGAAGACAAAATATAAATAAACAAATAAAAACATTCTTCTAAAAACTTTTACTGTCTAACAAAAACACGGTTATTATTGATTAACTAACATCCCATATAAGTCACTATTAAGTACCACACCATTAAACTTTACTCTCACTGCTGAGCCACCATTAATCAAAGCGACATTATACAAAAATAAACTACTTACTACAAACATCATCAAAATCCTTCCCGAGAAAGGTCGGCCATTTTCAAAATAACCATAGATCACAGAATCAAGTCATAAACCGTGACGAAAAATACAGTAATCCCCGAAATATGAAGAAAAAAATGAAAAGTAAATAACCCTAGAGGGAAGCCGCCGACCTTGTGCTAGAAAGGGACGGGTGATGTGACGTCACGTCGTGCTGTCTCACTCTTACTTACAGGCTAACGACCTATTGATTTCGGACCACGTGCTACGTCGTGCTGTTAAGAGCCCACCGATGGGCCAATGCGTAGATATCTATTGTAAAAAACCTTACTTCGTGACTTATCTTCCGTATAAATAAAAATGAAATGCTGTTCGTTTCGTATTTCTTCTTTTAAATTGTTTTTTTTTGCAAGAAAAATTTGAAAACTTGCCCAAAAAAATTTCTAATTTAGGAAAAAAATTACGTTATTTTTGTATGATGTATTGTAATAAAAATAAAATGCTGTTCATTTCGTATTTTTTGTTTTAAATGGTTTTTATTGCAAGAAAAATTGGAAAACTTGCCCAAAAAAAACTAATTTAGATTTATTGTTTGGGCAACGTCTGTCGGGTCAGTTAGTAAATATAAGTAACAGATAAAAAAAAAAAAATTAAGTATTTTGGTTGGTTTCGGGCAAAGGAAGTAAAAACAGGATGTATTGATCAGCTGCTGGCCAGCGTCGCGTCGACGGTTTTATCAACGTTCGCGGTACAATCTACTATATTTGTTCTAAGCCCAGCCTTTAGTAGGCTTGGCAGTATTTTTAACTTACATAGACTTGTCATGGAATGAAGGCGTGGTTTTGTAGGTTTAGTTAAAGAAAATACAAAAAAAAAACTAATAGTAGAGTCATACTCATACATCTACTACACTAATATGATAAAGAGAAAATATTAGTATTTTTGTTTCTATGGTAAACTAAAAAACTACTGGACCGATTTTAAAAATTCTTTCACCTCGAGAATGCTTTATTATCACTGAGTAACATAGCGTACGCCTTCTTCTCATGGGGATAGGCAGTAACTTCAGAAAAGAAGCCCCAAGCTACGATCCTTACATATTCCTTACTCATGCCCGATTTATGTCTCACAGACATTTTTAAATACAATATTAACATAGTTAATTGATTGAGGCGTGACCTCGCGGAAATACATTATGAAATACAATAGACGTAAATTTATTTAGTAAGCTATTCCGCTCAACAATTCCTAAAGAGTCATATAAAACCCTGTAAGAAATCGACACGGGTTCGCGAACCCTAACACGGCGTGTTGCCGAACGCAGAGACTGCGCTCGGGTTTAGTCAATCGTCATCCTGAGGATGCCTCGTTCAGAGGTGAAGGACGTGTCGATTTCTTACAGGGTTTTTTATGACTCTTTGGGAATAGTTAAGCGGGATAGGTTACTAAATATTTACACATAAGTCATTTTAAGAATACTTTACATTCTTTAAAGTGTTCATAGCTGAAATTGCCTTCAAAGTCTTAACTATGGACTAGTAGGCAACCAAAAGCTAGGATTGATTATAAAAAAAACCTTTTAAAATACTTCAAATTAACATTACTCTTGGTATTTCACACAACTAAAACTAGCCTATAGTACTTGGTTGGGCACTTTTCCAATCCCCAAATGAGAATTTTCCTGACAACCGAATTCAATTTGTACTATTTGCGCAATCTCATCGATCGTTGGCATTCGTACCTTTTAAATTCTGTAGCTCTAGTCTCTACGTTGGCTACGAAACATGTCTGAAAAACATGTAACCCTCCTCTTTTAGCTTCGCCGTAGTCGGTTAAAAAGTAAAAACTTGATGAACTTTTAAAGGCTCGGCCTCTTTGAGAAACCATTTTATTTTATTCTTCTTTTTAACAAATCAAATATTATATCTTTTAGACAAAAAAAAACGTATTCTTTCTTTTCAAATATAAAATACTAGCTGCGCCCCGCGGTTTCACCCGCATAACTCTCGATTTCGTAAGAATATCGGGATAAAAAGTATCCTATGTCCTAACCCAGATTATGGTCTACCCATGCGCCAAATTTCATCAAAATCCATTTAACCGTTTAAGCGTGAAAGAGTATCAAACAAACATACGAAAAATCTTATCTTTTCTCTTCTTTATTTATAAAAAAAGACATAAAAATAGATTGCGAAACTGCACTGTGCACTGAGCACACAATACGATCAAAACAATGTTTTTTTTTTTGTAATTCAATTTTAATTAAAATATATATTCTATAAAAGATATTTATAAATTGAATTAATAATTTTAAATCCCCACATTAAAACTAAATATAAACTTGATAATTTATTAACAGTTTTCCTACCCACGTATCATGTCAATCCAATCTGGGGAATTGGGTTGCAACGGTGAGCGTAAAATAAGGTCGAAAATATGTCACTGGCAATGCCCTAGTAAACTATTGTAACTGGTAACCTCGTTGGTTTAAAAATATTACGTTCGATTTTTAAACTGTCTGAGAAAATTTATTTTACAGCCAGTTTCAAACATACAACGACGTAGTTTGCAGCGTGATTTGAAGTTTGAATTTGTTTGATTCTTAATTTGACAATTGAAGCACCGAAATTTACTTGAAGGGATAGAATCAATTTCTGTAAAAAAATTGATTTACCCACGACAAAATGATATTTTTCTCAAGAAAAAACCTGAAAAATCTACGGCCTACAACTATCATTATGTAAATTGTAGAGATGCACCCAAATATCTGTGTATTTTTACTAAGTTGACGAAAAGATACAACATTTTGAATTAAGCTACATATTTGTTCACGTTAAAATGCTGTAACTTTTCATGCTAATGTTATAACTTAGATACTGCCAATATTATTCAATCAAGAAAGTGTGAATCACATATACGTGCTAATTTATACTTTTAAGAATAATACAATTTACACGAACTTAAAATCACAGCAATGCCATGTAATTCAGGCATGAAATTTTTGTGCAAACAAATATAATTTAGGGTATATTTAGATAAATAATTCGGTAATTTTGATGCACACAAGAGACAGCACAATACACATAAGCACGATTAAATAATTACAAATTACATGAATATTAAGAAAAAAACAAGACATATTTTGAAGACACTATTGGCTATGATGACAGTTTAAATAATGAAATAACGAACATACAAAGTGCGGTGTGTGCGTTTCAAGATTTTACCAAATGGGAGTCCAGCTCAGCTTTTGACTGTGTAAGGCAAATATACCTCTTTTTATTTTTTGGGGGTGGGAAATCATCATGACTTCTCCCGCTCTGGGCGGATCGAGAGGGCGTGTCAGACTTTTACTGACTAAAACCCACCCATGTTCCTTCCGTTGCCTGTGCGCCAGGGCCGCGATATCCCTTTCGGACAAACTCGCAACCCTGGCAGGGGGCAAATATACCTGACGCTAACATTCTTCTGAATCCCTACAGTGACATACTTAGTTTATATTTATATTTTTAGAACGCTTTTCATTAGCTCTGTAGGGAATTTTATTGTTCAAGTTCAAACTGTTGTAAGTTGTAACTGCAGTTATGTGGGTTTAATGCACACACTTGACTATACTTTTACTTGGTTTTACCTTTCAATGACTGATAAGAGCTTTTTAATCCTCTCAGGCCGAGATCTATGAACAATCTATTCCATTCTATTTTTTGTTATGGCAAGCAAAGCCGACGTCGACCATTCTGCCAATGTCTAAGTGAATTGGAAAAGCAAGTGTGTGTTGCTAAAAATCCAAAAATAAATTATAAAATCCTCGATGATACAGTTGAACTTAATGTAGATCTTGTAGGGTTAGTACTGGACTGAAAATCTATAAACGTTACTTAGCACGTACTTTGATTAAGAGTTATTCTTGTCCCCGTCGCACAACTGTCAAACATGTCTAAGTCAAAGCAAATCGAAGATCTTTAAGTCTGTAAGGTTTCCCTTTTTATTTTATTTTTTTGGACATGCTGAAGCTTATAGTTTAATTTTATCAAGGTTTAGGCATAGTTTTCTCATAATATTTAACAAAAAAGACGAAAAAAGGAACATTTAAAGCGCCACAGTTATTGTCTTCCTGCCCAAAAAAGCGCTCTGAAAGTCATTTAGAGGTCGAGTGTGGAAGAAGCTACTTGGTTGAGTAATTTTTGGTATCTTCAACGGAAAAGGACATGAGCCTACGTGCGTTCTGTCATATACTATTCAATTGGAACGTATCAAATCAAACGCACCACGAAATAATAATCAGAGCTTTGACTCGGGTTTTTTGACAGCTGTCAAACGTTACGTGTAGTGCTTTCAGTAATTTTGATCTCCAATTTTAGATTATTGTCAAAATCTAAATGCTATATAATATAGATGCAATAAGGTTGCTGGTAGGTTGTTGCTTGGCTTGCTATCAGAGGCAAAGAATTGTCATTCTTTGACAGTTGTACGACATGATGAAATTGACGTAGTGTGGCATTTTGTTTCCACGACTTTACATATTTACGTGAAGGTATTATAACATAGTAATAAATGCGTATAATATCGCAAATAGTGGCCAGGGCAATGACATCATATCGTGTGTATAATGTAATTTTTATAATAAATTATTACTTTAATTAATAAGTATGTAATGTACGCGGAGTAGTTAAATTGTGTCTGGGGAATTTTTAGTTTCTCTTAGACTGATGGACGCAACAAGTAATTATTACTTACTAAATATTTGATCGCATACCAGCATTTATCATCCGGTTCTCCTCTATTCCGTTGTCTACTCTAGGATGCATATCCGGTAAATCCTTCCATTTCCTTAGGGCACGTCTTCCCTACCTACTGATATGCAATGGTCTCTGTAACACCATGAAACATGAGGCTTCAGGAGCTAGTGCAATTCTTTGGGTTCATTCGATTTATTGAGTCTGGTCAAAGCACACTGGTGTTGGTGCATTTCATTCATTCATTCATTGCATAACCTGCATTAATTTTAGTAAAACTTGCATGCTCATTTTGTCAGTTAAACCATGTACATCTTTTTTAAAGTAAATTATGCCTGATTTTGGCAGGAGATACAGGCAAAAAAACGTTTATCAATTGCAAAGATATACTTATATCATTACTTTCGTATGGACCTTTAATTTGCCCACTGTGTCAAAAAAAATCGCACACGGAAAATCGCAGTTCCAAAATTCAAATCGAAAACTGTAAATTGCTGACTACATAAAGCAGGAAAGAATTTCAAATTAACCAATTCCGGATTTAAAAACGATGAGAATTACAAATTTTGAACCAGATTCGGTTCGTTCGTTGAACTATGGGACGTTTTAGGAATGTATTTTCGTGTCTATCGCTTCCTTAAAAGAAAATGTGTGAAAATTAAAATCTAGTTTTTACCAGAAATCAATGAAAAATAACAACTGACAGCTAAATTCACTCAGTATCTATTCATACTGTCGATTCCCACCCGAAACACGTTAACTTACTTATACCTAATTATGGCTAACTTAGATTTCCAGGTCTACGTGATTCTGCATGTGAAATTGATAAACCAAAACACAGGAGAAATTCGAAATGACCTTTACAAAAAAACAAGCAAAAAAAAAAATACAGTTCCTAATTCGAAATTCAAATTGTCGTGACCATAGACTAATTCACCCCCTACCAACCTATCCGGGGTTCAACGTCACGGCTGAGGTCAATAAGTTCACACAGTTCGCAGGTCAATAAACGACCTAAGTGACACACTATTTCAAATTCTCGTGTTCGAATTTTGTCGTGTTTTTCCCGAAGATTTACGGAAAATTTTCTTTTTTTGAAAATTCGCTGTAACATGTTCCTGCGTGCTTACTTTACAAATACCACCCCCAGTAATTCGCAAAGGGGTAGGCGGAGATCTTAGTACACCCATATTTCGTTTCAGTTATGTTATCAGTTCATTCATTTCACGATGGAAAAAACCCAATTACACTTTGCACGAACTAGGAATCGAACCCAATACTGCTGAGCAGTCTTGCCAGCTGCTACTAGACCAACGCGACATTCACGACTGCTTATGTACATAGAATACCTAATTATTTTCACATTATATAAAGCAGTTTCGTAATTACCTGACTGGTATCGCCGCAACCATAACCAATGAAGATAGAAACATGAAATTGAGAAATAATAATTATCTTCCTCAAAAAGAACCCCACATATGAGGGAGCATCGACTCAATAATATTATCACTTTTATAATATTGATGTAGTCGCAGTGTTCAGTGTTGCTACGCCAAGCGTTATCTTAAACCACGCGGCAAAATTGCAAAAAAAACTTAGATTAAAATTGATAAACTTCACAATCCTTCCATAGCAACAGACAGAACCCTGACTAAGAATATCCCACCCAAACATTTGCCGCAAACATTTGACCCAACTCTCAACACAGACCTCTTGGGTCAAAAGTTGGCGCCCCCCAAAAATTTTAAAAAAGAAAACGGAAAACGGACTTCCTGCTATCCGCCAATCCCGGTCGAAGGAACATCAATCTGTTTAACAAATCGCCAATCGATATCGTGCCGCGTTATCGCTACGTTTTCGGTTCGTCGCTCGGGCAACGAACCCCGAAATTCGCGAGTTCATTGCCTCGTCTAGCTTCGGCCTAACGTTCTACGTTTGAATCGCGATGCATTCGCCAATTCTATTGGATGGAATTTGAAATTTTTGTTCGGCGTTTCGAATTTGGATTTCGAATAATTGAGTGTAAGTTTGGAAGTTGACTTTTTACGGTTTTCTGCGGAGTTTGGCTTTGTATTTTGTTTTGAAATTTTTATTTCGTACATGTTTTCTCCTAGTAATTAAAGCAGTTTTTGACCATCCTTAAAGCTAAATCCTCTATTTGACCTTCCTTGAAAGTGGATCTTCAAAAGGGCTGTTAAAAGAGTCTAATCTAAATTTTAAAATAAAAAGAATTTGCCAAAAAAGAACGAGATTGACAACAAGAGTTTGTCAGCAAAAAACAGCCCATTATGAGAGAGACGTTGCTACGTTCAGATAAAAATGGTAGGCATTTTGAATTCTAGTTCAACAGACATACACTCTACTCATACTAAACCTTTATCAATACATCAGCCGACTTTTTTTATCAAAATTTGTCAAAACAACAATAACTAAATTGAGGCCGTAGACAAGAAATAACATTTTAATCTTACGCTGCATACAATCAGATACCAAGTACAAAACAAAAAAAAAAAATCGCGTTAAACCAAAACTAACATTGAAAAATTTTATACAAACAATTTTAACCCGGTTTTTCGTAATTCGAACGTCATGTGATAGTGATTATTGAAACGTCAAACATGGCGGTGTTTTGCGTAACTTTTTGAAAAAGGAACGGCTTTTTTTTTGTGAGAAATCTAATTTTTAGAAATGAAAGTAATGTTATTGACAAATGACAGGCGATAGAATTTGATGACAACCTTTTTTACATTGGGTTTTTTTTTATATATAAGGAAAGGGCTTGTACTGACTAGTACTTACTGAGATAAATTAAAATCCACCATTTACACAGAGTTTATGAATGAGTACCTGCTGCCTGAATCTGTGGCTGTGTGGCCCTAATTAATTTTCTAAAATAAACTAGCCTAAGTTACTCCTTATAACATCAGTCATCTGCCAGTGAAAGTCCCGTCTAAATCGGTCCAGCCGTTTCGGAGATTAGCCGGAACACGCTGACAGACTTCCAAAATTTAAAAAAAAGTTTTTTTTGCTATAAGTACCGTATGCATATACTTTCATACGCATTTAATAAAAAGCTGTTATTTTGAGATTGCAAACAGACACTTCAATTTTATTTATTTGTATGTATACATATAGAAAGATGTATACGTACATGAATGATTACCAATAAATGATTCTTAACTCTCTATCTGTTACTATACAAGTAAACAAAATCAAACATGAAAAAAAAAAATATGAAGAAAATGTATCCATCAATGAACCGCGGTAGGCTGAACTGAATGATTGATTAATAAAACAATTTTAAAACAGATTTTCCTCCAAAACACAGTTTGATAAACTAGGTTTATGTAACGAGCTTCCGTAGACATTTTGTCTTATGTTTACACTATACATCTCACGCGCCGATAAATTTTTAGATTTACTAAATATTCTAGATTCTAGATTTTCTAGATGTCCGCCAGAATAGCTATTCACAACCTGCTGACGAGGAAAAAATCAAAGCAACTGCCTTTAGGCTTTGATTTTTCCTCGCCAATGATGGAAAGATCTCAATAACTCTCTCATTTTCAATTATGCCTCTAAAAAATTTACACAAAATATGTAACAATGAAATGGAGCAGTTCATGAGATTTGATACAAGAGTGCTCGTAATCTTTGGTAGAAAATTGAAGCAACAACAAGAACATTCAAATTCTTCATCAATAAAAAGACCTGAAGACCTGACAATTTTATTTTAATGTTGCAAAAAAAAAAACTGACCGATACGCTTCCGTGCCGAATCGAACATCAATCAATGTTATCCAGAGAGTCCTCTAAAGGCCTCGTTGATCTAGTGGTTGTAAGCGGTACTGCTGAGCATGAAGTCCGGGTTTGTATTCTCGGGTCGGGCAAAGTGTTATTGCGTTTTTCCATCTGAAATTTCTCAGAGTCTGGATTTGTGCCCGGTTGATGGCAATAGGCTCACCCCCTTATACACGGGACTTAAACATAACTGACGAAATGTGGGTGTACTATTATTTGTATACCTCTGCCTAACCCTTTGGAGATACAGGCGTGATGTTATGTTATGTCCATAAAGGCTGTTGCCAGATACAAAACCCGAAAAAAAAATCGGTTTTGATCAAATAGATGACCGCCATTCTTCCGACAGCTATTTGGTGTCGGGGACTAGGCAAATCAGTAATTGTCGAATCGATACGACAGCCTGTCCAATGGTTATGATTAGCTATGCTGTTCTTTGCCAATCCAGTTGATAGATTTCTTTCTGAGACCAACGGGACTGATTTTATTCTTGAGATACTACACCATTGAACATAGAGGATAAAACATACAAAGAGTTTATCTTCGCCATCTTGTTTTTTTACGAAGTATTTAAATTTAGAAACGTCCATATCTCGACACAGGCCTTCGAGCTACGAACGGTCATGAAATATCACCAAAATCATCACACGATAACAGATTGATGACGATCACAGATCGTAAATTAAGACGAATCTAACGACGCCTCATAAGTTAAAATCCATCAAGCCGTTTAGGCTACAGAGCTTGCCAAAGAAATAGACTATATTCTGAGGCAATATTCTGGGGCAGTCGGGTAATAAAAGAAGAGTGACGTTCTGTTGATATCTTTTAGCTATATTTTATGACCGAAAAAAGGGTGTGTCCTATTTCATTCTCAGTTATCAAACGGACATCATATAAAACGTCCTGGAACTAGATAAAGAGATTATATATCAAGAATAATAGCCAGTTACAGCAATCTGTATAGCAAAGCATTATTCTGTGAAAATCAGGTTTCCTCCTGGACTGCCGAGGTCAGGCGGCAGTTGCTCTCAGTAAAACCTATAAGGCAGTTGGCAGTTACGCGCCATGCCTTAGATAAGTGCTGGCTCAAGAAAAAAAAAAGATTGGATATAAACGTAAAATAATGGAATAGCTTTTTGGTTTTTGAATTACGAATTGTTACGCCACAATTTTTTAAATGGGTTTATGTTTTTTTTTCTGCGAAAAGAATGGCTGCCAGTAATAGTGCAAAAAATACGCATGTTCCAAAACTTTTCCATAACTTCTGCTAAAGTCATCTTGCCTATCCTGCCCAGATTAAAAATGACAACACAGATAACACAACTCCTTAGCAACACACCCATACTCGAAAAAAGAACGAAAAAATCACAAAAATGCGACCGGGAAGTCACTACAGGGCGATAAGACCGGCCGGTTCCTTGCCTGCCCACGTGGTGGGTCAACGCCTGCCCCACTGCGCAGGCGGGTCGGTGAACCGAACGCGCCTCACGCACACAAACTCATACAACCATTTTCATACTCATCGCGAACACACACGGGATTCTCCAGCATGTTTACGCGAGCATCTCACTCACACACACAACTCCTGTAGTTATGAACTTATACGCGCGTAAACTCACGCGCACATTCATGTTATGGGCGTCAACGGACAGGTGACTAATTGTATGTACCTTGTTTCGAAGCCTTTTTTTACGGTAGAGTAAGGTTGGCATTGTTTATAGAGATCATCTTGAATCGTTGAAAGAGCTAACAAGATTGTGCAAAAAAAAATTGCCACTGAAATTTTTAAGAGGGAAGTTATTATACTGCTATCCCTTATCCCTCTCTCGACGAATGAAATCACAAAGTAACATGATCAATTAAAAAAAAATATCTATAAGAAATAATTGAAGCTATCAAAAAACTAAAAATACTACAAAAATAAAGAATTTTCGCAACTAGCAACCCTATCTTAAGGTGGAACACCTCAGACAGACATTATTTTGGCGCGCAATATGTCCTTCAACTAATGATATCACGTATTCTAAATTTAAAAACGCGTCATTAAAACGGCCTAACAGAAAATAGGTGTTTTCCATTGAAGGTCGGAACGAATCGAATCGCCACACTGTTTGACGATTATACCTAATAATGGCCATAGAATCTTCAAGAAATTGATGAATAGAACATGATGGATGTGACGTTAAGCCGCTGGTCACGGCTGTCATTTGTAGTTCTTTGACAGTAGTTACAGTCAGAAGCCCGAAAGTCTGACATCCAGTCTTACCAAGGGGTATCGTGTTACCCAGTAATTGGGTTGTGGATGTCAGAGAGGCTCGCTCCATGTAAAATCTGGAATCCTATCTAAAAGCATCAAAAGAGTTTCCACAACTGACTATATTTAATTACATAATAATATAGTCATAAGTCTCGAGTTCGAACCCAAGGCACGCACCTCTGACTTTTCGGATTCATGTGCGTATTGTATAATTATCACTTGCTTCAAAAACGGTCAAGGAAAACTTAGTGAGGAAACCGGCATTCCTGACAGATGTTTCTCGACGGCATGTGACGCCAAGTCAGAGGCCCATGGGCGGCATAAAAGCTCTGACAATTAGTCATTAACCACACGAAAACATAAGTACAAAGTACGTCGGGCGAATCCTGCGCAGTCAGCCACGCTTAGGGTTGCGAACCCAACTACATGTATGTGGCTCTATTAGAGGTATAAACACTATATTTCTAAAGAAAAAATATCGTAGGCGAAACTACAACATTTTTATTTCAATACAAAATGGCGAGATGATCTCAATAGGGCCAGTATTAATCAAATAAAAGCTGAATTAATGGTATTTTATAACATTAATTGATACTGTAAATATAGTAATGAGACGATGATTAGCAAAAAATACGCATTTAAAGAATAAAAATGTTTGTGAAAAATACCTACTATAAATTTTGATTTTTTTCGCTTTCTACTATATTTTTACAGGCAATGGCTTTAAAAATACTATAAGTGATATAAAAAAAGTTGGCAACCCTGCCCCGCTACCAATCTTACTGGCTGGCTAAAATTTTCAGTTTTTAACACACGGGAAGAGATATTTTCGTATATGTCGTGCAGACACAAGAGAAGATGACACAAGATTCGACTCTTAAGGAAATTCAATTATAATCTAAGTACCAGGAAATAGCACAAAAAAAATCTGAGTCACCTTCCAGTTATTTTCTATGAGATCATTAGGCTAAAATATAACTGTGATCGATTAGGATCACCTATTTGATCGATCGATCGATAAAAACATAAATCTACATAAACTTTGTGGTCGAACATGGTTCCCCACCCACCCCACCCACATACAAAAAGTAAACAGTACCCAGAAAAATGACGAAAAGTTAGGAAGAATGATGAAAGAGTGTGTCACATAAAACCTCCACACAAGGGGACAACCATGTTCTTGGAGAAAAAGAGGCATTTAAAACGCGGTGTGGTCACGGTGGATCATGCTTGTTAGCAGATTTTCTTACGTGGGCAAACATGCAGCAAGCCCTAATAGAAAATTGTTAACGTCACCAATAGACATCAACAAGATCAAAGTTGAACAAAACGTCTCATAATAAGTTAGTACCTGGTCGACCGAGCTCTGATCGGGTGAAAATAAAGAATGCTCATTTAATAGTATAGGATAGTTCATACTTCCATGTATAGTACTTACTAATTCCATGCCGTCATGATAGTAGGTACTTACTAATTCCATGCTGCGATGTTATGACATGGTAAGGTAGCCATCTTGTTCTAAACTTTGAGCGACCGAGCTCTGCTCGGGTGAAAATACGGAGAAAATGAATTTTCCCAGATATGAGACCTAGCTAGATCGATATTTCGCTCCCGTAAACCCTTACATTGGAACTTTCATCAAAATCGTTTTCCTGATTATAAATGTATATATAAATACAAATATTGCTCGTTTAATATTATACGATTTAATTTCGACTTCTATCCCTATGATTTCCTCATACGCCAACTTTTGTGCAATTGTTATGTTGAAGTTTCTAACCACTATCTAACTTGATGGTCTTCTATTTCATGTGGTTAGTGACTAAACTGATGTCAGAGTTTTTATTCCACCCATGGGCCTCTGACTTGACAGGCATGTCGGTTTCCACACGATATTTTCCTTCACCGTTTTTGAAGCAAGTGATAATTATACAACACGTACCATGAGACCGAAAAGTCAGGTGCGTGCCTTGGGTTTGAACTCGAGATCTATGACTTGGCAATCCGAAGGTCACACTACTAGGTTATCACTGCTAATGACGATCAAAATTTATGGTAAGCCATGATATAGTTGACGATTACGCTTGCCTAGAGGTGGTTGGTAATGTAAATTATTTAAACATAAACACTGTTATATAGAATCAAGTTTTTCTAACTGAACAGACAGCTGTGCTGCTGGGGAGTGTGTTGCGCCACTTCTTCTTCCCAGCTAACGCACTAGGAAGTGGTGAAGGGTGGGCGTTTTGGGGGACTGTCTTATGTAATTTTGACGTTCGAAAAGTGCTGATTCTCAGCCAAGTTTGAATAAATGACTTTTGATTTTGATTTTTATTTTGGTTATCTCTCTCCTCCCAACTGTTTTTCAAAAGAATGGGGGAAAATCCGTCAGATTCGGCATGACAGCTGTAAGCTGTCACAACAGCTGTTGCAAGTTCAATGCTCTGACACCTGTTCTAATTATGACAACATCCTTACAAATATTGCGTCGTTAGTTGAAACAGCCTTTGGGAAAAGCCCAATTCAGTATTAAGCATTTCTGATTTAAATTATATGTGAATCACAGTCTTAGGTATTATCACCATCTCCCTAGGCTTTATTTGGGTATATTTGGGTCAGTCTAAACGGATGCAGCTGAATAACAGTATTGTACATGGAGCGACTGCCTATCTGACCTCCACAACCCAGTTACTGGGTAACACAATACCCCTTGGTAAGACTGGTCGTCAGACTTTCGGGCTTCTGACGACCCGAACTGTTAAAGATCTACAAATAGCAGCCGGAAACAACCCCTTAACGTGCTTTCCGAGGCACGGAAGGGTCTTGGTATGTAAAGATGGTCACCCATCCACGGACCAAACGCGGCAAGCGTAGCTTAACCTACTCGATTTGCTGTTAGTACTTAGCCACAAGCCCCTCGGTCAATAACCCTATTCAATTTCGTAACATGGCGAAATTTGTGTCTACTATGTTCACATTTACCTATCTCTTCACAAAAAAATACAAGCGTGATATTAAGGTAACCAAGCATAACAAAAAGACCAATAAAAACAGGAACCAGAACCTTTTTTCTAGCCTCCCTAAGCCGTAGGCTTAACGTTAAAAAAAGTCCTCCATTCCGAACAATTTCGGTCAATTTACCCTTTTAACGACCACCACTGACACATTAGGTGCCTGCATTAAGTTTATAGGGGTCTGTTACCTATTGGAGGTCGTTTACCCTAGAGGGCATTCCGTCTGAGGGTGGTAGGCCTCTAACAAAAACATGACGCGAGAGTATTGAACTGAGGAGTACCTAATGATATATGGGTAACGCCTTTTCTCGTGGTGGCTTTGACTCCGAGGGCGGGCAAAAATTAATTAGATTTTCTTTTGAATAAAAAAAATGGATTGTTCTGTCAAGGGTGGTGATTAGCGATTATAACTAGAATTTCTCGTATAAAAATACTAAACATGTATGAAAATAAACGCTTCTTGTGATAATCTAATTCTAGTCTACATTTTCTTATTTTTTTTTATTAATAGACAACATTACAAATCTACTATAAAAGAGTAATAAACTGTAAAAAAAATATATTGCGTCTCCCATACTCTATTTTTAAAACGAAGCGAAACAAAATAGAATCATACATAATATAGAACTATTTAAAATTGACATAGATTCGGCAAAACTCGGCTTTTTTCGGCGGTCGTCGGCCGTGCAATGAACTTTTCTGGGTAGTACTGACCTATACCTACCTAGTGATTGCTCCGTAGAGAGTTTATCCTATTGAAATGATATCATACTCAATACTAGCTTGAATACCTAATGCTGGAGTTTGATGGGTATTAGGAAAAGACAAAGCTATTTTTGTCTATGACTAGCCTATGTGACAGTGACAGGTGACAGTCCACCTAAAGAAAAATGGGCCTGCCGTATAGGCTTTTGTAACATCTTAGAAATGAAATGTCTCATGTACCTGCTATAATAGGGGTTTTAATGCCACCAGTTGGCGCCACTTTGACAAGAGGTCTTCCATTTCGACAATGATTATAAATTAAATGATGACGTTCATCATTCGTTCATCACGACTACAGAAAAAATAAGCGCTTTGACACTTTTGACAGGTGCCCGAACTTGACATCTCAGTGCTGCCACCTAGTGAATGTCATTTCATAAAACTCTCAGGATACCGGCCACCCCACACACCCTTCAAACAGGGAATCTTAAATGCTAGCCAATTTTGCCCTGCAGCCTTCGAAATTCAAACGATGAGTACGAAATAATTAAATAAAAATAAAAAAACTAATTTGATCGCGTTCGAAATGTGTGCGGTCATTTTAAATCCTAACTATCTGCCAACCTACAAGTACATAGATAATCTATGTAACTACCAACCTAAGAAAATAACATTTGACTCTGTCCCTATTGACTGTAGTCTACTTAATTCCGTCCAACATCCCATTTTAGTAAATCGTGTGAAACTTTGAACCAATGACCGTTAGGTTAACGTACGGTGTCAACGGACGACCTTCGTAGTTTGGCCTTGGTGTGGGTTCGAATCCCTGTGACGTCACAAGGGGTGAATGTATGGTTTGAACCCGGATGGTTCAAGTTTTAGAGTTCATGACTTTGTAGGTGGGGGTGAAGGTATGTAATTATTGTATGTGTATGGGGGTGTTTTAAAATAGCCTTTGGGAGTGAGGGTACTAAGTTCGTAGGGTGCACTGGCCATTCAGAATTCTCTAACTCAGTTTAACACAGGTACTTAAAATTGAGCAGCATTTAAGAATTTGCCTTCAGTAAGTTCAATCAACTCTGTACAGATCATTTGTCTTGCTACGACTATTTTCACGATACCTACACGTCATTTTACTCAATACAACTTCTATTAGGCATCGTGTTTAAGGAAAACACGTTTAATGACACGGCACTGTAAAGGCTTGTGCAGACCAGCGCGACTTGTCGCGCGACGCGACAAGAACAATACAATTTCTAAGAAAACTTCACAGTATAACAATAACCGGTGTCGCGTCGCGCGACAAGTCGCACTGGTCTGCACAAGCCTTAATACAAATTAAACTTTACGGTTCATGGTGGCGCTGTACGTCAAGGAATTTTGACAGGAATGTGTCAAAATCAATAGATTTAAAATTAGTACCATATTTTGCCGCTTGCACTAAGATGGTAATGTGTAATAAGCGTGTTAGGTGTAGTGACTGAGGACACAAGTCAATATATACTGTCTTTAGACACACTATTACTAAAACAATAATGGAAGCAAAAAAACAGTGACAGTCAAAATATACTGTAAAAACAGTAGCGCATTTTTTTTTTTTGTTAACTTCTGTCACGCCTAAGGTGGAAGCGAGCTTCACCCGGTATCCTCAACCACAGAGGAACTGGCTATCTTACCTCTAACTGCCGAAACACAACAATGCTGTTAACATTGTTGTTATGGCGACAGACTTAGATAAGATGGTGGTAGCTAGCCAGGCGGACTTAGAACAAGCCCTACCACCAACCAAATAATATAACCAATTCCTCTTCTTCGCCTTTTTCTTTTCGAGTCGATGGTAAATTATTAAATGAGTGCCATCATGAGGCATGCTAGAACCTCACTCTGGTGACCGCACACAATTCGAAAGCGAACTCATTTGTTTTTTAAGTATCGCGGATTAAAATCTCGACCTCATTCGAATTTCAAAATGATGTCTAGGGTATGGGATCTACTTACGGATCTACTACTGTTTTGACATAAGATTTTTTTTTCTATCTGTGACAGACAATTTTTTTTTGTCTCTGGTCTGTGCACTGTCATATCGTGGTGTGTCATAGCCTCTAAGGTCATAGCAAATATGGTTTAAGGTCAATGACTTAATATGGCATTACGCCATCTTGTGCCATAATGCTAACTCATACATATCTGTATGTACTTTAGTAATCTTTTACTTTAATTTTTAGACTATCATCGATAGATAAGATATTATTTGTTTGATTATTCGACATTTCTCCATGTTCGTGATAAAGTGTAAGTATTTTTCTTGGATAGTCAAATATTGATTGCAACACTACAAAAAAAAAAATGTTTGTTTTTAGGGTTCCGTAGGGTGCCAAACGGCCCCTCTGTTACTAAGCTTCCACTATCCGTGCGTCTGTCTGTCAGCGGCCTGTATCTCAAGAACCGTAATTGGAAGACAGTTGAACATTTAAAATATGCTGTAGGTATTATAATTCCCGCAAAAAAAAAAAAAAAGTTAATAAAGGGGGTCATACAAGAAAGTCGTTTGCGAGTTCATCTCACACTTGGCCAGTTTTTTTATGCCTTAAGCCTTGTCACTTGTCTAAAAAGTTGAATAGTTTACTTTCTAGTTCTCAACTATTATTTTGAACACATACAAGCTCTGCTGCTGTGCAGGGTTGGATTCCAAGGTCATACAAAAGTTCTATGGAATTTTCTGTCAAAAATCATAAGTATCAAACTGACACCAAATGAGATATTCATGCGTAAACCACAAATCAAAACCCAAGTTAAAAAAATAATCGTTACAACAGTCCCCCAAAAACTTGAGGACTTCCTTAAGCCGACCGGAGTTATCAACTCTACCCAGGTCAACGTACCCGGCCAGGTTGAACGCGCGAATTTACCAGCCCATGTAAATAATGCTGTTGGTTTCAACCGTACATTGTTGACATAGGTTATAAAACGAGATGGAAGTTTTATGGGGCTAAAATGGTGATGGGACCTAGCAACAGGCCGCGGAACTGGAGATGTGTCTGGAAATCAGTGAGTTAGTCTGACTACAAAATTACTGAAATTTTAATACCAGCCTGTTACTGTCCCACTGCAGTTCAAAGGCCTCTTCTCATACAGAGAAGGCACGAGCATTGATCACCACGCTTGCTCAAGACGGGTTGGTGATGTCAGACTTATATCATATCTAATATTATTAAAGCCAGTGAGTGTTTCACTACACTTTCACGCTAAAACGGCTGAACGGATTAAGACGATATTTGTCACACGGGTAGTGTAGTGTGGTGTGTAAACTCAAAACTCAAACTCAAAGCATTTATTTCAAATAAACCAATTACAGGCACTTTTGATTTGTCAAGGGGTCGGTCAGTCAGAAAGATGAAGCTAGATGCCCATTCCGAAACGTAGTAGGTATATAAAAAAATAAAAAAATTTGCGACATGCACGCAGGCTAAGCCGCTGGCAAAAGCTAGTCTATAAATCAAGGTTTCCTCACAATTTTTTACCTTCACCGATCTTAATAATGTCCAAGATGAACTGAAATGCTTTTGATGAAATATGGTGAAAAGTATTTTTTTGTAATTTTTCAGAATTAAAAGTCACTTTCAAAGTTTTTAAGGCCTGATAGAAGACTTGTTATTTATGGCAAAACTGTTGTTTTGCGAACTGGGAATCGAACTCATGACCTCTGCAAATGCTTTTATTTTTAAGTAATCATATAAACTTTCTTTAGTAAAAGGATAAGCAGTGACATAAGAGTTAATATGAAAGCAAAATATTTTGGTCTGGCCACCAAAACAGAGGTCATCCAACCCGCGTCGGCCATCGCCGCGCTGAAAACTGACGAATCACTCAGTCTTGTCCATTACTATGTTAGTCTATATAGCAACATAATATCAAGCCGGTATTCCACATGGGGTTGCCAGAGGTAGGTCAATTCATCCGCATTTCATCAGTTACGTTGAAGTACCATGTTATAAGTTGGCGACGCTATTGCCAATCAATAATACTTAGCCTAACCCAGAATTGAAACCAGGACCCCATGAACAGTAGTCTCACTTACGACCTCTACACGAAAGAAGACTACTGCCTCTAGTCGATAAATAAATATAAGGTTTTGATTCCCTAGTCATTATCAACACTATTTTATTTTCTGCAAACCAAAATATTTCTTAAACAAAACAAAATCCGACTAATATTCTCAATTCTCAACTATTATCATTATTATCATCTCCTGCCCTGATCCCAATTAATTTAGGGTCAAAACAAAGTCTTTTTCGTCCATCCTCAAGTATAAATTTCTACAATTTAACAAAACAACTGTCTGCTAGATTACATTCCCAAAATGGCCGACTTAACTGTCATTAAACCCCCAAACAGATTGCTGGATTACGGACATAATGAAACCGTGACGTCATGACATGTCTGCCTACATTGTCTATGGGCGCTCGACCTAACAATGAGCTTTGACCTTTAGATCTAAACGTGATATCATAGTATCATAGTTAGCCATAAAAATAGCCTACACAAGCAGAAATACCTAAATGCTTTTCGCGCGAAAGTTTGACAGCCAGTCTTACCAAGGGGTATCGCGTTATCCAGTAACTGCAGGGTTGTGGAAGTCAAATAAGCAGTCCCTCCAGGTAAAATACTGGTATTCGGCTGCATCCGGTTAGACTGGAAGCCGACCTCAACATGGTTGGGAAAAGCCTAGGGAGATGGTGACTTCGATTCATATTATTAGTTGGCAATATTTTGGCAAACTAATCATAACAACAGCAAGCATGAGGTATGACAGCAAATTACCTCATCAGAGGACTTAAATTTGTGCTTTCAGAAACTGACAGTCTCAGTCAAATCTTATTCATTTTTTTTTAACAGTTATCAATGCAAATTCTCAATAGGTCAAACATTAGAGTGATTGAATTAAAATAAAAACAAATGACGATCTTTACGGATCGATTTTTTTTTTGAAAAAACAGAATTTTGCAACGTCACTTGTCAATTAATATTTGAAAACAGAGTTCTAATTAAATTTTGAGTGATTCAGTCGTGTTTTGTCATCAGGATACGAATCCCGTACTCTGTTTCTAGGCTTACTTTACCCAAAGTGTCGTTGACCCCTGAACAAATTCTTTGTAGTGTTTCAACCTGCGTTGTTTTTATCCTGTTTATTTCTATAATAGTACGTACAATAGTTAAATTACTGATGGAAATGTGCTGATAAAATTAATAACAGTAAAAAAAAATATTATTGACGTCATTCAAATTTTTTTTTTAATAAGAATAGTCTTCAATAAAACGTTAATGTTTGTTATTGGAGGAAACACAACATTAAGAAAACGTTATAAATATTATTAGAATTGCTCTTGTGTTTTATTTTTAAAGACTCGTGCCAAAAATATTCTGTTTACGTGAATCAACTCATAAACCAACATATTTTTACTGTAAATATTTTGTAATAAGAATAACATAGGTTTAATTAGAGTCACGTAATTAAAAAACACACTTCACATTTTTCTCTTAAAAACACAAGCAGATTCTCAAAAAACCACATAACTCATTAAAAAAACTTATTTTCTAATCTAAAATTACACAAAAACCAACTCGAAAAAATTGCCTACACTATCCTGCCCCCAAAAAATCCTAAAAACAACCGCCAAAGGTAGTGAAAACGGTACAAACGTTACATACAAAAAAAAATAGCGAAGTACACCAACGAACTCGAGCATCGAACTTTCGGTCGTTCAATGAACCCTAGAATTTTGGCAGTTCATCGACCCGGTCGCTGCCCGCTTATAAATAATGTGAGAGCGAGACAACGATACTTGACATCTTACGTCAGCTGATAGTGTGGCTAATCATCGTGTGACGTCATCGACTGGGCTGCATTTGAATTTGGAAGTTTGTTTTGAATTCAGAATCGTTTATCTGTGATGAAGGTTAGGTTGCCTTGTTTGGATATGGTTCAATGCGGAAGTTAGTGTTTTGTTTTTATTTTTGGCGAATTAAATTATGGTGTTTTAAGTTTAGTGAAAAGATATGTTTTATCAGCTTTAGTACGATATTGAATGAGTAAATACAGGGTAAAATTATTAAAATAAAAAAGTCTCAAACATGCGCCATTACAAAAATAAGGAAATACTTTTGAATCTATTAAATTTTTAGGTAAAAGTTGTCTAACAAAATTCCTATTAAAATAAATTAAGTTTTTAATGTTTCCTCATCAATTTTAAAAACACCAAATTCATGAAGTAATGCGTACCACAGCTAATAACTGTAGTCAAATTATACAAATGAAACATCAATTATAACATTAGTAATGTATCATTATCCTCGTATCAAAAATAAATAAATAGGTACACTACGACACAACTTAGATGTAGCATCGGCAATATTCGTAAAACCGATCACCATCCGAACTGAGTGCGCCTTCAAAATCACCAATATTTATTACTGCTTTAGGTGAAAATGATCTTTACGCAAACGCAATAACTTGTGAATTCATCTAACCAAAAACATTCGTAAAATTGAAATGGATGAATGCAAATTTTCAAATGTACGAACTTCGATCAAAATTGATAACAAAAAATTTAAATATTAATAGATAAGTATATAAATAAAATTGGTATTGAAGTCGCAAACATCAGGCAGTGTAACATGAAATAATATTCAGAAGCATTTGTGGTTTATCTGACCGACCACAGCGTTGTTTAAGCCTAGGAGGACAAACACATAACATATTCACATAACATCACGACTCTTATCCTCGTAGGGCTTGGCAGAGACATGGAATCTGCCCCACCCTGGTCCCTGAGTCGAAGCTATAAACGTAATTTTATAATTTGGAAAATTTCAAAACTACCGCGCGAAACAATGCAGTATCGATGAATCGAGCGTGCATGCGTACTTATAGTTTTATTGACAGAAATTCCTACTAGTTATTATAGAGTTTATATACTCCTGCCCTCCCTTAAAAAAATGCTGGGTTCGCCAATGGGTAGAGATCTATAATAAAACCTACATTGCCAGTTATGTTTAAGTCCAATGTAATAGGGGGCGAGCCTATTCCCATCAACCGGGCACAAATCCAGACGCCCCAGGCTGCTACTGAGCAATTCTTAAAGGAAAAACCCAATAACACTTTGCCCTACCCTGAGACTTGAACCCAGAACCTCATGTTCAGCAGTAACGCTTGCAACCACTGGCAGTCAGCAAGGAGGACAAAATGTAGGTAAAACCATAGAGTACGCTAGTATGTAAGTCAGTCAATAAATTGTATTTATCTATGAAGCGGCTAGTCAAACCGGGGTCGTTGAACTCAATTAAATGACAAATATTGTCTACTAGTTTTATTTGATGAATAGTTTTAAATAGAAAAAAGGGACCGTAGGCTGTATTAAATGGGAATTATTTATATATTATTTATTTTCCTCATTGGACTGACGGTCGATGGCGCGACAGCTTAACTTGGGTCTTGGATTTGGCCCCCGGCTCGGGTAAAGTGTAATGCCATTAAAAAAAAAACAAAACATTGTTTCACTGTTTATATTTTTATTTATTGCTTAGACACGAGGCTTTTGGCTACTTTTGTAAGTGTGTATTTTATGTGTTTTTGCCTTATTATGTGCGTTTTGTTTGTGCAGAATAAACAATTTTTTTTTCTTTTTCTTTCTTTTCTTTCCATTACAAATTCTAGTATTAGCTCAGAGTATGGATTTAAGCCCGGTAAGGTATAACGGCAATATGCTCGCCCTTTACAAAGGACATCAAAATAACAGGTGAAATGCGTCTGCCTCAAATAAAACCTAAATAAATCCCCGAAAGTAATATCGGGATATTTTTTTAAGTTTAAGATCGCATAACCTAAAAGTTGGCAACGTCGCAAATAGCTGTATGGCAATATTAAGTGAACTAAAATATTGATTATGAAATGCAATAATTAATTAATATCGTAGCACCGAATATTTAGTTTTAGATGTAAAAAAAGTATTTGGAAACTTTCAAAATGCCTTTTTTACATCAAAACGGTTACAACGTCAAATTCAGTGTTATAATTGCAATTTTTTATTATTATTCTAGTTCGCTAGTTAGCCATATTTCATATTTCCATACAGTAATATTGCCAAATTGATCAAAACAGCGAATAATTTGACAGCTATATGCGACGTTGCCCACTTTCAGAATAAACGCTCATATGGGATCATGATATTTTGAGCCTACTAGTAGATACTGGTATTCTGCTCCATCCAGGTAGACTGGAAGCCGATCCACACATAGTTGAAAAATGCTAGGCAAATCATGATCATTTGGACTAATTCTTCATAGTTACAACGTTACATGACCGATCCATCTTCAGAACCATCTTCCAGCTAAATCACTAGGAAGTGGTGAAGGGTGGGCGTTTTGGGGGACTGTCTTATGTAATTTTGACGTTCGAAAGGTGCTGATTCTCAGCCTAGTTTGAATAAATGACTTTTGAATTTGAATTCGAATTTTGATGGGGCCGAAAGGTTCTAGAGTGGTGACCGCGTTCCGGAAGACCCCCCCGATGATGAAGACAACATTATAAAGTAACGATTAAAGCTTCAAGTTATTTGCATTAATTCCCTATAAGGATTGACCCCACCTAATATACCTGTAAATAAGGCAAATGTCTCGATAATAATTATTAACAATATTACTCAGAATAGCCGAAAGTATGTCAATGACCTAGAAAAATAAACTCCATGATATTTCTAATTAACATTTAATAATATACTTGGAATTGACAATAGCGTCAATTTATACAGGAAAAGATGTCTTCCTTCCTTCTCGTTTCCTTTCATATACATAACATCACGCTTGTATTAATCAAAGGGTTAGGCAGAGGTGTAAAAGACACCCACATTTCGACCCATGTAATAGGGGGTGAGCCTCTTGCCATCAACCGGGCACAAATCCGGACTCCGGGCTGCTACTGAGAAATTTTGTAACGAAAACCCTTCAGTAAACCCCAGGACCTCCCGCTCAGTAGTATATACGTATTTAAATATAGGTAGGTAATAGGGCTCAAAAAACAAGGGTTGTGCCTAATACCGCGGGCAATTCCAAATTCCTGATAGTTCAGAACCACAGACAGTGAATTTAAATAAGGAAGTTATCTTTTGGAGCCGGTTTATTTGCATAAGTCAATAATTAGACACAAGGAATTTTAAATTTGGAACTTTATCTATAAAAGAAAGTCTGTTATTTATTTCCTAAGATAAACACGAGAATTTAAAATAAAGAACTAGTTAGAAACAACGAGTACTATATTCAAAAACCGTCTTTGGTAAATAATGAGTTTGAATAATTGAATGCGTTTTGAAAACGAATACTAAACTCATAGGTATATTCGGTACCTATAAAAGCTTGTGCAGACCAGCGCGACTTGTCGCGCGACGCGACACCGGTTATTGTTATACTGTGAAGTTTTCTTAGAAATTGTATTGTTCGTGTCGCGTCGCGCGACAAATCGCGCTGGTCTGCACAAGCCTTAATGGTTTTGCGGTAGGTACCTTTATTTATGTTAAATCTGCATATTTTCTAAAAATTACAATAGTCAAGTACCTACGTCATACGTGTCATTCTTCCGAATTTGTATTCGATTTTTAATGGTAATCCCCTAAGGTCCTTTGTTGCTTCCGAAGAAACACGCTTTGTGGGCTACGAGTAAAAATACGTATGTCTGCATGTGTGTGTAAGGTAAACATTCACAAAAATCTGATTCACATCAACAGCTTTCGGCCCTTCCGGGATCAAAAACACCGAATGAAACGGCTTATTCTTCAACATGGTACCAATGACTAACGCATATTCAAACAATAAGAGACAAACAAGAAAGATAAGCCATTTGATAAACAAATAAATTAACAATACTGCTTATTCAGCTTTTTTACCAAAACATTTTCGTTGGGTCCAACAACCTGAGGTAAAGAGCAACGCACTCAGCACCAGACGTACCAGGGAAATACCTTTGGACAACGCCATCTCTTATCAAGTAGACGTACTAAAGGTCAAACGTTAGGGTTAATGAACCGAGTTTGAATTACACCCTATCAGAAATGATTGTGCTACTATTTTTGGTAATGTTTGTAATGGTTTCAAGTGTATTAAATTTTATTGTGAGTGTTGAAAAATGAGATGGCGTATTTATATTAACAAAGTGGAGATTAAATATGTCGATTATTTTAATCTTGAGAGATATCTTTGAATAAGTAATTGCGTGTGAATGCCTGTATTAGAGATGAGGTGTGGAATTGAGTTCCTGTGATGTCATATCAACGCTATTTATTCTACCGGTACATTCATAAGCTAAGTTACAATTTTGTTATTAGTTCCTTTCATTTGTTATACACAGTGAATGAACATGCAAGAATCTGAATGCGAAAGAGTGTATGACTCAAATTACTTTCTTTTCTGCTTGTAAAATGAAAAACAAATAAAATTGTTGAAAACTTTGTTATGTTAGGAACTAAACCAAATAAGGATAGGACTTGGATTATAATTTTATTAAGTCCGCACATTCACATATAACCTCACTAACACACTAACACGTAAAAAGGATGAATCACTGAACTCCGAATGATCTAGAATTCGTATAAAACAATTTTACTATGTCGTAAATAAAAATTGAAATTTTTGGGAAGACCGCCATCTATCGTCGAGCGGCAGTACCAAAGTTCAAACTGCCAAACTGAGGTGAACGACCCCTTGCGCGGGCTTATCTTCGTATTATATACCTCTTATGACGCACGCTTGATTTATTTTTTCCAAGCAATACGTGCCTCGTCAAGGAAAAGTGTGTATTTTTATTGCAATCATCGTTATTGTGTTTGTTTTGCGTAAAGTTTTGTAAGCATTTATTCATTTTCAGATGAGTTGTTCGAAGTTCAAACTTCAAAATGCTGCGTTCCTTGTGCAATTTTAAGATATGGTTGCGTTCATTGTGGCGTTCGTAATCTACAAGATAACGTAAATTCACACCTGTATTTTCCGAAGCGGTAGGTAGACCTATCGAAAAGGGATGTGATATGATTAATGAGTATTGTCTACCTATAAGAATCTTAATAGAATGTGTTTTTTTTTTTTCATTGATACCAAATAACTTGTATCACACATACAATGATACTCTAATAATACCAGCCTACAAAAAAGATAATTGAATGAAAAATTGATATTGTATGTAGGTACCTACTGCTATAAATAAAAAGTAATGTATCGACGGCCCCAGGAGGCATAGCATTTAAAAATTCATCAATTATACATAGGATAGTAATTAATCATTCGCCTTTGTATACTAAATTATCTGTGGCAGACGTTGCAAACCTTTGGTACATGATATGACAGGTTTTAATCTTGTTTGTGAAGTTTTGTGAGAATTTAGGATAATTATTATGACAGTTAGACCTGGTCGATAAGTATTTTTTCGCAAAATTTTCAAGTTTCCACCTGTAAGTTGTATTACCTATTAGAATCTATAGAATGCCTATGTTCAACAGTGGATTAAAAGATTATGTGTAAGACTGTAACTGTGATTGACTGTAAGATTCGCAAAGACGTTCTCCATCTCAGATCTACGTCTATTACTCATTAGAGCATCGATGTGTCATATTACATTATTTTATTAGAGCAAAAAATATATAGGTACTCAAGTCTAATTACGTAGGCGTAAACGTATCTTCTCTGAATCGCTTTCCAAATATAGAGGAATACAACTTGAATTACTTGATGGTTTAAAAATAAACCACTCATTCAAACTGAAATTCTTCAGAATCGTGGGTTGCAGGCACAAAACGTACGTGCCCAAACATCCAACTGGGAAAAAATGCTTTAAAATTGGCTATTGAAGTATAAATGTTTGTTTCAAGCTGAAATTAATGCCAGAAGCCTTAGTAAAGACGGATACAAGGCTTCTATAATCGGAAGATAGGAATAATTACTAGAAAACAACTAGAACTGTTTAAATTTTTCGAGTAAATATACAAACATCAGATTCTAAATAATAAATAAATACTATTAAACGTGCTAGCACTTTGGAAACGACTTCGTCCACAATCGTTTTTACTCTCCACTCCGTTAAAATTTCGTAAAATCCGGCATTATTCGTTATCTACATCATATAGGGAATTTCTGTGCACAGCTTTGGGCTGGGCGTTGTTGAGTCAGTGAAGAGTCAGCACTTTTCTTTTTATAAAAATTTATTAGAAATAATTTAGTAGGTTGACCCTCAATATCTAACACACCACCTAACAAAATTACCCTATAAGTTGTCCACACTGACAAATTAATACCTCGTAAAAGTAGATACTTGTAGCTTTACCGTACCCCTGTCTATACCGTTGGGCACCTACCACGAAGCCATGTATGTTACAGGTGTCTACAAACAGGTGCTGATACCGTTGGCATCTCACATAGACTTGCCGCTAGAATTTAAAACGTTAGTTACTTGGTAGATGGTAGAAAAATGTGGTTTAAATTAGCAGCAGATTTATAGAGAAATATTGTTAAGAAGGTAACTTTTGGTATTGATATGGTAACTAAGGTTCCCATGGAGCTAGGCAGAAACTACTGAAAGCATTCCTTTTGCTTCCCTTACATTCATAGATCTGCAGGGTAATTGAGTAACACACGTACAGTATCAATGACTCTCATTTTGACAGTTCATCGACATTCATTGCGTTGTTAACGATGTTGAACAGACAAATTTTTCGAACATATGAAGCAATGGATTAGCAATAGCCTTCAAAAATTATTCAGTTTATGATTGATTGTATGTTACGCAATTAGGGAGTAGTTCTCTGGTCAGTAAATCTGCTATCATGTACAAGGATTTATTGGCGTGTGGCCAAAATCGGAACTAACGCCGCCATCTCGTTTTTTTCCGCAACTAGGGTGGTGGTCATACATGCACGTCACTAGACCTTTCTGAACAACATCACCTCTACGGCAGGTCCTAAGGCATCTGCGCAGGGAGTAATACCATGTTCCAAAGATATGAATCCGTTGGTCAATATAATTAGGTGTGGTGGTACCTAAACTCTGATTTTTAATTTGGCAGACCAGAACGACAGATGCGACCAAACCTTAAAAATAAAATGCGGTAAATAATTCATATTACAGAGACCACAATAGTGAAGATCCTCCTGCAGATAATGATTCAGTGGTCAGAGTCACTCGGTAACTAGATTATTTACTAGGTTATTTTCATCTTGACACCAAATGTCAGTTTAGTCTAGAAAATTAATAATTAGAGTATAGTACTTTTATGAGAAGTTCTGAAATCTGTAGCCCTATTGCTACTGAATTGTATTCTATATCTCGTTAATAATAAAATAGGTAGGTAAGCTACTTTCTTCTACTGCTCTACGGGAAGATGGGAAGAGCGCTTACCGCGGTAGAAGGTTAGACAGTCAGCAACATATTCAGCAAAAATCTCGCCATGAGAACCTATGTGAAGTGAGCTTGAAGTGAGATGTCAAAAGTGACAATCTGTCAATGTGTGTGACAATGAGTGATATTAAGAGGCAGTGCTCAAGTAAATAAGAATAAGCTCCCAGGTCTTACCACAAGCAAATCAATGTAGTACCTAAACCAGAATCGATACAAAACTATGAAACATACCTAAACGAAGTGTGAGTAATTAACAAAGCGTATTTAGTTCTAGCAAATAATACTGTGGTGCAGTTCGTATCCGATTAGCGTCGCCATTATTGTTATGAACAAAAGTAAATAAAAAAACAATAAATTGTAATCGGTCAGCGAACGATTATCGTAGCTATGCAGTTTGCTATAAAAAAATATTATGACATAATGTATGGCCGGTCGGTGACCCAAGTGTTACGCAGGATGCACAGCGCCATCTAGTAGTGAGTTTCTTAACTACATTTTAATTAAGAAAAATATTTTGACATTTGCAATGCCTTAAACAAATTATTATCAGATTTTTGACATGTAATTAGAACAGCTATATTTTTCGCGTTAAAGATTCGCGTCACATAGGTAAAAATAACAAAAGTTCGGCTACTCGACGCTAGATGGCGACGCCGCCATGCCTTTTCAAACTTTTTGTCCATACCACCAAAACCGCACCTAACTTAATTGGTATAATTGAACTGAATAATTTTTATATATGAATAAATACGGAATAAAACAAGTTGTTTATGCGTTATGCGTTTACTATTACGCATTATGAAACCGTATTCAAGTTAGTTAGGTAATACCGCTCGCCGTACGAAGTTGGTATCGTAATCGACCCCCACTGCTAAATCTTAGCGAATTCCAAGGTTAGTCTCGCAGTATTGAATACAAAAAGGGTTCCTTTGAGATAAAAATTCTCCTTTCAGAGCCTTTATAAAGATGACGTCACGAGACAGACGTATTCAAAGGAATCAGAGGGTCCAATTGGATTTTTTTTCGACCAAGAAGATTGTTTGAAAAAGTCTTGAACAAAAGAAATACTTCATTCAAGAATGGAACGTCTACGTATTTATAGTTCTTTTTTTTTGGGCAATTAAAATCCTAAAGCCTCGTTCACACTACGCAACATTTTCGTTGACAAATTGTGTCTAACGAAATTATGGCTCAAAATAAAAATTCTGATCAAGATGAATCAATTAAACAATAAAGTACACCAACAATTTTTATCGTATTCTCAATTAATACAAAAAAAAAGTAATACTGATGAGAGACAAGGTAATAAGCCGTAGACAATAAAAGATATTACGATACAGAACTTTTATACATTTTTGTCAACCTTTATGCCCAGTAACAAAGTGGCAATATGAGTAACAAAGTGGCAAACTGTCAATCAAACAGGATTTCTTTCGACTTCCCTTTCAAAAAGTAGAGTCTATCAAGTATTGCACATATTTATTTAAAAAAAAACCCTGAACGTTTTGTTTTCGTTGAATTGAAAGAAGACCCAAAAGTAGCTTGTAATACCATGGAAAGGACATCTGCAAAAAGGAGCTAGAGATGACCAAATGCGAAGGACGATAAGAAACTGCGACGCAGTTTTGGAAAGCATGGCTCTGCAATATAGGCTGAGATGAATGAATATTGTGCAGTTTACCATTTTATAACCAACGAAAAAGCATAAGTAGTAAGTAAGGAGTATGCAGGTGGCGAACTATATATACATAATAGGAAGAAGGCGTGAGCTTATGTATGTGTACATGAAAAAGTATGACAATGGATGGTAACCACTGCCTATTCCACAAGCGCGTGAAAATACTTAATTTAAAAATAAATTAATTCATGAAAGCAGCATACATAACATTTGGACAGCGTGGCAGTCAGTATTACGCAACCGCACTAATCTAGAAATGTCTAGCTGAACTCGTAATTGTATATTTTGTATGCTACGAACGCGTAGAAGCATTGAATCAATAATGTTGTATGTGGAAAAATTCTAGTGAAATCCTCATTTGGAAATGCTATTGGAAAATACTTTTTTATTCATTGGAGTTTTTGGCGCTTGTTTGTTGAGTTGAGTAAACTTTTTCATGTTAAAAAACTAGCGTACAGGCTAGTTTTTTAACATGAAAAAGTTTACTCAAAAACATTTATTGGGTCTGGTTATAACAAAACACCCTTACATAGTTAGTAGTTACCTGAATAAAAAATGACTCGTGTAATTTCATCGATGACAAAAACTATTGTTTTTGTTTCCTCACTTCCTAATCATCTAAAATGTAATCCCTAAATAATAAAAAACAAAAAAAATGCCTTTAAATGATGATACGCGATAATTGCAAATGGTTTATATTTGCAATTATCGCGTCGTCCTGCAAGCGTCCTTTGATAATTCAGTTATTCAGTTTCCGTACACAACTGGGGCAGGAGTTCAACTTTGACCTCGAATCCTATTGAACCTGAGATCCAAGGTCGCAGAGGTCAGATTAGGGCCGTTCGAGAGCTAGCCCAAAACGTGTCAGGCTGTGACCTGCGGTTGACCTACATATGTTACAAGTTTGGGGTCGAATTGCACTGTTTACGTATTTTTGAGTATTACTAATAGATTTTTTGCGAGAAACAACTAATTATTAAATTTTTGGGGGTCAAAAGATAGGTAACAAGAATTTTACAGTAACTTTTCTGAATTTAATACTGCTGGAGAGCTGGAAATAATGAGACATCTACGAACCGGTTGGTAACAGTTGTCTCATTTTTCCCTATTTCGATAGTGTATTTTCTGTTGCCAAGTGGTTTTTACACTTCTAAAAGTGTTAACTCAGTAACTAAACTTAAGTTTGTTGTTATTTCAGAACCAATACCGTACAATTAACCCATTTCTCTTGGAAGCTAGCACAGTTACAACTATTACAAGCCCTGTTAGTCTTCAAACTACAATAAATTACCGCTGTGCGTGACTTTAAACGTTTCTCACAGCGTCATATTGTTAAAACTTAGCTGTTCACATCTTTTCCCGTTTCACGAAGCGCTACGTAATATTACGTACATTTGCAAAATAATACCCATTCATAACCAGCACCCTTTTAAAATCAACTTCTGTTATAAGAGGCCCCTTAAAATATCCCTGGTAACTAACAAGGAAATTGCAAGACTGCTTTCTATACGCCACGTGGCCTGAAAATAGGTCATCCTTTATCTTTCGACAATTTAACTATCGCTGTCCCTCTCTTTTCGTTGTTGGACAATGGGTGTGAAAGAGAGGGCTGTATTTAAAGTGTTCCCTCTGAAACTTGATAGTGTGATAATAGTTGGCTAGTTGACTTTTGTTACTTAGGGTTAGAGTGTCAAGATGTATCCTGGCTTGTCATGTTTTTTGTGGTGACATCAGGAAGTTGCATGACACGATAGGAAGAGACCAGCAACAGCATTCCTTTTAATAGTTTTGTCTGACTTTGATGTAGTCATGTATGACTCTTTCAATCGTAACTTGTTGTTTGTTTTATAAATAATTAAAACAAGGGCTTTTTCTGTATTTGTGGTTAAACACCATTGCTGATATTCATATTTAGTTAACTTTTAAATTGGTAACGTAAAGGGACTCACAAATTGACATCTTTTAAATTGAATATATAGAGCAAACTAGATTTTGGTCAATTGATTTCAACATAAAAAATGGCTGATATTGGACTTGGAGTTTAACCTGTTGTAATTTTATCATCGAAGTTTTGTAGGTATATATTTTTTTTTTTAAGTCCGTGTTTCATATAACAAAGTTTAAGTAATCTTTGGAATTCATATTTATTTGTCCAGGTTGACAAAATATAAGTACTTAACGGAAATGAATTTATCGTGAAATTTACCTATACGTCGAAACCAAGATACAGCTTATCGACGTTGTAGGTATGTAAACAATCGACGAGTTGCGGTTTCTATTATGATTGGTGCCTACAATTGTTGGAATTGGCATTACCTACAATAGTTTATTTATTTTATTATTATTCGCAGTTTTTTTTTCTTTGTTTTGTACGAGCAACTTATAGTTTTGTAAGCATTTGCTTCAATAATTTTCGAAATTTTTAGTTTCATAGACAGAATTAGATAGCAATTTCGATAAGCTGAATCAGAACAAATATTTCACGAAATCTTTGCACATTAATAATTAATAGTTTTAGGTGCTCGTTTTTCCTAATTCCTGGTACTGAAACTACTATTTCTACTTTTTTTATCGAGTTTCAAATACGAAATAGGTAGGTACTGTAAAGAATTTGAACAGATTTCTCATTAGTAATGCACTCTTTTTTGTTAATGAGTATTTATTATAGTTAAAAATAACTAACTTTGATAAATGTTTACAGTGCATAGGTACCTATGCACTGTAAACATTTATAAAATGCCTACAAATTTATTGTTACCCAGTAATCTAAATACTAAAAATAGCACAATTATTTATATTTCTGATATTATAACTTTATAAGGTAATTGGACGTGAATTAACTTGTTACTAAGCGATTATGATAAAAATTGTAGTAGGTACCTAATCGCGTTCAGTTCTCTCTGGTTGAACACAAAACATAAAGCATAACCCTTCCTTTTGCCTTCGACGTAGTCGGGTACATAAGGAAGGAAATATAAAACAATTATAAGTTTTTGAAAGATAGTTTTAAAGCTTTTATAGGTATTTAGATGCTGTAAATTATTTGTAGTGGCAATAATAATAACTATCAAACATAACAACAATCATTAATGTTATGCCTGCTAATATCTTTATAACTCTGTGTTAAGTAATCACAATTAATTACATAATAACACTCTCCGTCTTCATAAAAAATAATTAACAACAACTTGTTATTAGGAAGTTACAAAACTGTCTAATTTTAAACAGCACCGTCACATAACTGAGCTTATTATTCCATTATTAAAGTTACCGTGACCAATTTAAACTTTATGGGCAGACAACACAGTTAGCTAAACAGTTAACGTTTGTTAAAATTCACATGCAAAACTCACTTCGCACCTCTAATTGCGTTATTATAACTTAATTATTAATTATTACGATAGAAAAGTTACGTAAAAACCTTTCGAATAAATAAAACAAATTGTTGCCAAAGTTGCCGCCAAAACCGAGTTGTGAACGCGTTGATTAAAAACGTCAAACCTCTGACATCATTCCATTATTCATATTTAATTCACTGTCACACAACACACCACAGATAACACAAGCACTAGAACACTTAAAAAATGTTGGAATTTTCGCGTTCAGAATTATTTCGTGTACGCGCCGAATTCGTAAAGACCCGCTCACACCGAGATGTTGCAAGCGGGCCATCGGGGGAGCAACTAGGAAATGAATACAAGCGACGGCACACCGAGCCGCGCCTGCCACACATAACCTCTTTACACGCACTTGTGTGTGTGAAGTGCATACGTTTTGACAGCATGTGGAGTTTATTTATAGGCCTATCGCATCACATATATTTTGAAAAGAAAATGACATTCTAACTAACCAAAAAAGCTCATGTAATTACAGTATCATACAGACATGTTTCCGCGATTCTAATTAGAGTCTAATAAGTCTTCAAAAAGATTATATCAGAACTGCAATTAAAATATTTTAATCAAAACTACAGATCTAAAATGACAGATTAAAAATCTGAGACATAGCGGTTTGAGAGAAAAATGTTACGCGGCTAAATCACAACAACCGTTATTACATAACAGTCGGCTAGAGGGAGATGGGAATAGTTTTTATACGTGCTAAAAAAAGACAGAAGATCGAGGTTGTGTAACTCAACACAGGGAAAGCTCACACGTACTTTCTTTATACATGACAAACACTTGTGCGTGGCTAGTATATACGTGTGCAAGTGTGTGCGCGTCTTTACATTTTTGAATTTCGAACGAAAGAGCGTAAGTGTCGGGATGGATTTTTCAAAATGAACTCTTCTTTTAGAAATATGGAGTGCAATATTGAGCGTTGAGCTGGAGGCTTTAGGGTCGAATTTTGTGATGGTCATGGAGTGCACGGCAGCTTTTTGAAGGGGTTCAATGACACACGGTTTGGCACGTTCCTTAGGCCCACCGATTTTTTCAAATGTACTGCGGAGTAGGTTGAAAACGCCACAAAAGACGTGATATTTCCTCAGAACTGAAACTAGGGCATGCGTAGTTGCTGTTATGGCTTTTTTAATCGATTTTCCTCGAAACAAGAGGATAAAGTTTAGAGTTTTAACAAGCGGAATTTTCTCGCATCCTAATATTCCGGTATGATTCGCTCGTTGCGAGAATTGACCGAAAATGAGGACATGCGTGATAGGTAATAAATCAGCAATAATAAAGTGTCGCTACCCAATGCTAGATGGCGTTGTCATAAATGTTATAACGTGTGAGAAAATTTAATTTATAACGACCCTATTTTATGTTGTACTGAATTTTTTACGTTAAATATAATTTGTTTTATTTGAGACCGTACTCATTCAAGAAGTTCTATTTCAATTGTTTTGTGCCAAAAATATCACACAGTCGGGTTGCAAAATTGTTACAAAATTATTTAGCAAGCAAAAGTGCATGCATTAGAATGTTGGAAGTTAATAAAAAATCTTAAAAAATACGTTTACTGGAGGACCGGTTAGAACACACCTTTACTACTAATAATTAAAATAACTAATAAATAATTACGAAATCCTAAAAATAAATGAATCTTTGTCTCAAAATAGATGCTTTACTGTAAAATTGCTATTGCATCACAGCAGAGGAAGTGAAATAACAGTCATAATATTTATATAGCTATCCCTTTCCGCCTATATGGCGTCATCTTCGTCGCACGCGGAGAGTTCCTCGTTTGAAACGCAAGGCTGAGAGGGATGTTGCCGTCTCGCTCGCTCAACAGCGGTGTTGTATATAGCCGCTATGTTCGTGCAAGGCAACGGAGGGTATTGACCTGTCCTTGTTGTCTATGTGTGCAGCCTTGCTTTACAGTTATACCTTGTTTCCATGTATTGTACGTGCATCGTAATTATCGTTACACACTGCATCATATTTTATGTCGTAAATTATTTTAATTTTATGCTCATAAGTAAATTGTTAGTTGAATGTTTGTACAAACCACGATAATTGTTGGTGAATGATTCCATTTTTTCTTGGGTGTAGGATAACTTACCTGTAAAGAAAAATAATATTTGTTAGTTAAAGATTACACAGTCTATTGTAATTAAATTATGCAGTATTATAACGCAAATAGGATTTTATGCATATTTTTTTTTTACTGATACATTTCAAATACATTTTAATAGTGTTGATAAATTTAGAATATCGAGGCTTTAAGTATAAACTTAGCTCTTAACGTGAAAGACTTTTCCAATTTTCAGTCTCTGTAAACCAATTAATTCCAAATATGTCATCACAACCATTTATTTACTGAACAAAAAACGTTTAAAACAAATACGGAACCACACACAACAAACAAACCGAGGAAAACCTGAAAACGGCCTAACAAGTACGCTTATAAAAAAAAAGTTGCGTCAGAGCCTATAAAAAATGTCTGCCAGGCGTCAACGTTGGCATTACATCACTGTGAGACGTCAGTGTGTGTGAGGCGTACCCACACGTCACACCGGCACATGTGCGTGTGCATACGACGTCTCTTCACGTGGTGCGCGGCTGTGTGTGAGTGCGGCCTAATCTTTAGAGGAATGCGGGTTTCATACAAGTACTTTTTAAAAGCTGAAAAGGGAAATTCTTTGACTGGTTCGCCTCACCACCCTGTACGTTTTTACTTTTTAAAGTTTTTTTTTTTGACGCAAATGAAATGGATTGATGCGGATTCTCTTTGAGACTTTTTAGTTTAGTTTTAATTAGAGTTTCGTAACGGCTTAATTACTGACGTGGTTTTATGAAATATCCTGTGATGTTGAGTAGATTTATGATCTAAACAGCTATGTATTTAAAGTCAAATGCTTCCATATCTCTATAGACGTCAAATAGTGCATAATTCTCTTGAAATAAGACAGTAAGGCCAAAAGTTCATACAATTGACATTTGAGAAACTAAGGAAATACCTCCCTTTTGCATAGTTGGTAGTCAAAGGTTCAATCCGAACGCGTTTGTCTTCGTTATACCTAGTAGTTAAATATCCGATTGATAACTTATGTAACCAATGACTCATCGATGCCAAGCCCAAATTCTTGAACTTAGAAATCGTTGGCTTTATTTGAAGGGATGTTTTGTTTTTTACTGTCAAGGAAATTGAGCAAAACCAATTTGTATGGTTTAGAAAATGTAAAACGTAGAGTGCCCAGTTTTTTTTCTAGAACAATTTTTTTTAACCCCCTCTTGCTTTCGACGGGAAGTGGTTCAAAAGCAACCCCACCATCAAGATTGGCAACTTTTCTAATATATATTTATTTTTCTAATTAACTTTATGTCCGCGACAAAGTATTAGCAACTCATAGAAGGTACACTTATTCTTGAATAAACTATATAATGGACGTTACTACCTTCTGGGTAAAATGGCGCTGAACCGATCCATGACGAAATAGGGTAGGCCTATGTAGCCAATTTCTAAGTTGACAAAATATTCCTGATCTACAAATCTACCGGTACACCTATTTTATATTCTCCACTTTTCAAACCTCTCAGCGTACTTGTGCCATGCCAAATCAGTATCTTCAAGTATAAAGCCCTAAAGTACCTACATATATCGCGAAATATATGAATATAAAACAAAACTATTTGGTATTCAAGTCGGGGTAAAGTAGAAGTAGGTTGAACCGGAAAATGCATCTCAGTGCAGTGAAGGTAATGAAATCATTGACCGACCTTGAAATAGTCTGTTACAGATAGAAAATAGAATTACTTCTTCTCTCGTAGTTGTATTAACTACAAAAATAGCTCATGCAGTAGTAAATATATTAGACATTCAGCAAGGTAGAAGCGGGTCTTGTTGTCCAGGGTCCACACACCTCGAGGTTATTTTTATTATATCTACCAATTTGCATAACCTTTTCCCAATAGGGATGATGCCTGGGTAAAAAAAATGAAATTCTAATTAGTCCGTCAGTCAGATAATAAAAAAATATTAGACACGTATTTTTTGCTTTATCATATTAATACAAAATTACTTAGATAAAACGCATTTTAAGTTGGGGAGTGGGGGTCAACACGTCACTAGTATGTATAAAATCTACATACTCGTGACGTCATGGCACATTTTACCTCAATGTATATTTTACGTAATCTTTAGATTACCTACGTAAAAGATGAAAAAATACGTGTCCAATATTTTTTTATAAACTCAAAGACGGACTAAAAAAAAATGTTTTGTCATCATCCTTATTATATTGGGGTCGGCTTCCAGTCCAACCGGATTCAGCTGAATACCAGTATTTACATGGAGCGACTGCCTATCGACCTCCACAACCCAGTTACTGGGTAATACGATACCCCTTGGTAAGACTGTGATTCTTAGACTTTCGGGCTTCTGGCGAACCGTAACGACTGTCAAAGATCTACGAATGAGAGCGAAAACCGGGACCAACTGCTTAACGTGCTTTCCGAGGCACAGAGGAGTCTCGGTATGTAAAGATGGTCCCATCTACGGACCAACCAAGCGTAGTTTAACCTAATAGTTTAATCGACCCGTGCGGTGTGTTTATTACTTAGCCTTGAGCTCCTCAGCTTATTTTTGTTATATCATCTGTAGATTTCATTGTTGTGACAAGAAGTTGTGGAGAGACCGAGGAATGTTCATCATCATCGCTATCATGAGTCCACTTGGCCATATCTGATGAATAATCACCAGATAAGGCCAAGCTTTATAGCAGTAATCATCTATGGCCTCTAAAATTTAGTGAAGCAACCTAGTTAGATAGTTTTCATCAGTAGGAGAAAAATATTAACCCTGATGATAAGACAAAATATAAAGAAGATTTGGGCCCTTAGCGAAGAAGTTATGGAAGGCCCTGACAGTGTGTGAAGGGAGGAACTTTAGTCGACACTATCCATGTATGGTATGGACTGGTACTTGGTACGGGCACTGAAATTTTTATACAAGGATTCCAGTACTTGTGTTAAGATAAATGGGGCATACACGAACTGGTTCTGCATCGAGGGGTGTTAGACAGGGTTCTGGAGCATCACCGTGGCTCTTCAACTTGTACATGGATAGTTGTCTGACAGATTCGAAAGAGAGTGAGTGCGGATTGAGGATGAATGAGTAGCCTGTGAAATGCCTTCTCTACACAGATGACCAAGTTCTACTTGAATGGTCACCAGAACAGTTGCGAGACATGGTAACTGTGTGGATGAAGCAAATAAGATAGATACATCCTAGATACATCTTGATGTAGAATTGCAGACCAAAATGAATATATAAATTACGTAGGAAGGCAGTCCTGTGAAGCAAATCGAAACAATGACTATAATTGTGAATGAATCACTTAAAAATCATACAAATCACAACAGCACGCAATGCAATAAAAAAAATATTAGCATAACATCGAAAACCACAAACACCGCTAGTTATTAAAAAAGAAGTCGGGAACCCGTTGCGAAAACCTGACCTACTACAATACACTAATACATACACACATAAATACATACAATCATACATATTATACGAATGGGCATTACGTGGGAACTGGCAACAATGATAATAATGATTTAGGGCATTTGCAAACGGGGCATTTTGCACTCGACGACTGACAAACGGGAATTATCTAGCTAGTTGATACTAGTGGTACAATTCTGTGCTACTATGGACGCTGTAATAGTAGAATTTATTGTAAAACTGGCTTCAGCCCGCGACTTCGTCTGCGTGGTCTTTGTAATTGGGTCCATGTCCTTTACCGGGATAAAAAGTACCCTATGTGTAATCCAGGTTATAAACTATCTGTGTTTCGTGATTGAGTAACAAACATCCAAATATACATAGTAGGATGAATCTTTTCATTCAAATCAATGAACTTTATAAAGGAGGATGTTTGACTCGAAATTCCAGTACAGCAATGCTTGGCCTATTCTAACTATCTTACTCTCAAGGGTCTTGATGAATAGATTCGATTATAACATGCCAAAGCTTCATGCTAATATGGTTATCAACAATTATATTTTTATCCCTTCATGCTAATATGGCAGTTCCATCCTGACAGAGATTACTCTAATTATACAAATTATGCAATTCCTCAATTATATTTGACGGCAAAATCGTTCGCGTGCAAAAAACCTAATAGATATATCTACTGCAACGTATATGTATATGTAAAGTTATATATTACCGGAGTCTAGCTGTCATGAGTCAGAATCGTTTGAAATAGTGTAATAATATCATTATTTGTCTACTATTTCGTGACTAAAATGCATATTATGGTGGAGGAAAAAGAATATGTTTTGTGGATAATATAAACAGTGCCTAACTTGACCATGACATGTCTGAGTTTAGTGTCCAATTATGGACAAGACATTTAATTGTAGATTTCGAGAATATGTCACGAGGCAAGACAATCATATAAATCTTGAAGAGTCAAAGGTTGGCAAAATTTACGTGCATGCATAAAACTGCAACACCACTGACGTAAGTTGACAAAGTTATCATAAATGGCTTTCTGAGGAATTGCATAATATTCTGATTGGTCAGTTTTCTTTGAGGGAGATTTTTCTCTATTGATTTCGTTTGTGAATAAAGTACCATTATCATCATTTCAGCTGAAAGACGTCCGCTGCTCCCGGCCTCCCCCAAGCAACGCCATTTCGACCGAAGAGAACCATACTGCATGCTAACAAAAGCATCATAAAACCAATGCTTCTGCAAACTGTGGTGATTTCAGCAATTATGATTTGATCAACTGCTGGGTAATTGTTCAACAAACATTGCGTTATTAACGTTGTTGAGCAGACGATTTTTTCAAAGCTATGAAGCAATGGATTTGGAGTATCCCTAAAAACCCTCGGATTGTGAATGAAACTGTGATACTCAATAAGAGTGCTGGTGAGAGTTAAGTTCCACACTGGATCGAAGAATAATGTACCCAGGATTTTGTAATATCTTAATTTAAAAGAACGTCCTTAGAGTTTCTTGCCCGTTCTTCACCATAGAGATCTACGTTTTGGAATGGGCAACTAGCAACTTTCTGAGTACCTTCAACTTTATGAGTAATTGACTGAATTATTGACAATTCGAAAGAGCTGGAAGATGCCTTTGCCCAGCAAAGTGAGATGATGCAGGCTAACAGTACCAGTACTTAGAGTTAAGGTATAAAGATGATTTAAGATTAATGCGACAATGATTAAATTCGTTTGGGAAAATGCACTTTAGGCAGAAGTTGTAAACCATACGCTAAATCACAATCACAAACAAACATTATTAGAACCAACATAATCCACAATAAACACAATCTAACTCAAGGAATTCCTAGTTATGCCAGTTTACGTCAAATTCAAATACTGAATAGTAATAACCGGCTCATGAACTCATGATCTGGACATTGTGAGTTATTCCACAGCAAATTATCGAAGACTGTTTTGCATATTAAACAGCCAGCATTGCTATAGTTTGAGTTCAATCATGTATTTTATGAGAATTTGTATGGAATTTGTTGGACAAAGCTTCCGGCTTTTGATTTAATAAAAACGATGGATGGACTGTGTAAAAGATGATATGGCGAGAAAGGGAGTGGCTACCGAGATGACGACTAATAGACAAGTGAGGAAGATAAAGACATGTTTCGCCGAGAAAAATAAAATGCAAGGCTATCGAGAATTCAAAAGTAAGTTTTTGGAAGAACGGAGAGCTTTTTTGGAAGTTGGCAACGAATATGTTTAAGACAGTAGTGGTGACCCAGCCACGACTTACGATTTGTAGAACTCTGACAGGCGCTTTACTTTGTGTAAATCATTTCATCACCACTGCTCTCAAAACGGTGAAGGAAAATATCATGAGGAAACCGGCATGTCCTAGAACCAAAAATTCGAAGACATGTGACATCTACCAACCCGCACTGGGCCCGCGTGGTGGATTACGGCCCACTCCCTCTCACAGAGAGGAGGCCTGAGTCCCAGCAATGGGAACATTAAAGTTTGATCATGCTTATACAGGGAAAATACAGAGGTGATGACGAAGTTATGTTAAAGTATAAAGACAATATATCCAAGAACAGCCCGATAGTAGCTACGAACTCGTCCGCAAGGAAACTAATACTGTCTGCGAATTCTAGATCTACCATAGTATATCTGTGTACAGTTCTGACTAAGCCTTCTGTGATCTCTGATGCTAGAGGTATTATTTATATGTATACCACGCTTAGCTATTGTTTCGATGTTCACAATCTTCTGTATCTCTAATGCTAGCTCGGGAATCACAACTTTCTGTTCTCAGTGGCAGTGTTTAAAAGCTTATGTGCTATTATTCCTTTCAAAGTCATTCTTATTGACACTAATATCATTATTTTTAGCGAACTAGGTACCTATCCTCTTAAACATACATAATCAGCGTATAATTTTCCCACTACTGGGATGGGTCCTCCGGTAGATGTCACATGTCTTCGAATTTTAGGTTCTAGGACATGCCGGTTTCATTCCTGAAGATTGATTAATCTTTTGAAGTGAAACTTATATATAGACGGGGTATTACGATTTATTCTGTCACGAAAAAGCGTTACGGCCGCGTGGAGGGGGTAGACGATATATCGCGTGGTGAGAAGTGGCAGCGGCGGAGGGAGAGAATAGATTGGAATCTCAAGTTTTTATATCATATTTTAGTTACCATAAAGCCGACTGTATCTTTAATTGATTATAAAGCAGATGAGCCGAATGAAGATTGATAACGGAAGATGTGCATTTGTTAATGTTCCTTTGTATGTGTATTATTTTAGAGTAGACTATGGATGTTTTTTTGGTTCCGGATTGAATTCAGTTTTTTTGTTTCATAAAATAATTATGTTTAAATAAAAAATACATTTTATTAAAATGTACCTAACCTAACCAAATCATAATTTGCAGTAAACCTGCGAAAAAAAAAACACATCCGTTGAAGTTTCACTTCTACTATATGTCCCAGCACACATTTCGTTTTTTATTGTATAATGAGCTTTTCTCAAGTTCTCATCATCCTGCATTATTCCAATTTGTTTGGGGTCAGTGCGGTATCTTTTTCTTCCAACAAATATTTTTATTCACCTTCATTTACTGAGAATACTTCCATACTCTAGATCAGGGCTGTCCATGCGGCCCACGACGCATGTTTTAAAGTGTAAATTAATCAGAAAATAGTTTTGGACACAAATATTTTTGCTATTAGAATTCTTTGTCAAGACATATAATCAATATTTGGTATAATTAATTTATCTTTATTCTTGTAACATTCCATTCGCATGACATCATTTAAAAGTGCAGCTATCTTTTACTATTATTGGGGGAATTCCCGGAAAGTATTTTGATGATGATGGGCAGCACTTATTTATGTGAAAGTGCGTATTCAACAATGAACTTTATGAAATATAAGTATAGATCTTCACTGGCATATAAGTCACTTCTTCACGCAATGCGTCTGGCAACAACGAATGTTGACGTTGATGATCGATATGATTGTTAAAGATCAATTAACGAAGATGGTTCTTCGTTAATTGATCTTTATAGAAAAGTATAGAGTAAAGAAATGATTACCCTGTATTTTTTTTACTTGAAAATTTAAAATTATTTGTTTCTGCGGCCCTCTAGCTTTTGTAGTAAATTTACGAGTAATTAGCCCGCGAAGGTATGTAGTTTGGACAGCCCTGCTCTAGATAGTATGAATGATGCAGAGATGAGGAGAAGAACTAAGAAATGATGGACAGACTGTGTGAAAGATGATGTGGATAGAAAGGGGGGGACTATCGGGGGGGGGGGGGGGTTAATAGAGAAGTATGGAAGAAAAATACATGTTGCGCAGACCGTAAATAAATTTGAAGACCAAGAGAATAATGATGAACCCAAGAAAGGACTTCAACATAACACAAAACCACAAAACATTATTGGCATAAAATTCTGTCTTAACTATAACAATAGTAAACATCAATTAACCAATACTTGAGAATGTTGCAATCAAATTGAATTGAAAACTTTTCAAATTGAAACCAATTTAGTTCGATTGCATAAAATAACTGAATTCATTCCAACTGATTTCTCTTTATTTATTGAGTAGAAATAATTGGTTGTACGCTTTGAGGAGGTTGGTAGGTATATAGAGCCTCCTGAAGTATATACCTATAACAGTACATATCTATATTAAAATCAAATCAATCTGCCTAGCCTTTTCCCAACTATGTTGGGGTCGGCTTCCAGTCTAACCGGATGCAGCTGAATACCAGTATTTTACATGGAGCGACTGCCTATCTGACCTCCACAACCCAGTAACTGGGTAATACGATACCCCTTGGTAAGACTGGTGTCAGACTTTCGGGCTTCTGACGACTCGTAACGACTGTCAAAGATCCACATGACAGCCGGGACCAACGGCTTAACGTGCTTTCCGAGGCACGGAGGATTCTCGGTATGTAAAGATGGTCACCCATCCACTGACCAACCCCGGCAAGCGTAGCTTAACCTGATGGATCGACCAGTGCGGCTGTTGTTACTTAGCCACGAGCTCCTCACATATCTATATTAAAATATATGTCAAAAGAATCATGTACTGAATCCATGGTAGCCGGCTTCGCGTCGATGTCCCTGCCACCCTGTATAGATGCCGTGATGGCCCAGTGGTAACCCGTGACTAACGAGTTGTAGGACGTACGTTCGATCCCAAGCAGGCACTTTATTTTGTATCAATTATTTCATCACCACTGCTCTCAAAACGGTGAAGGAAAACATCGTGAGGAAAACGGCATATCCTAGAACAAAAAAATCTAAGACATGTGACATCCGCCGACACACAGTGGACCCGCGTGGTGGATTACGGCCCACTCCCTCTCACAGAGAGGAGGCCTGGGTCACAACAGTAGGAACATTATGGGCTGATTATGCTGTATTACTTCGTAGAGTACAAAACGTCACGATATGTCAATTTTGACAACAGAATTAAAAACACTGCAATTAGAACCGAGTATCAATTTCAAGATATTTCAATAATTACATTTTAAAACAATAAATCAATTCTTAACATAACCTTTGTGAAAACGTAAGCTTTAATTTATTAAAATGTAATCAACGATTAATTCTTGTTAATTAATAATAAATGGATAAATAAAAACGTTGACAATTAATTACCTTCATTCAGAAATAATAGTGAGTACTATTAATAATTAATTTTAATGTTTTGTGACCTATTTCTTGATTTGTTCTTTTTGTTTTACCCAAGGCTTGACCTGCGTGGATGTCGGAAAATAACCCACGGGAACGTACTAGGTACCAGGATATTAAAAGTACCCATGTGTTAATCCAGGTAAACAATATATTAATTCCTTAATACATTGTTTTCATATAACTCTATTGGTTTACGCAGCGCACGCCAGTAAACCTCCCAGTCGGCATGATTTTTCCCGACATCTTCAACAATCATCGTCATATTTCAGCCAATTTATACAAAACTTTAATGAATTAGACACGTAAACGTTCCTTATGAATCACTCCGTCCATTGGTGAAAACCGTATGAAAATCTGTTAGTTTATCGCGTTCAGACAGACAGACGTGGCGGGGGTACTTTGGTTTTTAGTATGTAGTGAGGCCACTTTATTGAAGCTGACCACAATTCATAGATCTTTCTTCTTCTTGTAGCAGAACGATAAATAAATAAATTATTAGATTGATTTGTCTTCAAAAATTTACCTAGTTCTCGCAAAGTATATTAAGGTTAGGAAATGTTATCTTGTATTTACTTAAACTTCAGATATTTTCAGTGCTCGTACTAAGCCAAAGTCGTGTCAAACTGAAAGCACTCTCAAACTGTACTCAAACTAAGAATTTGTTAAACCATCCAGCTGCTGCCCGTGTTTTTTCCCGCGTGTAATTATTTTTCTTTTTCTAAAATAAAACCTAAGTTACTCCTTATAACATCAGCTATCTGCCAGTGAAAGTCCCGTCAAAATCGGTCCAGTCGTTTCGGAGATAAACAGGGCCGGAACAAACAGACAGACAGACAACATTTTAAAAATAGATTTTTTGTTATAAGTACCGTACTTTCTTATGCATTTAGTAAAAAGCTGTTATTTCTGACATTTCAAACAGACACTTCAATTTTATTTGTTTGTAGGTATAGATTAATGGCAAAACAACTATTCCATTAACAGTGACATAACACTGTTTATTTATTTATTTACATGTTTTTTTTTTGTTGTTTTTTCCTCACAGCCATTGAAACTACGCATATATCAAACCAAGGCAACTTAGCAGGTGAGTATTCATTCGGAAAAACCCAAATAACTTTATGCATCACGCTATTTTTCCTTGACGTAGTAAGCAGAAACAGTAGCAGATACAAGGTGCGTGTTGTGTGAGGTCATGTACGGTAATAATGTAAATTAGAGAACGCAGAGCGAGTGCGCTGTTACTAAGGCAAAGTTAGTGTTCGAGGAGTTTTGTTTTTTTTTGACGTTAAAGGGATTTAAAGGCAATTTTTTTTTTTTTTTTTTATTATTATTATTAAAAATGATTAAATACACTATTCGTGGGCCCGAGTTAATAAAAAAGTATAGGATAAATTAAAAAAAAAACAAATTAAAAAAAACATTGAGACTTATATGATCTTCAAAAACCGTTTCCGGGGCAGACAGCTCTGCTATTAATTTTGCCGATTGGTAATTTGTATTTAATGAGGAGAACTATTCCAAGTGGTTGTTAGCTTGAATTTCCTATGTCAAAAGTCTATCCTATTTGTAATTATTATTGTACTAGCGACCCGCTCCTGTTTCGCACGGTTTTTACGACTTGACAAAACATCGAGATTTCTTAGGTAAACGTAACTTTAAATTAACGTTTTATACACATAAGCCTTCCGGAATAAATTCTCTAAACGATGGTGAAAACCTCATCAAAATCTGTTGCGTGGTTTAGAAGAACAACGCGGACATAAAGACAAACGCGAAAAGCGACTTTGTTTTATCATATGTGTACACATAACATAACATCACGCCTGTGTTCCCCGAAGGGCTAGGCAGAGCTGTACCTATAGTACACCCACATTTCTCCAGTTATGTTTAAGTCCCATGTAATAGGGGCGAGCCTATTGCCAGCAACCGGGCACAAATCGATACTCCGAGCTGCTACTGAGAAATTCCAGATAAAAAAACCCAATAACACTTTGCTCGACTTGGGAATCGAACCCAGGACCTCATGCTCAGCAGTAGCACTTACGTCCACTAGACCAATGACGCCTTTAAATTTATATTCCTACTCTCAATTAATTATAGTCTCCTCGATTTTATATATAAAACGACATGTTATTTACAAAACACGGCTTTTACCTCGACCAGCGCATAACTAGTCATGTAACAGACCTTGAGTTCCCAAGTTACGTCTTAACTTAACCTAAACTATACTTAGTTTACTTAGATGATTGCCTATTCCATTCGGGTGCCTTCAAACGCTGACACCTAGGCAGCCTATCTGCATAATGTAAGTACCACGAAGGCTTATTAACTAAAATTGGTCAATGCCGTATGTTCTAGTACTTTATAGGTATATAAATAATAATTATTCATTATATTAATTTTATGAGGATTTTAATTTTTGCATTTAATATTATTTGTTGGCCGGTCTTGAAAATTTTAGCGTTTTCAGACATTTATATTATGTTAAAACAGTAAATAAAATAAATTGTTAAATGCGTTTCTTGAACAGTTTATGTCTCCATTATTCCTCGAAAAGATGTGATCACGTTTTTAATAACGAAACTGCAATTTTGTAACAAAACACCTTATTAAAATTACACTAAATAAAAATTAACAATTAAAAGATTACAACACTACCTAACGCGAAAATTCGCATAGTGTGTCAACACAAAAAGTTTTTTTGCCCATCGTGTAATCACGAGACGATGAGTAGTGCGGCGCGCGACGCTCATGGTTCCTAACCATCTGTGTGTGTGTGCATCCGTGTGACCCACTTACGAACGCGTTCGGCTCACTTCGGTCGTTTCCGTCGCCCGAACATATGTCCGCGGGCCCGCCATCTTTACTTATTGACTGCACCCGACCAATTTAAGTTGACCTATCTCGATCGGTGTTTTTTTATGTACTTTCTTACGTCAAGGGGTCATTGGTATTTGGACGGTCGTAAACGACGCGTGTTACGTAAAAAAACTAACTAAATGTTTACTCGGTGCTTGTTTTCGCGCTGTTATCGTACTGTTTTGTCATCATGAAGATAAAACTGATTTACTTCCTAACGTTATGTTGGTTCGGAACTTTGTAGTTTATAGGTACGCACTGTGAGTCGCGTTTAGTTAGGTCGTACAGACATGACCTAACCAATTCTCTTAGACGTAATTGTAATACTATGTTGCATGTCTTTTTGTGCAACATTGTTTTGTCTACGTGCGAATATAGTGTCTACAATCTAGTATCAAAGCAAGTTGTAAAATACTCTTATCATAAAAAAATATAGAAAGCAACATGTAAAACCACTGTAGCGAATTTTATGCAAAAATTTCAATAATAAAATAAACTTACTTACGCAACAAAATATCGATATAAAAGTTATTTAATTAAACGATTATCAATTGGTATCGTAATATCGCATAACAGAAAGCTCGCATGTGCATATCCGAACGTAACTTCCGCGTTCGAAATTTGATTTTTTCCCCACTCACACATAGGTACAACTTTCACCTATTCGAAAGTGGAATGATGACGTGTATGCGTTGCTATTTTCGTTTCGGATATGCGTTCCGAAGAAAGCTTTTAAAAATAACTGTTACTTAGAACTGTATTTTTTTCATTGTTGTTTAATTTAGTTCGATAAAAGCTCAGGGCTCGTTTAATCGAGCTTGCTTATGTAATATTTGTGAATCCTTTTTAATATTAATTGCTGTGTTGAAGTTTTTATTTCTGTTTGAGCTTTTCCTTCGTGAATGCGTTTAGCGAGCTTTTTCATTCAGCCGTAGCCGTTTACTGCTGAACAAGGACTTTAAAATGATCACTACAAGCAGGCAAGGGAGAGTCGTAGAGAGAAAAATTTACATTTTCACCTCTCTTGACATACGAATTGATGTAAGCAGTTTGTTGTTATTAGCAGACCATCCCGTCTATTCTGCTACAAACTCATCGTGAAAACTTAGGTCAAGTGAGCTTGAAGTGAAAACTGTCAATCCACCTAATGTCACTATTGACAGCTCACTTCACACTCACTTCTCCTAAGTTTTCACGATGTATTTTAGAGAATAAATCAGAATAGGACTCTTCTGCCTATCATCGTAGTGAAAACCTCGTGATTGCAAAGGACGTTAATTTACAGGGGATGATAAAAACTGCCTGAAAAATGGCCGCCATTGACGTGTCCCGAGATTGTCCTTATCATCAATAGAAGGCAATAGAAGCATCTTAGAGCTCTATACGTTTGTTCTAAATAAATGTATTGCGGGGCTTTCTACCCAATAATAAATACGAAGAGAAACAATGTATTTTTGAAGTTTTTCTTACTGAACAGACAGCTGTGCTGCGGGGGAGTTTGTTGCGCCACTTCTTCTTCCCAGCTAACGCACTAGGAAGTGGTGAAGGGCGGGCGTTTCAAAGGAAATTTACAATGTAATTTTGACGTTCCTAAAGTGTTGATTCTCAGCCTAATTTGAATAAATAACTTTAAATTTTTCTTTACGACGTTTTCAATGCACAGCAACGCTATACTCTTGGGGTACGTAAGTAACCCTTGGGAGCTCAGTAATGAGAAAAAAGCTAAGTTTTGCAAAATGTCGACTTTTGGACCCCAATTTCTCTATACTCAAATCAAATTCCGATCAAAGTACATAGATTAAATTGAAAACGTTCAAACATACAATTACATCAGAGGTTATCACTCTTTCGAGTGGTCTAACCACAGTGTAACAGCATCTCATACATTAATCTTAGCGTAATTACAGTATCCGAACAATTTTATTCTTATCTTTTTTATCTGTGACGGAGGTGGAGACGGTTGCGGTTTTGTAGGGCTGTGTTTAAGAAAGATTTATTTCTGTAATAAGTTCTTTACATAATGGCTTATAAGTTATTTTAGAACTAAGCATTTCTTTATACTATTAAGAGGCAAACAAACACGTGGGCTCAAAAGGATAACATCGTGAAGAAAACGGCATGGCCAACGACATGACATCCACAAACCCGCACTAGGCCCGCGTAGTGAACTATAGCCAACTCCACTAGCTCTTACAGAGAGGCGGACTGTGTTCCAGCTGTGGGAATATTATGCTTTATGGTTATGCAACAGACAGCTGTGCTGCTGGGGAGTTTGTTGCGCCACTTCTTCTAACTGAACAGACAGCTGTGCTGCTGGGGAGTTTGTTGCGCCACTTCTTCTTCCCAGCTAATGCACTAGGAAGTGGTGAAGGGTGGGCGTTTTGGGGGACTGTCTTATGTAATTTTGACGTTCGAAAAGTGCTGATTCTCAGCCTAGTTTGAATAAATGACTTTTGAATTTGAATTTGCTAAGCATACGGGCTAAATGATGATCACCGTTGACAATGATTGTATGTGTAATTACTAATAGATATAGACCGATAAGTTATATGTGAGGTGCAAACTGTAAATATACAGGGTGGCAGGGACATCAACGCGAAAACTTTTACCATGGATTCAGTACATGAATTTTTTGTCGGTTATTAAAAGAAAAATCTGCTGGTTCATAGAAAAAGTGCAATACCTACGCGGTCGAAATGTATGGAACAGCTGATTATTTGGTAAATAACCGACGAAAAATTTGAGATTTGAGAGTAGCCATCCCAGACACAAAGCTGGGATGTCTCATTCTCATCTCATTTTGTACACCAACCGAGCCATACCCTGCCATACAGCAACGCTGTTAGGCGGCAGAAATAACTACTTCCCTAACAAGCACCTTGACAGATAGAGCTGCCCATTTAGTCTGTAAAAATCTCATTATGAAAACTTTATGACGTGAGCTGTCATGTCTGTCACCTAATTGGGATGTGAAGTAAACTGTCAATAGTGTCACTATTGACAGTTCACTTCACACTCACTTCACGTAAGTTTTCACGATGAGTTTTTTTTTTTACAGAATAGACATAAATAATCATTTAATAAAAACATTAAATAAAGATACAGAGAAATCGTCAAGTCAAGCACATTGCGCATATTTCGAGCGTCAGGAGCCGAAATTACTTTCACCGGTTAGATAATACACCGGTTTGCTGATAAACACCGGTGATGAAATAAATGGAAAGGGGTGCTATGGGAATTTCTACTAAATACTTACTTGTAAATGTAAGTGAAAATAATCCTTCAGGCAGAGAACGGTTGAAAATTGTTCTTCAAGGGGTGAAAGCATACAACTAGACAAATGAACGAGATTTCAAACTCAAACTCAAAGCATTTATTTCAAATAAACCAATTACAGGCACTTTTGAATTGTCAAGGATTCGGTCAGTCAGAAAGATGAAGCTAGTTGCCCATTCCAAAGCGTAGTAGGTTCCTATGGAGAAGAACGGGCAAGAAACTCCACGGACACTGATTAAAGTATGATGCGAAAAAATACACTTGTTTGTCTCCAACTCTGCCTATACGCCATCAAAACAGGCGTGAATATCACCAATTATAAAGATCATTATCCAGCATATAATTATTTTGTACAATAATCAATTTGCTATAGGTGTTTAAGTATAGACACAACAAAAGGTAGGCCTTCACCGTCTTTTGTTAGCAGCACGCAAACCGCAGCATTTTATACAGGAATCACGAATATATTACGCATACATACGCGATGAATAAATTCTTCAATATCTGACGTCTAAATAAGCTAGCTAATGGTGCCAAATTGGTTGATACCAAACCAGACTAATTCTGACAATCTTTAAACGCGATTAAAAAGGTGTGGGGAAAAAAAGTTGTCATGAACTAAAATTCACACCAACATCTCGACTTCACGTGCAAAAACAGTACTGTATGTATTTTTTCTTTTGCGTATATCTCGAAAATGGTGCGTCCTATCGCAAAAATAATGAAAATTTCGACCCCCTGTATGAACTCCATAAACCTCTAAACCTGAACATGTAGGCAATATTTTTTCATGTTTTCCATACAATATGTGAAAAACTCCATATAAAACACGTCGAGGCGGCACCCCATGCGCGCCTCCGGCTCTAAAAAAAATCACGGGTGAGAGCAAACCACGGGTACGACGTGGATTCGCGATTGTCAAATTCTATTTTAGTTGTGTCAAAATTATTTTTTAGTTTAGAGAATTTTATTTGCAGAATAGCTCTAAGATTCTCAAAGCCTAAAGTAAGGAATTTTAGTGATAGTTTAGTTCGGTGTACAAGAGAATCGGCACCAATGTCCGCAGTTATGTTTGAATCCTGAGGAACCTACTTCGCGTACCTACCCGAAGAATAGACAAAATGACAGATCAATCACAATAATGTCATTTTCTCTATTCTTCCGTCGATAACACCCGTTTCTATGCTTTTCATACTACGCGTGCTGGACAAAACGTATCCAGGCTTACATACAACAGCTAAAGCGCGGTCACTATCGGACTGCATAGAAAATAAACAGAAGTGCGATGACACAACGCTGGTAATTTATTGCAAAATATTAAGCAATTATTTATCTATTTACAAAAAAATTATTGATTGGACTAAAAAAAAAAACTCTATTACGGTAATATGTTGCTTGTAGAATAAACTGCATTGCATGTATATTAATATGATTTTTAATCGATAAAAGATTTTTTTTGGGATATCTTCGTGATTTTTTTTCAACAGACTATCTTACTAGATAGGTATCGTGAAGATTAACATATATTTTTCTGATTTTGTTTAGTGCAATGGATCACAACTTTAAGGCATTATAAAACTTATAGGGCGGCAGGGACATCGACGCGAAAACTGATACCATGGATTCAGTACATGATTCTGAACCCGGTTATTAAAAAAAATGCTGGTTCATAGAAAAGTGCAATACCTACGCGGTGAAAATGTATGGCACAGCAGATTTTTTTTAAATTACCGATGAAAAATTTCAGAATCATGTCCCATGTGTGTGTTTTCGTGTTCACACGAAAAGAAGAAGATAGGTACACCTCTGTCTAACCCTTAGAGGCGTGATGTTATATTATCTAGGATTTACAAAACAGTTTGAACAACAGAACTCAAATCCTTCAAAAGTCTTGCTTTTAATGGAAAGTGATAGAAAATTTTCGATTTACTTCATATCCATGAAAACCTTCAATTTGACCCCAAGGTCAATAACTGCAATGGTTAGCATTGGTTGCCGTAGATAATGAAGCAACCTGAATTATCTGGTTGCTTTACGTCAAGGTTGTTGTTGATAACCGTTGGTAACCAGGTCACCTGGTAGTTACTATGAGGACTTTGGTTACAAATAGATTGAACTTCGAATTGACACCCTACGTCAAATTTGCCGTGTGAAGAATGACAGCTGTCATTCGAATATACGGATTATTTAAGTTAGTAGTCAATTTGCTTATTTTTATTTGTTGGAATCGCTCGGGTCATGGGGCCCGAGTGCGAGTTTCCTTTTTAAGGAAATTCCTCGCCGGCTGGTCGACACTTCACGTGGCCAGAGCGCTGGCTCATTCTTGGCCAAGGAATCAGCATTGCCATTCAACGTGGCAATGCTGCCAGTCTTCTGGAATTGAAATTAGGCAAACAGATAGATCATGACCTGGATAAGGACATAGACTATTATTCATTCTGGACCACAGCCGAAATCGCGGGAAACATCTAGTTGTCGTACTATAAATATAGTTCGTGCTGATACTGGAGATTATGACAATAGCGTTAGTCAAGTTTTGACAGATATACCAATCACAGCGATTAATGCATTTGCTACGGTTGCTACGGTTTCTGTAGGCCTAGTATGTACCTACCTAACTCCACTTATATACACCTTTGCAAAACAACCAAAAACTTCAAGGGTAAATCTTGCAAATCATTTCGTAAATGTATACAAAAATTTCGCAAATATGAAATTTCGCGAATCACAAAAGAATGTTGTAGGCTTGAAATGCGAAACTAAATAGAAAGTTGTATAAAAAAAAGAAATAAAGAAAGTTAAAATGACGCAAAGATGGTAATCTCTAGTTTTAGTTATGCATGCCCTGAACGAAATGATCGTAAAAAATCTTAGAGACCTAACCCACCATGTGGTTTGCCCGCTCAAAAGCTCGCATGAAAAACTTAAGGTTTATTTTTTAATTGATACGAAAACGTAGTGTTTCAAAAATAGAATATAAAGTTCTTAAAATCTTGGAATATGCAAAGGATTCCATCATTTTCCAATACGATTACTGGGCATGCAATCCCTGGAAAGGCTTTCACAATTATTTGCCACTTTTCAGGCTTATTTTAGATCTCAGATTGACAGTTTTTATTCGGAGGTTAGGGACTCTTAGAGTCAAACCGTAGAGTTTCTTGCCGGCTCTTCTCCATAGGAAACGACGAATTGGAACCGTGCACCTAGCTTCTGACGTTTCTTATGAGCCCATGTAGGTTTATGTGAAATAAAATATTTTGATTTATGATCTTGTATTCTTATTATGGTCTATTTTAGTTAGAAATTATTTCAAAATTATTGCCAAAAAAAGTAATTTCTAGAACCTTACCAAACCAGAGCAGTAAACAAAATCAAATGTATGACTAAAACATAACTCAATTAAAAGCAGCGCCATCTTTAAATCGATTCTAAAATGTCGATTAGTAAAAGGAGTTTGGTATAATCGATGCCTGATAAAGGCATGTCATGTTGATACAACCTTATTATAAACAGCGCCAAGGCTGCGCAGACGCACGCGGTGTACTGACGAGTGACGTCATTTCTATGATTCTTAATTTGAATTGCTAGCGTTATGGGACTTTTTTGTTAATTTGTTATAGTCCTGAGTTCGAGTCCAGGGTTTTGTATACATTCGGGAGTCGCGAGCCGACTTCCGGCCACCGTAGGCGCGGGCTTGCGGACGGTGGGCAATGGGTAGCTCGCCGTCCGATTAGGACCAGGCCTGGGTCGACGGCGCGTTGTGTTCCACGCGCGCCTCAAAGAGATGTCAGCACCAACTGACGGGGTCCGTAAGGGCCAATGCCTGCCAGGGTTGCGAGTTTGTCCGAAAGGGATATCGCGGCCCCGGCACACAGGCAACGGAAGGAACACGGGTGGATTTTAGTCAGTAAAAGTCTGACACTCCCTCTCGCTCCGCCCAGAGCGGGAGGAGTCACTTGATGATATCCCACCCAAAAAAAAAAAAAAAAAAGGATTTTGTATACATGTTAGTGTTGGCCAAGTGGTAACGGCCGCGATTTACGAGTTGTAGGTCGTGAGTTCGAACCCAGACAGGCGCTTTAATTTGTGTATAAATAATTTCATTACCTACTTTCAAAACGGTGAAGGAAAACATCGTGAGGAAACCGGCATGTCCTAGAACCAAAAATTCGAAGACTTGTATCACCGCACTGGGCCCGCGTGGTAGTTTATAGACCAGTCCTTCTCGAAGACCCTGGTCCCTGGTCTTCTCTGATTCTGTCCCAATTGGTACCTACACCTCTGCCCAACCCTTTGGGTAAATAATGCGTGATGTTATGTATAATTAGGAGGAGCTCGTGGCTAAGTAACAACAGCCGCACTGGTCGATCCATCAGGTTAAGCTACGCTTGCCGGGGTTGGTCAGTGGATGGGTGATCATCTTTACATACCGAGACTCCTCCGTGCCTCGGAGAGCACGTTAAGCCGTAGGTCCCGGCTGTCATTCGTGGATCTTTGACAGTCGTTACGAGTCGGCAGAAGCCCGAAAGTCTGACACCAGTCTTACCAAAGGGTATCGTATTACCCAGTTACTGGGTTGTGTAGGTCAGATAGGCAGTCACTCCATGTAAAATACTGGTATTCAGCTGCATCCGGTTAGACTGGAAGCCGACCCCAACGTAGTTGGGAAAAGGCTAGGCAGATTGATTGTTATGTATAATTAGATGTTATATTCTTATACGAATATGAACGCTGTCAGCTCAAGTTTTAGGTTGCCTTTCCATCAAAAGATATGTATGAGGTAGCTAAGAGGAGACGCCAAGCTCTCAGAACAAATAAAAAATCAAGACACCAAGTGAAGCGTATTTTCACCCGAGCAGAGCTCGGTCGCCCAAAGTTTAGAACAAGATGGCTGCCTTAGAATAATGACATGGCAGCATGGAATTAGTAAGTACATACAATCATGGTAGCATGGTATATAGTAAGTACCTACTATCATGGCAGCATGGAATGTAGTAAGTACCTACTATCATGTCAGCATGGAATTAGTAAGTACCTAATATCATGGCAGCATGGAATATAGTAAGTACTTACTATCATGGCAGCATGGAATATAGTATGTACCTACTGTCATGGCAACATGGAATATAGTAAGTACCTACTATCATGGCAATATGGAATATAGTAAGTACCTACTATCATGACAGCATGGAATTAGTAAGTACCTACTATCATGGTAGCGTGGAATATAGTATGTACCTACTATCATGGCAGCATGGAATATAGTAAGTACCCACTATCATGGTAGCATGGAATATAGTAAGTACCTACTATCATGACAGCATGGAATTAGTAAGTACCTTCTATCTTGACAGCATGGAATTAGTAAGTACATATTATCTGGCAGCATGGAATTAATAGGATTTTTTAGACTGTGGTATTACTATGAACTTTCCTATACTAATAAATGAGCATTCTCTATTTTCACCAGAGCAGAGCTCTATCACCCATGTACTGTAATAAAAGAAGTATGGATAAGAAGACAGTCGTAATAAAAAATAGAAAGTACGGTAAGACTCAATTCGCTTGCCTTTTAGTGTTGTCTTGCTAATAAGGTGCCACGAATACAATATAACGTGTGAAGTTTTCACTTTTAAATTTCGAAGATATTTTGTTTTTATTTTTAGCATTAAAAGATGACTATTAGTGATTGGTGATGATCTTTAGAAAGGTCAAGTGCATAGTACTAGCCAACAGCGTTCGTGTAGGACCAGATTTATGAACGTAAAGGAAGCAAAATGAGTATGTAAGGTTTGTTGTAGATTTCTGCCTACTACCTCGGAAGAAGGCAGTTGAGTTTATGTATGTATTACATAGGTGTTTCCTTTACATACCGAGACTCCTCCGTGCCTCGGAAAGCACGTTAAGCCGTTGGTCCCGGCTGTCATTCGTAGATCTTGGACAGACGGGTAGCCAGAAGCTTGAAAGTCTGACAACCAGTCTTACCAAGAGCTATTGAGTTACCCAGTAACTGGGTTGTGGAGGTCAGATAGGCAGTAGCTCCATGTAAAATACTGGTTAGACTGGAAGCCGGCCCCAACATAGTTGGGAAAAGGCTAGGCAAGTGATGTACCTTTAAAACAGCCTCTGCTAGTGACACACCCTGGTCAGACAGCCTTATTAGCTAACATTACTTAAATTTAATTCATGACTAATCGTTTCTTCACGATATGACTCAGCATGGGCTTTTCTCAAACTCAAATCTTAACCGCCTCTGTGATCTAGTGTTTAGACTATCTATCTCAGATTCCCAGTGGGGGCTAAATTTTATGCTAGATTTGATTGGTGGTAAGGCTTGTTCTAAGTCCGCCTGGCTAGCTGCCACCGTCTTATCTAAGTCTGCCATAACAACAATGTTAGGAGCGTTCTTGTGTTTCGGCAGTTATAGGTAAGATAGCCAGTTCCTCTGTGGTTGAGGATTCCGGGTGAAGCTCGCTTCCACCTTCGGCCTGATCATCACTTACCATCAGGGGAGATGAAGGCAGCTTCCCCGTAGAGGATAAACAAAAATACTCATAGCATTTACTTCAATTGAACTAATTACAGCCTCTTTTGTATCGTCAAAGGGTCAGTTGGCTTGGCTTCACATGCCGGCGAGAAATATCTCTCTGACATGCCGGTTTCTTCACATGTTTTAGTAGTAGAGTATAGTTAGTTCATGCCCATTTGATTCACCATCATAGTTTTAAAGTGTGTGATGTAACACAGTAATGAGAAGTGCCAACAACATGTACACAATGCGTTTGCGCAACTGAAGCGTAGGGCTCGCGTAGAACTGCCATCGTCAGTAAGAAAGAGTTTGTTAATATTACATATTAATTCAATATTTGGGACTATAAACAATATGATAGAAACCACACATTTTTACAAAACGTACTTGTAGTGGTTAAGACAACATGTAAATTTTCCAATGATGTTTCCGATTTTTCGGAAAGCTTCTTAAAACCTACCTATTTATTTCACTAGAGTCCGTCCGTCGACAGAATGCGTTCTTGACACCTGTCAGTTTTATACTAACGAAAATGTGTTTTGCGAATTTGATCATTAAAGTTGCTAGAAATTTTCCAACTGACAGCTGTCAGGAATGCATTCATTCGACGGCCGGACTGTAGCCTGTTTGAATTTTTGTTCAACCGCAGGGCAGAAGACTCTTCTGCCTTTTTTCCATACAATTTTGTATTTTATCTGCTAATGCGAAGAAGGAAAGGCAGAAGGCTGGCTCGGTCTTTGGGTAAAGAGTTAGCATTGCCATTCAACGTGGCAGTGCTACCGGTCTTCTGGACAGGATTCCAGATGATGGCAATGCGGACGAGTACTTCGACGGTGTGCTTTTGTTTTTGTATTTATTTATCTAAAATTAGTCATTATTTAGTGTCAGAATTTATATTTTAGATATAATAAGATTTGTCATTTATGGTTATAATAAAAAGCATAGAATTTCTTTAGAGATCCAGCATGAAACATTACAAAATGATATCCTTATTCAATCCTCCTTTATTAATATTTAAATCAACCTTCCCGTCTTAATTATTAATCAAACATTTTTTCCTTTTCAACAATACAATGTTGCCATTAAAAATATTATCACTTTCTACAACCTTCACGCCATTACGCAGTTGATACGACTCCGTACGTATTTTCCTCGTTGCAACACTGAACATATTCGAGGGAAAGCGGTGACTAATCTTTATATCAATAGTAAACAAGTTTTATATTGTTATGTTGTTGAAATAGCCGAATAAGGAACTGTAGTAAGAACTTGAATGTCCTACTTATTCTTTTCATTATAAAAAAGCCTCCACAAGTGGTGAAACTAAAATGTAGGTTTGAAGAACAGTTCACTCATCCTCTAAATGGTGTCAACTATCACCCCCTTCCCAGGTTCAAACACCCTGTATTTTATGACGATACTACAGTAGAAGTCATGTGACTGTTTCAATGAGAGACAATGAGACAATGGACAGCCTAAACCACTAAAAATAGAAACAAGAAATTGGGAATATATTCCTAACATAAATAACAGAACAGCAGAAAGAATATAATTAAAAACTCTCCCAAAGTAAGAGTTGTTTGTCTAGTTCCATGGGGAAATGGACGAGGTGAAGGAATAACATGTAAATACTATGTATGGTGAACGAAAACATCGTGAGGAATCCGGCATGTCCTAGAACCAGAATTCGAAGACATGTGACATCTACCAACCCGCACTGGGCCCGCGTGGTGGATTATTATAGCCCACCTCTGATAGAGAGGTCTGTATCCCAGTAGAACATTATGCTGCTGATTATGATAACTATGTCATATTGTCAGTTTCTGATTTTTGTATCAGGCGAAAAAGGAATAAATTTACACGTATAATAAGTGTGTCTAATAAATTATTTTCTCTGCCTCTGTCTGTGTTAAAGGTAAAATTCGTCGCGTGCCGAGCCCTGTGTATGTTGCGCAAACGCACGCGTTCGCTTTTTGTTTGTCTTTGACACTGCGTGTTACGTCACTGCGCTGAGAGTAAACTTTACGTTATCATTTTTAAAGGGAGACGATAGAAACTGATTTTATTGTTGACCAAAAATCTAACTAAACGTAGGTGAAGTGACTTGGTGTGTATGTGTGGGAAGCTATCTGTCTTGCCAGGGATTGACACTATTGACAGCTGTCATTAGTGTCAACCTCACCGTGAAAGCTTACAGATCGTTCACTTTATCTTGTCCCTTGCCATGTCACTGGCACCATTGGTTGTCAAGCTTAGTTTCAATATCAATAGAGTTCAAAATGGCGATTGACAGAACAGAGCTACCAATCGCGTCACGGGACAAGTTATAATGAACGCACGTAGCTCACTTCACCCGTTGCGCCTGTGCGTTGTCTGATAATCAGTCTTGAAACTTTTTGTATGTTGGATTATATTGAAGATTTTTATCAAGATGCTAGTAGGTACCTTGACAGTGTACTGCATACTCAGCCTATAATGTTCCCACTCCTGGGACGCAAGCCTCCTCTCTGCAAAAGGGAGTGGGCCGAAATCCACCACGCGGACTCAGCGCGGGTTGGTGACTGTCACATGTCTTCGAATGTTTAGTTCTAGGATATGCCGGTTTCCTCACGATGTTTCCCTTCACCGTTTCGAGAACAGGTAGTAGGTAGGTATACTGCCCATCACTAATTATTTCGTGAAAAGAAAAATAAAACATGGCGGCATAATGACTTAAGGATTTTTAAACACTTCGTTAAAGACAGGATAATATAACAGAATTAAATTATTCCATACAACCTTCGATTTGTTTATTACAAGCATTTACTTTGCCATTGTACATGATAATTAATTAATAATTTAAACGATTAAACGATGGCCTATGTAGGATAAAATAAAGTAACGTGTTTTAGACCTTTTCTCGAATAAATATCGATTTGAAACTTGATTCGACTAGAATTTAGAAGTTTAGAATGAAATCTATCATTGGCATTCTGTATTTGAATCGAGAGCCATGCAGACCATGCTTGAATATCATTTTAAAATACAGCCCTTCGAAAGCGCCCAGTACCTACCTTATTAATTAATGCTGGTAGGTAAAATGGCCGACAAGTATTATGGACTCTTTGATGGACCTCATGAATATGAAATGAAGTTAACATGTGGCCAGTGCTTTTAATGGAGTCATATTAAAAACCAGTTAAATTAATTTAATTACAAATCCTTGGCGGCCATTATAATTGCATTTTATAAAACTGAAAAAATACAACAATTTCAATTTACCATTGAACGTATCCGAAATTAAAATTGAGCGAGAGAGTATAAAAAAAACGCCAAATTCGAAATTCAAATTTCGAAATTTGCGATAGGACGGTGCGTTGTCTCAATTAAAACTTTACGGTAACTTCATTCATTGGAATATAAACTGTAACGGGTTTTAAATAAAGTTTATTATTCTTTGTACAGTCACACGGCTTGTAGCCAACTGAAAAGTGTGTCACCGAGTTGAATAGCACTCGCAAGGCCGAGCTATCTATGAATGCGCGCTCAAAACCGCGGATGTGGCTACTATCAAGTACTATCAACGTTCAAAATCATCATTGTATTACCCATTAATAGACAGGCAACACTGTTTAAAGCAAGCAACACTATTCAGGCCGCGAAAAAGATGGTTTCATTGCAACGAAGAGAAATGTTCAAGGCCGGACGAATGCGCATTTAAAAAGACTAATGTGACAGATTAGCTGCGTTTAGTGTTTACGCATAAATTGATAGGCAAAGGCATCTTTCTATTCAGCCTAACTGAAGATATTCTTGGCAAAATAAGAAGATACTTTTGCCATTATTGTACTATTAAAAAAAATAAGGAAATGTGAAAAAATAAAACCAGTTTTCTCTCTTAACTGATTTGCACGGAAAATAAATAAAAGATATTGAGCAGAATAGAGCAGAATAGAGCTTGACATCTGCTGATCTCGTATTTAAAAAACTGTAAACATGCAATTTCTAAGATAATATTGCATAACAAATTATTATGTTTCTCAGTATTCTAATTAAATCATTTTATCTTAAATGCATCACAATAGAGTAAGGGCGTGGGCAAACGATCGACTTAATTTTATTGATAGAAAATTGGTGCAGTTTGTCGATAATTAACAGTTTAATGATTTCGGTTTAAACGGGATCTTTGCTCAACCAATCACAATAGCTATGTAAGTACTGCTTATAAGAGATTTGACAGCACTTACTGATCAGAGAATCGAGGGTGATTTTAGAAACTATGGGCACGGCCATCTTTATAAATAAAACACTGGCTTTAGCCCGGGACTTCGTCCGCGTGATCCTGTGACACTCGGCAATACTGTAGCTTCCCATTAGTGAAAGAATTGTGGGAATCGAGTCAGCACTTTTGAAGATTAACCCCTACATACAAACTAAAAAATAAAAATTATAATACATATATACTGGGTGGCAATTTAGTGACCTGCATCCGTCAAGGGTGTGATTCTACCGGTCATACTAAACAACTTTTGCTATGAAACACACGTAAGATTCGTAAAAAAAAAACATACGTGTATCGAAATAATCTGTCTAATTTTGTATAGGCATTTGTTTTTTTTTTTTGTCACGAATCGGATATGAGTTTCATGGAGAAAGTTGTTTAGTATGATGGGTAGAATCATCCTTTTGACGGATGGAGGTCACTATATCGCCACCCTTTATAAATATACCTAACATAAACATCAGTTGACAGCTAAGTCAATCGTTTGCAAAAAGCCTTAGCAAACATTTTACCAGTTGCCACGCCACCACAGTCGGTTAATTTAAAATCTATCATGCGTTTAGGCCCTAGACTAGAACGTTCTATCAAAGTCCATGTTTAGGCATTAAATTATCATTTATCGGACCATTCGACCTAGAGCCACACTGATTGTAGTATTGTTTCTAGCTTTTTATCTAAAATGGCGTCAGTTGAGCTTTTAGATGTACTATTGTTGTTTTAATTGTCTATATTTGTCCTTTACTAAAGCATTACACATAATGGTATACCATTAGGGCTGTATTTTATCCATTTTTGAAAAGTATGCATTAATTTCAAATGTTGATAGAAATGTACATAATATTTTCAGTTACAAAATATTTTTTTGATTTTCGAACGTGAGTCGTCAGAATCGAATTTGAAAAGTGTTATCAGTTTTGCTGTCATATTTATAGAGCCGATACTAAATTCGAAAAAGGACTACAGAAGTTGGAATTTCTATGAGCGTTCACTTTAGAGCGCTACGTTTTCGAAATTCAAATTCAAACGGTATGGCCGAAAAAATACGAGAGAGTTGAGAGTTCTAACCTGTTTTTACAGACCAGGGTTTTGAACATATTACTAGGATACCTCCTCTTAAATATAGATACCCTTCTAAAGCTTAGACTGTTAGACTTTTCAGGCTAAAAATAACTGTCACAATACAAACAATTGTCAGCCAAGAGAAAACAACCTTCCGTCGAATTTCAACACTTAGAATCAGAACGCTTTTACATTTTGCAATATCCCATCAAGGTGATAATGGTTTTTGTGTACTGATACCCGAAACGGGGTCAGGTGACCGTCCTTGAGGCGTGCCAAAGAAAAACTGATGAAAATTGCCAATATTGTGGGCGTGGCTAACTAATGTTATTAATTGAGTTTTCAAAGGTTTAAGAGAAGATGTGCTGATTGTGAGAAAGATGATGTGGCTAGGAAGAGGAATCTAAGATGGCTACTGATAGAACTGTCTGAAAGCGGAAGACATGCTGCACGATCCCAAATAATGATGAGTTATCAAAGATTGGCAGTAAAGAGTTTGTTTCTTCTAGAGCCTGCGTGTGGGTCTGCGAAAACGTCAACTGTCAGTGACCCAAATGTCAGTTTTGACGTTTTTGACAAGTGAAGTTGCAATTAATCGGCCATAGAGCAGATCCAAATACACTTTTCAATGATGCACTATGGAAGAGCTTACGTCTAGTTGCAGATAAGTACCTAAACCTGGATGAATACCTTATTATAAATGCTTCCAAGCTGTATTTTACTGTAGATTCATTAAGCCAAGTACCAATAAATCATTAAAGAAACCTAATTCAAGTAAACAATTACCGCTTGCCTTCAAAATGCCAACAACAAGAAACCTAGCGTTTTACAATTAATTCTGCCAGTAATTAAAGTTTTGTGACAACTCCCCCCTCACCCCTCCTAGATCACAACCCGATGACGTCATGTGTATAAGTGCAACGTGCGGACATGCGTACACGCACACATGCTTAAGACCGTTTAAATAGTTGTTCTAAAGGAGTGTTTGAAAAGGGTTAGTACTTGACTGAAATACTAGAACTTGTTTACACTACTGGATGGTGAATTTTATTGACAGAAATCTATTAAATCTTTAACATACGTAAAATTAATTCACTTCTTCTTCCCAGCTAACGCACTAGGAAGTGGTGAAGGGCGGGCGTTTTTGGGTACTTTCTTATGTAATTTTGACGTTCAAAAATTGCCGATTCTCAGTCTAATTTGTATAAATGACTTTTGATTTTGAATTTGAATGATGCAATTATTTTGTAAACAACTCAAATTCTTTTTCTCGCTTGAAACTCGGCTTTAAACTTATGATTTATTCGAAGCTTTTCAGTTTATTGCCAAATCATGCATCCCAGAAGAGACTGTTTTGCTCCAGAAATATCACCATATAATTTTTTCCTCTATGATGTAATATTCAATAAAATAAGGCTTTTAAAATTTAGGGGAATAAATGGACAAACCAAAGCTTTCAACCTCAGAGACGTCAATAAGCTATAATGGCTCATTACATCTTGAAGTGTAAGTGTTTCAAAATGCAAACGGCAGCGGTAAGTACCAATAAGGTGCATTTCACACCGGGCAATATAATAAAACAACTAATACGGTGTGAGATCAAATATTGAGTTAGCAAAGTGTGAACTAACGCAACTGTTACGTGCTTTGTGGTTTTGTCCGTTATTGTTTGAAAATAGAACTGTTATATTCGAAATTTGAAACGTTGAGTTTTAAGTGTTTTGTTTTATGTGACGTCATTAATGTTGTGGCTTGCGAAAATGTCGCATGATTGCGTCGAAATTTAAGTTGGTTACACACACTTAACATCACGCCTGTATTCCTCAAAGGGTTATGCAGAGGTGTACCTATAGTACACCCACATTTCGCCAGTTATGTTAAAGTTCCATGTAGGGATCGCTCCCTACATGGAACTTTAACATAACTATTGCCATCAACCGGGCACAAATCCAGACTCCGGGCTGCTACTGACAAATTCCTGATAGAAAAACCCAAAAACACTACACCCGACCTAGGAATCGAACCCAGGACCTCATGCTAAAGGATAATATAGAAGTGTCAAATATTGTACGATGTTACAGAACTCTTGGTGTGCGAGCAGGGGCGAATCCAGGAGGAATCCCCCTCAAACGGTTTAAGTAAAATAAAATCGAATCGTGAATGCATATCTATCAAGAAATTGCTTCAATGATGAACGCTGAAGAAATAGGCTACTATATCTTGATTAAAAAGAATTAATCCTAAAAACATCATAGTTCAATTATTAATATATGGGAGATCCGGAGACACCTCTTAACTAACTGGCCCATGTGCCCCTCCCAGAAATACATCCTGGATCCGCCCTTGTGTGCGAGTACTACTCGGGCTTTTTCCTTAATAGCGCCACTTCCAAGACTATTGACGTTATTTTGGAAAGGTTGATATTAAACATTGATAACATAACAAGTATTACATACCCTACATACTCAACATACTGGCTAGTAGCTACCAAATCCTAGATAAAACGAATACTGAACGCAGCATAGGTAGGTACTCGGGCTTGCGGACGGTGGGCAATGGGTAGCTCGCCGTCCGATTAGGACCAGGCCCGGGTCGACGGCGCGTTGTGTTCCACGCGCGCCTCAAAGAGATGTCAGCACCAACTGACGGGGTCCGTAAGGGCCAATGCCTGCCAGGGTTGCGAGTTTGTCCGAAAGGGATATCGCGGCCCCGGCACACAGGCAACGGAAGGAACACGGGTGGGTTTTAGTCAGTAAAAGTCTGACACTCCCTCTCGCTCCGCCCAGAGCGGGAGGAGTCATTTGATGATTTCCCACCCAAAAAAAAAAAAAAAAAAAAGCTTAGGTAGGTACTGCATTTAAGCCCTATTCAGATGTAAGCGATATCGCTGTCACGAATTCACGATACTGGTTCGCCTTCTGGTTTGTCACTTTGGACCGCTACCGACCGTCACAGCGATATCGCTTATATATGAATAGGCTTTTACACACACACGTTGATTTATTATCAACCTCTTGTAAGTCCCCCAGTAAAGCACAAACGGCGAGGTTAGTTTTAACTAGCAAACTAAGTATAAATTATGATAGATTTTACATAGAAAATACACATATTTAAAGCTGTGGTTAACGGGCTACATAGATCCACAAAGATCTTTTAGGCACGATCTATTTATTATGAATGAATGAATGAATGAAATGCACCGATCCCAGTGTGGTTTAACCAGACTCGATAAATCGAATGAACCCCAAGATTTGCACTAGTATGTATTTATTATCGTAAAAGTATTTTCATTCAGCAAAGGGGTAGTGATGCTGAAAGTTATTTATCAAAAAGGAAGTTTTTCAGGAGCAGAGACTGCATTTGTGCCCGGTTAATTGAGAGAGATAATGGTAGCCCAGTAGAGAGGAGTGGTGTTACCCGACTTACGAGTTGCAGGTCGTGAGTTCGAACCCAGACAGGTGCTTTACTTTTTATAAATAATTTCATCACCACTGCTTTCAAAACGGTGAAGGAAAACATCGTGAGAAAACCGGCATGTCCTAGAACCAAAAAATTCGAAGACATGTGACATCTACCAACCCGCACTGGGCCCGCGTGGTAGATCACAGCCCACTCTCGCCCCTGGACTGATTATAATTGATAATTGGAAATAAGCTGGCCCCCTATAAAATATAAATGGTGAAATGTGAGTGCTGCATACTTTTCTGACTACCCCGTCCGTGAATACAGTCGTCATGTAACGTTACTGTTAATTTCCCTAACAAAAAAAAATACTCCACGATTTTCCGAGCAAACATCAACGTCAACTACAAGGCTTAGATACAAAGCAGTCTAAACACAGCACAGTGTATGCACACACGGCTAACTAATATCATTATGTCACACGCTAGCCTAACCCACTCACCCGGTCATTTGTGGTGTAGTGAGCTAGCTACTCAACTACTGGATTCTAACTAGACAGATTAAACTATGTGAACGGTGCATAGGGTATTACTACATCACTTCATCACACCTGTATTTTTCAAAAGCTCTAGACAGAAGTGCAATTGCTTACTGTGTATTGTACACCCACATTGACCCGATTTGTAACAATTTAAATGGTTTGGGTTTGAGATAAGACGTAGGTACTTATTGAGCCAGCGTTTTTATTACGATCTAACAGATTGAATAAACAAACATCAAATAATTCCATATTATGGTCAGTAAACCTCACCAGCTCACTGCATAATACTAACCACTTAGTACACTAGCCGCCGGCTAGACTAGGCGGTCTAAACGCAGCACAGTACAACACACAGCCAGCTAATATTATCATATCAGTGGCGAGTACCTGAGTGCACGCTCCACGCATGCGCATACTTAAATGTGTGGACTGCGACTGATAGGTGTTGATACTTGTCACGAACGGTTAGTTTTCTTTTAAGACATTAAGAGCGGTATTGACAAACTTATTACTATAATAGTACTCGGTTACTAGAAAAAAAAACGAATCGTGTTGCTTACGAGTAGTAACATTTTTTATTGCCAAACTGGGTATATATATACGTAAATAGATTCGTAAGCTAATTTTACCTGTGATAGCTACTTCCATATGGGAGGGCCTACTATGCAGAGTCTGCTTAATTATTGGTAAAGATACAAGAGTCTTAATTTTAACCAATAACAGGCCGTAAATTATAGGAATTGGCTTATCCTGCGAATTAATCACTTACTATTCGAGCGAAAAGATTTAATTTTCTAAGTGAAACTTTTTGGTGGGGATAGCCAAAAAATATTATGATAAAATGTAATAAATGAATGAACAGAATGAATGAAAAGTTATGAGACGTTTATTAAACCAAAATGTTAAAGTGACGTTAATAATTGCACTTAACTTTAAGCAACGTTTATAAATAAGGGGGCAGATGTATAAAATACGTAAAGACTAATAAAACTCTTACTTTAAGGTAATTTTTATAAAAAATGTCGAATGTCGAATAGTCGACATGGAAGCAGTTGCCAAAAAAAAAAAAGTTAATGTCAATTAGCTGTCAGCGTTTTGTAGACACATTTTAAAAACTTTTCACACAAAAGCAAGAAAATTAATAAATGCCATATTATTTAAAACGTTACCTTCCAACACACGTTAATAGGATTACGTTGGTAAGAACATTAAACTTTGACAATATTTTTATTACTTTCTATCATTGTAATGCTGTGAATTTCTAAGCGCGTTTATTTTAAATTTCTGTTTGCACAAAAGTAAAAGTTATATCCGCCTTTTAGACTAAAATTTATTCTTTTATCTCTATTATGTGCATATTATTGTCAATAAATTCTGTCGTATTTTATAACCATAAATTCATACTTAAGTAGAGAAATAAAAGGTAATAAAAACAGTTATTTAAAGCATAAATCAGGATGTTACTGAATGAAAGTTGTCAATTTTATTATGAATATTTATGACTCAAGTTAAAAAAGCCTTAGGCATTGGTTATAACATCTGGTAAATAACTATAATTATGATATTTGTTAGATGTTAACGATAGCCACAAAAACTGAGCAACAATGTCTTCCATATTTTTTTCTAATTCAAAATATCAGGCATATTTATTACAGTAATTACAAGCCAGCGCTTCTATTTTGACAGGCTCAAACCGAATCACTACGTAATTATTTTCAATAATAAAAAACCTAAAATGGCGTCGAATACATGTCAACATTCGCGCATAAGTATCAAAACTCGTTGGTCAGAGTACATCGAACACGCTATATGGGTCTTGGCCAGGCAACTTTTTCTTGCGCACGCGCACTTTAGTACTAAACCGACTTGCGACCTGTCACATGTTTATACTATCCTGGTGCTTTTCATACGTATATGTATGGACATTTTAAAGTACGTTTTAGGTAATTCTATACAGCAGTTTATGGACTAAACTTGTTTTAACATTTACTAGTAGGTAAATAGCGCTAAAAATTATTTGAAACGCCCAAGAATAATTTTTTGCTGCTGATTGTCATTTATTTATTGGGCTGACCTGCGCTCTAATTGCGTAACAGATGATCAATCACAATCTGAATCATTTTGAAGGATATTGCTAATCCATTGCTTCTATGTTCGAAAAATTTGTGTGCTCAACAACGTGAATAACGCAATGAATGCTGTTGAACTGTCAAAATTAAACCGATTGTGATTGATCGTGTGTTACGCAATTAGAGTGCAGTAAGCATAAATTGGTAGTCCTTATTAGCAATTAGATTTTCATTATTTTCTGAGCTTTAAATAAACACTATAATTTCAAACCGTGATATGTTATAGACCTAAGCTTATCTTCGTAAAAATTGCTTAACAGTGTTACCATGTGACAGACAATATCCTAAATATAACTCAGCCATATTGTTCGTAGACTAGCAACACTTCACTACGGCTACTACGAGCTAAACAATCCATTTCCTCCAATTATATTACGAATTGCACTAGAGACTCGTCTGACATACTAATATTTTTCATTCATATCGTTCCTAACACGGAAAACAAGGATTTCTGCCTTATGTATTCGTAAAACATATCATTTCTTTCAAAATATAGGTTTATTCAACAAAATAATGCTATATAAATATGAATTAGGAAAGCATTCCTTAGTTTTCTAGCAAATAAGTTGTTTTTCATAAGGATTGCAAAGATATTAACAGAAATTTGTCACTATATATACATAAAATTTTCCAATATGGCGACTTATGTCGTGAATAATGTGAGAGTAAGGTCATAAACAAAAGAAAACTATTCCAAGATTTTTTGGTCTATAAATTATCAACAGCCAGCTATTTCCACTATTGCTTTATTTTATTTAGATGAAACGAAATAGTTAAGCAAAATAAACACTTAAAAACATGAACAAGTTTTCAAAATTTAGCTGACAGCAAAATTATAAAATAGTTTTGATACCAATAATATTGCGTCCGGTGGTAATTCGAACTGTGTGCAGACTAGGCAATAACTTGTATTGCTGGTTGGCATATGTGGCTATTGTGATTGTAAATCAAGTGTTTTTTATATTGTACTATTACCCCTAACGAATTAAGCAGACTTTTTGTAAACGTGCACGTGAATTTAGTTTAAAAAAATATTTTTAGTTGGCAAAATATTTTTTTGCGAAGACTGAATAAAATGCTAGAGCGCAGTAATGTCTTTGGTACCTAATATTTCTCTTTTCTACAAAGTTTTCAATCGATGCATAAAATGTCCATAGTTTATATTTTACAAGTGACTTAGGAAAGTTTCAGTAAATAAATCTTGAAGCGTTAGTAGTTTTTCCGAAAAATCTGTAACTTCGAATGCAATAGGTAAATTTTAAGTTAACTTTAAATACAGGCGATCAATTTTCATCATGAATTTTGTAAAGGATAAAGGTCCATAATTCTATTTTTAAATCGCGTCAGTTTCTCTTTATGTTCTAAATCGGAGGGGCGCATTCATGTTTGGAACTCGTATGCCAATCATAACTTATGCTAAATGCAACTGGTTAGCAATGCCTTGTTACGCAACTGCGTTTAAAAAAGAAACCAGACTTGTTCGCTTTAGGGTTTTCACTTCATTTAAATTGTGTTGAGATTTCAAGTGTGTAATTTTAAATGTGAATGTAATTAATCGGTGTAAAAAAGAAAGTTTTTAATGTAATATAAGGAGTATCAAATGGTTGATGTATGAGATGAAAGTGATATATAATTGATGTGGGTGGATTACTGTTATATGCATGGGATGGGCCAATGTTGTATTTCTATTTGGAAATTCAACATTTCAATAGATTTTATCTCGTTTTCGTTGTGTATTTGGTAATAATCAATAGCAGATATTAGACCCAAAGACTGTATAACTAAAGACAAAGAAAGGACAATGAAAAGCTGCCTCTGTCTATACAAAAGTCTGATGAAAATGTACATTGACTTTCCCAGTCCTCAATTTCGCAAACCGTTAAAATCTCAAACATAATTTTGAGAATTATATCTCTTTGTTTAGTCAGCGCCATTTTTATTTATACTGGACAGGACAATGCAGATGTTAAGATCTGAATCAACTTTCTCTTGAAATATAAAAGTCTGTTAGGCAATTTAAAGCCGTGAGTGAGAGTATTATATTAAATGCTGTTATGGAATTAAAACTGGATCTCTTTTATAAATTCTTTGACTGAAATTAAAATAGGTATTTAGTATTTTTTTTCATCATTTTCCGTTTTCTACGATAACTAACAATACAACCTTTACACCCTTCCTACCCTACTTTTTTTTAGCACCGAATAAGCCTTGTCTGTCCCGAAAATAAAAGCATTTTTTTGCAATTACAACCCTATAAAGCTTTCTTAACAGCGGCATGCGAAACGCTCAATATGTCCTTTATTATAAATTTCTGTGCAATAAACCGAACGCGCCACGCGTGAAAGTACCGCCGAAATGTCAATTGAAATTGAAAAAGAACAACTTTTTATCGTTGGCTGAATATCAGGGCGATCAATGTCATTAAAAAGAGAATTTAAAGGCTCTAGTATTACAATGGCGGTTTGACATATTGATAGATTATCATGATTGACGTCTTGTGTGCCAATGAAGAAATGGACATCGAAGAATGATCACCATGGGCCAGTGAGCACCAGGGTTATAATGTCTTACCCAAGTAGAGTACCTTTAGTTACTCAATCAATATGAATTGAATAGTCTTTGCAAATAAATTCCTGTAGAGAAGAACGGGTAAGAAAACCCCAGAGTTACTCCTTTTATGCTCGGTCAAATAAATGTTACACAACGCCATAGGTGTGCCAGAATATACTACCTCGAATTCTAAGCCACACACAATTTATAAACAGCTTTCAAACTGAATGGACCGCACGGATAGAAAACAGAAATATAAGGAAAACCACAAATCACTAAACTTTGAACTAACGATTGCAGCGCCACCTATGCCGTTTAGCGTTGAATCAGTCTGACGTTTCTTGAATGTGTCAAGCGTTTACATTCCCTAGAACTTACTCAACGAGGATTGAAGCTAATGATATTTTTGATGACCTAAATGACGTAGCGGTAAGACATCCGGCGTTAGTCTTTAGGGCTTCTACATTAAGACAAATTAATACCTATTTGTTTAATGCTGCGAATATTATGTTACCAAGTCTTGATACTTGTAGATTTGATTTGGGTAGACACAGAGATGCCAGGGGGCTGTGAGTGGGAATTGTTAGCGAAGTATCTTTTGAAATCATGATGGTATTATCCCCCTAAAATCTATATCATATCCATAGATGTTTAGTTTCGGGGCTGATTTTATTTTACAAATAGTAATATTATGTTACTCATAAGAGGTTTAATTAAAAACATAACATATTATTGGGTTTATCTGTCAAGAATTTCTCAGTAGCAGCCCGGAGTGTGGATATGTGCCCGGTTGATGGCAATAGGCTTGCCCCATGACTTAAATATAACTAGCGAAATGTGGGTGTACTATAAGTACACCTCTGCCTAAACCCTCGGGAATTACAGGCGTGATATTATGTGTTTGTGTCATAAGAGGTAAAAGTCACAATGAATGCCGATACAAGTCTCAAAGACAGATTTAGCAAAATTATGCAAGTGTTAAAAAGATTGCAAAAATACATTTTGCGTGGGAAGAGATGCAGTTGACACATTCGTATTGTATATTAAAAGATTAGATCAGTGATGAGTAGGGTATCAAAATTAACAATGCTAGTTTTTCTTTAAAGACCTCACTCACGATGACAAATCAAACCAAAGACAACCTTCATTAAGTTGTATCCAAGCGGTCAGTCAGACCTCAACATAACGCCAGAGAGAAAAAATCTAGAATGAAAAAAAAAGATTTCATTTAAAAAATAGAGTGCATCTGGTGGTTGTCATCCCGTGCCAGTTATAAGACTGTGGCTCGGAACTGGGTCACTGTGGCGACCGTAAGCGTTAGGGTAACAACCTCTCAATACTAAGCCCCCTACGTATATGTAGTAACTGGCGGATAGGACATTTGATGCCGTGAATAGGATAACCTATTTCGCTGGGTAGCGAGAATGTCTAAAAAGGGATTGGTAACGAGAAAATTAAATGGCAGCTATTTTCATGCTCTATGGACATTAAAACGTTGCTATTTATATAACATGGAAAAAGCGATTAAGAAGAAAACTAGCACGCTAGGTCGATAAGCTAGCAGAAAATACAAAAATCTGCAGTGTTCCGTAAATCTGCTCATGCTACAAACTGCTACAAGCGTAAAGAAAAGACACATGCATAAATTGGATATTTTTTTCACAAAAGACTATAAAATAATTACGAAATATCACGACAGAGCGACGACAACAACCGAATTTTAATTGGCCACTTTCTTATAGCTTACGCAAGACCACTATATGAGAAACAATTATGTGGATATAAATATACCGGAAAAAGAAGTTTTCGGACCTCACTTTCTATATTTTTTTCATATTTTTTATTATAGTTTTGTTTCACGCAACCGTCTTTTTTTAATTTGCAACTCTTTCGCTAATTTAAAAGTGCGAATCGTGATGAGTTTGCTGTTTCTATGCAGAATTTTGCATGGATATTAGTTTTTATGAGTTTTGCAGATACAACAGGGCCTTAACATGCTATAATTTTATGGGGTGCGAGGATTTGTTTAATAAACTTTTGGATTTTTCTTCCAGAATCAACCAATACTTTTACTAGGGGCTTTTAAAACTAACTATAAAATCTATAAAATGAATTCTTTTCACTTTATTCAAATGTGTAACCATAGGCAAACCGTGTTTAACGTTTTATTATCGTCGTTACATCATTTTGTCAAATCCAAAAGTTATCGATTTATTAGTTTTGCAAATATTACCCGTGAAAGTTATTTTTTGTAATTTTGCTTGGGGCAAACTTGATTTATTCATTTCTTGCCAATTTTGGTTCACAGTTAATCGATTCTTAACTTTTGTTCAACAATAAAACGACTTTCCAATAAATTGAACTTTAAAGTAACTAACTACACGGTGCTTCCCTGAAATACTACTGAATAATTACTAACTACACCAACAATTCTAGTAATTACTACCAACTTTTGGTCCAAAGTTTGCCCCAAACACCGGCCCCGTTTTATTAAGTGGAAATTACCTTTAATGCTCCCACCTGAAGTGTGCGGTTGCTGGCTTTGTTGGACGTTGGTCTGCTCCAGCTTGGTGCTAACTGAGTTCCACATATCGAACATGTTCAACATATTGGCCCCAAGGCCCAACACTAGCACAATGGTACCATAACACTTAACTTTCACACACAAACACTCGATCATCCATTTTTGTACACTGAAAACAGCAAGTGTCAAAATTGTTCGACCGTCGTACAAAATACTAAGGCTACGGCTCTGATCCCTGATTAATATTTGTATTATATTGCGGTTTTTATTTAATAAATACTTTTTAAATTTTTATTTCTATATATAAACTTTCTCAAATACTCAACTAATGTAAATACTATATTTTTTTATTTTTTTTTAAGTCTACTTACGGAATTTTATATATCAGTCTAAAATTTCGATTTTAAGGTTGGGTTTTATTTGCTCGGGAGGTTATTATTAAAGTGTATCACTAATTTGTGTTTAATTATTGATTTTTATTAAAAACTAACGGTTTTGTGATTAAATATTGCGTATAAATTTTAATAAACTTGTGAGTTAAATGCTTTCGGAATTGTTTAATATTGTCGACGTGCTCATACGAAGTGGTTTGTGTTTAATAAATGGCATTGAATGCGTTTATTTTGTGTACCGTGCATTCGTTTTTTCTTCTTCATAGTTCGTTAATAGCTGATGTGTATTCGCTTCCACTTGTGACCGGTCTATGGTTGTCCGAGTCCACACTTTGCAGATAACATTTTAACGATTGCAGAACCGACACATAACCCGAACGCGCTTTTATTTTTTAAATACAGTGTTCTCTTTTTAAAACAACTGGAAATTGCGTTTTATTTCTTTCAAGTTTTTCTTTGGTCGCGTCCTCGCATGCACTGAAGTGCAGTTGCAGCGTGGGGGTGTTTCAGCTACAGTGGCGAGGGGTGCGGGGGGTTCGGAAATGGTCGTCCTCTTTGCGCATGCCCGGAATCGATCCCGCGTGGCCACTGAGGTATACCGACTAAAACACTACTTTTCTTACTGGCTATATGGCCTGCATGAATAGATATGTACGGGCTATTATGTCATTCACTTTGATGTCTGGTTACTAGGCTGTATAGCTGTAGGTGTTTGCCTATTGTTGACCGTTTCTTTATTGAGTGTTGCAACACTGGTGGAGTGTGAATGTACTTGCGTACTGGCTGTGTATTTATTTTAAACTTGTTAGTGTTCTAATGAGTTTTTATTTTACTGGTTTGTATTTGGAATAGAATTTACGTGTTTGTGCAATAAATGGTGCAATGAGTTCTATTTACGATAGTAATGTAGCTCGTATTTTTTTTAGGTTTAGTCGAGCTGTTATATTTATTTTTAATAGTGATTCGATTTTTATATCAATTAATTTGAATTGACTGCCCCGTTGATCTAGTGGTCGCAACCGCAACTGCTGAGCAGGTCCTAGTATTCGATTCCCAGATCGGGGAAAGTGTTACTGGGTTTTTCTATCAGAAATTTCTCAGTAGTAGACCGGAGTCTGGATTTGTGCCCGGTTGATGGCAATAGGCTCGCCTCCTATTACATGGGACTTAAACATAACTGGGGACATTTGCGGTGAACTAAGGTAAATGTGTGCCTAACCCATCGAAGAATACAGGTGATGTTATGTTTGTGTGTGTTATTTTGTAATATAGACAGATTTTGATATTATTCCGTTCTATATAAAGATCTCTTAACTTTTCAACAGAATCAAAAGTTTTATCGTACCAAGCCTATTCTGTGTAACTACTGATTTCGTTGTTCACTGGTACATGTTCATATACATTATGTTGTTACAAATACATATACATACACATGTATATGTATATAGTTTGTTAGTTATGCCTCTCATTCAAGTACCACGAGTAGGACCACGATACATGTATATGTATTTGTACCAACATAATGTATATGAACATGTACCAGTGTAAAAAGAAGTCAGTATCGGTATAGAAAACAAACTAATACTTCTACATGTATTTATGTAGGTATATACGTTTGTTCGTTTCGTTTGTAAGTTATGCCTCCCTGCCAAGTACCACGAGTATCTTTAAAGTTGCGTAACATTTAAAGCTGCAGAACTATTTAAAGATAGTCCCACAAGCTGTTTTAATTTATACATCTCATATACATATACATATACATTTGCAGTTTCAATTAAAATGCTTTATACATTATGCAATACTATAGAGTAGGTTTTGCTGTGACTTCGCCTACGTGAAAGGGGGTAAGTATTTCAGGAGTAAATGTAGCCCATATTATTTGGCAGTTGCTAAGTTATATGTCTGAGAAATTTCATCGAAATCGGTTCAGTAGTTTAGCAGTGGAAGAAACATGCAGAGAGGTTCACTTTCGTAATAATGTTGGTGTTGGGACTTATCTGAATTGGTTGATACCAGATGTATCGTGCTACCCAGTAACTGGGTTGTGGAGGTCAGATAGGCAGTCGCTCCATGTGAAATACTGATATTCAGCTGCATCCGATTAGACTAGCAAACCGACCCCAACTAGTTGGGATGATGTTTCTCAGATTCATTATTAATATTCTAGTTCGCTAGTTAGCCATATTTCTTATTTCCATACAGTAATATTGCCAAATTAATCAAAACAGCGTTATATTTGACAACTGTTTGCGACGTTGCCAATTTTTTTGATGAACGCTCTTAGGGCTCTCGCTGATGGGCGCGACGCGACGGTGCAACGCCATCCTAGTAGAATTGCCTTGAATTTTCATAGAAAATGTTCTACTAGAGTCACGTCGCGCCCATCTGCTGAGCCTTTATCCTCTTCAAAGGTAAGCTTTGAAAATGGAACTTTCGTGGAATCCGAAATAAACAGAGTTTCTCCACGACGCTATTTAAAAGTTACACTGGAAGACGCTCCCGAAATAACTAGGAATAGTCTAGAGAGACGATAAAAAGGCTATATTTTAAAGTATTAATGTTACTGAAGCTATTCGTTTGAAAATGATTAATGGCGTCCTACGAAGACCCAGGTTGTCAAAACGGTTTTAGAAAAAAGTTTGTCAGTACTAACCAATTTTGATGAAAACCAGGAATCTCTTCGTTCTAGAGGCAAATTTAATTTAATTTAAGAACCATGAAAAAGCTAAGAAAACCTCCTGAAAACCACAAATAAACCAACACTAATATCAGTTGTTCCGTGTGGTGCCGGACGTAAAGAATAGTACCATCCCATTTCTTCTCCTGGGTGTCGTAAAAGGCGACTAAGGGACTCACTAGAGGATGGGCAGCAGCGTTCTCTATGTATTTTAACACCATACTGCGATCGCCAACCCGCCTGCCAAGCGTGGCGATTATGGCAAACCCCCCCATTTGGGGGAGGCCGATGTCCAGCAGGGGACGTCTTTCGGCTGAGATGATGAATATCAGTTCCTGAATTGGGAATTTGAAGTTCTAAACTTGTTATACTCTATTATAGAATTACTTAAGGTGACTTCAATCTTCAAAATATAGACAGCAGTGATAGCCTAGTGGTGTGACCGTCGGACTGCCAAGTCATAGGTCTCGATTTCGAACCCAAAGCACGCACCTCTGACTTTTCGGATTTATGTGCGTATTGTATAATTATCACTTGCTTCAAAAACGGTGAAGGAAAACATCGTGAGGAAACCGGCATTCCTGAGAGATATTTCTCGACGGCATGTGAAGCCAAGTCAGAGGCCCATGGGCGGCTGTAAAACTCTGACACCAGGTTAGTTACTAACCACACGAAAAGAAGAGAAGATAGAATTACTAGGTGACTTCAATCTTCAAAATTTCCTTGACCTTAAGGAATGCCAAAGTGATCTCCTCGTTGTGGTCGCAAGCGGTACTGCTGATCATGAGGTCTTGGGTTCGATTCCCGGGTCGAGCAAAGTGTTATCGGATTTTTCCATCAGGAATTTCTCAGTAGCAGCCCGGAGTCTGGATTTGTGCCCGGTTGATGGCAATAGGCTCACCCCCTATTAGATGGGACTTAAACATATCTGGCGAAATGTGGGTGTACTATAGGTACACCTCTGCCTAGCCCTTCGGGGAATACAGACGAGATGTTATGTTATGTAATAGTAAAGTGGAGTTTGACAAGTTCTAAACTTAAAATTCTCAATTCAAAAACCGCGTGTATGAAAAATTTAAAAACAGCAGAACAGGATAAGTACTCATCTGTTTCTGCATTTCCCGCCAAAAAACCAGCATAAAAGGACTACCAATTGTCTTTAACTCGAAATGTGAAAGAAAAAAGAGTCCGAAATTCCACGAAGACGTTAATCATGGTCGATGCGTGCACGACACATTAGTGTTACGCAAGATAACGTTACGTATGCCCATGCGCCGATGAAAGTCGCCGGTTTTGGAGGTGGAGGCGTAAGTCATGAGCGGAAGCGGGTAAGAGAAGTGAATGTGAGAGTGTGGAGAGAAATGGCGTTTTAATTTTGAGGAGGGCTATTTTTAGAGTGGTTGGGTAAGAGTTACTTTGGAAGCTGTTAATGGTTAAGAAATTATAAATATGGTTATGAGTGTGATATTAAAAATTATGTCAATAACAATTTCGAAAATTATTAGGATGTTTTCTTGCAAATAGTGCAGAAATGGTTTGATTTTTAATGCAAAAAGGTATGGAAACACACTAAATTTAATGTTAGACTGTAAAATTATCATGCCAGTGGGGTAATTGCGTAACACACTTACAGTAGCAATGGCTTTCATTTTAACAGTTCAACAACATGCATTGGGTTATTTACGTTGAGCAGACCAATATTTCGAACATTTATGAAGTAATGCCTTCAAAATCATTCAGATTGTGAATGATAGTGTGTTACGCAATTAGGGTGCTAGTTGAAAAGCGACACAGAAAACGTTAGAAAATAAAATTAAAAGACAAAATTGGCTTAGTCTCGAACGATGGCGACCAAAAAGTTGCAAAAAACTTGTTCAGTTTTAAAGTTCAGTTACAGTTTCCATTATGAATGAAAACATGAAATAAGTTAATAACTGAGTATTATGTAAGTGAATGTGATTTTATTTGCGTAGATCGTGAAGATACCATTGTTTTGCAAGGTATTACTTACTTAATTGTTTAATTGCGATTTTGCAAGTGAATGCAAACGAACGGATGAATGAAAGATTTTTAAATATGATACTAGCTTCTGCCCGCGACTTTGTTCGCGTGAAAGTCGTAAGATACACAATATAGTAAAACAGCCGATTTTTTATAAAATTGCGTCGGTCACCACCCACCGCGTTGCACCGTATCGCCCGCCCGCACTATTAGTTCCTTTGTGCTTAGCGTTATTTCTCTTTGCTCGGCTCCTTAGAGTCGTAGCGTGATATTAAATAGCCTATAACCTTTTTCAAAAACTGGGCTATCAAATGCAACAGATAGATTCAAAGATTAGCGCGTTCAAACAAAAAAAAACAAACAAACTTCCGCTTTGCTATATTAGTTTATATAGATGATATTTTTGTTACTTATAATTAAATGAGGACTTGTTATTGCTTATTGGGTGAATGTTTATTTGAATAATTAATGTGTGTAAGCTGTGTTTTGCTCGAAAAGGATTATTAGTAATATAAATGGTAATTTCCTAAAACCATAACTGTCTTTTAATCAAAAAGTTATTTTAATTATTACGTGACTATTGAATAATGAAAAGCATTTCTAAATTATTAACTTGTTGCGTTGCGTAATATAAGTGAAAATTATTTGAACCTTTCCAAAATTTCGGAGTTAATTTGCGAATCATTATGTAAATTTTTTACAAGCATGCTTCCTGAAGTTATTAAATGTAAAAGCAATAAATTTTATTTTAATTAATGTGATTGCTTAGATTATATTTTGTTAACAAAACTTACAATTTGATTAATTATTATTCATATTTAAATTTTATTAGAAATTAAAACAATTTTTTTTTATTGACCAACAAATCCGTAAAAGTCATCTTCTATGTTTTTTTGTTGATTAACTTTATAATAATAGCATACACTATCTCACTATCTCAGTTGCTGTTAGATAGTGTGGGCTAATTATTTTTAAATCCAGGACACCGCTTAAAAAAAACGCCAAGACATTCCATCATTTACCAAGCCTTTTCCCAAGCTTATGTTGGGGTCCAGTCTTATCAGATTCAAGATGAATACCAATATTTTTACATGGAGTGACTGCCTATCTGACCTCCTTAACCTAGTTACTGGATCATACGATACCTCTTGTTAAGACTGGTTGTCAGACTATCATCCCATCTTAAAAAATTAAGCGTCGAATCGCTGTCAGTTTCCACTTTGTACCAGACCAGACTCAAGTGAAAGTAAAACTGCCAAAATCTCGCGTGAAAGTCGAGAGTTGATCGATGCCATAATTATTATTACCATTATAAGAGATATGCTAAAAGCAAGCCGGATGTAGGAATCGAGTATCGATATAAAAAATCTAGACATCGAGTCGAGTATCGATGTATCAAAATATTAAGAGAGAGGATTTTTTTTTATGATTATGAAAGTTTAGAGCTAAAGTGTTTAAAATGTTGTAATTTTACGGTGTTTAGTTATGGATGGTTTTGTTGTCTTGGTTTCGGTGGTAACATTTGAAATTAATATTGTGCAAAAATATTTAGTAGTCTAAAAAAAAAATTCCAGAAAGAAATCTGCCATAATGTCTCTCACACAAAAAAAAAAACAAATAAACAGGAAGTAATAAAATTATAGCATCTAAAAAGCAATTTCATTCCGGTTCGACAATAAAAATTTCCCACCAAAAACTTCAGGACAGACACCAACACCACGACTGATTTCAAAAATGGAATCCTTAAAAAAACATCCTGGACAGATCCCAACACCACGACTGATTTCAAAAATGGAATCCTTAAAAAAACATCCTGGCAGTTATCAACTTCCGTTGTCCTAAGTGATAAATGGCGAAATATTTTCGTTTAAAACGCTGGCGACATTAGAAAGTGCATGAGTAAGAAAGCCAAGCCTTTTAAGAAATACAACGACACTGAGCATTAGGAAATACACGTAATTTTGACTATTTTTGCTCACTAACTTAACACCAAGTAACCGTTAGTCTCCTTTCTCATTTTGACGTCTTTGACAGCAATGAGTTCATATACTAAAAGGAACTTTTTGTTTACAATATAACTCAGAAATGAATGCATACGAAACAGGCTCTATGGTGTATGACATTGACAATTTGGAATGGTTTAGACATTCTCTATCTACACTAATAGTTTACAGAGAGTTTGTATGTTTGTAAATGTATGAGGTAATCCCCAAAACTACTCATCCGATTTCAAAAAGTTCGATTTGTTTCCAAATGTCATGATTTCATGAAAAAGTCACTCAATGGAACAAATCTAACTTAAAGAGATGTATTAATGATTCTTATGTTTGTTATGGTCGCGAATCATATATTGATCCAAGTACAACCTTACATTGACCTGCAAATTGCAAAAAACGTAAGAAAATTTGAGTTTCGCGGGCTACTAAATACGAATGAAATCTATTCATTGTTTAGCAGATGTAGGTAACATGAATAAATGTAAAACTTAACCAAGTCTATAAATTACTCCACCTTAAACAAAAGTTTTCCGAACATAAACTTACTTAACGAACTGTTACTTAAAACTAACTTAGTCAGTATCAATATTTCATTGACGAAAATTCTATTTCGCCCCCTATTACATGGGACTTAAACATAACTGGCGAACATGCCTAAGCTTTCGGGGAATTATTTAGAGGTGTCATGAACTAAGTTAAGTTAAGTTAGGTAAGTTAAAGTCACAGTTGTATCCAACATATGTTTATATCTGCGTTAAGTACTGTATTCAAGGCTAGATGTAGCAATAAGTCATTGGAACTTACAATGCAGCACTGCAGTAAGACTTACAATGGGCAGGTTTCTATTTTGCTTAAAGCCCCACATTTTTTTTAAAGTTCTTTTACCTTCAAAAAAGTAAAACGTTATTAGACTCTTATCAGTGTCTTCTAATTATCAATAATCAACACAGATATTACTGACATTTTCTTGGACATTACCTCTCTACATCGTGGGGAAACCTGGACTTGTAGCCAATATAAGTCTGAAATCACCAACCCGTCTTGAGCAAGCGTGGTGATCAATGCTCGTGCCTTCTCTGTATTAGAAAAGGCTTTTGCTCAGTGCAACAGTAATAGCTGGTGCTACAGATATTAAACTTCAATATTAATAATATTTTAGCGATTCTTGACTAAGTAACTGTAAAATGCTTTCACCCTGTTTAAAACAAGGATCTGTAAGTCAGAGTCAATTTTAAAAACCATGAAATAAGCTAGCTACTTTTGTAACTATTAAGTAGGAACTAAGTTAACTGTCTTATTAAATGGACTAACTCTGTAACTTTATCAAAAATAAAAAGAAAGTTACAAACTTAATCTACACAAAAACTACAACTAAAGGAACAAGACATCGATGTAGATTTTTTTCGGTGTTCGTATCGCCGGAGTCACACTTAATTTCTAAGTCATGTAATTAAAGCATAAATCGTACATATTACCCTTCCTTTTGATTTCACCGTAGTCGGGTAAAAATCAACAGCGCCAAAACATCCTAAGCACAAATATTACTACTATACCAAAAACTCTAAAATATTTTGCAAACCACCCAAGTACTCGCTGAGATGAGAACAAAAACTGCTTATCTATCAATATTAATGAACAATTATAGGTACGGAGATCTGACTGGCCTCGCCTCACGCAAGCCACAAAACCAGCTACTTGTAATCTTGTGTTTGAAATAAATACGTAGCAACGACCTGGGACAAGGATAAAAGATTTATGCGAGATTTTAAATAAGTTTTAGAGTCCCTGGGAAAAATTTTAGAGTGATTAGAACTACTTTTAGAGTTAAAAGACCTAATTTTAGAGTGGTGAGAAATCATTTTTGGTTTCACTCGTGGATTTATGGGGATTACAGTTTTATGAGACAACTTCTGATAATTTCTCCAGGATTTTCAGCTAAATTCGTAAAAAAAAACAACTCCATATGATGCATATGGCCCTTTACACAATTGTTTAGTGTGCCAGATGTTCTAAAAATGATGAGAGGGAGAGAATGATGATGAGGCTTACTGAATAAACACTCTGAATGCAACATGTGAGAAAAAATATTTTCGAGTAGACAGTATTACCTAGTTATAATTATTTTGATGACGTAAGTAATTTTATCATAATGTATGTATAATTCCAACTTGAATGATGTAACCAATATATTGATTTAAAAGAGTGTCCATGGATTTTCATATCCGTTCTTCTCCATAGGTACTACGCTTTGGAAAGGACAACTAGCTTCATATTTCTGACTGACCGACTCCTTGACAATTCAAAAGTGCCTGTAATTGGTTTATAGAAATAAATGCTTTGAGTTTGAGTTTTGAGTATATCCATAACAGTACGAATGCAGCGAGTCTCATTCACAATATTCTGTAAAAGGCTTGACAGTAATATATGGTACATAGATTCTAGCTAAGGTTACGTCGCATATTGATAGCTAAGGTCTAAAATGTATTTGATTAATTGCCCAACGGTTCCTAACCCATTGCTAAATGGTCTTTGAGACTAAATTGTAACCCATTTAAGAGTGTACAAAAGAGTGTGCAAAAATTCGGTTACAAAAAATTACAAAAAAACAGTAAAATGTTAAGAAGTGGTGAAGAGAGTTGCAATGTCATAATTAACATAAATAATACATTACTTATTAAATAAAAAGCAAAATTAATAACCAAAAGCTTCTAACTCACATGTTAAAGTATCTATCAAAAACACTCACTAGAATCTATTTACTAAAACTATAATTGATAAATTAGTTTATAAACAAACTGAGAGCGTGACCTATTAAGTCTAAAAGATAAATAAATAAAGCTAAATCCATAAATAAAGTTTAATTAATTAATCAAACATCTCACGATCCTTTTAACATCGACCCAAATAAAGTACAAACAAAAATAAAGCAAGATAAGACAACAATTATCTTAAAAACAAATATTCATAAAAAGTGCCCTTCAGCCCCCGAAAGAGAAAAATGATATTTCCCAAGAGTTTCCTAACATCCTCTGTCTCTTTCCAACGCAAGGTCGAATGCTTTGTCTCTCGCTCGCACAGTATGCAATACAAGATCTCATGCAACAAGAGACCTTGATAAATTGCAAGTTTCGTGATAGATAATAATTGTTATACGGGTGATTATTATACGGGCCTTTGCCATTAAAAAATATATTTAAAAATCGAACGCATTTTTTTTAGTCTGTGGATTAACTTTTTTGCGTGTTCGAATTCGAATTTCAAAATCAGTGTTGCCTTGGTTTTGTATTTTTTTCGGGGATAATTTACTTTTTAATTCTGTGAATTAAAAGTAATTTATGCAACCCTTATAATCCAGATATATTGGAATTTTAATTAGACATAGTTATTGGTAATAGCAAATGATATAATGATAAATCAAAAACCTATTTCGTATCGACGGACGAACAATTTTCTATGTAGATATAATTATAAAAGTGACTACTCACATCCAACGTAATGCATTTGTTAAACAATCCAAAAAGTTCACAACACGAGTCCAAAATGCAATAAGCACAGGCTGTTAAAAAGTTTGTTTAAAAATGGAACACAAAAGTCGATGCGAGAAAAGCGCGGGAATTTTGACGTTTGTTTTTTTTTTCCAAAATGTAAGTACGCGGTGCCAAAAAGTTTGGGCGTAGAGCGGCCGTGCGCGCGCGGTTTGCAAGTCAAACTGAATTTTGTAAGCGCAGGCGAATGGCGCACGGCGTGCAGGACTGTGAAGGTGTCGGCCCCAGCATTTAATTTGAAGACATTTAACCATCGGCCTGTCTTGCCGGTATAAATAGAGGCTGTTGATGTTAAGCCTGTGCCTGTTAGGTTTTATTAAAGTTAGTGCTAAGGTGAAAAAAGAACTATGTTTTTGGCAGCGTTTCTAGAAAGTTCGATTCGAAACTTCAATTCGTAAAGTGAAAGGAGAATTTGACGTTTAACTTGACAATTAAAATTACCAAAAATAACTTTTTGACAGTTCGAAAAGTGTTCTAATTGCCAGTTAAAATTAAAACTCTATCTAAGATTATAAAACCCAATAGGCTCGCTAAATACAACTACGAGAATAACACAGACTATTTCTGTCTGCCCTACGAGCATTAAGAAGCATTAAGGACGACTGTCAACAAAGTATAAAACTGTAAACTAATCTATTTTTTGTAAAACAAAATGTCAACACACGTCATGTTTATGTCGCATTTAAATAGTATAAGAAAAAATATGTGTTGAAATCATTCTGAAAAAATATTATCAATCATTGTCACAGACATAGGTTTGGCTAAGGAATTTATTTTACTGCCAAAGAACTACGTTCTGTAATTAATATTTGAGAAAATGGCACCTAGCTAAGTAATAATAAAAATGAAAACCAGTTTACACCTTTCTATCAGAAAAACTGCTAATAGGTTTTTACTTCAAACGACATTTAAAAATCTTCTGAAGCAGAGTACAGAATAATTCCATTTTCAAAAAAAAAAACTTTCATAATGTCAAATAACAAAAAACTAAAATGGCCGCTCCGTTTACGCTTGTACATACGTCCACGCACAAGTATCATCTTCAAATCAATATAAAAAGTAGGTCATTCCAAAATCTAAAATGACAATCAACCCTTCACTGAGGATTTTTACTCGCAATTTTAACCCTTTTGTTGCTTGTTGGACCCCCAGAATGACAGGACATGTAAAGTCCATTGAACAGAAAAACCGGACAGGGCAGGGGTTACAGAAGTTTTTAGGGTTCTATGTGCAAATAAAAAATTGTGGAGGTTCTTTTGGGTCGAGTACGGCGAGAAGACAAAAAATGGTGCTGAGGCCATGTCTATCACTGAAAGCTATCATTTTCTTTCAGGTCCAGGTTTTTCCTTACCTAACACCAAATTTTCTTTATCTGAGTTAGGAAAAGTTTAGTTGGTAGACTGAAGTTGAGGAAATCCATCGTGTTTTAGGTTTAAAGTTTTGGTAAAAGTGGTAACGATTTTCTGATGCACAATAAGATGAGATACTGGTAAGTCATTCAGTCTGAAACAGTCATTTTCGGTACCCGACTTTCTTTTTCTATTTATGTTTTTTTTAATACCTATACCTAGCATGTTCCATGTTTTATCTTCTTTCGTATTTAAAATAAATAATCGTTTATTTATTTATTAGTTTATTTTTTATGTAAACACGGTAAAATACATAGAGATACGACATAATTATAATTTTTTATTGTTCGTATCGTTCTATCGTTAAAAGAATCTCATTATTTGCTTCTTACACCAAAAAAAGGTCCTTCAATTATAAAATTATTGATTAACTTCCACATAAAATAACAGAAATATTGTTTGCAGGTCACGTTATACACATAACATGGACAGTAGCCACATTTGAGGAACATAAAAAAAAATTGTCACTAAAACCAACCTAACCCTTTTGTAAAATCACGTGCAACGTTAAATATTTGCATGGTATACCTACCTAGTCACAATCGAAGTTATTGCAAAAAAAGAAACATTACTATATAAAAAATACCGCACAATGATTAAACGCCATCGCACAACATAGCTTTCTTTATTTGAGACGTACCCCAAAAAAAAAACATCAAAGCTTGCAATTACATTCACCATGCAAAAAACCCTCACAGAACCCTCTGCACAAATCTCACTCACACAGTGTATTTTGAAAAACAAGTTCATAATGTACTCAAAAGAGGGGTAACTTGAAAACCATGGCTACATTATGAAAAGAATGCCACATTACCATATTATTAAAGTGTGTGCGTCTCTTTGATAAAGACAAGTTGGTTAAAGTAATACCGATATTCAGATACATCTGGTTAGACTGGAAGCTGACCCCAAAATTCTTGAGAAAGGTCTGGCAACAAATAAAATAAAAATGAAACTAAAACAAACTGAAAAGATTTCGCTCAATGGCGAGAGAGAAAAATAAAACATGAATAGAATTCTTAATTGAAAAGTGACATTTAGCGTCCGCCATTTTGAATTTTCTGTTTCGTTATGTGACGTAGTGACATATTGACACGACTCGACTACACTTCATTTGTTGAACATACATAAATAAGGTCCCTATGTAGACAGGCGTGGAAAGCATAAGATTGCAATTTATTATGTACCGACTATAAAAACACCCGGAACATCTCAGCAACACCCGGATCTCTGCCATACCCTTTACCCTAAGTGTAGGAGACTATTTAAATTAAATAACTGCATTAAACAGTAAGTATGAAAACGGCAGTAAAATAAATCGTGTAAGTCGAAAACTCATGAAAACTTAACTTGCTGGATTTTTCATGTTATTTCCTATAAAATTAAAAAAAAAAAAAAACTCGTCTCGTGACTAAGTAATAACAGCCGCACAGGTTGATCCATCAGGTTAAGCTACGCTTGCCTTGGTTGGTCCGTGGATATGTGACCATCTTTATATACCGAGACTCCTCCGTGCCTCGGAAAGCACGTTAAGCCGTTGGTCCCGGCTGTCATTCATGGATCTTTGACAGTCGTTACAGGTCGTCAGAAGCCCGAAAGTCTGACAACCAGTCTTACCAAGGGATATCGGATTACCCAGTTACTAGGTTTTGGAATTCAGATAGGTAGTTGCTCCATGTAAAATACTGGTATTCAGCTGCACTCGGTTAGACTGGAAGCCGACCCCAACATAGTTGGGAAAAAGCTAGGCAGATTGATAAATATAATTATTACTACACGTAACCCTTCCGGAATAAATTCCCACACACATTATAGTCACACAGACAGACGCGCAACGCCACACGAGAAGCGACTTTAATTTATAATAAAATATATACACATTAAAAAATTTATACATCTATGAACCGTCTTCATCTTGTCACAACAATGATTGCCTACCAACCCATCCCAGTTCCGAAACCCACTCAAAAGAATTCAAACTCCTACCACAAACATTAGTAATAGGTACTTCCAAAAGATACAGTAACCCAATTTCGGTCGTATCGCACTGATAACGCGTATCAACGTAACTTGGTCAATGTACGATATAAATAGATAACAGACATTATGTTTTGGTTAAGAATTAGGTACTTTTTGAAAATGTCATGTGTGTAAAAGACGTATTCTCTTATCATACCTTCCCTTACGTTAAAAGGGTGGGTGGAAACGTAGTCCAAATATGATGCCATTGAATTATTGCTGCAAGCATCCTAAATATAAGTTAACACACACACATGCACACACACTCATTCACTATTTTAGGATATATCTCTAAGTTTATTTTTCTTTTTTACTTTTATTTAGATAAAGTTCTTATTCAATCTTGTTTAGTTTGAGATCATGTTAGATAGATGTCAAGTGTGTCGATTTATGGCATATTATGATATTGTTGTTTTTCTGACGCCCTCGTTGTTCTAGTGGTTGCAAGCGCTACTGCTAAACACGAGTTCTTGAGTTCGATTGCCGGGTTAGGCAAAGTGTTATTGGTTTTCCATTTTCCATCTGGAAATTCTCAGTCACAGCCCGGAATCGGGATTTGTGCCCGGTTGATGGCCATAGGCTCGCCTCCTATTACAAGGAACTTGAACATAACTGGCGAAATGTGGGTGGAGCCTGATGCGAAACGCTCCGAGGAAAACAGGGGTGATCGGGAGTGGTGGCAGTTCACGGGAAAGTCCGAAAGGGATACCGTGGCCCCTGGCAACGTACAGGCAACTGAAGGAACACGGGTGGGTTTTAGTCAGTAAGAGTCTGACATACCCTCCCGCTCCGCCCAGAGCGGGAGAAGGAGAAGTTATTTGACAATTTCTCACCCTACAAAAAAGAAAACTCAAAGACTCGATGTGCTGCTCAAATCAGCCCAAGAGTCTAGTAGAGAGAGTTCTATGATCATGTTTATTGACGAAAAATTTCTACAATTTCTGATTTTAATATAAATTCTGTAGTTGATATATTATTTAGTTGCGAATTTTATCCTTATACTTAGAAAAGTCCCCGAGTTTAAAGTGAAAACCACACTCAGGCCCGCATGATCTTAAGTGGGAAATAGGTTTTTTAGGCATGACAATAAATTTTACTGTCATATCCAATTTATTTCCCACTACAAAAGAGATGCAATTAAAGAGCTCTACGTACTTTGACAATTTGAGATTGGTATAGGATGGACCGCCTTGAGCACCATCTCTCGTGATGGCAAGCGACGTTGGTACACGCTTCACGCTTCTTCTAGAAGGGGTTGGTAGATCTTTCTACCAATCCGCACTGAACCCGCGTGGTAGATTACAGCCCGTTCCCTCTCACCCAGAGGAGGCCTAAGGCCCAGCAGTGGGAACTTTATAGATTGATTATGCTTATGCTGTCAGCGGCCAGCTTATACTGGTTTTTTTATGGCCTACTGCACTTCAAACTGCTGACGTATATCTGGCGCTTATTACGTCAAATTGCGATTGAGCGACTAATCACATCGCAACACTAAGATATCTCGCGATATTTGACAGACTAACCAAATATTAAATAATTTTAATTAAATAAATATAGTTGTAATATGAGCTTGTTTTATACACGTGTGCGATATCATATTGCGCTGAGTTCGCTTTCTGAAATTATTGAAACTAAATTGAAATTGCGAGCGAAGATTTTTTTTTTGTAAAATAAGTGTAGTTGCTAGGTCATTAAGAATAGTTTGTAATTCAGTATTATTATGCTACCACGATGATTTGAAAAATTATAAAAAAAGAAAAAAAAAAAGTATTTATTGGGACTCGCTCAGGAGATCACAAATCAAACTAAAATATAAAAAACAAAGTAAAATAAAAACAGAAAGTCCAGTACGAAGCCAAAAGGCTCTTATCTCAGCATGATGCTGCGACATTTAAAAATAAGTGTCGCAGCGCTGGTTTCTGATAGGCCCCCTTGTGATGTCACGAATAGATACAGACATAAACAATAAATAAAACAATAGAAGCGTAAAATAACATGTAATAATAAAATATTTATTTAATAAAATTATTGTAATCCTTATTACATATATCCTATTTATAATTATATATAATCAGAATTAGGGCCTTTAAATTTATACATTTATTTAAACTTGATGTCATGTAAGTAATATTACATATACTTATGCGGACTTAATGCCACAAGGCATTCAAATCTGGAGGTTGGAACAAAAACAATGTTTCATTCAGTGCTTCCTCTTCTCTCAACATGAACAGTATTGTCGAGAAAACTTGATGCGTCGCTATATTTTGTTAAATCCTTCAAAGTGCGACTACATTTTGTTGGTTTCCCTAACAGCGGTTCGCACCTGCGATGACATTAATAGGGATGATAACTAATATTACAAATGTCCGAGCAAATAATTTAATTGCGAAGAAGGCATAGTAAAATGAGACACTCGAAAAAATCTGTATTAGTCGATGGAAATATGGAGAAACTACACGTTTTAAAAGTTTTTGGAAGGGATTATTCCCGTCCTTGTCGCGCGGTACGGACATTGCATGGTGCTACTATGAAGTTACATAGTCGTGACGTCACTTCTGTGATAGAGTCGTCCTTGTCCAGCAGTTATTTAAAAACGTTAAAAGCTTGGCAATTTTTTAACCATTGACATTTTTTTAAATATTGTTTGCACTATTTGGAAAACAAACAATTTTTTGATTTTAAAATAAGAAAAAAACATCTATTAACAACAATTGTATATAGTGCCATCCAGGAAGACCACTCCGCTCCGTACTAAAGTACAGTGCTTTTTTTTTTTTGTGGATGGGGAATCATCAAATGACTTCTCCCGCTCTGGGCGGAGCAAGAGGGCGTGTCAAACTTTTACTGACTAAAACCCACCCGTGTTCCTTCCGTTGCCTGTACGGCGGGCCGCGATATCCCTTTCGGACAAACCCGCAACCCCAGCAGGCATTGGTCCTTACGGACCCCGTCAGTTGGTGCTGTACAGTGTAAAATCGCGGAGTGTGCGCGTGCGCGTGCGTCTTCGTGGATCTATGGACATTTCAATCAAACCTTGTTCTTTTTTACCTACCTTTAATCTTCCGTGGCAGGTCCGCTTACAGTTGAAAAAACTAAGCTCACACTCGAATGAATAAACCGTTCTTTAAACGAGTCTATAACAGTACCAAGCAGAATATACAGAATACGTAATATGTAATTCGCAATTCATTTGCCAAACATGTAAACAAACACGAGTTTTAGGAAAAACAACTGTAAAGCCTACATATAAGGTTCAGTTTGCGGTACAACTTCATATTTTTTATGACTTTTACAACAGTACTAGCAGGTCTAAAATCAACTTTATTTACACTACCATAAAGTTGATGTTTATCTAAATAGAAAATTCGTGTTTGTTTACATGTTTAGCAAATATATTGCGAACGTAGATTAAATCATACATTAGTAATAATAATTCATTTTTTATCTTTTTTATCAAAATTAACATTCGAAAGCGCTCACAAAAATTAACGGTTCATTCGTTCGGGTCTAATGCTTTCAGTGAAAACTGAAACTTTCATCCTTCAGTCTTGAAAAGCATTCTGTTGATACTTGTTACCAATGTTGATAGCTCCAAGTGTCTCAGCTTACCTGAAAAGGATAAAAATATAATTTAGAAAATTCAATTCTTCTACATACGTCCATACTCACTTCTTTGGGTAGATAGACACAACATTCATACTAAATTACTAACTTCTGCCCGCGACTTCGTTAGCGTGGAAGTCGTGAGACACCACAATATACTAAAATAACAGCCACATTTTTATAAACATTTAAAATACGATTGTTACATTGGTCTCAGCAGGCAAAATATAAAGAGAGTCAAGACTAGTGATGCGACATACAGTTATCCGTGTGAGGAGCAGCTTGTCCTGAGGTCGGCACCCACAGCCTTCAGTAGCAATTTCCCATTTAGTGCGCAGTTTATTAGTAAATACAATTTTAAATATGTAGACTACTCTCTATCAAGTACACCATAAAAATTACAAACATATATTTATAAATTTTACATAGGGTGACACAATGGACGGTCTTATCGGTAAAAGCGATCTTTTGCAGACAACCTTTGGATGGATTAAAGGGAGGAGAGGCGGTAGTCAGTGGTGTACCATTTACATACACAATAAATACATACAAACACAAAGCATAATTATCTATATAAAAATATACATAGATATAATAATAAACATGAAACAAGAGGAAGGAGCTATTATGTAATGATGATGTTTAAGGAGAGAGAAAGTGTTTTATATATTACACGCTGACTGATTCTTTCAGATTATTCCTGATGATCGGCTATCACTAAGATACTAAAGCGTAAATTTAGGCATCGCCATTCGTGTTGACTGTTTGAATTGAATGCATCTAATACAAGTACATTGTAGGTAGTCATCGTCTATTTAAGTAATTAAGTACTAAAACTAAGTACCTATGTATTTCCTTTTCCCTCCTTTTACGACTACAAACGATGATAAGGAGTTAATGACTGAATTCCAAGTCACTTTCCTAAAATTTTGCCGCTAGTAGACTCTAGAGAAATTCGAAGACTTGTGACATCTATCAACCCGCACTGGGCCAGCGTGGTGGATGACAGCTTTCAGCAGTGGGAAGATTACATACTGATTTTGTTTTGTTTTGTGGAAGAAAATCTTTTAACAATGACGTCATTTTCTTTTGTTTAGAACTAGCTTTTGCCCGTGGCTTCGCCCGCGAGGAAATTATCCAATGGGAACATACTACCGGAATAAAAATGTATCCTATGTAACTCCTAACCCAGGTCTTTTCGTAAGCTTTTCATTCAAATCCGTTAAGTGGTGAAAAGGCAGTTACTTTCGCATTTATAATATTAGTCTTTAGTATATATAGTATACTATGAAAAGTATGGATTATGTTTATTAATAAAAAAATATAAAAAATTGGGAGTCGCACAGGAGATCACAAATTAAACATAACACAGTCATAGAAACATAAATAAATAAAAAACAAAGTAAAATAAAAACAGTACTTTTTTCATAATGAAGTGATTCTTTCATTTTGTATTCAGAATTTCGATAGTGATAAAAATTATGTAGCACAATGACTGATAGCGAGGAACCTGAAGTCTAGACTCATAATATAGATTTTGATAACAAAATATCATGATTTCAGCTTTTTATCATCTGAAGAAGCCGATTGGAAGCCGTTGGGGTAGGCTCCTTGTCTTAAACAGCCCTGGATACAGAACGTGTTGATAACTTATCGATTACATATCCATAAATTACGTCATACGAATTTCATTTTCTTTGGAGCCTTCTCCTCCCCGTCCTTGTTACAGGTAGATATAAGTATATGACAATACTGACGCTTCACTTCCTTCCATATCTAAAGGTTTTGCTTCTTACTGCTCTTAAGAGCGTTTATTCTGAAAGTGGGCAACGTCGCAAATAGTTGTCAAATATTTCGCTGTTTTGATTAATTTGGCAATATAACTGTATGGAAATAAGAAATGTGGCTAACTAGCGAACTAGAATAGTAATAATGAATTGCAATTATATCATTGAATTTGATGTTTTAACCGTTTTAGGTGTAAAAAAAAGCATTTCGAAAGTTTCCAAATGCTTTTTTTACTTCTAAAACTAAATATTCGGTGTTCGGATATTAATTATTGCTTTTCATAATCAATATTCTAGTTCGCTAGTTAGCCACATTTCATATTTCCATACAGTAATATTGCCAAATTAATCAAAACAGTGAAATATTTGACAGCTACTTGCGGCGTTGCCAACTTTTAGGATAAATGCTCTTAAATGTCGCAGCATCATGCTGAAAGTACGACGTCATATTTTATTTCAAAGTTATTCAGAACCTGCAACGTTAGTCTAGTCTTCGCAAGAGCTACTGCTGAGCATTAGGTCCTGGGTCTGATTCCCAGGTCGGGCTAAGTGTTATTAGTTTTTTCCATCAGGAATCTCTCAGAAGCAGCCCGGAGTCTAGATGTGTTCCCGGTTGATGGCAATAGCCTCGCCCCCTATTATATGGGACTTAAACATAACTGGCGAAATGTGGGTGTACTATAGGTACACTTCTGCTTAACCCTACGGGGATTGCAGGTGTGACTGGTATGTTATGTTATTCAGCAAATGAATAACAAACTAACAGTGATAACCACTACGGCAATAAGGACCGGTCATTGTAGCGGACGTGTTTTGATGATGAAGTTGATACTGAAATGTGAAGTTGATATTGAAAAGTTATTTAGAAATATCATATTTATGTAAAAAGAGGTTGCTCAAGAAATACGACAATAAATTAGGACCTTTAGGCCTTTTATAGGTTTTGAGTGAACCTGTGTAAAGAAACAATTATTTTTAAAAGAGTAACCGTGGAGTTTCTTGCCGGCTCTTCTCCATAGGAAACGACCAATTGGAACCGTGCACCTAGCTTCTGCTGACGTTTCATGCCATGTAGGTTTATGTGAAATAAAATATTTTGAATTTGAATTTGTTTGGAGTGCATTATACCTCGGCTCAAATTCACTCTACTGCTCGCGGATTGAGTGAGAACAAGATTCAGCGGCGGGGAGAAGGCTCCAAGGCGCCGATAGGTTTGGTAATTTCTTTTAACGGTGAAAATAATGGTAATTCAAAATAAAAAATATAGTATCTGGTTTGTTTTTAATTCAGTTATTATGCAAAGTTTCATGATCTAATTAGGTTTTTTTTTTTAACATCTGCTGTTCATTGTTCGGGTTGGAGGGAATTTTGAATTTTTTTCAGTAGAGAACATTTTATGGAATCGTGTTTTCATCAAACAGTACATAAGATTAATCCTCAACTTTACCATATATTTATTTCAAAATTAATACTGCAGTATTTTCAATACAACGGAGGATCGTGCTAAGCAATTCGAGGTATTATAGACTCTAGGCTGTATCTTTGGAGTGAATTAAAATTGAATTAAGCATCGCCACTCGTGCAGCCTCCAATCTGACAAAATTCAAAAAAAAAAAAACAAAAGTCATTTATTCAAACTAGGCTGAGAATCAGCACTTTTCGAACGTCAAAATTACATAAGACAGTCCCCCAAAACGCCCACCCTTCACCACTTCCTAGTGCATTAGCTGGGAAGAAGAAGTGGCGCAACAAACTCCCCAGCAGCACAGCTGTCTGTTCAGTTAGAAGAACAAATCACAACCTCACCACCCCTAGTTTGTTCGTTCCAGATGTTAGCACCATTGTCAACTTTTCTGCCTGTTTGTGTTTTGTTTGCCATAAATATTTGCGACAGCTCTGTTATTAAAAGGGTTTCAAAATATAATTATTTTGCATTCAATGTTGTGTGACATCCCTAAAGTAAAATTACATCTGATGCAAGATGACATAACTTTGCACTTAAGCTTTATAAAATATTTGTTTTTGATTGTGAAATGAAATTATTTAAAATTATGATGATATAAATTTTATATGATTTGTGTGATTGGTTGTTTGTAAGGGTTACCGAATATTGAAAAGATTTACTTTTTCTATCGTGTACCTATAATATTTCGAGTTAGGTACCAATAAGAGATTGTTCATATTCTTACAAGCACAGTTTTTGGCAAGGATGTGTAGCAGAGTTCCATTACCCGTAATATGAGGTCATAACTGCACCGCAACTTCGAAACGTCAAATTCCAAACCCTAACACGTTCCTTTTTGTTAGAAAACAATTAACGACAGTCAAAGACCTTACACAAAAGAGGTTTTAACACAAAACAAACACGCTATGGCGCTCCAACTGGTTTCTATAAAGAACCCAAAGCTAACGGATCGGTGCATCCCGGATTCTACGCACACATCGACACATTTCCCACGTACGACACACCAACGCGACATCAGCTGAGTCAAAAGTGTGTCAGTAGCTAGCGGTCCCGTTGAACGGTACCCGGCAAAAAACTTATGTCGCTACTCGATAAGAGATGGCGCTTTACTACCGTAAGAATCGTGGTATTTTTTTTTTGTTTGTAGTAATTTTGATATTGATGGGCAAATGTCTATTTGTTTAACGTTTGAATGTGGGTTTGTGTGCGCTTAGTGCTTTCGATTACTCATAATGATATTTAGGTCAGACTGATAAAAAAACTCCGTTCTAGACGGAGTATAGGTAATGCGCTGCATCCATGATGTATGTTTGCCTTTGCACTTAGTCGTGCAATTAAGACGGCTCCTTAAAAGACTACCTACTTAGAAGAATAAGAAATAAAAATAAAATTAACAGTTACTCAGCTTTACCGCTAGATGTCGTTAAACGTCAACGACCTAACAGCTGGTAGAACAATTAGCAAATGAATGAACCTAATTTGAAATAATTAAACAACTCCGGGTGTCCTATTACTGTTACTAAAGATTATAGCCTGAGAAAGGGTTTACTACACAAAACTACCGTTGCAGCTGGTTCTTTTATGTGTCAAACTAGTACCGCCTTTGCTCAATAGATGTCGCTAGTTTACACGTATAAATAATTCGAGCTAAGTTTCTTGGAATTGCCGGCAATTTAAATTATTTATAGTATTATCGTAAAATATCGTGATGATAAAACGTAGCTGTATAATTATCATGTTTCGATGGTTATTATCATTACCGTTAGCTGGAATTTTGTTGGTTGAAAGCAGTTATTATTGGGATAAATCATCGGTTATAGGATCCTATAAAATCTTAAGGCACTTTAGGATAGGGATGCTCAGACTTGTCTGCGATCTACCTCAAAATATTTAGGTATCAAGTGATCGTCTGGTAATCAACCACAAAGAAAGAAAAACACAAACTCAATATCACATGACCACGTTGAAAAAGAACTACCTATGTACTTTCTTGTTTTATTTGTGTTTACCTAAATTCGCGCAAATATTATTACTTTAGGTATAAGAAACTACAGGTCGTTTTTATGATTTTATAGACATTTATGATTGTATAGATTTCGATGATTTTTTGTTGGTATATTGGCGTGTGCCAGCTGACTTAAAGGAAATAATTTAAGTTAATGTTTTATGTTGCATAATGTACATTATTTTGCATAAGTACTTTTGTATAGAATCAAGTTTTTCTAACTGAACAGACAGCTGTGCTGCTGGGGAGTTTGTTGCGCCACTTCTTCTTTCCAGCTAAGCACTAGGAAGTGGTGAAGGGCGGGCGTTTTGGGGGACTGTCTTATGTAATTTTGACGTTCGAAAAGTGCTGATTCTCAGCCTAGTTTGGATAAATAACTTTTGTATATTTCCGCTTGTGTACCCCTTTCGAACAAAATTAACACTACGTCCTTCGCATAGAGTTCGAACTCACGACTGTTTGCTTGTCAGCCTGTGCTTTAACCGTTTAGCTATTGTTGTTAAATAATGGCTTGACGAAATTACCCAGTGGTCGCAAGCACGACTGCGCAGCGTAGAATGCTGAATTCGATTCCCGAGTCGAGCAAAGTGACATTGTGTCTTTTCAAATCTCCTCCTATAAATGTCCTTTTTGGTGGCATTTCACATCGCTATTCGGTATTCGCGTTTTTGACTGTTTTTTATTCGGGTAGGTATATATACACCGTCCCCACATCGTCATGAACAGCGAACAGAACATTCAAGAATTTTTTTTTTTTGCTAATCTGAACGCAAAGGTGGAGGTGTTGACGGCAGCAGCGACTTATTAATAATATAATATAATATTATATTTATTGTCAAATAACATGGACTCATAACGTTAGTAACAATTTACTTACAAACTACGTAATGTTAGTAGATTCATAAACAATAAAAATAAATAAAAAAACAAAACTATGATCACAAACAATTAACCATTACTAGGAATATGCAGCTGGCTTAAATAGGAAATGATAGGGCAATCCAGTTCGCTAGCAATGACTACCAGGATACCAGGTTATTCTGTCCTCTGTTTTAATTACTAATACATGTTCGGCGTACCTACATAAAACACCGCACTCTACTGAGCAAGCCATGTGTGGAGGGTAAACGAACTTATTCGGTATATTCGCAATCCTTTGATATGAAAACCGACAACCAGCGGTTACGAGTGTTCGTGTATTTGCGTATTCGTCATAATCGTGAAAAATAGGCAAATTTAAGCGAATAGAGTAACTTCACATCGTCATATTTTGGCAAATAAAACGAATTCACGAACACGAATAGCGATCTTCTTTTCGTGTGGTTAGTAACTAACCTGGTGTCAGAGTTTTAAAGCCGCCCATGAGCCTCTGACTTGGCTTTACATGCCGTCAAGAAATATCTCTCAGGCATGCCTCATGTTTCCTCACGATGTTTTCCTTCACCGTTTTTGAAGCAAGTGATAATTATACAATACGCACATAAATCCGAAAAGTCAGAGGTGCGTGCCGGTTCGAACTCGAGACCTATGACTTGGCAGTCCGACGGTCACACCACTAGGCTATCACTGTTCCGAATAACGACGAGAATAGCTATGGTACTGGTACTTGTTGATAGGCCTACACTGTCCTCTCATACCTTTTAACACTTAATTAAAAAATATTGTAAAAGTCATTTACTTTTAAAAGAGTAACCGTGATTTCTTGCCGGCTCTTCTCCATAGGAAACGACCAATTGGAACCGTGAAACTAGCTTCTGATGTTTTATAAGTACCCTTGTAGGTTTATGTGAAATAAAATATTTTGAATTTTGATTTTAAGTGCCACCATAAAATATAATACAACTGGCGAACACCTCTCCGTACCTTTACAAAGGATACGGTCGTAATAATTATGTGAACACGTTCAATGACCGATAACATTCAGTCTGGCTAGATTTCAGATAAGCTAATCGTTACATACAAACGTACAAATTGCTTCCAACTGAACTATTAAGTAATCTGTGCCACTAACCTAATAAAAATAGAGGATAGATCAATACGCGGTATGCGATTGAACTTTTGATTAGCTTTACTCACGATTCGACTAGTGTTTTGTTATTTTTCGTAGTATTTTCTGTCTTCGTTTTTGTTGCATCTATGCGAAAGTAATTGGTAAAGGCGTGTAAGATCGCTATGATATAGACATGGTTTGTCGTTTTGTGTAGAGCCTTCTCGCATTAATCGGACACAAATTCAGACTCTGGACTGATACTGTGAATTGCCGGTTTTTTCATTGTATGGCATCTCGCAGGTAGGTCCTAGGAAATTGTGGGCTGCTTAGCCGGACTTTCCTGTGGCTGCCTCTATAAGTAAAGTCCTCCAGCCAGGGAATAAACTAAGCGACTACACGCTAAGGGCACCCCCTGTGGGGTACGGACTTCGGCTTAGGGCGTCGTTGGGGAAGGGCAGCAAAGGGCAGGCTGGATCGGATTAATATTATCAATCAAACTGCCTTTTTTTTTTGTGTAAATGTCAAATAACTTCTCCCGCTCTGGGCGGAGCGGGAGGGCGTGTCCGACTCTTACTGACTAAAACCCACCCGTGTCTTTCCCGCGACTCCGGCAGGCATCTGTACTAACGGACCCCGTCAGTTATGCTGACATATCTTTGAGGCGCGCGTGGAACACAACGCGCCGTCGACCGAGCCTTTTCCCAACGATGTTGAGGTTGGCTTCCAGTCTAACCGGATGCAGCTGAGTACCAGTATTTTACATGGAGCGACTCCCTATCTTACCTCACAACCCAGTTATCCAGGTTATCTTACAACCTAGTTGTCAGACTTTCGGGCTTCTGACGACCCCTAACGACTGTCAACGATCCACGAATGACAGCCGGGACCAACGGCTTAACATGTTTTCCGAGGCACGGAGCAATCTCGGTATGTAAAGATGGTCACTCATCCACGGACCAACCCCGACAAGCGTAGCTTAACCTGATGGATCGACCCGTGCGACTGTTAATACTTAGCCACGAGTATTATCATTAGGAGAACTTAAAGCTATAGGCTCAGCGGCGCGGGCTGGCTCGAGTAAGGGCCGGGGCGGAGTGAATTGCCTAACGGGAAACCCAGTATAGATAGTTGAATCCACGAAGACGGCCCCACTCTTACACGCCCCATGCTTACAGTACAGTAATCGCGTTTAGGAAGAAGGCGCGTCTTCGTGGATGGCACTATATATAACACTTTGCCCAACCCAAATATCGAACTGAGGAGACCAACGGTCACGTCATTTTACTCAATACAACTTCTATTAGGCATCGTGTTTAAGGAAAACACGTTTAATGACACAGCACTGTAATACAAATTAAACTTTACGGTTCATGGTGGCGCTGTACGTCAACGAATGTTGACAGGAATGTGTCAAAATCAATAGATTTAAAATTAGTACCATATTTTGCCGCTTGCACTAAGATGGTAATGTGTAATAAGCGTGTTAGGTGTAGTGACTGCCTGCTGGGGTCGCGGGTTTGTCTGAAAGGGATATCGCGGCCCCAGCACATAGGCAACGGAAGGAACACGGGTGGGTTTTAGTCAGTATAAGTCTGACACTCCCTCTCGCTCCGCCCAGAGCGGGAGGAGTCATTTGAAGATTCCGCACCAAAAGAAAAAAAAAAATGGCAACTTAGTTCAGCTTTGGTCTGCACAGTTTTCCTAACGCACGCATCAAATGACTCCTCCCGCTCTGGGCAGAGCGAGAGGAGTCATTTGATGATTTCCCACAAAAAAACAAAAAAAAAAAAAGGAGACCAACGGTCAGCATTATAAAAGATCCAGACAACAAGATATTGCCCGTGCTTAAATCTCAAGCATAAGATAAGCATATTGAGTGCATATTTTTTATAATAGGAGTTCTAACTTTAGTGATGTGATGTGTGTATAACCGTATCGATATTTTGCAGATCAAGTGTCAAAATTTGTGAACAGTTGAAACTTTCATGAATTCTCGAAATAAGCGTTAAACTATTCACTCACACTTTCTGATCAAATTAACTCACTAGTAATTAGTTATTTATTTTAGGGTATTTTTTTACATGCTGAAGGTAAGTAAAATATATGGAACCCTTTCATATTTAAGAGCTTTTATATGTCATATTTTATGCGAAGTAAAGGTAACGCTGCACGCTGCAGTACTGCCGCGTCACTACTGGTCCCAATACTATTTCTATGGGTTTATATCAGATCACATTCCAAGCACGGCAGACCAATGCTGCGACGGCACTGCTGGGCGGCAGTGTCGCCTTGCCCACCGCGGCAGAGCAGTAGTGCGGGCGTTCATCACACCGATACGTGAATGTTGACAACTGTGTTAACTAAACAATTATTGTTGTTGTGTTAAATTTATTTTTTTGCTCAATATTTTCTGGTGTACAATAAAGTATATTTAAATAAATATTGATATGGATTCATCATTCTTTCAATCATCAGTATCATTTTAAAACGAATAACAAAACACGTCGCCATTTTAAAATTCAATTCAATTCCTAGAGGGAAATAATTGACTCGTAATTTCCATGAAAAACTAAATGACAATACATTTTCCTGATTCGCGGTTTCGCGTGAAAATGGATTTTCTCGGAAGATTTTGGATTGCAAGCTTTAGAAAAATGTTTTTCACTACACTAACAAGAGTAGCAACGGTTCTGTCTAAAAATAAAATATTTTCACTACAGCTTTATTTTTTTTAAGGATTATTTCAGAGACGCAGTGGACTGTGGACTCTGCCTACATGATTTTAGGGTTCCGTCCACAAAAGGTGCCAAACGGACCCCGTAATAACAAAACCTGCGCCATATGTCTGTCTGTATATCACAAGGCTGTTCTCTTAGAGCCTACCTACATAATAGCCCATTCAGAATAAAATGGTGTCTTTGTCTTACTTATTTACTCGTGTGTATTTACCAAGATAGACCAGTGATAGCCTAGTGGTGTGACCGTCAAACTGCCAAGTCATAGGTCTCGAGTTTGAACCCAAGGTACGCACCTCTTGAGCACGCCACAATTGCGGCGATAAGTCCCCTCTTTGAGGAGTGGCTAGAGAGGCGCCATGGCTTCCTCACCTTCCGCCTGACGCAGGTCCTCACCGGACACGGCTGTTTCGGGAGGTTCCTGTTCCGAATAAGGCGGGAGGAAACGCCCGGGTGTCACCACTGTATGGATCGCCCGGAGGACACGGTGGAGCATACGGTGGAGGTCTGCCCTGCTTGGGCGGAGCACCGCCGTGTTCTCACGGAGGCGATCGTCGGCGGCGATCTCTCGCGTCCGGCCCTGGTTCAGGCCATGGTAAGGACCAGGCCCGGGTCGACGGCGCGTTGTGTTCCACGCGCGCCTCAAAGAGATGTCAGCACCAACTGACGGGGTCCGTAAGGACCAATGCCTGCTGGGGTTGCGGGTTTGTCCGAAAGAGATATCGCGGCCCCGGCACACAGGCAACGGAAGGAACACGGGTGGGTTTTGATCAGTAAAAATCTGACACTCCCTCTCGCTCCGCCCAGAGCGGGAGGAGTCATTTGATGATATCGCAACCAAAAAAAAAAAAAAAAGTTACGCACCTCTGACTTTTCGGAACAATGTGCGTATTGTGTGTTATCACTTGCTTCAAAAACGGTGAAGGAAAACATCGTGAGGAAACCGGCAAGCCTTTTTTTTTTGAGGGTTTGAAATTAGCCTACGTTGGCTGAGTCAACCTCAAAAAGGAAGAAGGAGGTTCAAGTCAACTTGTGGCGGCATCTACAATCACCAAATGCGAACTACGCATCAAAGACGTGACACAACATCCTAACGTCACACAAATCCTGCATCGCGCAATTAGAGTTTACCGCGCGATGGACATATATACAATCTCCCAACTTCAACCTCTGGGCAGTTGCCCGCCAGACACGACACCCGTCTGGTCGGAGGATCCTCCCTTTTCTATGGTGGATGAGTGAACTTTACACCCTGTTCCTCATACCCCTAAAAACTTAAACTCTAACCTTTTACTTCAATTAAACCATTTACAGGCACTTTTGAACTGCCAAGAAGTCGGTCAGCCAGAAAGATGAAGCTAGTTGTCCATTCCAAAGCGTAGTAGGTTTCTATGGAGAAGAACGGGCAAGAAAATCCGTGGACACTCTTTTAAATTATATTGGTCGGTTAATAGAGGTCTTTTTCTTTTAGAGGTATCTGCTCATGACGTACTGAGAAGCCAGGCAAGTAAACTGCAGTTATGAGCATAAGAGCATCAACGAGCATAATCAGCCTATAAAGTTCCCACTGCTGTGCTGTAATCCACCACGCGGGCCCTGTACTAGTTGGTGGATGTCACATGTCTTCGATTTTTTTGTTCTAGGACATGCTGGCTTCCTCACGTAACACAGCATAGCAGTGACATAGAAAAGAGTCAAGAAAGCAGTTAACCCCGGCAAAAGATACACCGGTGAAGCTGGACATGAACCAATCTGGCGGCAACGTCTTTAAAAGATGCTCATCCATAGATAAATATCAACCGTCTCTCAACTAGTCCATTGCCTACTCGTGGTTTCATATCCAGTATGGCTCGCAAATCCTCCCGGTTATGGGCATGTCTTCCCTACCATTACCGCGCCACCCGGTCTACTCCTTGATATGCCCCATGCAACATGATGCACCAAGGGCTAGTGCAAATCTTGGGGTTCATTCGATTTATCGAGACTGGCTAAACTACGCTAGGAACGGTGCATTTAATTCATTCATTCATTCATAGAACATTCTGGCTTCCTCACGATATTTTCCTTCACCGTTTTTCACCTTTAACCTTTAAAAAATTCCACTATACATAAATAATTGTATGATTGTATACAGCATAGCACATACTTCAATTTTGTCCTCACTGCTGAAACGCTACTTAAGGAGGAAATCCGGTCTTTCAATAAGCTTATGTACATATATAGGAGGTATATAAGCAGGCTTGCCACTCGCAAATGCCTTGAATAGACGTCGATCAAATTGTGTCAAAAACTCAAAGCATTTATTTCAAATAAACCAATTACAGGCACTTTTGAATTGTCAAGGGGTCCGTCAGTCAGAAAGATGAAGCTAGATGCCCATTCCAAAGCGTAGTAGGTACCTATGGAGAAGAACGGGCAAGAAACTCCACGGACACTCTTTTAAATCATAATATGGTTACAAAAAATTGGTTAAATCATTCATGTTGAAGTTATACATGTGAGAACGATGCAAAACGTTAAAAGCGTCCGTAGCAAAAATAAAAATTCAAAAATTAAATTAAATTAAAATAAGCCGTGGTAGCTAAGAGATGACCAGTCCCTACTGACGGCGCCCGTGTAACGTGATACCTACTACATATTAATTAAAAGGACTCTTTTGAATCTAGAGAAGCCTTCTCAAACTGAAATTAATAAGTCTTTGACCAAGCTTGGCAGACGAATTAGTAAAGGGGCTTTTGGCTACATAATAACAGCCGCTCGGTCCTTGAGGTTAAGCAATTCTTGCCGAGGTCGATTCATGGATGGGTGACCATCTATCATACCGAGACCCGTCCGTGCCTCGGAGAGCACGTTACGCACTTGGTCCCAGCTGTCATTCAATCTTTGACACAAGTCTAACAAACTGTCTTACCAAGGGGTCTTGTGTTACCCAGTAAATGGATTGTGGAGGTCGATAGGCAGTACATACGGTTAGACTAGAAGCCAACCACAACATAGTTGAGAAAATGCTAGGCAGATTATGATGGCAGATGAATTAGTGACGGATAAATATTTTCGTAAGTTTATTTTGGTGACGTCGATGTTCCAACTGACAATCTCAGAGGATACAAACTCAGGACTCTATTTTTATATCCCAACATTATGGAATAAAACTAACTGCCTGAGTTAGCAAATGTAGGGCAGTGCCTGAAATAGCCTTTAGAGGAACTTTTCTGAAAGGCTATTTATGCCTGACAACTTTATCTTTTCTAAGTTTATCTTGGATATCTCCGACATCTGTGAAGGAAAACATCGGAGACAACCTGGACTTATACTAAGTAAGAAATTCCACCCGTCTTGAGCAAGCGTGGTGGTCAATGCTCGTGCCTTCTCTGTATGAGAAAAGCCCAGCCTGCCCTGCAGTGGGATAATAATAGGCTGGACTAATTTAACTTTTAGTTGACCGGGGTCAACAGAAGCCATGCTTGCATCAGTCATCGTGTAGCTCAACTCCATTTTAGGGATCTTATAAATGGCGATGGTAGCATGTTGTTATAAGCAGTCAGGAAGGCGCTGCTGTCTTGATATAACAATTTAAGTATAGTCGCTTCTTACAACACAAGTAATTTACTTGAGTGTACTATTTTAGAGGTATGAGGAACAAGGGTGTAAAGTTCACTCATCCACTGTAGAAAAGGGAGGATCCACCGAGTAGACAGGTGTTGTGTCTGGCGGGCAACTGCTCAACGATTGATGTCGGATAGTCATAAACAGGGTGGCAGGGACATCGACGCGAAAACTGTTACTATTCAGTACATGACTCCGAATCCCTTGCGTCGAAATTTTTCGTCGGTTCTTTAAAAAAATATAGCTGTTCCATATATTTTGACCGCGTAGGTATTGCATTTTTCTTTGAAATAACTGTTTTTTTTTTTAAATAACCGACGTAAAGTTTTTCCACTGCGTGGGTTTCAGAATCATGTACTGAATCCATGGTAACAGTTTTCGCGTCAATGTCCCTGCCACCATAGTGTATGTCGTTCGCGCGGTAAACTCTAATTGCACGATGCAGGATTTTGTATCACGTCGGGTCTTTGATGCGTAGTTCCCATGTGGCGACGTAGATGCCGCCACACTATAGGTGTATCTCTACCTAATCCTTTGGCGATTACAGGTGATAGTTATGTTATGAATGAACTTTACAAAGAACAACCAACAGAAGATCGCGAGGAAGACCTGGATGAGACCCGCACAGACCAGGGAAGCATGGCACAAAAGAGAGCAGGCCTATTGTCAGCAGTGGGTGGAAAGCTGCCAGTGATTGGTTCCCGATATAGAAGTTTTTAACAACGATTCGAGTGTACCACAAAACATTGCTATTGTAAAATATTAATATTCTAAGTACAGTGGTAATAGTATAGTAGTACGTCAATTTGTATTCAAAATCGATAAAATTACGACAAGTTGGCAGCTTCGATAGACTATATTGTCAAATATAAATATATTGAAAACTACGCTATTATAATAGAATTGGACGACAAATCATTTGTTGTATAATATAGGGGTAACGTATAACCCAGTACCTGGGTTGAGGAGGTCAGATCGGCAGTCGCTCCATGTAAAATACTGGTATTCAGCTGCATCCAGTTAGACTGGAAGCTGACCCCAACGAAGTTGAGAAAAGGGTTAGCAAATGATGATTACAGGATTCTGAATTTGTGGGTAGTCTGCCGAAGAGGCTCGATATTAAAAACGATAGTAGCTTCGACTTCGAGGTCCTCCGAGGTTTAAGAAAGTGTACCGCCATCTTAATTTGCACAGTTGTAATTTTTTTTCCCTAGATTGATTTTGGCATATTTTTTCTGCTATTTGGTAATGAACAACTATTACTTCTTTATTTATGAACTAGCGACCCACCCTTGGTTCACGGATTTTACGACTTAACGAAACACCCAGATTTCTTTGTTACATATAAGTTTAATGTTTATTTATTACACATATATAAACTTTCCGGAACAAATTCTCAAAATGTTGTTAAAACCGCATCAAAATCCGTTGCGTAGTTTAAAAGGAAAACGCGGTCGCACAAACAGACACGGAAAGTGACTTAAATTTATAACATGTATATACAATATAAAGCACGATTTATAATAAGTTGTGTAAAAATAAATCACCTGTCTACCTTGCCTTTTACAATCGCTTTATAAAATACTTCTGTCTTTGTCATGTTTATATCAATGAAGAGGGACGGAAATAGAACATCCTTTAACTTGAACTGTACGTTTACGGATGGGATGATCGATAAAACAAATGACAGTGCTAAAAATAGAAAGAAAATTTGAAAAGCACTTTAGAAGCGAATTAGTAACGGTGAAGGAACACATCGTAAGGAAACCAAGACCGAACTGCTTCTATCGTAGTGATCAATGATAGTTCCCGCCCAGTATGAGAATAGACGTTTTCACTGCAGTAAGTCAATTTAAAGCTGATATAAATAGTCCAAAAGTTAGCCCTAAAAACAAAGCGTTGTATCGCACATTCAGGAGCAATAACAGTATAATTTTAGTAGTCCTTTTGTACAAGTAGATGCAACATGCATAGAGACAATTACAAGCACAAAAAGCTTTTAATATATTTCCATTCACGAAAGCACAAAAAATCTATAACAATTATCTATTTTTATACTTAATTCTCTGCATAACAAAAATGGCGCATATACCTGACGCAGTGGTGGTTGCAACAGTTGTGACAGCCGTATTAGTAGTTGATGTGGATTCACCAGAAGTATTTGCGTTTGTCATCTCAACTATCCTGTCTACGGCTATTCGGTTCCCTGGTAATATTCCCGAGCTTTCAGCCGGCTCCTGTACAGCATCAGGCTCATCGACAACCTGAGGACTAGCAGCATTCTGGCTTAAATCATTCGCGACTATGACATTAACTGTCGTCAAAGATTCAAGATCCCCTGAGTTTTCACCAGCTACATGGGAGTTGTCGATGTACACAGCTGCTGAACGGGCTCCTAGTGTTTCCATCACACTCTCAGCCAACGATCTGGTTGACAACTCATCTATATCGATGTCTTGTTTAATATCAATGATGATCTGGTGTCTTTTTGTTCCACTTCCTGAAGGGCTCTGCAATTGATGTACACTAACTTGCGCCTCAGTTCCTGGCTGCGATATATGATGCTGGATAACGTGAGTCAGCTGACCTTCCAAGGAACTGTCCCGTCCCGCCATCGTGCCCTTCCTTATCCCAAAAACAGACTTAATTCTCGATACCTCACATCGATATCCACACAACACTAACGGAATTAAGTTCAGACTTATCAGAGTCAGTCGAGAAATGATTAAAATTATTGCACGAAGCTAATCTAGAGAAGGATTACGAACTAATGAACACGGGTATCACTGCTAGGTATCGTCCTTGAACACTCTGATGATACTGGGTTGTTTAGGTTGACTGCGGCATTGCACCGCGCAGATGCATTAAAAGTAGGTCATGGGGTGAACGTCCTACCGAAAAATGGATTTAGATATAGGTAGATTAATTGTGCGTTAGAAATAGATTACTTAATGGCAGTATAAGGTTTCCAGGCACTGTGTGATGTTCACATATTTGAGTTTGTTTTGTTTTGCCAGACACAGTGACACATTGTCCTAATTTCGCGAGCGACGTAGACGCGCGTTGGCCGCCGTAGCCACTGCCAGGCCTACGAAAGCGTAGCGCTACGCCGTCGCCGCGTAGGCCGGGTGCACAGCACACTTCCGTGTATTGGTCTCGGGATATTTCTTGAGATTTTTTTTGTGGGTGGTTGGTGTGTTTTTGTTGTTTGTATACTGATTGTGTTAGTGTAGTTATTATCAATTGTTTTATGTGTAAATAATGTCAAATATTAATATTTTAGGGATTTCTTGTTTTAATACTGTTATTTAAAGCTTTACCTTAGAATTTGGAATTAAAAAAGAAACCATTTTGCTTTTTTCATAAGTAAGTATAAATTTGATAAAATGTATGTTCTTCTATATAGTTTAGTCAATATTGTCCGTTTCTATTCACGGGTTATTCTCAAAAATATTGTAAAGTTGTAACAATTCTGTTTCCCATTGATGAAAGTTGGAATATCTGCAGATTACGTTATTATTGTAAAGTGCCTCAGTACTCCGAAACTGAGCATTCTCAATTCAACCTAAACTCAGGCGTTCCCATAGATTTTCTTAATATGCCTTATCTCAATATGACCAAATATCTCCACACTTATCCCTCAATTCTCACCCCGTGTGTTCCGTCCTCCATTGGCGGCACGTGCCGACGCATGCGCGTTACGCCTTCACCTTCTCTCTCCCTCTCACAGCATATATCCGTCCCTTTCTACGCGCTTCGATCGTTCAGAATGGTGAAAAAGCATATAATCGAATTTATGTTGGTAGTAGTACAGTTGGAAAAAAAATAGGGATAATGTTTTGTAACGGCCTTGAAGCGTGAACTATTAATATTTCCAGGGTTTGCTTAAAAAAAGGAAAATTATTTGTTTTATGTAACGTTCTGTTTTATGTTCTATGTTAAACAATTAATGTTTAACGCAAAGATGTATGAAGTATGATCAACAAAAAAGTTTTTAAGATGAGAAGTAATGTTTGTTTTTTTCTGTGATGCCCATAATCGCATTTTTCTTAAAAGAAAACTTTGTTTGATTAATTTTTTATTTAAATGGCGGAAGTCTAGACAAATGTCGATAACGTTCATTCATTCGAACTCTAGTAAAAAAAGCATTTAATCGAATTTATGTTGGTAAGTAGGACTCTCGGAAAAAATAAGCCTTGAAGCTTGAACTATATTTTATTTTAAAAAACATAGACTTTTAAAAAGTCTATGTTTTTTAAAATAAAATATACTCGTATGTTTAACGTAAAGAATAACATTGGTTGATAATGTTTCAATGTTTTTACAAGACTTTGTGTTTTTACATTCTTTGTTTTACCCGCAATAAGGTATTAATTTCCACACGTTTTATTCCTAGACCAATTTTCAAACAAAAAGAAGAAACATTCGCCCCAAAAATATTTCAATGAACTTCTTTTGCTGTCACTACCAAAGCTTCATTACATAAGCGGCCTGATGACAGCCAAACAAGGAAAGTCGAAGTAAACATACGTAAGGAAGTTATTTCATTTTTTTTTAAACAAATCGTAGTTACGTCACTTTAATAATCGATTTGGAACTTTATGAATTGTACAATTGTGGTGGAATTTTTAAGACTTACTCAATCGACTTCCGAAAAAACTTTCAAACAATCTGACTAGCCTTTTGCCAAATATTTTGGGGTTAGCTTCCAGTCTACCAGATGAATACCAGTATTTTACATGGCCCTCCACAGCCAAGTTGCTGGGTAACACGATAACCCTTGGTAAGATTGGTTGTCAGACTTTTGGGTTTCTGACTACCTGGAACGACTGAAAAAAACATTATACAGTGCAAAATAATGTTAGTTTCGGAGTCCGCGACTTTGGATGTTTTGTTTGATTAATTTTTTGCAATAAAAAAATAATCTTCAGAATCGGTCGATGCGGTAAAGAACTATCGCTGAACATCCATTTAAAAAAAGTCTAATTTGTCAAATCTGGATTAGCTTCGAGTAACTTGGCAGACAAATTTATACAATTCTGTACCATGTTTTTTAAATTATTTGGGACATTTTGGCTCTCTGGAAAAAATATTTTTTGGTTTTATTATTTTATCGTTATAATTACCCCGCACTTACACCAAGGTATAAAACAAGTTAAAGGTATAAGGTATAAGCCAAATTGTATGCAAAACTTGTCAAAAAGGTGATCAAAATATGTAATATGTAATATAGCATCTAGCTTCATCTTTCTGACTGACCGACCCCTTGACAATTCAAAAGTGCCTGTAATTGGTTTATTTGAAATAAATGCTTTGAGTTTGAGTTTGAGTTTAACAATACAATATGTCTGAAACAATGTCAATACATGTATGATACATTTTTTAGTTTTTGTCAAATTTTTGGGTGTAAACGCGGGGGGTTAATATACTTTTAATAAACCCCAAAATTGTCTATCTCTCTGCAATTAATGAAGCCAATCCCCGAACTTGACTCTGACGTATTAAAAATAACCTTAAATTTTGCGTACGTTATAATATAATACCCGGTTACCCAGACAACCGTAACGTATCGTCGAACCTGCGATCCTGAAGCGAAGGACATAAGAAATCAATAATTTGTCTCTTTTCTCGTGAGTATTATATTATATTCCGTTGTTCAAGTGATGTTGAGAAGATTGATTGCGGAGGATTACAAGGGAACTTCCTATTGTTTATTCATTGTTTCGTTAATTTTAATTGGTTTGAGAGTTGTGGTCTTAAGGAGGATGCGCTAAGGTAGCACGCGAAATTCAAATTTTCTTAAGTTTTTTGCAATTTGCAGGTCAGTGTCAGGTTGTATGTTAATTAAAATATGATTCGCGACCGTAACAAGCATGGTTTTACATAATTATAATCATTACAATCAGGTTTACAACTCCTTAAGTAAGCACAAACGTCTAATGTCATGATTTCATGAAATAGTCATTCAATGGAATTATATGAACTTAGAGAGTTGTATTGATCATTTTTATGATTACTATTCTATAAATATACATTTGATACGGCCGCAAATCATATTTATATTAACTTACAACATGATACTGACCTGCAAATTGCAAAAAACGTAACAAAATTTGAATTTCGCGGGCTACCTTGACACTTCCGCCTTAAATTGAGAGCTTTGGAAGGGAACTATTTCGAAATATAGAATAATATATTAGAGGGAGAGATAGCGGAGGCGCTCGTGGCTAAGTAATAATAGCCGCACGGTTCGATCCAACGGGTTAAGCTATGCTTGCCGGGGTTGGTCCGAGGATGGGTGACCATCTTTACATATCGAGACTCTTCCGTGCCTCAGAAAACACGTTACGCCGTTGATCCCGGCTGTCATTCGTGGATCTTTCACAGTCGTTACAGGTCGTCAGAAGCCCGAAAGTCTGCCAACCAGTCTTACCAAGAGGTATCGTATTACCCAGTAACTGGGTTGTGGCGGTCAGATAGGCAGTCGCTCCATGTAAAATACCGGTATTCAGATGCATCCGGTTATACTGGAAGCCGATCTCAACGTAGTTGGGAAAAGGCTAGGCAGATTGATATTAGAGGGAGAGATACATTTCTTGGAAACTGATGTAATACTTGGGGTCCTTGGATTTGGTGATAGACTACATGTAAATAAAAATCCGTTGGTCCCGGCTGTCATTCGTAGATCTTTGACAGTCGTCAGGGTAGTCAGAAGCCCGATAGTCTGACAACCAGTCATTCCAACGGGTATCCTGTTACCCAGTAGCTGACCCCAACATAGTTGGGAAAAGGCTAGGCAGATTGATTGACTCATGGGTAAACTTGCTCATGAAAAGATGCCACAATTACTGGTATAGAATCTCTACCGTTTCGTAATATGAAAACAACATGAAAATAAATATCGCATCTCTTGGAAGAAGCTGTGTTTGACAGTTTGATAAAATAGCACACAGACAAAACATTATTCCCTTGAATGAATTCTCTTTGTAAAATATTATTATCTTGAATTGAATATGCTTGCTATTCAACCATGTTTAATAATAACAAGCCTAGGATTGTTTTACTGCAGGACAAAGACAGAGTTACCGACATAACTTGCAGAGTCCTCTTCTTTTCGTGTCGTTATTGACTAACCTGGTGTCAGAGCTTTAAAGCCGCCCATGGGCCTCTGACTTGGCTTCACATGCCGTCGAGAAATAACTATCAGGCATGCCGGTTTCAACCCAATATAACTTCCAGTTACAACTATATGTAAGCGGGCACGCCCTTTTTGCCTGGAGGCTTTTATTTAGAAATTAGAATAGAAAAGAATAGAATAGAATATTCTTTATTATGTACACCATAAAAAAAATACAGATAAAAATGTAGTTATTTTACATAGGGTGACACAATGGGCGGTCTTATCGCTAAAAGCGATCTTAAGAAATAAGAATTTGAATTAAGTTCTGTTTACGTTTTGTTTTTATTTCTGCCTGAGTCTTCGATCAATAATGCACTTATTGATCGAAGGCCTGAGTATAGTTCTCGATGATTTTGTTTGGTATATTGGCGTGTGCTAGCTTATAATTTAAATGATGTTTTGTGTTGCGTGATGTAAATTATTTTGAATACCATTATTTAGAATCTTTTTTTTTCTTCTAATTAAACAGACAGCAGTGCTGCTGGGGAGTTTGTTGCGCCACTTCTTCTTCCCAGCTAACGCACTAGGAAGTGGTGAAGGGTGGTCGTTTGGGGGACTGTCTTATGTAATTTTGACGTTCGAAAAGTGCTGATTCTCAGCCTAGCTTTAATAAATGACTTTTGAATTTTGAACCGTTTTTGAAGCAAGTGATAATTATACAATACGCACATGAATCCGAAAAGTCAGAGGTGCGTGGCTTGGGCTCGAACTTGAAACCTATGACTTGGCAGTTCGCCGGTCATACCACTAGGCTATCACTGTTATTAAGAAAAGTAAGCAAGCTGTAGTGGCAGTGGGCTGGCCGAGGACCAATGGCTGTAGGAGCAGACGACTCCTGAAGTGAAGGCCGCGTATATATCGGCAAGTAAGTGGGGACGCTCTCAAGCTAGAATAGAATAGAATAGAATAGAATATTCTTTATTATGTACACCATAAAAAATACAGATAAAAATGTAGTCATTTTACATAGGGTGACACAATGGGCTAGATGGACCGATGACCTTAAAAAGGTGGGTGGGACAGACTGGATGAGGAAGGCGGAGCACAGGGTGTTGTGGCGAAGCCTGGAGAGGCCTACGTCCAGCAGTGGACTGCGGTACGCTGAGTTGATTGATAAGGGCAGAGACTCCTACTGAGAAGGTACAAGCATTGATTACTACGATTGTTCGCGGTACAATTTCATAATTTCCAACTTTTGCTTACAAGATTTTATTTCACCCCTAACTCAGACATATGTATGTAACTAATGAGGTCTAACAGTGAGCAAACCTGGTAATTCCTTCCTTTTATGAGAAGAGGCATTGTCCAATAATCAATCTGCCTAGCCTTTTCCCAAGTATGTTGGGGTCGGCTTCCAGTCTAACCGGCTGCAGCTGAATACCAGTATTTTACATGAAGCGACTGCCGCAAGACTTGCAGAATCCAGTATCTGGGTAACACGGTTCCCTAGGTAAGGCTTTTGGACTTCCTTCTACCCAAAGATCTACGAATGACAGCCGGGACCAACGGCTAAGCGTGCTTTCCGAGGCGCGGAGGAATCTCAATATTAAATGGATGGCCACCCATCCACGAACCGACCGCGGCAAGCGCAGCTTAACATTCTATCGACCCCTGCGACTGTTATCATTTACCGTCAAGCCCTTCTCCATTGCAGGCATTGTTCTACAAGTAGGACAATCATTACACCTGCTTAGATAATTCCATGAAAAAAAAATGAAAACAGAATATTTCTTTCGAATCCTAACTTGGTTTAAAGTAAGTCGTAATCCTAGACTTTTGCGAATTTAATTATGCCAAGCTTCCAAGTCAAGCCAAACAGATGCTGGCAAGATAGTTATTTCAACGTCTATTTTCAAATTACATTTCACCGAGAAGAGCTTATAATAAAAGTTATCAGCGAGTTCCTTGAAAAGAGGTTCTAGTAGCCTAGAACCTAAATAGTTAGGTTCTAGCTGTGACCTAGGTACGCTAGGGTGTCCTAGTGTGCGTATATATGTCCTGTTTATGTGTGCGTGGGCCGCTATGCGGCTATGGTTTCAAGGATGAAAGGTGAACCCAGACTGCGGGCTAACAAAGCGACTTTTTTGCTAATTTTCTGTTCGATGAGCGGTTTTTTAAAAGGATGGTGAAGAGGTGTGGTTGGGGGCGAGCAGTGGTTTTTGATGTTAAGTTTTGTGGGATATTTTATCGTTGTGTGTAGTGTTAATTTTGGAAGGTGTGTCTTTGTTTCTGTAATGTGAAATATTAAACGTTTTATAAGTATTTTTAACTAACGAAAAAAAGAGAAGGTACTCAAGTCGATGCGATATTTATGATACCGCATAAATTTTTACAGAGTAATATGTATAGTCCAACTCTGACGATTATTTTTTACGTGTTTTGAAAGAAAAAAATAGAAGAAAAACAACACTAATTTCCCTCATTGTTTCAGTCAGTTCGTGAATAGTAAAAATAACCTTGAACTTTCTGCACCACTACCAACTAATATTTCTAAAAAAACTACTCCGACACACCCTCGATCTATCACATGCGTTCGTGTCATTATTGTATTACGTGTTATAGATCGCGGCCATTACTAGCTTACATACCACGAAATTCATTTTTTTTTATTTTTTTTTGCAATTTGCAGGTCAGTGTCAGGTTGTACGTTGATTAAAATATGATTCGCGTCCGTAACAAATATGAATTATGATCATAAGAATCAGCAATACAACTTCTTAAGTTAGGATTGGCCTCAAATGTCATGTTCAATAGGATAATATGAACTTAGAGAGTTGTATTGATGATTTTAATGGTTATAATTCTGTAAATACATATTTGTTACGGTCGCGAATCATATTTTAATCAACATACAACCTGATACTAACCTGCAAAATGCAAAAAACGTAAGATTTTTTTTATATCGCGAGTTATCCTGACGTTTTGGCCATAAAGCTAAATCTAGATGTTGTATTACTTAAGAAGGTAGGATAAGGTAAACTATAGTTCAGAATCAAAATATAAAAACAAATGAGTTGCTGGGGAGTTTGTTGTGCCACTTCTTCTTCCCAGCTAAAGTACTAGAAGTGGCGAACGGTGATAAGCTCATCCTTCGCCACTTCGGAGACTGTCTTTTGTTACTTTTGACGTTCAACCAAAGCCAATTTTTTTAAGTGAAAACTTCGTTAGGCGCGTTGAGCACTTTTTGGGTGAAAAAAAATCATGGAACTCGTGTCATCGTCACCGAACGCTTTCCATGAGCTATATGTATACTGTGTATATGTATATGTGTACTTTTTGGGTGAACAAAAATCATGGAACTCGCGTCATCGTCACCGAACGCTTTCCATGAGCTATATGTATACTGTGTAATATGTACATAGATATACAATTCACAAGTTACTTAGTTTTCACTTCTATCGGCAATCCCCAAAGACAGCGCCGCATTTTTTTTTAAATTATCTTTTGATTTAAGAACTTGCTTGTTCAAGTTACTCATAATTCGCCTGCCCATATCCCAATATACTTGGGGTCAGTGTAACATGTCCTTTTCTTCTATAACTTGTTTAAGTTACTGAATAAACCTTTTCTATTTTCATTACATTTTATACAAGGTGTAAAAAATCTGCTGCTCCGTACAGAACTAAATGTCGCAAAACTACAAGATGAATGAAATGAAGGAACAGCTGCTTTTTCTTGCGATTTCAACGTTGGTCCCTTAGTGAAGGTTGTTCAAAATGGTGAATACGAATACTTCAGAGGTTTTCAGATATTTCAATTACACTTTGTATAATTAAGCTACTCACGAATTCGACAGCTTCGTAGGTCCAGTGGTTGCAAGCGCTACTGCTGAGCATGAGGTCCTGGGTTCGATTCCTAGGTCGGGCAAACTGTTATTTGATTATTCCAACTGTAATTCCTCACTAGCAGCCCGTAGTCTGGATTTGTGCCCGGTTGATGGCAATAGACTCACCCCCTATTACATGGGACTTAAACATAACTGGCGAAATGTGGGTGTACTAGGTACACCTCTGCCTAACCCTGGGGAATACAGGCATGATTTTATGTAAATTATTTTTAATTTAAAATCTTTTAAATTATAATTTTCTTTTTAGATGCTCAAGAACAAATAGTAAGAGGTTTATACCCTGCCAGAAAGTATATAGAATCTGAACTGGCGAAATGTGGGTGCTATAGATACACTTCTGTCTATCCCTTCTGGAAACAAGGCGTGATGTTATGTCATATTCATGTTCGTGACGTCATGTGTAGGCAGCTTACTACATTTACATTCTCCCCGTTACGAAAATGCACCACACCCAAAGAGGCTTGTTTTACATTTTTAAAATCGTTGTCATGTTCTCGTGTTATTTTCACGTGACTAAACTTTGAATAAGATGCTTTGCATACTAATTAGTTACGGGATTTTTTGTAGTATAACAACAATAGTTTTTTTTAATGTTATTAGATAAGAGTAGGGGATAGATCAAAGAAGCGATGGATGGACTGTATGAAAGATGATATGGCTAGACAGTGACTACCGAGATGTCGACTGGACAAGGACAGTAGAATGACAAGGACGAGGATTTATTATATCGTAGTGAATTCCTTATCAGTCATGCAGTCAGCAAGTTCTAGAGTGCGTCAACCGATCTTCATCGATCGATCGATCAATCGATCTTCGGGCACGCCCTTTATGTCGTTTAGTTTTTTATTTCGGCCTGAGTATAGTTCTCGATGATTTTGTTTGCTAGCTAATATATGGCTGATAATTTAAATTATGTTTTGTGTTGCGTAATGTAAATTATTTTGAATATTGAATCTTTATTTTTTTTGTTCTTCTAACTGAACAGACAGCTGTGCTGCTGGGGAGTTTGTTGCGCCACTTCTTCTTCCCAGCTAAAGCACTAGGAAGTGGTGAAGGGTGGGCGTTTTGGGGGACTGACTTATTTAATTTTGACGTTCGAAAAATGCTGATTCTCAGCCTAGTTTGAGTAAATGCCTTTTGAATTTTTTTCAGAATCTTCACTTGAATAAGTATTTTCTTCGTTTACCTATGCTCTGAAACAGTGGAACCTTTTCAGTTTCAAAGACTTTGAGGTTCAATGTAAACTCGAGGAGCTATTACAAATTAAATGTGTCCCCGTGGATGTCAAATGTGACAACCGCGGTATACGCGTATTCAGTTCTGAGAGGTTCGTTGTCCCGGACAACAAAATGTTGAGCAAAAATTTTGTTCGCTGTGTCTGCTCTAGTTTACATTCAGCCTCCATGAGGTAGACAGACATATGATTATGAGGTAGTTGTTAATTTAACTATTATTTCAATCAAATTAACAAGCATTAACTTAGAATAGAACTAAAATAATAATATGACTTCCAAAGTTCCGTTACCATTAAAATGAATTATTACTGCAAATTTTCAACCATAAACTAAAGTAACATCATTTTTTTATAGAAAAAAAGGCTCTAAAAACAGTAAAAGCTAGATAGCGCACTCTGGTGACCGATAGCGGTACTAAATTGCAAATTTTAAAAGTAAAACCTCACGTGCGCCTCCTAACGGGAAATAGCCGAACTGCGTTCATTGAACCCACTTCAGGCATTCGTTGCGCAACTTTCGACACACGAATTCGAAGTTCGTATTTCGAATCACGGCGCGAATTTTAAAATTTCTCGTTCGAATATAGGTCGCCATTTGTAATTTGTATGGATCTCTTCTCTTATAGCGGTAATTTTTTGGTTGTGATTTTTTTGGTTGCTTAAGTATTTTGGGGAGCAAGGTCGTTAATATGTTGACGTAACAGTTACAATAAAATGTTGATGGCCTTTACGCATTCTTTTGCCGTGTCCTGCATTTTAGAGGCATACTCTGTCACCTGCTTTACAGTTAACATAACTTATCGTAATATTACGATAAGTTAGAAACGTTTGGTTTCTTTTTTAACTTTCGACAAAACTGTAGTTTGAAATTCGAATTCCGAACCATTGACCTAACAATAGGAGTTATCCGCCATTTTTCTTCTTTAAAACTAAAAACGATATTTTTTAAAATATTTCAATAGAATATTATGACACGGCAAATATAACGGGCTCGTAGTAAATACTTTTTATTAAGCGTTGGCCGAAGACCGGTCGGGGTCAGCAACCGCATTCGGCACCGATTCTCAGTGATCAGACAATGACTGAGCTGTAGTAGATTTTGATTATGGCTATAAAAACATAGACTACAAAATATTGGAAAAGTAACAGGAAATAAAAAAAAAAAAGTAAATCATAGGGCTTCTCAAAAAAATTATTGGGTTTTTCAAAAACCGAATGCTTTTTTTATGAATTCATAGGTATGACGTTAAACTTGCAGAAAAAATGGATGAATAGGTATTTATCGCGTCCATTTTTGCCTATCATAATTATATCATCGAGGTGATTTAAGTATCTAGTCGTCAAACGCAAGACTACATAGTCTGACAAATAGTTTTGACAGACTTCGTATAGTTTTGTTCCTTTTTCTGGTTTCGAACTTTGCTGAACAAACTTTAAATAAGACACGCATTTTAGAGGATGAGTCATTCCGTCCCATGCACCTGTTTTCAAAGACGTAAGTTTATTATATTGTTATTAATAATAATATTTATTGTATGAAGAAACCTGTCTTCCAAACAATACACTTTATGAATGAACTTAACCACTAACGGAATAAATAAATAATAGATGAGTAAAATTACCTTTTCTTGTAAAAAAATACTGTTTGAATTTTGAATAAAGAACGCAGTCTGATTGACATTTGAATAGTGCCAAATTATGTGTTAACCATAGAGCCGTTTACTTTTCACTTCCTAGAGTGTCTTATAAAAAAATACGCAAAAGTATGCTTTTATTCATCCTTCTACTATTTCTTTGAGGTAATTTTTTTTAGATTATTCAACATTTTGCAGAAGATTTTTCAGAATTAACTTGTGCAGATTTGTTCGGTAAAGTTATTTTGATGTCTTTATGAGATAAGGATTACGTCATAGAAGCCTAGTCTAGGCTGTAGGCAACATCGATCCTTAATTCTAAAATAACATCCACTAACCAACTTTTTTCAACGAAACTTTTTTCACCTGGCAATCTTAATGAAGCAACTAAAAAGTTAACAAAGCGATGTCCTAGTTTTACTTTTAGCTATAAAGTCCCAAATGTCTAGACTTTTAAGACTGGGTGGGCCATATCTTTAAATCTACCTTTCGAAATTCAAACTGACCGTTGCATATTCGTTAAAAGTCATTGAACTCTTGTAGTTTTAAAAACTTGTTCTGTTTTTGCCCGTTGGTGAAACTGAGTTGAAAGGAGTTTTGATAGTCAAGTTAATAGGGAGGTGGTTTCGCCATTTAGCGCTACAGAAAAAGCTCTGAAAAGCTCTAAATTAGGTAAGTTTAGTTTACCTAGTCAGATGCAATTTTAGTAAATAAGAACTTAAATATGTACTTTTTTTTCTCAAAGTATTAAGATAGTCGGATAAAAAAGTAAGTACTCGAAGGGCTAGTCCAAAGATCGCTACACGTACTTACCTACCTGCATTACGTAGGTACCTACTCATGGTATTAAAAAACGGTACGTCCGGCGAACTCAGGGTTCCTAGCGATGCTGTCAACCTTCTGACTTCTTCTGGCCCATCTTTGACCACATAATGAGCTATTCTTGTGCCTGTACTTAGCTCGTTGCAAAACGAGCGGAAACAAAGAACTTTGTTGAACTGTTCTGTCAAAATTAAAGAAATAGTGCATCTCTACTGAATAACCCTATTGAGCACTAGGTTTATGCGATGTTCCGACCAGAGTCTAGGATAGTAGGTATCAAAATATTTTAAGAGATACAAAAGTTAGAGGATTTATCAAATACAAAAAAATTTGCTTCCAGGACCGATTTTTCAGTTGCAGATAACACTACTCAACTAAACTTGTGAAAATCATTTCAGAATGCAGTACTAAAATCCATTTTACATCGATCGAATCACAGACTAAAAATCACAACCCTTCACCGTTCATGTAACATGATATAACAGAAAAACAACAGACCATAAATTAAAATCGACTAAGCGCGCGCGACACGCAATTGTCATTTACGTTTTTTTTTCAAGCAAAGGCGTTCTGTATACAGCCGGTCCCACGGCGTCGCATGCACGGAACGCGTCCATATAACGGACGCATGCACACAGTTACACAGTATGTGGGTGAGCCTAACTGCGATCACCGTTAGGCTACGTCACTGCTAGAGGGGGGCGTTGTCGATGGTTTGTCTGTGGCTGTGGTACTTTTGAAATGGTAGACAAGTACTTGCATACATATGCAATGGTTAGTGTCGGAGACATTGACTATGACCTAAATTGTTGAGCGTGAGAGAGATGAGCGATTTTTCTCAATGAAATTCCTGAAAATTCAGGTATTTTCGTCGAGATGACAGTGCGAAGTGATGATTCAAAGATTATTTGTTAAAAAATAAAAAGAAGTTTGAATACACAAAGTTTTATTTAAACTTAACGACAATCATATTGAAGCCATTTTTATCCACCATTGAATCAAGGAACTAACCTAAGCTAACATTAAAAGCACAACACAAAAACTCCAACATAAACTATCGACCCCAAAAGCCTTCTCGATACAAACAGAGTTTCACATCACTAGCGCAGAGTACCGTACGCTACGTCACAAAGAAAGGGATTGCGGCTTACGGTACACAGGGCCGAGCACCGCCCTACTGTCGCTTTTCTGACGCTGGCCGCACAGAATGCACGTCGATGGCGAATGGCGCGCAAAATCTATGGATCCCGGCTGTTTGAATTTGGAATTAGTGTTTTTTTTTTATTCGAGGTCTATCAGTCTGTAACGAACTTTATGGTGATGCATTTCTTTTGTAGTTAGGTACCGCTGAATTTCTGAGGCAATTTTTGATGTATAGTTTTCTACTGCAAAAACAAATGCATTGTATGAAGGCTTTTAGGACTTGTACGATTAATAGCAATTGATAAAATTAAAAATATTTGTGGTTTAAAGCTTAATTTTGAGCGGAGCTTAACTGTGAAGTCCGTACACAAGGTCAATACCCCCAACTGTCGCTTTTCGGAACTGCCATCGATAACCACAAAACCACTTTAAAAAAAGACATTTAATGGAGTCCTACGTATTTTTTGTAAAATTGCTTATTAAAACTAACACATTCGCTGTCAGTTTTGGCTTTAGTAAGTACGTCTTCAGACGATGGAAAATGCACAAACTCAAACTCAAATCATTTATTTCAAATAAACCAATTACAGGCACTTTTGAATTTTCAAGGGGTCGGTCAGTCAGAAATATGAAGCTAGTTGCCCATTCCAACGCGTAGTTGGTTCCTATGGAGAAGAACGGGCAAGAAACTCCACGGACACTCTTTTAAATCAGAATATTGTTACAAGTGTCACAATGCTGTGCACTAACGCAAAGACTGTGGTTTGAACTAATTCAAGCTTGAAGTTTCTTTCAATCCATTCTGTATCCAAAACAAATTGAATGTGAAAACCAATTCCTAGAATGAAAACAACACCAGATAATACTGATAAAATCATTTAGACATCAGCAGAAGTAATACCTTAAGCTCTCCATCTCTGCGGCCACTGGTATTGGTTAGACCAATTGTCTCAGACCCATTTTCTTCTCGGTTTGTGGTAGGGCTTGTTCCAAGTCCACCTGGCTAACCATACCACCATCTCATCTAATTCTGTCGCCATAACAACAATATTAACAGCATTGTTGTTTTTCGGCAGTTAGAGTTAAAATAGCCAGTTCCTCTGTGGTTGAGGATTACCGGTGAAACTAGCTTCCACCTTCGGCCTGATCATCACTTAACATAGGTGAGATGCAGGCCAAGAGCTAACCCGTTGTTTTTAAAAGAAAAACGGTTTCGGGAGTAAGAGACAGTCAGAAAGGCAGTCTTCAGCCTCTAGTTCCCATCTTTTAATAGCCCCATGCACGCTCCTGCGTGGGGGTTTGCACAAGAAAAGAGGTAGAGGTCTATGCGCAGTAGTGGGTGAAGAAAACGAGTACTCCCTGATCTCATACATACACGGACATTTTACCTTACATCTTAACTGTATTTTTTTAACTTTGTTTTTTTTTACATCCTTGTCATAATCTTTTTATTATTTGACATTATATACTTACAATATTCAAAGTATAAATAAAAAAAATAAAAATAAATGGTTTGTTACAGCTGTCGTGGCAATCATGTCATTTGGTTTAAATAGGTCTTTATTTTTATTAATCTTTTAGATAGTTTCTTTTCTTAAAAAAATTGTGAATGTGACAACATTGTAGGCTTAATAGACTGTAGATATGTGGACCATTTTATATTTTGAAAAGTACCTGGTACTTGTTGATAGGCCCACACTGTCCTCTCATACCTTTTAACACTGTAAAAACCATTCACGTTTCTTGCCGGCTCTTCTCCATAGGAAACGACCAATTGGAACCGTGCACCTAGCTTCTGACGTTTCATAAGTGCCCGTGTAGGTTTATGTGAAATAAAATATTTTGAATTTTGAATTTTGACATCAGAAGGAACAGAGAAAACTTTCAAGAGTAACAGGCCCAGTCAGACAGTCACATACAAACACAGACAGTCGTAAGTCTACAGTTGACAATAATCCATGACCTCATACAGCAAAAGTTCAGGAACCCCATCCCAAAACACTGACGTCACCTCAATATAAACCAGGTGCTGTCGCCATGCAGTCTAGGACACGACCCGCTTAGCATACTACGTGACTGTCTTAAGATTCAACCAAGGGAACGCAAATACAGGATGGCGGCAAATTACAGTTCAAGAACTGTTAACAAGGTTGGAAGGTTGGGCGAAAATGTTGGTGAAGTTGGTAATACTGTTGGTATAAGACTCAAGTGTTATTTCATCAGACTACTTACTTGATAGGGACTTAGAAAAGTAAAGAATCCTAATAACTGTACCTACAACTGGAATTATGAGGAGTTAATGAAATTAGCTGCACCGTATAGCTAAGTTTCTTAACTCCGGACAGGTCCGGCCTTTAGGCCCCCCGGCCTGCTCATTTGTTCGGACTTTTCGATTTAAGGAGATTTTCTTTAAAAAAGATAAATGATTACCGAAAAAAATAAGATAAAAAAATGTCAGCCATTTTGTCAGGACTTTTCTAATTTCGAAACGGTAACCCTAGCTGCGCGGGAAATAGAACATCCTATTATAATTCGGAGGCGGAGGACAGGGAGTTGTGTCACAGCCTGAGAGGTCCAGCAGTGAACTGCGATAGGCCGCGGAGGACAGGGAGTTGTGTCACAGCCTGAGAGGTCCAGCAGTGAACTGCGATAGGCTGAGTTGATTGATTGATTTTAAGATTCGTGCACCCTGGGGCACCTCCACTACCACCATGGTTGACTGACCAATATATCGGCATGATCTTTTCATAACACTTTCCAATAAGAGAGTAGAAGACCTTTTAGCATTTGAAACACGACACTCCAGCAAAAATTGAAATTGGAACAATTTCCGATCACTCGCGTTCTGTTTGCTGATGATAACCATGGCAATATCCGCGGGGTAGAGGACGAGGGATGCCCAGAACCGGGTAGTATTCCAGGCTGAAATGATGATGATGATGCACAGGATATGCAAGGAGGCAAATAAAACTATTCAAGGAGCGATCCTAATATCAAGACAGGCGAATGAATTATGCAAAAGTCTTGGTCATATCATCCTAACAATAATATAAATAGGGTACTGGACTCAATAACCTACTCAACCAACCGATTTCATAACCATTGCTCGTTTTGTATACAAGGTATTCCTTTTGATGTCACACAACTCTAAGGTTATATGCTATGTAAAAATAATACAAAAAATTCTAAAACAAGTGTACCAAAAATACATAGTTTCGAAGATAACTTAGCACTAGACTCTCGATGTGTGTATTTAAGTTTCGTTGATATGTACGAGTAAATCATTTTCATTCAAGCCAATCATAATTATAGCCAAGAAAATGCGACGTTGTCATATTTTTTTTAATGGACAAAAATGGTTTGGATAAAATTTTTATTTTTTCCTTTTTTTATATTTCACGTAAGGGTGTTTTACATTAATAACAGTGAGAGACTTTGTCGAATTACTTTGTATGAAAAAAAGAAAAATATAAAAGAATATTTATTTATTAAAAAATAAAAATCATTCTTATGCTATATTAGAGTAATGGAATAACAAAAGGAACACGTTGTTTATACAAAATTGTTAGTGACCCAGCAGTGTATTATGTCCTAGAACTTACGTGATTAAAATTCATAGACGAACGTATTTGCTATTTCCATGGCGTAGGACAACCATAGACGAAAGTTCTAGACTACCATTATAGGAGTCTAGGTCATTCACGTTACCTAAATTATATAGTAACATGGCTTAGTGTTTTTGTCATAGTTCCAGTTTGAATAAAAACAGCAGCTTTAAGTATTTTACGATTACGACGTTCTGGTATCAGAAGTAATTAAATAACTAACCTTCTTTCGACACAGTCGGATAAAACCTCCTAAAACGGCACAATTTTGCGAAAACCAATACATAAGGAACTCCACCAAAAAGCTAATTGAAATTATAATCTGGTTATTCAGAATGTTTGAAAAAGGAATAATTAAAGAAGTAATTAAAATTACCTTAGCAACCATTAGCAACGATCAGGAAGGAACACACAAATTTTGAATCTGGGCGCGAGATTTGTTGTGCAAAATTATCGCAAAACCACAACCTTTAAAACATGTTATTTACTTTAAATTCATAATAGGCAAAGATATTCATTGAATTCCTTTTTAAATATGTAGAAAATTTTGCTACTGTCGAAATGATCTTGCAATTATTTTTTTGTCATAATAGTCTTATCCGTTTCTAATGGGAAAATTGGATTTTCAGGAAAAACCTATTTCGATGACCTTATAGTTTTAATTATGGTAATAATTACTGAATTGCAAATAAAGACATAAATAAAAAATAGATTTCGTTTAAAATACAATAGTCTTTTTTTTACTGAAAACATGCAAACTTAGTAGAAAGTGATTGATCCCAAAATTTGAATTTCTAAACGCGAGCTTATCGCATGAAATTTAAATGTTACCTTTGTTACGAGCTCGACTTCTGTTTCCGTCAACAGAACGGAAAAGTGCATTCACCTCTGTGAACCTCAGCGAATACAACATTATCATGTTTCAGTGTAAAAATACTGTTTCCAATGAGAAATATTTAAAATACACCTTTGATTGAAATCTTCTATTAGCCAAATTATGTGTCCATTAAAATTCTTCTACGCTCACTTCATCGAATCTGATTTAAAATAAGAACGCACAAATTAAAACCAAAGATATCCGAAACTCTTTAGTGTTTTGTTGCCGCTATTTTTAATCTGTTGCATAAGTTACTTTTTTTAAACTCACCTCTTATTGTACTCGGCATTTTGTCGAAAATCCTTTGCTCGATACCACTGTCAACAATTCAGAAAACACCACAGTTGCCACAATAAAAAAATGTATTATCCGTTTTCAGACATTTTCACTTGAATATACACAATTTGCACGAGTTCACGGCACAAGATATAATGCACAATTTGAAAAGGTTGGTTTGGCGCCAAGAGAGCTGTCAATGTCAAAATTCCCGCACGTTTGGATACCCGTCGGTACGTCCTAGAGATGTGGTGTAGCGGTGGGTTGTGCTTTTTTCGTTGCGGCGCGCGCTCGAGACTCGGGCTAACTGTATTTTTTTTCGTGATGCGAACGGTAACGGTGTTAAGGCCGGTTCTTCACTCACATCTTCTTCTGCCATCGAACGACGATGATTTTGGACGCGTGGCTAATTCGATTTACGGTCAATTTTGATTGCTGCCAATGATCGGAGATTTCCGGTTTTTGAGGATTTTTTGCGCATAGGTTGTTGGCATCGTAAAATCTGAGATAGGCTGCAGTTATTTTGCATGAGGAGAAAGAATAAAATTTCTAATGGTCAATGGAAAAGGTGAATTGTATGCTCCTCTCTGCGAGTTTATTGGCCTCTGGCCATATTGGCAGGCAATTTAAAATTTGCAATTATTATATATATTATATATTATTAACTATTATATATTATTATTATATATTATAATAATTTTCATTTGCATTCAAAAACGTCTTTTCTACGAACATTTTTGATTAGTCAATTAGAAATTATTCTATTCGAAGTGTTTCTTATCAGATCTTGTTCAGAATTGTAATTTTGCACTAGTTTCTGATCAGAAAACCACCAATTTGAAATGAAAATCGGAAACGAATCATTAGGTTCAAATCTTAAGCACGAATTTCACCAGCAAACCTTTTACGCCAGCCACCTTTTTGACCGATTTAGTTTATATAACTTGCAGCAAGTAGACTTGTGGTTGACTTCGGCAGGTTCATCTTGTAGTGTCCTGTCACTCAACCTGATGCTTGTTTTGGTTTGACTCTATTGGCACCTCAATGCAAACTAACTTCACCTAGGTTTTTTAAGATTTTACTGAATGGTTCAGGTGCTGTGGAAAACAGTTGCTGACGTTCACTGGCGCAACAGAAGTAACTTATGGTCATTGGGCATTAAGATTCGAGCATTAAGACCATCACAGACGTAGCTATAATATATATTATTATTATAAATCATAGCTGGATATTACGATATATTTTCTTTTTATTTGAACTATAATATAATATACAATGTCGCCCATGGGTTTGTGACCACCCTTATTTTTCTGAATACTCATGAAAAATTATCAAAAATTTACTTTAAACGGGGGTCTATGGGCCCATGGCCCATGGGCGACATTGTAGAATTCTATAACGTTACCAAAATATGTGGACAGATAGGTATAGCAAGACGTATTCATATATTTAAGGTACGTTTATTAAAACGCAGACCAAATGAGGGCAAAAATATATTATAGTATAGCTGCTGTGACTTCACGATAAGATTAGATGGCCCTTCTGATTATGACTAAATATCCTTACTAGCTCAGAACCAAAGGGGGCGTGCAAAATGCAATGCTTCATATGGTAGCACCTAATATTTAGTTTTAGATGTAAAAAAAGTTTTTGGAAACTTTCCAAATGCCTTTTTTACACTTAGAACGATTGCAACATCAAATTCAATGTTATAATTGCAATTCATTATTAATATTCTAGTTCGCTAGTTAGCCACATTTCTTATTTCCATACAGTAATATTGCCAAATTAATCAAAAGAGCGAAATAATTGACATATATTTGGGACGTTGCCAACTTTTAGGATAAACGCACTTAAATGTTACCACAAAATACCTTGTGATATATTACAATTAAATGAAAGAAAATTTAAAACTCATATTAAAAGTACACTTTGTAAACAAGCATATTACAAATTAGAGGATTATATCCATGACTAGCTTTTGCCCGCGACTTCGTCCGCGTAGAAGTCGAAAATGGTTCTAATAGGATTTTTTATTGGTTTTTTACGTTATTAATTTGGTTGTAACATATAAATTATCATGTTAAAATGTTTGAATAATTATAAAATATAACAATTATTATTATAGTGTAGGGATATAAAGGTTAATTTGAATTAAAAAAAAACTAAATTATGAACACGAAGCTCGGCCTTTGATCTGGCGAAAGTTACACGGGTGTATTATCTTTTTACAACGAAATCGAAATACTACACCTACCGCAGTATTTCTTTGTATAAACAATTTTTTTTTTTTTCTTTCGGGTGCTAGAATCACCAGGCTACTCTGTGCGCTTACTCTGGAGCATGCCACATACAACTGGCCGTGGGAGAAGCAGCTTTCCCTTAAGTCTACTCCCGCTACTTTAAGAGTTTGACCTTGAGCTTTGTTTATAGTCATTGCGAAGCATACTTTGATGGGAAACTGCACTCTCTTGAATTCGAAGGGGTAATTTGATGGTGTTAGGGGAATCCTAAGAATAAATACAGACCTCTCTGTAAAGCTTAGAAACCTTCAAGCGGTACTAATACTCGTACCATCGGCCGCAACACTACAACAATAACAAACGCGTATTTAGTATTTTTATGTGTATTTATTTGTATTTATATTTATATATAATTAAGTGTATATATTATATTTATAGTTTTTGATAGATATATGTATATCTTTATATTTAAATAAATATTTATTCCTCAATTCTCGCTATTGCATCTGCCACTGTCTCTGCATCACCCAAAGGTTGACTGGTAGATAAATGCCTATGGCATTAAGTCCGCCTCTGTAAATTTGTGTGCTTAAAGTATTAAATAAGTAAACGCCGCAATATGCTACATTGCTGGGCAATACATTTTCTTTACAAATTTTTTTCCGGTATTCCGCTTGAAATTGTTGAAGCGCGCCATATTGCACTAACAGTATTCCCCGTTTAAGAGAAAGAAATTAAAGAAAGAAAAAGTTTTTATTGTGACTCGCACAGGAAATCACAACTAAAAACACATTAAACATAAATAATTGTAACCTAAACAAAGAACAATTAAGGACATATCAAAATATGTCCTTAATTGTTCTTTGTTTAGAAATGCATAGTATTTATATATATATATATATATATATAGCATATTTATCAATACCAAAGTATTGATAAATAATTATTTATGCATTTCAAGTGTTATTACAATATCAGTATTTAGAGAAACAGAACGTTGCTTCAAATAAAGCTCAGAAATAAAGCCTGCGTGAACGAATGAAAGAATGCCAATAATGTTTCTTATCTGTGGATATTATTTGAACCTTAGTTATTACTCTGAGTTTGAACCATGAACCTTCTTTGGTACTAACTGATCCTCGATTGGTCTTCGTTTTGTAATCGGGACACATTTTGAGGCTGGTACTACTCGTAGCTTTGTTACCGTAACAATCCAAGTCTTGGTTTAAACCATTACTTATGCAGTTTTTTGTAATAAGACGGATAATGTTTTTGGAACATATACACTATTTTTTTTTCGCCATCTACTATTTATTTACTGGCGATAGCTTCGTAAAAATTGTATAAATGATATAAAAGTTGGCAACCTTAGTCTTAAGCGATCGTCGCAAACCCAATATTACTTTGCAAGGCAAGAATAGATTGTTGTTGGTGATGTGTGGCGGCCACCATATAACTGCCGCTACATAACGGCCGCAACATAACGGCCGCTAAATAACGGCCGCCATATAACGGCCGCCATATAACGGCCGCTAAATAACGGCCGCCATATAACGGCCGCCACATAACGGCCGCCTTATAACGGCCGCCATATAACGGCCGCCATATAACGGCCGCCATATAACGGCCGCCACATAACGGCCGCCATATAACGGCCGCCACATAACGGCCGCCACATAACGGCCGCCATATAACGGCCGCCACATAACGGCCGCCACATAACGGCCGCCACATAACGGCCGCCATATAACGGCAGCAATATAACGGCCGCCGTATAACGGCCGCCATATAACGGCCGCTATATAACTTATAACGGCCGCCACATAACGGCCGCCACATAACGGCCGCCATATAATGGCCGCAATATAACGGCCGCTATATAACGGCCACCAGATAACGGCCGCCATATAACGGCCGCCATATAACGGCCGCCATATAACGGCCGCTAAATAATAGCCGTCATATAACGGCCGCAACATAACGGCTGCTATTTACGGCCGCCATATAACGGCCGCCATATAACGGCCGCTATATAACGGCCACCATATAACGGCCGCTATATAACGGCCGCCATATAGCGGCCGCCATATAACGGCCGCCACATAACGGCCGCCACATAACGGCCGCTAAATAATAGCCGCTAAATATAGTCTGTCCGTCTCGTATGTATAGAGTACGGTGACTTTCGAGACATTCCAATTTTAAAGAGTATTGCATTGCAAGCACCAAGCCTGTATGTGAGTTCAACCTTTTTTTTTATTGATTGATAAAATCGGATTGACTTTTCAAACATGTGTCAAAATCTAAGGTCAAAATAAAATGTAATTTAAATCAAAAGCACTAAGGAGTATTGATATCAACTTCGAAGCAAATCACTCCCAAAATAACTTTCTACCCCTATTTAACCCCGTTAGAGGATGAATTTCAATAAAATACGAAACAGGTCTTCCATTAATTCTGTTAAAGAATGTTTATGCAAAAATTTGAAGTAGATTGGACCAAGGAATCACGTTGTCCCATACAAACTTTGCCCACCTTTTACACCCCCTTAGGGGTAGAATTTCGGAAAATCCTTTCTTATCGGATGCCTACGTCATATAAAGAATACACCCTCCAAGTTTCAGGTCTCTACGATCAGCGGTTTAGGCTGTGCGTTGATCCGTCAGTCAGTCATTCAGGACAAAGCATTTTATATGAATAGATAAGAATGCTTGTAAACATACTGGTCCTGCTCCATAGGATAATTTAGAATCTAGACAAAATCAAACTGGTTGCTAATTTAAGTTGTATAAATTATTATATTTTTTTATTATATGACATTTATTTTACATTCTGTGATTACTTCCTCACACACTGACTTATTAATTGTAAAATTTTGGGATAATCGTCTACTTTTACAATGTTTGTAAATATATGAGAGCCATGTATCTATCACATAAGTGATTGATTTATCGGTTGTTGCTTTAAAAAAAAAACTTTTTACCTATTGTGGTATAGTGGTTTATTTTTTTATTTTTAGTTGCATCGTATCATTCACATATAATTATATAACTAATGTACCTACATATACAAAATATTGTAAAACATTTTAAAAGAGTAATGGTGGAGTTTTTTTCCCATTCTTCTCCATACGAAAACTACCTTTTGGAAGGGGCGACTAGAATCATAATCATGTTCAAAAGTGCCTTGCAAGGGCCTATTTGAAATAAATGATTTGACTTTGACTTTGACTTCGGAACATTCTAAGTGTCCAAGAAAAACTGTTGCAATTTTTACCGCTTAACATGAAAGAAAGAAGAACGAAAGAAGGAAGAAAGAAAGAAGAAAGAAAGAAGAAAGAAAGAAGAAAGAAAAAATAAAGAAGAAAGAAAGACGAAAGAAGGAAGAAAGAAAGAAAGAAAGAAAGTAGAAAGAAAGAAGAAAGAAAGAAAATACATTTATTTAGCACAGATTAAAAAGCACACCATATAATTACACAGCAGATAAAAAATTAAAATGAAATAAAAAGTGCGATGTAAGAAGAAATTAGATGGGGAGTGTGCTCACAGCTGCGCCAAAAAGGCCCTGTTCAGCAAAAATGCCAGACACCTATAAGTGCCAGACGCTGGTTTTTAACTGGACCGGAGAGTGTGATGTGACGGATGTAAATCAGTTTTATAATGTGACGTGCGAATGCAGGATATTTAAACAAAAAAAAATTGTGTCAGATAAAAAAATTATAACGAATATATAGGTACATATATAAATAAATAAATACTTATATTGTGAATAAAATTGCAAAACAACACAAAAAAAACAATTTGATAAATAAATGAGTAAAATGAAACGGATGCATGAAAGACGAAGAAATAAGTATGTAAATAAATATATTCTTTGAAACCACACAAAACAAAAAAACATCAAGTGGGACACCTGGGTTTTCCGTTACTTAGATACTAAAAGGCTCTATTCTTTGTTTAGGCCTGCGTCCAATCATCATCAATATCATTTCAGATAAAAAACGTCCACTGCTGAACATAGGCCTCCACCAAGCATCGCCATATTGTTCATTCAATGTAAGCGATAATTTCCGAGCTCAAGTTACCTATTAAAAAAGAAAAAAAAGAAAGAAAGATTAATTGTATATTCTGCACAAACAAAACGCACATATAAAAGCAAAAAGACATAAAATATACACATACAAAAGTAGCCAAAGGCCCTGTATTCAACCAATAAATAAAATTAAAAAAATTAAAATGATGTTGTTCATTGGTTGATGTTTTAGGGGTATGAGGAACAGGGTGTAAAGTTCACTCATCCCCCATAGAAAAGGGAGGATCCTCCGACCAGACGGGTGTCGTGTTTGGCGGGCAACTGCCCAGAGGTTTGAAGTTGGGAGATTCTATATATGTTTATCGCGCGGTAAACCCTAATTGCGCGATGCAGGATTTGTGTGACGTCAGGATGTTATGTGACGTCAGGTCTTTGATGCGTAGTTCGCATGTAGCGATGTAGATGCCGCTACATCAAGGGCACGGACCAAGGACTATATTACTAACTATAACTATTACTATTAGCAGTAGGAGTCCTCTAGTCGGTATTCCTGAGGTGGTCGCTTTTATGATCAGCCTATTTTATTCCCACTGCTGGGAACAGGCCTCTGTGAGACGGAGCGGGCCATAATCTACCACGCGGGCCCAGTGTGAGTCACATTTATTTTACATATTTTTTTAATTACTAGTTGCGCCCCGCGGTTGCACCCACATTTATCTCGATCCCGTGGGAATATCGGGATAAAATGTATCCTATGTCCTTCTCCAGGGCATGGTCTACCCATGTGCCAAGTTTCATCCAATTTCGTTCATCCGTTTTCGCGTGAAAGCGTATCAAACAAACAAACTTACTTTCGCATTTTTTATATTAGTTAGGATTTAATGCTGGTTTCCTCACGATGATTTTCTTCACCTCACGTTAGCGTTTATTACAAGACATAATTTTTCTCAAATTCTCATGAAAGTGTTTTAAAAGTTCCGTGTCAATTTAATATTTCAAAGTTGTAATAAAGTATTTTATGACAGTCATTCGGAAGTCGAAGTTCTCATAATCATTATATGGCTACTCACATCGGATAAACTGCTGTCATTTTGTCTATGTTTACAGTTACAACTATTGACAGAAAACCATTAAAAGAATTAAATACCAGAGGATCCTGTTGATTGAATTCTGAATAAGTTATGTTTTTGTGGAGTTTTACAACAGCACCAGATGAAGGATTTATTCGAAAAAGACCCGAATTAACTTGCATAGTAAGCAAGCTGAAGTGGCAGTGGGCTGGCCATGTTTGTCGAAGGACCGATGGCCGGTGGAGCAGACGAGTCCTGGAGTGGGACGCCCTCCAGCTAGATGGACAAGTCGATGATGATGATGGATAAGCTACCGATAATAATAATCATTTTATTTCAGAATAATATTTCCATAATTTGTTAGTAAACATTGATCTTAATAACTATGTTAGTAAACATGCAGGTTGGACAAATAATCGACGAGCGGGCAATCAAATTTCCCCGCAATGACATTCAGGAGACTGTTCGAGCTGCCCCAGACCCTCTGCAGCAACGATGCGGCACGCTAACGTCTGACCGCTGCAAAGCCATCAGTGTGCGCATCAGCAAATATTCTGGAAAGCTTATGTCAATCCTGTTGAAAGTCGTTGTAGAAATACGAAACATTTTGTCACTTGTCTTGGCTCTCTGACATCCCTGTCGTGATAACCGACCGATGCACCAACACATGGCAAGGTGACTGTTAGGAAAGAACATCAAAATTAAATTGATAAAAACCGTAAAAAAAATGTTTTTACTTGGACAAGCTCAGCTCTATTCCCAACCACGGCAACTTGTAAGCTAGAATCTATAGAGACGAACACATGACCAGAAAGCCAATTCCCCTAATTAAAAACGTTCAAAATGTAGTCGTATCTCATCTCAGCGACAATCAATGTCAAAAACTTGTCAAAAATATAGGAAAATTTGAGGTATTTTTGACAGATTGCGACTGAGGATAGAATGTGAACGTTCTTTAAAAATAAGGGAGTTGTCCCTCAGTTCTCGATTCAAGTCGTAATCTCATCTTAGCTGTCGCTGATTGATTGTCATCAATGTCAAAAATTTAGGTTTAGTACAGGTTTTTTTGACAGACCGAAATTTGAAACAGAAGTAAAAAAAAAAATGTAACTTTATTTCGGAGTCGGTGTCTGGTTTTGAATTATCTTTTATGCCACCGACTTCCGAAATAAAGTAATTTTTCACTTTGTAGTGTTTTTTTTGGAAGTCGGTTGGTTTTTTTTTTTTGTAAAAAGAAGAAAGAATAAAAGAAGAAAAAGTATTTATTGAGACTCGCACAGGAAATCACAAATTAAACCAAAAACACACTAAACATAAATAAAAAAGTTTTGTTTTTCAATTTTTTGTTGTGGAACTTACCCCACACAACTTTGAATACTACCTGGTACCTGATAATACCTGGTAGGTAAATACAGCAGTGACTGGAAGTTATTATAACATCATCCATATGGACTAGGTGGGAAAAATACGTAATATTGCAGCTAACTCAAAAAGTAACCAAGCAAAGTTAATAAAATGTATATGGGACTATCGCGAGAGCATACCTTTTCAAGCAAAAAAAGAATTTTGCAAATCCGTCTATACAATGCCGAATCTTGATGAAAATTTATCGAAAATTAACTTTAAAAGGGGGGTTAATGCTTCAGTAAAAAAAAAAACTTTTTTTTATTCCCCTTGGATTTTACGGACTTACACTTGTGTTTTTAAAATAAATACTGTTTTTTATTTTTTTTAAAGAAAAAAATCTCTTCAAATCAAATCAAATCAAATCTTTTTATTGTGGGCATAGGTAATACCCCGGTGTTTTACCCCGTTTTTTTTCATAGTCAACTGATTTTAATTTAACCCCCCTTTTAAAGGTAATTTTCAAAAAAAAAAACATGAATATATTCAGAAAAATACGGGCGGTCACATGCCCATGGGCGACATTGTATATGACGGAGTTAGGTACATAAATTAAAAAAAAAAAAACGAATTGAGAACCTCCTCCTTTTTTAGAATTCGGTTAAAAATACACGAATTGCCTCTCATAAAAGTGGCGATACCGACAATAAAGCATGGCGAGTCTCGGAAAATAGTCTGACTATTTGGGAACCCGCAACGAAATACACAGAAATAATTACATGAGGAGCACGCAATGAAGAAGCTAAAGAAAATATGTTTTGAAACCCTATATTGATGTTTATCTGGGAAAATCTGATGCCCTGTGTTTTCGAAATTGAACCGGACGAAGTCACCGGAAAAAGGTTATAAATAATTTGAAAACGAAACCATTCAATTATTTATTTATGGTATAATCTAGCTAAACATTTTTATAACTTAAATGTACAGCGGAAACAATTTAAAAGCTTTTAATTAAATAGTTAAACAAGCAAAATTGATGTCTAAATGGCTCGAATACATATATATTGATCGAAGTCTAAATGACATAAAAAGTTTGAAAAAAGAACAGTTGAGTGTCCATAGACTAAAAGCCATCACTTTCGGAAAGTCAAAAGTTACGTATTGTACAGACGCCAGCAGGTCAAGCTACCCGAAACTGTCAAATTTTCGCAATCAACCTTGAACCTTATGCTGTAGTGCTAAAGTTGAAAATCAATTAAATCAATTTGACAGATTGTAGTAGCTTGATGTGCTGGCGTCTGTACATACTATTTCCATACTAAAAACAGCCCCCTTATCGCCTGCACTTCACCAGTTCCTAGTGTTTTATCTAGGAAGAAAAATTGGCGCAACAAACTGCCTGTTCCTCAGCAACAGGCCTATATTTTAAGTTTAGAACTAAGTACAGAACGCCCCTGCTACAATCCTTACTTAATATTTCGCTTCGTTTACTTTCATACATCTAGTCAAACACGCACGCCGCGGCGCCGGTCGCAAGCAGAATCTGGCCTTTCTGAAGATACATCAGCAATAGATATTTCTTATACATCGACATAACCTTTTTCGAACACAAATCTGATGTGCCACAAACACCAAGAATACTCAACCCGGAACAAGTGCCAATCTGTAGGCCATACGGGACATACTCGTAGGAACCGGCATTGCACACTAGCTTGCCTACATAGTCAACGTTTAGTATTAATTAATTAATATTTAATACAGGGTGTTCGGCAGAAGGTTGAACATACGAAAATGGCGGATCCGTGTGGCCGTCTACTACGTTTTTAGGCCCAATAACAAGACCCAGGCCACAAGGGTTTTTTTTAATTTATTTTTCGGAATTTGTCGTTGCCAAAACTTCTAACGTCAATAATTTAATTTAAAAACAACAAAACTGTCAAAATTTTATTTTTATCTTCATCTAAAGTAAGTGTAGAATCTTATAAAATTCGTATTTGACGCAGATGATTGCTAGAAAAGTAAATACGAGCCCTTAAACTACAAACAAATAAAAAATAAATACCGAAAGCTCAACTTTGAACTGCGTTAAAAAAAAAACGAACAGTGATAGAGCAGTCCTAATTTTAGGAAAACATCTTTGGTTCATGCCCAATGTAACGGATGCAATATGCACAATTTCTTTTAAAACAACTTGTGGTCAACACCTTGTGGCCTGGGTCTTGATATTGGGCCTAAAAACGTAGTAGACGGCCCCATGGATCCGCCATTTTCGTATGTTCAACCTTCTGCCGAACACCCTGTATAACATAACATCACACCTGGATTCTCTGAAGGGTTATGCAGAGGTCTAACTATAGTAAACCCATATTTCGCCAGTAATGTTTAAGTCCAATGTAATAGAGGGCGAGCCTATTGCCATCAACCGGGCACAAATCCAGATTCCGGGCTGCTACTAATTTAAATTGAAATTCTTTATATTCTATTCAAATTCAAAATATTTTATTTCATATAAACCTACAAGGGCACTTATGAAACGTCAGAAGCTAGGTGCACGGTTCCGATTGGTCGTTTCCTATGGAAAAGAGCCGGCAAGAAACTCCACGGTTACTCTTTTAAAAATTAAATGGTTTTACAGTGTTAAAAGGTATGAGAGGACAGTGTAGGCCTATCAACAAATACCAGGTACTTAGCAAAATATTAAAAAACTATACAACTACTGTATGCTTTACCTTACTGTATGCTTTACCCTACTGTATGCTTTACCCTACTGTATGTTTTACCCTACTGTATGCTTTACCCTACTGTATGCTTTACCCTACTGTATGCTATACCCTACTGATCCAGTCCAACCCAGTAGGAAATCCGTGCCTAGATCAATGTGCCATTTTATTTCTTGACGTTTAAAAAAAAAAAGGTAAATGATTTTATTTCTGTAAGTAGGTTTTTACAATTACTTTTAAACGTCTACAATAAATTGAGCGGCCTGCACTGCCCCCCCCCTCCCCCCGTCTCGCCGCGCATTCCTAAGGCGCATTACAGTGGTCTCGGTCAAACTATAGTAAAGGGCCATTACCTCGATGTATAATTTGAACTAGTTTGAAGTTTTGCAGGATTGGTGAGCGAGAGGTCATGAGTTTGGACCGCAGAGCACGGAGACGCTTCAAAAACTCGATGAGTTCGTGGTTTCCTATCGGACAACTCTGAGACGAAAGACTAAACAAACTCAGAGTCCACCGTCTCTTATAAAGTCCAGACTGTCCAGACATAATCTTGCACAGTTCAAGTGAGGACCAAGTAGATTTATTTAAATAAATAAATAAATTAGTGTCTGAAATGGTCTTTTGAGGGAAGATCCACTCAGATTTGAGTGGATCTCCATCCAGCCAGCACGCATTTGTCACTAAATATGCATATTGTATCGCAGGGGTCTTCATTTCCGATGTAGACCTTTTGAAAAGATTAATTTTTCAGAAAGTCTAGTGTAGGGAGTTGAAAGAATAATCCTTTACAATTAAACGAGCAATATTTGTATATAAATTTATATATATTTGTTATCACGTTCTCGAAAACGGTTCTAACGATTTCGATGAAACTTGCAATATAGGGGTTTACAGGGGCGAAAAATCGATCTAGCTAGGTCTCATATCTGGGAAAAATCGTTTTCTCCGTATTTTCACCCAAGCAGAGCTCGGTCGCCCAAAATTTAGAACAAGATGGCTACGTTAGAATAATGACATGGCAGCATGGAATTAGGAAGTACCTACTATCATGGCAGCATGGAATTAGGAAGTACCTACTATCATGGCAGCATGGAATTAGTATATACTATCATAGCAGCATGGAATGTACATGGATTTAGTATTAACTATTAAATAAGTATTCTCTATTTTCACCCGAGCAGAGCTCGGTCGACCAGGTACTCAACTAATCTGCCATCATTTTTGCACCACACGCATCAGTAACCTATTAAAATAATTATGACTAAAATCCAAATAGCGTAATAATTATTACAAGAATTTAGCAAGTCTGTTCGCACTTCGCAAAGACCATCTTTTTAATTACGTGACTCCGCATAACACCAAGGACGGCTTATAGTTACAGTAATCCGTTACCCAAAGTTTTTTGAACTCTTGCCGCTTTAAAACTTAAAAACTAACGTTACAAAGTAAATTTTTATTTTTACTAGCATTTTAAGTACGTGTGAATTTTAAAGATCCCACCGAAATTCACAATCTTTTGGATAGTCAGTTGTTTCTACTTCCCGCGTAAACAAATCTCTTTGAGGTCGTCGAACCCAACGGTACCGTGCAACTTGTCCGAACCGGTTGGTCGACGTTGCTGTGACGTCATTTTTAGTTCGACTATTTGATCATAGATGGTGGTACTGAAGATTGTTTGTAGGTCCTGAAAATTTTCTTTCCGGAAGGGAATCTCACAATGCTCTTTTGGAGTTAAATTATTATAGGTTAGGTAAAGACTTTAAAATTGTAGGTTTAATTAAGAATGTCCATGTTCAGCTGTGGAGTCTTGTAGGGTTGTATTAGTACCTATGTTTAATTTGTTGACAGGATGTGACTCAACATTTGCAGTTATTACGAAAATTCAACCGCTCAAGTTACAAAGGCAATTTAAACTACCTTCTTAAAAGTTAAAGCTGCTTGTCATGTTCAAAAATTTATTAAGCTCAACTTGATTTTATGTTCACACCAGGTGCGTTTGCTACAGGTGGCACACCTTTCGATATTTTATTCATAATATTAAGACTCTGCTTGCAGCACCTTGTATGTATAAACCCTATTATGTGAGAACGGACAGACACAAACATTTTCATAAAATCATTCCGTTTTAATTTTAACACCTTGCACATTTTTTTATTTAACCAATTTGTCGTTGGCCATCTGTTAATGAGTAGCAGAGCTAAACTACAAAACTAAGTTTGTAACGCTACTAGCGACATCTATTTCATAACTTAGTAAACTTAACACTGCCATCTCTTATCCATTTTTAGAAACTTTGTACCTTAAACTGTTGCTAAATTTATTCACGAGATGTCACTGTTATAAATCATCTGCCACAATACAATTTGTCATTTTGTATCGTTATGATTTCGTATCGGTAATTCATTTCTAATAATTTACTGTAAAAATGTGACAAAGTGAATGTTATGTGTTTAGTGCTTGTTTAGTGTGACTTCAGTACTACATTGGTAAGTTATTCATTATTATAATTATATGGTACATGCACAAATCATAATAATTGTTTGTTTTTGTCCTAAAATAATTGAATACCTACCAATAACAGCAATATTGTTTTGCTGTTTGCAGTCATTTTCATTGTTTTACTATCGAAGTAGATACTAGACAGGTTGCTAGCGTTTAATCTAGATAGAATGTAATCCAATAATACTGCAGGAAATCGAATGTAGTCTACATTCAAATGCCGTCTGCAAATTGATGAATATTGAATCGGTCGGGCGTTCGTTTATCTACTACTAGCTTTTGCCCGCGGCTTCGCCCGCGTGGATGTCGGAAAATATCCCACGGGTACACTACCGGGATTAGTTAGATACCTATTATCCGAGGAAAAGTCATTGATTCCTACCGCTGCGCCCGCGTTGTCGGCAACCATAATTATTTTGTCACGCGTAATTTTGAATCTGTGATATCTTTTAAAGTATTAATTTTAATGATATGATGTTAAGGCATATTTTAATCTTAATTAAATGCCCAATTTAAATAACATATTTTATTGGATATGGATAAATAAAATACCGGTCAAAATAGCTTCGGAAACAACAATGAAATTTTTATCAAATTCTGAAAGATAAAAATGGATGATCCTTAGAAGATAGACATATGGTATCACGGACTTCATTTTTGAACTTTTTAAGATATACAATTCTGTAAAACATAAATTTGATGTATCTCTTACGGCTTACGCGGCGCACGCCAGTAAAGCTCCCAGTCAGCATGATTTTTTCCGACATCTTCGACAATAATCGTCATATTTCAGCCAATTTACACAAAAACCTTCCTCTTGAATCATTCTATCTATTGAAAAAAACCGCATCAAAATCCGTTGCGTAGTTTTAAAGATCTAAGCATACATAGGGACAGACAGCGCGAAACGACTTTGTTTTAAACTATGTATAGATAGGCAGCTAATCTTCTTCTAAAAGTAGTACCTAGGTAGGCTAAAATATAGCTTTGTTTTGACATCTATACGAGTATACTACTTACCTATAAAATATAGTTTGTGAATTTATGTGAAGGTACTGATCCGATTCCAAAAATTATTTCACTAATGGGAAACTAGGTAGGTAGGTACTGTATTGTCGAGTGTCATAAGATATACTCGTATTTAATTAAAAACAAGACATTTCACGCGGATGAAGTCGAGGGCGTGAGGTGAGTTAATTATTTATAAAATTATAGGTATTTATGTATTTATCCGCAACCGTCAAACGTCAAGTCTGTTGATATTATACGCTATGGGAATATTGACTAGATGCGTAGCTAACGTTTTTGTTGAATAAAATTATGTAGGTAACACTCTATCTGTACGTACTCTCTGGTACATAATTACTAAATTACCTACTGGCTATTTATAGGTAGCTACCAAATGCCGGCAAAGAAAGGGCACTGTGTCAACTATGATTTGGTTCCGTCGCCGCGTAATAATTTTCGAATAAGTAGTAGGTAGTTGGGGTACCTACCTAAGGTTTTTGTACCTACATTACATTTAGTACCTATACTGCGTTCGCAATTTATTTCCCAAACATGTAAACAAACACGAATTTTCCACTTAGAGAAACATTAACTTAATGCAAGTGTAAATAAAGTTGATTTTAGACAAACTAGTACTGTTGAAAAAGTCCTTAAAAATATGAAGTTGTAGCGCAAACTGGACCTTATGTGTAGGTATTACAGTTGTTTTTCTTAAAACTCGTGTTTGTTTACATGTTTGGCAAATGAATTGCGAACGCAGATTATGTAGTTGTTTTAAATAACATAACATCACGCCTCTAATCCCCGAAAGGTTAGGCAGAGGTGTACTTATGGTACACCCACATTTCGTCACTTATGTCTGAGTCCAATGTAATAGGGGGCGAGCCTATTGCCATCAACCGGGCACAAATCCTGACTCCGGGCTGCTACTGAGAAATTCCTGATGGAAAAATCCGATAACACTGCTCGACCCGAGAGTCGAAACCAAGACCTCATGCTCAGTAGCGCTTGCGTCTACAAGACCAACGGCAGTTTTATTTATCATAGTCAACAATAAAATAAACTTTCGGTTAGCTCAGCTGAAGTACCTTACCTAGTAGGTAGGCTTCTAGTGAAAAATTGCGTCCTTTGTAGTTCTTCCACCATAAGGCTGCCTGTCCACTGGAGCGGAGAGGAGAGGAGCGGAGTAGCGGTGTGCCATTAACCAATGGAATTGCATAAAACCTCCGCTCCGCTTCAGTGGACAGGGATTTGCGAACTAGTTTAAAAGTTCATACAAAACCGGGAAGCCGAGCGGGGAAACGGAGCGGAGAACCGGAGAGGGGAAGCGGAGCCGGGAAACGGAGTGGGGAAGCGGAGAGTCGATGCGGAAAAATACGTGAACTCGGTCTAGCTCCGCACAGACCGCAACACCGCTGCCCTACCTCGCTCCGCACAGTCCGTAACTCCGCTCCACTCCGCTGCCATTCTCCTCTCCGCTGCCTCGCTCCGCTTCAATGGACAGGCAGTCTAATGTTCCTATTTTCATTTTCACCCGATTAAAAAAAAGGAGCCGGAAAGTTGTGCGGAAATCGGTTGTGATCATAGAAATATTCTTATATCTATGGTTGTGATGGTATGGGCATGTGATGCGGAGGAATGAGGAAGATGTCGTGAGGAAAGTACTCGTATTGAGTATGAATGTGGATGGCTATACGAGTAGGGGAAGACCAGAGAAACGATGGATGGACTGTGTGGAAGATGATATGGATAGAAAGGGGGGACTACCGAGATGACGACTGATAGAGGAGTGTGGAAGAAAGGGACATGTTGCGCGACCACAAATAAAGCTTCGTAGACTAGCGCCTCGCGACACCGGTTATTGTTATACCGTGAAGTGTTCTTAGAAATTGTATTGTTCGAATCGCGTCGCGCTGGTCTGCACGAGCCTTAAATTGGGATGACGGCAGGAGGATGATGAGGAGGCTATGCAGTCTCCTAGGTTTTTATGCCACACACTGGGCAGTTTTGCAAGTTCTAATACCTACAGGCACTTTTGCCTACTAAACCATTTCAGAATTTTCCTAACCTCAATCAATCTGCCTAGCCTTTTCCCAACTATGTCGGGGTCGGCTTCCAGTCTAACCGGATGCAGCTGAATACCAGTATTTTACATGGAGCGACTGCCTATCTGACCTCCACAACCCGGTAACCGGGTAATACGATACCCCTTGGTAAGACTGGTGTCAGACTTTCGGGCTTCTGACGACCCGTAACGACTGTCAAAGATCCACGAATGACAGCCGGGACCAACGGCTTAACGTGCTTTCCGAGGCACGGAGGATTCTCGGTAAGATGTAAAGATGGTCACCCATCCACTGACCAACCCTGGCAAGCGTAGCTTAACCTGATGGATCGACCAGTGCGGCTGTTGTTACTTAGCCACGAGCTCCTCCAACGAGCTCCTTCAGAATTTTCCTAACCTAACTTAAGAAAAATATTTTATTTGGAACACGCACAGGCATTAAAACATTTAAACTTTAAACTTAGAAAACAAAATAAAAAAGGCAGACCTGTGTGAGGTCAAAAACGCTCCTATCTCAGCATAACCACCGATATTTAATAAATAAATACCGCAGCGCTGGTATTCTGATAGGGCCCGATTGGACATACCACACAAGTTATTCTTCAGAGCAGTTTTTTCGCATATCTATAATGTAGACTAGGATTTCAAGAACACGAACGAAGCAAAAGGAGTATGTAACGATCGTTCTGCACGCTAGCTTGACCACAATAGAAACGGCTTTTGTCGACGGAAGAATAGACAAAATGACAGGTAAACAATCACTATCTGTCATTTTGTCTATTCTTCCGTCGACAAAACCCGTTTCTATGGTTGTCAGGCTACGGGTGCTGGCGTTCTGTCGTTTCTGCCTACCCCTATGGGCGTGAATTCATGTATGTACTCGCTTCCGCGAGCGGCTTCGCCCCCGTGATATTTACCTACAGTTACTCAGCATAGCAGCATTCACTTGGTGAAACTTGACTTATTAATTGTGTTCTGAATATTTATTATAATAATTCATTGTATTCTAAATGTCTATTATGAAAATTTATTGTATTCAAAATATTTAATTTTTTGTTAATTTGTATGTAATATCGATTGTTTATTATTATTATTTAATTCTTATATTGTTAAAATTCAAAAATTCAAAATTCAAAAGTCATTTATTCAAACTAGGCTGAGAATCAGCACTTTTCGAACGTCAAAATTGCATAAGACAGTCCCCCAAAACGCCCACCCTTCACCACTTCCTAGTGCGTTAGCTGGGAAGATGAAGTGGCGCAACAAACTCCCCAGCAGCACAGCTGTCTGTTCAGTTAGAAGAACAAAAAAAAAGATTCTATATAATAGTATTCAAAATAATTTACATTACGCAACACAAAACATAATTCAAATTATTAGCCATATGTTAGCTAGCACACGCCAATATACCAAACAAAATCATCGAGAACTATACTCAGGCCGAAATAAAAAAACTAAACGTAAACAGAATTTAATATCTAAATAAAAAAGCCTCCAGGCATAAAGGGCGTGCCCGCTTACATATAGTTGTAACTGGAAGTTATAAATGATAAACTAGGACCACCGATGTAAAATAAATAAACAAAGAGTTAATTACTAATAACAATAAATAATATGATCAATTGTCGAGGTCACTAGCTAACCACATATTGCAATACAACTCATAAAAAAAACAGTGTGATGAGTAGATTTTGTCAACAAAAAGTTAAATAGTGTATGCCGTAATGGGTAGCTTTTAGAGTTACCATAACCTAAATAAAAGACCTACTGTATCACCAAAAATCACACTAATAAATAAGTACTTTGACTTTGACTTTCCAAAGAATTTTTTTAAATCGGTCCAGTACTTTTTGAGTTTATTCAAAACAAAAAAAAAAACAAATATTTTCTAAACTTATAGTATCAATGTCGATCGTATTTCACAACGAATTCTGCCAAAATCAATCGTAATACCTACTTACCCCTAACAGAAAAACAGTCCTTTTTTAAGCACTCCAATCCCAAATAAAACCTCACTGAGTAAACTCCGCATTGCGTATTAAACGAGTGCTCTGTAAAGTCCTCAGAAAGGACACCAGACAGACATAGGACGCTCTTTCGGCCATTTTGAGGTCAAAGCTAATCTTACTTTATCGATCACCTAGGTGTTTTGATGCTGGGTAAAAAATACGCAGTTTGAGGAGGAATCTGTCATTTTGAGTGCGTTGGCAGTGAATAGACATTTAACACATTTAAACTACGAACACGTTTCTGCCCGCGTTCGTGTGGAAGTCGTAAGATATAAGTACAACATAATTATACTAAATTAACAGCCACATTTTTATAAAATTCCCTCGGCCCCCGACTCACCGCGTCACATCGCCCGCCCGTGCTGATTTTTTGTGTCTTTGCACGGCTCCTAAAAGTCGTAGCGTGATGTTAAAGCCCATGGACCATAGATATAAGAAAGAAGTTATTTATATGTTATTTATACTGTTATTTATATTTCTATGCCATGGACCTTCTTCATGAATCACTCCGTCCATTGTTGAAAACCGTATGAAAATCCGTACGGTAGTTTAGGTAGCGCATGCAAATAACTGTTTCAAGAGGTATTTCTTTCCGAAATGCTAGATAAAAATTCTGATAGCTCAGCTAATATGCATGATAAAAATATAATTTACTAGCTTTACCCGCCCCGACTTCGCACGGGTGGCACTAAACCCTACCTACCCTACCTACCCTACCTACCTTACCTACCCTACCTACCTTACCTACCCTACTAACCCTACCTACCCTAATTGTCTCACCGTTTAAACCTTCCCTGGACTATGACAAACATTTCAAAACCAAAATCAGCTAAATCGGCCCAGCCGTTCTTGAGTTATAAAATTACAATGAAAAGTGGCATTGATTTTTATAGATATACGAGTAGATAACTAACAATAACTTATAGCACTCAGGAATAATGTAGCTTTCTACCAGTCAAATGGAGACTTTTAGAATTGGATCATTAGTTCCTGAGATTACCCCTTACATACAAACAACCGAACAAATTTTACCTCTTTATAATATTCGTATAGATTGATGACTCCAAAGCTGGTTGCAGACCTAGAGCTTAGCTAAGTTAGTTTAGATTAGCTCGCTTAGCTGAGGTAATTTTTCATTAGGTACTTGTGTGTAGACTGCAAACTTGGAAACACAAGTATGAAAAATTGCTGGGGTTGCGGGTTTGTCTGAAAGGGATATCGCGGCCCCAGCACACAGGCAACGGAAGGAACACGGGGGTGGGTTTTAGTCAGTAAAAGTCTGACACTCCCTCTCGCTCCGCCCAGAGCGGGAGGAGTCATTTGATGATTTCGCACCCAAAGAAAAAAAAAAAAAAAGAAAAAAAAAAAAAATTGCATATTAGTTCAGCTCTTGGTCTGCACAGTTTTCCTAACGCACGGGTCGATCCATCAGGTTAAGCTACGCTTGCCGGGGTTGTTCCGTGGCTGGGTGACCATCTTTACATACCGAGACTCCTCCGTGCCTCAGAAAGCACGATAAGCCGTTGGCCCCGGTTGACATTCGTGGATCTTTGCAATCGTTACGGGTCGTCAGAAGCCCGAAAGTCTGACAACCAGTCTTATTAAGGGGTATATTATACAACCTGTCTTACTACCCACCCAGTAACTGGGTTGTGGTGGTCAGATAGGCCGTCACTTCATGTAAAATACTGGTAGGTATTCAGCAGCATCTGGTTAGACTGGAAGCCGACCCCAACATAGTTGGGAAAGGCTAGGCAGATTGATTTTTGTATTGAGTACCTATACCAAGCTACTTAACAGTTGAAAAATACCTTGCAAAATGTTCTATGTTTTGCCGCCATTAAAGTCTTATAATAACTCCCACGATATTATAAGCGTAGGTGGTACTATTAATATCCGGAAACAACTGTAGCTCCCACTCATCAGCTTCCGAGCTGTTAATAAACAAGTTAGATAACTTTCTAGGGAAAACTTGGAAATAGAATTAATGTTTTGAAGTGGTATTTTAAATTTAACATTCTATTTATAAATTTTTATACGTCATTGAGAGCTTTTTTTAACCATTTAGGGTGACGTGTGACGTCGAAAGTTACCATTTCGAAATTTGAAAGTCCTGACAAAAAGCCGGACATTTTAATTTTATTATTTCTTTTTTCAGTATGTATTAATTTTATTTTTTGGAACGAAGTTCCTTATCGCGCGTTGCGAAAAGGGGCTAGACGGAAAAAAGTAACGACACTTTTTGCTATAGTTGTAGTAGTAGCCGTGCGGCGTGCGCGTATTTCTCTGTCTGTCTCTCTCTCTCTCTCACTCTCTGAACTTCGTTCCATCCGGGTGTCCCTTGACACCTCTCCAGTTTTTTTATTTAAAAAACAACTCCGCCCAAAAGCCGGATATGTCCGGACAAAATCGGGGCGGATGGTAAACCTAGGCTAAACGAACATAATTTGCTGCGCAACTGCGCACGTGTGTCGATCGAAGGTTAAGCTATGCTCGTGAGGTCGGTTTGTGGATGGGTGACCATGCATTACATATCGAAATCCCTCCATGCGCCAAAAACCACGTTAAGCCGTTGGCACCGGCTGTCATTTGTAGATATTTGACAGTCGCTACGGGTAGTCAGAAGTCCGAAAGTCTGACAACCAGTGTTACCAAGGGGATCGTGTGTTAGTTGGAAAAAGGCTTGGCAAATGATGACCCTAACATCGTTGGAAAAAACCTAGGCTGAGCACATTCCGTACATAGAAATTCTTATATCTATGTTTCCGTATTTCCTGGGTTCCCGGCCCATGGTAGCATCAGGATTACCGTGGGGTTTGAGTCGATAGGAGTCCGACATAACCCTCCGTTCTCCCTAGCCCCAGATGGACGGTATGCACGTAGATTTTTCAGAAAAAACCAATGTCTAGGCATGTTCTTTACCTATAAATACCTAATACAGAAAAAATAAAAGAAAACTCAGTTGGAACTCAAACATAAATGGCGAAATGTGGCTATATAATGTACACCTCCGCCGAATACTTCGAGGGTTACGTAGTGTAATAAATAATAATAATAATAATATCAGCCTGTTACTGTCCCGCTGCAGGGCAAAGGCCTCTTCTCATACAGAGAAGGCACGAGCATTGATCACCACGCTTGCTCAAGACGGGTTGGCGATTTCAGACTTATATTAACTATAAGTCCAGGTTTTCTCGCGGTGTTTTCCTTCACCGATGTCAGTATGTCCATGATAAACTCAGAAAATACATATGAATTGAAAAAGTCACATTTTAACGTAATGTAATGTCAGACCAAATAAAAAACCAAGACAGCGCTGCTAACAATACAGTGAAGCATTTCGAAACTACACCTCCGCTTTGTGCATACACGCATACATTTACAATCAAAATACACCTCACTAAGTTCACACATGTTTACGAAACCTGCCTCTAGCCACTGTTGACAGCACTATGTCTGTTAAGTTCTATTATTTGGTATGAGGTTAAAACTTACAAGTGAAAAAAAGTCACAGCTACCTTTTTATTTGAACACACGAACACACCTATGCCCAGATGAATACAAAGCCGAATACCCGGCGGAAATGCAAAATACCTGAGGTGCTACCGTGGCCGCGTAGAACCTATGCGGTATCTCCGTGTTAATTAACTCATGTAGGTATAAAGAATGTGCGGGGTCAGACTAAATACAGATTCATCTGTCTAGCCTTTTCCCAATTATGTTGAGGTCGGCTTCAAGTCTAACCAGATGCAGCTGAATACCAGTATTTTACATAGAGCGACTGCCTATCTGACCTCCATAACCCAGTTACTGGGTAACACTACCCGTAACTAAAGTACAGATTACGAAGAACCCTAAAGTTAAAAATAACATTAAAAAACCACCCTTTCACTCATTATTTTAAGTCAAAACTCGCAAAAAATCAAACAGAAAAAGCGAATTTAAAAAACTCAATTCGAAATCAATTAACAACCGGCATAATGAAATCCCGCCAAAAATCCATAACAACAAAGAATACAGTATAACCCGACTTACGTATTTGAGTAAAAAGAATTACCAAGTACGTGGCGGGAGGTGAAACAAGTGACGTATGGTTGTCTCTGTCACTCCTACTGCGGGAGTGTTGCTGTCCTTTTCTCACTTCTCACCCGCTTCAGACGTGTGACATCCCGTGGGCTTTGACTGCGGTCTAGGGTTGTGCGAAAGCGATTAAAATAATAATAATTGTTATTTTAAAGGGTTGTGTTTTCAAAAGTAAATTGCATTTACTGGTCAATTTATTGAGGATAAAAATATATACCTATACAGGATAAACTAAATTAACTAACAAACTAATAAAATTAAAATACAATAACCTAACCTAACCATGCAGTCATGGCCTAGTGTTGTGACCGTCGGACTGCCAAGTCTCGAATTCGATCCCAAGAACAAGCACTTCTGACTTTTCGGATTCATGTGCGTATTGTATAATTATCGTTATTGTTTAAAAAACGGTGAAGGAAAACATCGTGACGAAACCGGCATGCCTGAGAGATATAGCTCGACTGCATGTGAAGCCAAGTCAGGGGCCCATGGGTGGCTTTAAAACTCTGACACCAAGTTAGTCACTAACTACACGAAAAGAAGAAGAAGACCTAATTATAAATAAACTAAAATGTGGCGTCGAAAAATTCCTCCACGTCACTGTTGACTGGTAATGTACCCAAGAGACATATTTACTTATTTTTTAATTACCTTCCCTGTTCGCCAATAAATATACTCTTCTGCATTATTTCGGGTGTGCCCTGCAACTCATGGCTGCCAATTCAAAAAATATACAGAAGTAGCTATAATCGGGTTTTGTAATACAATAAGCCTTTGCCTACACCGCTACTTGCGAACTACGTATCAAAGACCTGACGTCACACAAATCCTGCATCTTTACACCCTGTTCCTCATACTTCTAAAAGCCTAACAGAAAAGTGGCAATTAATCTGAAATTGCCGCTTTTGGAGGCTACTTGTTTTAATTCGTCTCATGGACGCTGGATGGAAAAGAAGAAATGATATTTAAAAAAAGGGAGGGAATGATAGTGTGGCGGTTGACAGGGGAGATTGGAATAAGAAAATGGGTTGCGCCAACCCCACGTCGCAACTTCACAAGGCCAGGAAGATGATGATGATTCTGGGCTGACACTATTTAGATTGCCACCGACACGCAAAAAAGAAGAACACCCCGCTGTCTCTGATTCTCTGACTGCTTCATTATAATGAGCATTCTGAACTCACTTTTTTCGAAGAGTTCGTCTGGTTAACCAAATCGTTTATTAGAGTCTGCATGCTGTTAGGGATTCATTAAAAATAACCTCTACGGCCATAAGCATGGCCTAATTTAATTACTTTGTGATAACTATTTCTAGCAAATAAGCGTTTAGCTTGAACTGCAAGCTTATAATTAAAAAAAACGGTGATACAGTCAGCTCCGCTACCATTTTGACTCTTGTTACAATCTTAATTTGCCTGCCTTTTCCCAACTTTGGTGAGGTCGGCTTCCAGTCTAACCGGATACGGCTGGATCCATGTATTGTACATGGAGCGACTGCCTATCTGACCTCCGGAACTCAGTAACTGGGTAATACGATGCCCTTTGGTAAGACTGGTTGTCAGACTTTTTGGGTTCCGGACTACACGTAACGACTGGCAAAGATCAACTGCCTATTAGTAATAAGCTGTCTTTATACTCGATCCCTCAGAACTGATGATCGTGACACACAGGGGAAGTCTAGTCCCGGTTTGACGCCAAATATGTCGGTACTGAGAGTCTAAACAGAGTGACATTCTATCAACGATATCGATGATTGAAAACTCAAAAATGTATGGAACTGACACCATCATCTTCCTCTTCTTGTCCCATGGTACGTGTGGTTGGCGCACCACGTTTTCTTCTCCCTATCTCCCCTTTCAACCGTCACGCTATCATTCACTGCCTTCTCTTTCATATCATTCCTCACACAATCCATCCATCTTTTCTTTGGCATTCCTCTCCCGCTCCATCCATCAACATTTTATATTCATCACTCTTTTAGTCTCATGCGTTTCGTCCCTCCCCATCACATGCCCTTACCAAGCCAAACGATTTCCTTTCAACTTTTCTGTCACAAGCGCCACTTTTAAAATTCTCCATATATATTCATTCCTTATTTTATCCATTTTCGTCACTCCACACATCCATCTCAACATTCTCATATCCGCTACATGCAATGTTTTTTCATCCGTCTTCTTCACGGCCCAGCATTTCGATCCATACAGTACGACAGGCCTTAACACGGAATTTTAGATTTACCCCTTTAACTTGAGGGGCATCCATGGGTCGAAGCTACCGAAAAGTCTATGACAATCCTACTGAAAGCCGTGGGAATCCACGGCCATTCTGGATACTTTTTGAAAAGATAGTACCTATTTAATGATAGAAAAAAAAGACTGGCTCCACTCGTAGCATGACAATCATAGAAACGGGTTTTGTCGACGGAAGAATAGACCAAATGACAGATTGTGTTTGTTTACCTGTCATTTTGTCTATTCTTCCGTCGACAAAACCAGTTTCCATTGTGGTTGCTAAGCGTGCTGGAGTATCGGGTTTGTTGATTACTTAACAAATTTTTTTTTCACGGCGTGTCCCATCCTCATGACCATCCTCGTGACCCATCCTCATAATTATTATAGTTTGTGCCTAAATAAGTTGAATGAACTTCACAACAATTGCATGTAGGTATACTTGCAATTGTTGTACTGTGGTATGGTACTCAATCTACTCACAAAAAACGGCGGTTACCTAAATGCTTACCTATATTTTGCGGGTTCCGTCCGGTTATTTGCTATTGTTTATCGCAATGAATATTATTGCAATAGTTTTTATCGTATGATTTTTAGTAACAGCAATATTTTTTTCCTCGGACGACTGACGTTCCTGCTTCCAGTCCTTGGACGCCACTCAGTCAGTCTTAGGTACTCTACCTGTCATCACCGCGCCTTGTTAAATGTCAGGCCCCAGGTCTATGTCAAAGGCTTTTGTCTTCGGATCTAGACATTTGAAACTATGTTATTTTAGCTTTATGACAAACATGAATCCTGACTCTCTGTGCAACTCTCAGCCTGGACAAAGCCTTCTTTGTGGGCATCCACTTCTCGGCATCATATAATAAACCGATGGCTTCATCGACGGCAGAAAACTAGTAAACCGCAAACCGGTAAACGACAAAATAATACCCACTCGAGTTCAGTGCAATTCCTAGACCAAACTCTCCTCTAGCCCCGCTTAATATCATATAATCCAAATCAACAGCCCACTTAATCAGCAACACCATTAATGACTAGCCGAAGCCCCTACACAAATCTAATAAATAAATTTTAAAATAAACAACAACAAGCAGAGCAGCCCTGTCGGCCGCCGCCCTCTCGCATAAAATCAATATTAATGGAGGTCGCTTCACCTCTAGATGTGGCATGTCTCTCACTTTATAAACATTTACTACTGCATATCGACTATCGGTTGCTTGTATTCAGGAACCGATTTTAATCGATATATTGGAAGCGAGTTTAATCCCAGCAGACGGATACTGACGCGGACGTTGACTATGGATTGTGTTCTAATTTTGATTTCAAATATTGATGTTCGAAAATTTTATTTTTTTTATAGTAGCAGACTAGCAGACACTGCTGAGTGCTTGCGAAGTGCGGACCACAGATAGGCGAAGTTTACAAAAAATTAAGTAAAAGATATTTGTAATAATAAAATGTAGGTAAGACCTACCATTGCTGATATTATGAGTGGTAAATCGTTAGACAAGGCAAGGCAATAAGAAATAGAAAACAAAAACAGTAATGTTGGTCTGCTTTGATTCAATATTGCTGCTGACCTGTTAATTTGCATTCATTCATCCCGTAGTATAACTTATTTGTAACAAACCAAGCGAATATTAGCATATCATATTCAGCATTTAATGTAGCTAGGACACAGGCCTCCTCTCTATCAGAGGTGTGGGCCGTAATCCACCACGCGGGCCCAGTGCGGGTTGGTGGATATCACATGTCTTCGAATGTTTGGTTCTAGGACATGCCGGTTTCCTCACGATGTTTTCCTTTACCGTTTTGAGAGCAGTGGTGATGAAATAATTTACACAAACTAAAGTGCTGCCTGCCCCAATATTGGCATTATTCCTGCTTACTTCGTTACCAACCTACCTACTCACTCACTCCCCTATTTTATTTAAAAACCAAAAGAATTCGTAATCGCTATCATACTCAAATCACAATAATCCGAAGCCTCAATAATAATATAAAAAGATTAAAAGTGTGATTTCAAAAGATTCCAGTTTTAAGGAATTCAAAAAGTAGTTATTATTACGTTCAACGGTATTCAAAATTCTTCGACATTGGTTGTACGACATTGTGTGGTGACTACGTATTTTTTATTATTGGGACGGTCCTGATTTTGTGTGATAAAGTGTTTGTTAAATAATATTTTGCGGTAAGTAGGTAAGTACTTACTTACCCCAAATCCAAATCAAATTACTTACTTAAATTACTCAAATTACTTAGCTATAATATATACCGAATAATATTTGAAACTCTCTTATTTTAGAGTTCGTTTGTGTCATACAAAAACTGATGAAATCCGAAACAAATTTTTCAGATTATACGAGTATTTGCAGGATGTTAGGTATGGATTTGTAAATAATATCTGTTAATGATTGGCCTAGGTAGGAAATACTATATTTGTCACGGTCGCGAATCATGTTTCGATCAACCCAGTAGGTCAGTACTACTGCAAATTGCAAAAACGTATGAAAATTTGAATGGGGCATACTACCCTGGCGCTTTCGCCTTAAACCACTATCGGAAAACCGGTATTAATTAAAAGTTAGGTACTTAACACGCCACACATGCCTATCTATTGCAGATAGCACATCAAAAATCAAGATGGGTTTAGAAACCAGGAGCAATCTTTTTCATGCTTATAACACAAACACAACAAACTGCACACACCAATTTATTTTCAATGTGTTGTATATCTTATCTCGCACTCCTTACGAAGTACAAAAGTCTAGCCCAGTTGTCTGCAAACTCATTAGTCAATAGAGCCAAATATCAATACTATGACGACTAAGATTTCTTATTAGAGCCAATTCTTTCTGTGTGTCCAAACTCTCTCAATACACCTTTCTTAATCCTTAAAACTCCCATCCTCTTTCACTCCACAACGCTACCTAAAATTAACTTGCCAAGAAGTAGGATGCCTTCATCATGATCATCATATCGGCTGATAATAATATGATGAAGGTACGAGTATCTTACTTATTAACAAGTTAACCTTGGAAAACTTTAAAAGATAAAGATAATGATAAATTTATGTATATGTCCTGTTAATTGATGGTGAAAATACTTCGGGAATAAATCGTTGAAATATAGTTTGAATTTTGAATAAAACATGATTCTTATCTTGCTTAATGACCGAAACCCCGACCCCCGCGCGTATGTACACTCGCACTCATAGTCATTTGTAATTTTGTACAGAGCTCTCTATAGGCCAAAGAGCCGCAGGCGGCTCGCGAGCCACGGTTTGCCGACCACTGGTTTAGCCCATGCCGCATCCCGTAGTTAAGAAATGAGTAAGAGCCTTTAGACACTGGCGATTTACGAGCGTGTTTCCAGATAGGCGATTGTCTAACGCGCTCACTGCATGTGCATAGTGGGCACGCCACGTGGACGCAACGTGTTCGCTGCTTTTGCGTAACGAGAGCAATTGACGTGAGTGCACAAGAGAGAGAACGAGACAAGCCAGTGTACAGTATTGTGACAACGCGGAGAACACGTCGTGTAGGCGCTGGTAGCTCGCTTCGCACCCGCGGAGAGCACGGTCACAAATCACGCTGGCTTCATTTGCAATGTGTTGTGTATCTTCTCTTCCCGCACAAACTATGTGAGACTAACCCATGCCGTAACGGTGGTGAAGCAATAAAGCGAGCAAAAATTAGGTAAGCGAGCAAGGATGATAGCGGGCCTGTACCCTAATTGCGTAATACACGATCAATCACAATCTGAATAGTTTTGAAACAGATTGCTAATCCATTGCTTCATAAGTTCGAAAAAAATATCTGCTCACCAACGTAAATAACGCAATGAATGTTGTTGAACTGTCAAAATGAAACAGATTAGTCTTAATTATTTACGAAAATGATTGGTTAATTTTGTAATTTAGGTTCAGGGTATTAATCCAGAACCGAGGTAACCCCATCACAAGTATCCTTATAACTTACCGGGGCTGCCTCAATTTTGTGCTGTAGAAAAAATGTTTGAGAAATAATAAAAACTTTTTATTTATTTATTTAGAACATTATAACAGCGCACGGTCAAGAATGTAGGTATTTACAGAATTATGATAGATTACTTTATCATTATTATTTGTTAATGCGTTAATACAGCCCATAAATATTGTAGTCAAGGGTAATATAATTAATTACGTCGACGTTTCCTTACAATATTGTAAATGGTTTTGCATACAATAGGATATAATTATGCCCTTGCTGCAGCTGTAACATTAAAGTAGATGTAAACAAGGTTGTTTTCGTAGTCAAATAATAGCAGCAACTGTAATTTCAATATTTTGATAACTCTTTCTAATACTTATTTTCTTTTCTCGGACATGTAGATAATTGAGGCTAACATTACTATTATTTTAGAAACGTTCTGGTTTCTGCATCACGTTTTTTTTTTTCATGCGTGTTCCGCAGCAGCCTGCTTCTCTAACATATATTATACCTACATACTGTGATCAGCAATCTGTGGCAAAACGTGGCCAAATGAAAAAATTGTACACATCAGGCCAATTGGTTCATTGCAGTGAATTTTGTTAGGCTAGGATATTGTAGCACAGGAGTCACCAAATGGCGAACCGCGGTCCGTCTCCGTATCACCGATCTATTTTGAACGGACCTTAAGTAAACAATAAAGTAAGTAACTAAAACTTAATCTAAACATATTAAATATCGAATTTTATCTTGCACCAACTTACCAAACTTCAGAATAACAGCTCAAAGAAAAAAAAAAAAATCACAATATACTACTACTACTACTTTACTTTGTTATTTTTGTTCATTGCATAATATTTGTTTATTACTTAATATAAAATGATTATTTTCGTTACATTTCTTAACTAGCTGTTGCCCGCGACTTCGTCTGCGATCCAGCATGAAAAGCAGCCTAAGTCCTTCTCCAGGTCATGGTCTACCTAAATGCCGAATTTCACCCAAATCCCTTCAGCCGTTTTAGCGTGAAAGTATAACAAACAAACAAACTCACTTTCGCATTTGTAATATTAGTAAGGATTTATATTTTTAATCTTGGTGGCTGGTATCATCTACCAAACGAACCTTTTTTACTAACTTCCCTAAATGAACTCCCCAATTTGAATAAAACGAAAAAACAAAGCGAACCTACAAAAAAAATACCGAAAAAAAAAAAAAAAAAAAAAAAATGAAATGCCTATGGCATTAAGTCCGCCTCTGTACATTTGTACGCTTAAAGTATTAAATAAATAATAAACCTTCCTTTAAAATACGTATTTCAAGAAATACCCCAACTCTTCTCATACACATGGTCACCCTACCGGTACAGTCGGCGACAGCTGCATCAGAATATCCTATTACATGCAAAAAAACACACCCTACTAAGAAGTTATTAGTTTAATTTATTTTACACTAGAATATGTAACTAACTTGTATGTAATATAACTACCTACGTCGATTGCTCATTTTAAACTCGGGTACCTAACTTATTATTTAAACAAAAAGGCTTTATTTTACACCGTGTATTGTTATAATAATTAGCCTATTTAAAAAGGAGAGGGTAAGTTTGGTCACAGTATAATAAAGTAACAATATTATATGTTGGTAGTGGCTTTGAAATAATTAACTATGGCCGCTCGGTAGATAAACCTTCCACGTCCGTGCCACAGATGATCAGTGCGTAACTGCCGCGAACTCGTTTTTTTTTAGCATGGTTCATCGCCGGTCAACCTAGGAGGTTGTCAGCTGCTTAACCGGGCTTTCCTATTGGTGCCTCAATAAATTAAGGCCTCCAGCCAGGGCATACATCTAAAAGACTAAGCGACTACACGCCAAGTGCCCTGTGGGGTAAGGACCTGGCTTAGGTCATCGCTGGGGGAGGACAGCAAGGGACAGGCTGGATGGGAGTTATGCCGCGCACGCGATACTGTTGCGTACTGATATACACTGAGATTTCGAAGCGCTTCGTTTCGGCCGTCTTCTAGAATTAGAATTAGAATTTCATTTATTTGTGAGACTGTAGTTTTACATAGTATGGTGTTAGTATTTTTGTTAGTTCTATACATTCTACCACAAAGTATATGGTGTACAAATATTCAGTTGTCGTTCTTAACTAAGTACAATATTAATTTTAAGATTTGTGATTTACAATAAGTCCAATGAATTAGTATTTTTATAATTAGGTAATCGTTACAATAAAATGTCAAAATGAAGTCCATGTCATATTGGATTTTTAAAATATTCCATATCTATCCCATATCCATATCTATGAAGATATAGTACTGTTACTTAATTATGCGGTGGTTTTGTAGGTACTAGTTTAGTTTTAAAGGAATAAAAGGATATTTATAGGCGTAATGTGGGTGTACGCACGGCTACACATCAAGCTATACATTTCCAGTATAAGCTGACCTCACATTGTACCGAAATCCTATACAATGCGAGATCAGCATAAACTGGAAATGTATAGCTTGATGTGTAGCCGTGTGTACTATGATAAGTACACCTCTGCTTACCCCCTTGAGGATTACAGGCGTGATGTTATGTTACAGGTGCTTTATAGAGTGTGAAAAATAAATGCAAAACTGATTTTGTAACCGATTTTTATAATCATCAAAATTTAGAATTTGATACTTTGAATTTTTTTTTTTTTTTGTTTGGGAAATCAAGAAAGAAAAAAAGAAGAAAGACACCCAACGGGGTAATAGGGGGAAAAAATAAATTCTAATTAGTCCGTCAGTCAGATAATAAAAAAATATTAGACACGTATTTTTTGCTTTATCATATTAAGAGCGTTTATTCTGAAGGTGGGCAACGTCGCAAATATTTCACTGTTTCGATTAATTTGGCAATATTACTGTATGGAAATAAAAAATGTGGCTAACTAGCGAACTAGAATATTGATTATGAAATGCAATAATTAATATCGTAACGCTGAATGTTTAGTTTTAGATGTAAAAAAACTATTTGGAAACTTTCCAAATGCGTTTTTTACACCTAAAATGGGTACAACATCAAATTCAATTTTATAATTGCAATTCATTATTATTATTCTAGTTCGCTAGTTAGCCACATTTCTTATTTCCATTCAGTAATATTGCTATAGGAATCAAAACAGGTAAATATTTGATAGTTATTTGCGACGTTGCCAACTTTTAGGACAAACCCTCTTAATACAAAATTACTTAGATAAAACGCATTTTAAGTTAGGGAGTGGGGGTCGCCACGTCACTAGTATGTATAAAATGTACATAGTATACTCGTGACGTCATGGCACATTTTTTACCTCAATGTATCGCCGTAATATTTAGAGAACGGAAAAAAAAAAAACGTGCCCAATTTTTTTTTATAATTTTAAAGACGGACTAAAAAAAAGCTTTAGTCATCATCCCTATTGCGTAACACACTAACAGTAGCAATGGCTTTCATTTTGACAGTTCAACAACATTCATTGCGTTATTTACGTTGTTGAGCAGACATATTTTTCGAACATAGGAAGCATTGGATTAGCAATATCCTTCAAAAAATCATTCAGATTGCGAAGAAACCACAACTATTCCAAAAACTCTTTTGAATTTACGACATTTAGCCTTGGTTCGGAATCCACAACCGTAAAATAACAGTAATAAAATTATCCTATAAAATATTTGATTAACATACACACTACAAGTAAAAAAAAACATCTGTAGGTATTATTTCATCGTTCGATAAATACCTCTTTACTGATCCTTTTTCTAACGCATAAGTTTAAATCACTCAGCCAAACCAGTTGGCCCCATAATGAGATTTAATTACGACAAGAACAAAACCTCTACAGATAAATGAAAAATAAACCTTCGAACTGGTTTAAAAATTTCTCTGATAAACTTAAAACAAAAAATATAACAAAAAATACTTGTTGATACCAATGTATTATACTAGCATCTTTGTCACCTTCCGTCAAATGTGTCCATCTTTATGAGATCCAATTTTAAAAGGATATCAACAACTTATGACAGTTCTTGTAAGCTGGTCGCCATTACCTCACGGGAGCATTGACCTCACATGTGGTGACCGCTTGCTGTCAAGTCGGTGAATCAATCTGCCATCGATAATATTGATACTTAGACTTTATAATCTGTGCCTTGGTACCCTGTAATGGGATCTAGATTATCTGTGGTTTATTCTGTAAGGTAAATGCAGCGATTTTTCGCGGTATTTTCATATTTGGAGCACCACAGTCTCTGTAGAATGTGTCCTTTGCTTGGCATGGCAGAATAGGATGGAAAATTTAAAAGAAATGCGTATTCTGGCTGGTTTTATGTTTCTCTGTGCACAATACCAGTGCACGCACATCTTCTATGTTCTTTGCTTCGTGGATACCAGGCTTCTCCTTTAAAGCTGCTTGTTCGAATCTATGTAGTATAACCTCACTCCTATACAGGTGCACTTCGTGATAACACTATCACGAAGTGTTAGGAAGGGGTGTATCCGTGTATTGTGCCACGTTTCGCTAGTTGTGTTTCATTGGCATATCTAATGAAGGATTTGAAGGAGGTTGTCAGCTATCTATCATTGGCTTATTCGCCTTCTACCATCCAAGTTACAAGAGGAGCAATAGGGATCTTGTAAAAAAATATTTTTGGTCGGTCAGGTAGATTATTAAAAAATATTTTTTCGAAGTATATTTTTTAGTATTTTTTTCTTTTTTTACGTAATCAAAAGATTACGGCAATACATTGAGTAGGCAATGCGTTAAAATGTGGCATGACGTCACTGGCCGGTAGATTTTATACTGACTTGTGACATAATTAGGACAGATTAATAAGTTTTTTTTTTTTTTTTTCAGTCAACATCCGTACTCTATACAGGGTAGATATATTTAGGCGGGTATACAACCCGCCTAAATATACCTACCTACCTACTACCGAGTTAGTTTCTCCATTTCTTCCCAGGGTTAGTCAGATAGGAAATAATGTTGACTACATCTAGCTTATTAGGGCATTTTTTATATGACCTGTAAAAGGGATTCCGATGTCCTATGTACAGAATGAACAATTTCATTTTTTTTTAACCACAATTTTACGACTTTTATTGCGAAGCATTAGAGACTGCTTTACGATAGACAAAATTGTTCTGCCTCCTTTCTGCAACTGTTTTTATTGTGACAGTCCTGCTAGCAAACAAAAATACCATTGTACAGATAATTTATGGAGATTAAATCTGTACTTTTGCAGCAGAAACGAAAAAACTTCAAAATAGTTTTTAAAAAATCCCGTCAATAAAGTGTGAAACCTGAAAACATTGTAGCTTGCGAAAAAGCCAATTAATTGACTCAATTTTTTTTATAGTTTCGTTTTACCTTTTATCCATAGGAGGAACCATAGAAATTGCTCTTTTATTCATAGTAGTTATTTTTATACGGTCAAATGAGCAATGTGAGTCATGCACTTTTGGATTTTCCAATTTTTTTGTTTGTTTACTTCAATACTTTCGATTTACTTTTTTCTTTTTTCGTTTAGGCAAAACATGATGAAACAACTTAATTGTTACAGAGTTTTGCTCAATCTCTGCCCTAAAAATAACTGTTTCGAAATTAAATGGCAACCGCCCCCATCCCCATTCGTAAGTGAAGTTATAAACACAAACATAACGCTAGCTTCCTGGCCGGGTAAACAGGAAGGCCCGTATGTCTACAAAGGTCCTTACTGCGTTTAGTTATATCTATGGTTACTATTATTTTTTATATGGACGTTCATTGAATCCCGCTGTTCCTGTGGCGCATAGACAAAGGAGAGCAACTTTTAATAAATGGCTTCCGAATCAAAGATTTTGGAGACTTTTTTCTGGACCTAGGGCCAAGGTCATTTAGGTCTCTTTTAACTCATAATGAAGAAACTTGATTTGTTGTTATTATTATGTAAGTAGGTAAGTTCCGTAGTATTTTTACGTGGGAATATGATTTACGTAGGTAAGTAAGTAGGTACCTACTTACCCATTATCATTTTATTCGATTTATTATTGATAGGTACTAAATTCCAAACTGCAATAAGCCAGAAATCAATATTTCAAAACCGATTGAAAGCCGTGAATTCCGGGAAACTAAAGATTTTAGCTAAACAATCTTTTATTATACCGGGAACTGAACTTGGAGTTTCCGTGTTTTCTACTATTATTGCTTGGTAGGTAACATCTACAAGTGACATAACAGTCTATACCGAAATAGCATGATCCCACTTCTGGACCACAGGTTCTTCTCTGTGAGGGGGAGTGGGCAATAAAATCCACCACGCGGGCCCAGTGCTGGTTCGCGTATGTCATATATCTCCGAATATTTGATTCTAGGACATGCCGGTTTCTTCACGATGTTGGTTTCTTTTTGAGCAGTGGTGTAGAAATAATTTACAGTAAGTATCGAACTATTTCTGCTCAGTTCGCAAGTATTATTACAAGTTTTGAATACTTAATCGCTCATATCTCCATTTCATTGTTCAACGCCGAGCGCCAAAGGGGACTATACGCCATTCTGGGCCCATAGCAGGTAGACACACAACCGTACCGGTGAAAAGAGACAAAACCATAGCTATTGCCCACCGCTACATTTTAACGCCGTTTAGACAGACGGACTTTCTTTCACATCGTACGGCCAATCAATACAATAACAATCAAACAACCTGTCACGCCAACATACGCAAATACACATACAAACGACCAAATACGATGCCACCGTCGCATTGGACGCGAAAAAATAGCCTAAAAACATGTGCGATAAGTGTATAAAGTATGTTTTAACTACAGGACGCTACATCGGTTAGGCTTTGAGCGCACGGGGACGCGACGCGTTGTAATCTGCGATCAAAATGGAAGCCGTCGGCCATCTTAGGTCTGCCGCGAGCGAGAGAGCGGTCCGCTTCGGGAATTTGGGAAATTGGTGTTTTTTTCTGTTGTAAAGAGAGCAGTATATAAGAGGTCGGTAGGCAGAGGACAGGGCGGGCTAGCGGGGGGAGTCTCGGCACGGGCAAAGCGGTGTGAAGGGAAAGAACTGCGGTCGGTCCGCGCAGCGTTAAACGTCCCGCGATAGGTCTTGAGATATTTCGCTCGTAAATCAATGTCACTTGGATTATCTTATGCGAATACGGAGTTTTGGATTTATAAGTATTATTATTTTATACAAATTCCTGAAGTATTTGCCTTAGTTACGAAATATTACACTATACTTTAATTGATATTATTATTATAATCCAGTGTTGTCCCACTGCAGGGCAAAGGCCACACTTCCCTCTTTCCATTTTTCCCGGTCTACTGCGATTACGGGCCAATCCTTTAAGAAGGTATCCAGCTCATCCCGCCATCTCTTTCTGGGCCTGTCTCCTGCTATTTGGGATTGATATTAAAACACCTAAACAAAAATAAACGTCCTACCGCCAAATGCTTGCTTCAATGATAGATATAAAACAAATGGCAATTTTGCAAATTAATTTAAAGTAAGTACAGTAGGTTAGGTAAAGAGTAATTGAATACTAAGTACCCAAGAAGTTACGAGGTTTGCTAGTATACCTACACCTAGTTTAAATACACCATACAATAACACGGTAGTTACATTCGTTATGCAAAACCGACAACATTCCAACATAATCAAAATGTTCAAATACGGCGTGCGAAATGGTGCGTTATCGCATTGTATTGTTGTGTAGGTAGAACTGGCGACGTATCTCGGGACGGGCGTCCGTTCTGCTCACGCCGTGTGTACCGGCCACCTATCTTTCATTGCACGTACGCGCGACGCGCGGGGGGGTGGGCGCCGCGCGGCATACGCGGGGCCATCTTGCTAGTGATCGTCGAATTGCTCGCGTCTCCGACACACAAATCGGTTTTAATTCGCACTAATTAACAGTTAAACACAATAAAAACAATATAAATAAGTGTCGTAACACATCTAATTAGTGTATTGAACGTTGTGATCCGAAACATTGTTGACATAAATTGTGTTGTTGTTTTATGTGTGTGTGTGCATTCCAACTGTCTAGGTGAGTAGTCAGTAGTCTCTTTGTGCGCGACAACGACAATTATCATTCTGATCGATTCGGCCGGCGCGGGGGTGTGCAGTCGGGCCGTTTTATATCTTTTGTTGTTTTGTAAATCAATAATTTTAGTGGCGGCTAGCCGTGTCCCTTGCGTTCTTAACACAATATTCGTGTAACAGCGAGGTGTTGCCGTGAGTTCTGCAACAGTTATTTATTAAATTGTGCTTCTTTATCGTGCATCGATTGAGTACTAAGCGGTGCGAAAGTTTGTTCTCTATTTCTGTTAAAACTCGAGTGTTAAATGTGATCACCATAATCAGGTATACTATGCTTACGATAACATTCAATTGTTTTTATTTGTGTTCGAAATTCAAATGTTTCCTTTTCCCCTGTTTTCTATAAATTGTTGCCAGGTGTGTGTAATATGATTGGCAAATCACAACGAACCGTTGCAACGCCTAATATTAGAATTTAGACCAGTTTTTGTTTCTTGAGCAAACAGTTTAAAGTATGCAATTAATAGTTTTATAAAACTGTGTGTTAGCTTGACAACGCTTCGATATTTTCAAGTGCTCTTTAGATAACGTTTAGCATCGTATTAGGTCATCACTCCGTACTTGTTAGTTATATTATTTTGCGTTTAGATACGCCACAAATCATTCAAAGGTGAATATGAGTGAGAAACCGAGAAGCGTTTCTGATAACTTTTGAAAAGGTTCGCTAAACCGGCTTACTTTGTGCTAAATAGAATTAAAACGTGAAAAAGCAACAGTTATTATTGTTTATAATTACTGTAAGTACCTACTACGTCAGTACATATATACCTAAGTACATACAGTAGGTAGGTATATACCTACTTCTAATAACTATTATTCTTATCAATCATCATAGCTGTGTTACTGTACTCGTAATAAGTAATCTAATAAATAGTGTTGATATTTACGTTGATAAATACCTATACTAAGTACCCACAAGTACCTACTTACCTTTCGAAAACTCACTATGATAAACCAAACGACTACCTACAAACATTATGAAATTAAAATACATACTCAAGTAGGTATGTCGGTAGGTACATCTGCATAAAATTACTACAAAACAATTACATAAATAAATAAACAACTCTATGGTACCTGTACATAACGAGAACATCGAATTTATAAAAATAAAATAAAAGTGGTTGACACGAAAAAGTGTTTAATTAATGACTGATAATAGTGAAACAAGGTCAATAACATTACCATTCATTCATAATAACGTGGTTTTACAAAAGATTAAATAAATAGGTATCTGTACGTAATATAACATGATAAACTCGTTGAATCATAGAGATAACAAGAAAATGTAAATTAAAACAATAACAATCGAGTTTCATGTGAGTACGAACGTAGCCAAATTAAATACAAAAAAAAACGTTCGAGTGAGCTTGAGCATATTCAAAATTCGAACGCGTCCACCGTAATGGCGGATACAAGCACATCGAGCATGAAATAATTGCATTCGTTCACGACCGCGCCTTGTGAACGGCCTCTCCGGCATATTAGCTAGACATACCCATGTACTTTAGAGTTACTGCCTATCGTTATTACCCGAATACGTGAAATTGTGTGAACGCGATCCTCGAGTGAGCGGTGCGCTGCGCTCATCTCGACTTTGTCGCATTGCATTCCATTCCTCTCCTCAGACAAGACGGGTCATCGCTGTGTTTTTTTTTACGAACATTGGCTCGAGGTGCTCTGAACCGCTTATTATGCGACCGACGGAAAGCGTCAGTTTCCAACTTGAGTAAATGTAATTACCTATGTCGTCCATAAATTGTCAGGGTTACCATTTAAATGCTGATTCATCAGTCGTTATGGTTCGCGAGATTTTTATCGCTCCGGTCTGGTCAACGTTTTTCGACAATAAATGGTCGTTTGTTTTGTACGCATTGAAAAACTGTTCTAGTACATTTATAATGAAATTCGTATTTCTGTCCACTACTACTCCACTGCATAAGCGTCTCTCAAATAGTCATTAAATAATAAGATTATTAAGTTTCCATCGCATAAATTAATATTCTGATGAACTCATTAAGTATCTAGAAAACTACCTTCTCAACTCAACGTTAAATAATTTGTATTGCATATCCATATGAATAATATTTTATCTAAATACTTTAACGAGGTAAGGAAACTATATCTATTTATCTACTAAAACTAAATTAAACATCAATAATATGCGACAGACATAAAATAACATGCTATTATGAATATTATATACAAATATTGTTAACAAACTGATGTGCCCTGCACTCCAACTACACATAAAACTAAAACTGTGCCACATCACATGTACGAAGTTAATATAAGCCATACAATAATATTGAAACACAGTGTTGCTAGTTGGAAAACGGGCAACGAAAGGCCTTGTCCCCGATTGCGATACTGTTACTGCTATAAAAGACATGTAAAGATCGATGCGATCTATGATTAACTCATACACTCATACTCGTTTGTTAATATTGAACACTGTTCTCGATTAATCGTAAAACGAACGGTTGATTGTGAGAACCTTGGCGTACCTTGTAGGATGAATGTCCAATATTTATGAGAGTAAAGTTAGATTTAGCGACGTTTTTGAAATCTGTAGGATTCGTATTTCCCAAAATTGGTGAGCCATAGCACCTTTACCCCAATCTTAGTCCACAAAATATAGTGGCGAAGTCCTGATTCTCAACCTACCTTAAAGATCCCTAGCGTTCACTAAAAAATCTTCGGAAATTCAATTTAGTATTTTGGGACGTTCTTCATAACAAACAGACAAAAAAATCGTAACAAATAGTATACATAGATGACATACTGCCTCATCTACTTCGGTAAAAAACATCTTCCTCTAGCCCTTCTTCCAATTTATTTGGTGTCGGCTGAGCATGTTTTCTTTCATACAAATCTTATCTACCGTCACCCCAGTATTCATCCTCATTCTAGCCATAACTTCGTTCACACTATCCATCCACCGCACCGTGTATTTGGTGTTCCTCTATTATTTTTACTTTTCTCGCAACTTATCCATCATTTTATTTATATGTCTCTATATTCCTCAGTCACTACATCAACCGATTCGCGGTCCTCACTCAAAGACTGGTTTGTTCCAACGGCCATCGGTCCTTCCATCTGATGGGAGATAGCGCCTCTTGTCTCTAAGCTGTTTTATTCACACGAACATTCACATAAGAAAACCTGCCAGGCTCAAACCGATTCTGATGCTTTTTTTGCAAAGAGGTCAAGTTTTATGCCCGTCTTGTCCCACAGTACCAGTAGAAGGTGAAAGCCTCCCTTCCGTCCTTTAATTTTTCTCATTCTGTTGCAGCCATTTAGCCAGCATTACAAATCTTCCATCTCCTTCGGGGCCTACTGCGTTATCTTGTCCAGGTGTAAGAACCCCAAAAATCTTACTATCATTACTCCCGTGCAGACAGGGATACAGCTTAATTTTAAATTGATTTTCAGCAAGAAGTTTCGGTATTCAGATTTTCGTGTTCGTTTCGAATTTTTGTCATAAACACAATTTAAACAAGCGAGCAAGTGTTTGTACGATATTATTTGTACAGACGAGTATTGTTTACATACAAGAGACTTCAAAGCGGTACATTTGTTGAGTCATTCTAATAAACTGTTTTTGTTATTTTGTTATACATTAAGGGCTTAGGCATATCATCAGACTGTCGATCAACCGAACAAGTTTGACAGATCGTTCCGAAATGTAAAGGCTTTTACAATAAATTATTATTGTGCCTTTAAAGACAAATGGCAGTTGTGTAAATAATGTGCCAAGTGCTGGTAGATTTTAGTTAAATCAGTGATTTTTGTATCCAAGTAAACAAGTTAAAAGCATGACGACTTTTGCCCTTAATTTTTAAAATCAAAGAGATCTATAAAATAAATGCTCTATGTAAGTAATGGATAAACAAGTCATCCATGCAGTCAGGGGTCAAATCACAAGATGGCGTACTTTTTCAGTCAATACGAACCATAGTTTTAATTGACATTACATGAAGAAGGGAAACATTACATTACGCCTTGTTATTCCGAAAGGTCCGACAGAGGTGTTTCTATAGTACACCCACATTTCGCCAGTTATGCCATCAACCGAACACAAATCTAGACTCCGGGTTGCTGACCGAGAAATTCCTGACATAAATTCCATCTCATATTAATTTGGGCATAGAACGCGAGACAATGTTCCAAAGGCAAGTTAGCAACCCTAGAGCCAGAGAAAACTTCTTCACACCACTTTCTCACGTACGATAAAACAATTTCATCGTCTAATGCTCCAATTCTCCAGAAGAGGTCACTCAAAGCAGTTTGGAAGTCATCAATGGACGTAGGAGCGTGTCCAAAGTAAACCATTGTATAGCCGTTAAAAAAAGTAATTTGAATCGTTCCATTCATAAATACTCCCATTGGTTGTAAAGTAACAGTTCAAACCTTTTTCTTTTTAATTATTTTCTTATAAAAAGCGTTACTGGAAAAGTGTTATGAAGGTACAGTGCGTTCAATATAACTTGTCCCGTCACTGAATTTTACAGTCTTAGTTTCAATACTAATAGAGTTTAAAATGGCAACTGACAGAACAGTACTACCAATCACATGGCTGCAAAATTCAGTGCTACCAATCGCGAAACGCGTCAAGTTCTAATGAACGCACTCACTGTATAGTTTAAGCTCACTGTTGGTATTAATCGGCGACCGACAGATGACAGGAGAATCGTTCTATATTGTCTATCAGTGATTTTTCAGACTTTCGTCATCTACGCTCGCGTAAGACCTTTTTACCTGAGCCTTTCCCCACCTCCATTCTGGCAGCTTTGCCACGGCATGTGCTAGTCTCAAGCCTGTCACGAGAGAACAAATCCTTTATACAAGACTTCTATCCTTCAAAATACATTTTGCCACTAGCATAAGTAATGGGGAAACCAAAACTTTTGGTATTGTCTTCGGAAAAAAAAATATTGAAACTTATCTAAAAACTCGTTTCACATCCAAAACGTTAACTGAATCAGCGCTTTCATATAAGGGTATAAATCAATTGAATTTAAAATACATAGTTCCTCAGAAGAGTAAGGAATGTGGACATTTCACCAGACGTGGAATGCACTCCACAAAAAGTATTGCCAGCCTGTATTGTTAGCGTTTCATCGATTTTTGGTTAACTTTGCCACAACCACAACCTCTCGATGATTTGAAAGTTTCATCCTATTTCATATTTTGAGTATTTTCTGTTACGTTAATCTGTGCCTTGTCCAGTAAATGTTTTTAACGCTAATGCATATTAATTATCATAATATTTAGCATGTGTCTTGGCTTAGATAATAATATATGTTAGTCTCTACCTTGCATTCGTAGTTTTGACAGTTGTGCGACAGTGACAGTAATAGTGCTTAGCCAAAGTACGTGCTAAGTAACGTTTATCAATCTCGGCCTCAGAGTAAGCAAGCTTTGATAACGAATTATTAAAAAAAAAAAAACCCGACTAATTCCAGTTGTAATATATAAATATTATATAGCCTATGTCACTCCCACAATAAAGACGAATCTAACGACACCTCATATGTTAAAATCCATCAAGCCGTTTAGGCTACAGAGCGTGCCAAAGAAATAGACGTACATACATACATAGTCTCGAAAAACATTACCCTCCTTCTGGGGCAGTCGGGTAAAAACAAAAGGAGCAAAAATTAAAATCTACAAACAAAACAGTCATGCATTTACCTTTCACAGAGGCTACACGCGATAAGTACATTTAAATCCTTACGATTTCCTTCTATTAGGCACACACGATATTTTTCTGCATAGCAATAATGTGCTATTAAGCGCAATAAAACCGTTTCTGGGAACCAAGACTGCACAGGTTAACTTGCTCACATGAGCGTTAGCGCTTACGATGCAAATTACTCATTTTGAACTGTGTCCTGAGAAACAGGTAACTCCCAGTACAGTTCAGTCATTTGTTTTGATACCTTTGCAGAAGAATACATTTTTTTAAACATACTTGTCGAACATATAACCTCCTCCTTTTTGGAAGTCGGTTAATTAATACAGTGTCAATTCAACTGGCCACTGTTGGGTATTCAGATCTCCAAAAAATTGTGGCTTTTTCCGCTGAAAGCTCGACAAATCTGTTAACGTAAAGTTATAGCGTCTAGCATCCTTCCGAAATTAACAACAACGCCTGTAATCCCAACAGGGCTAGGCAGAGGTTTACCTTTAGTACACCGACATTTCGTCAGTTATGTTTAAGTCCCATGTAATAGGGGGCGAGCCTATTGCCATCACCCGGGCATAAATCCAGACTCCGGGCTGCTAATGAGAAATTCCTATGGAAAAACCAGTAATACTTTTCCCGAGCTGGGAATCGAATCCTCATGTTCAGCAGTAGCGCTTGCAACCACTACATAGAGGCAAAGAGGCAGTTCCGAAATAATTCTCCATGAGTTATAGGACATTGAGTGCGAAGCTTCCTCTTACTTCATAGTCTCAATTTTCCCACCAAACGAGCTGGTGGCATAAGAATTTCCTTATAATTAGAACCTGACATGTAGAATTTAAATGGCTTTTTGGTGATTCGCACGAATTTACTCGCCTGAAACGGGCAAATTGACACTTTTAAATTGTAGGTGAATCGATTTTTTAAATTGTCGATTCGACTACAAATAATTTAAAATAGCCTCATGAAAATTCATGCGAATCACCAATAAGCCATTAAAATCTGAGACATGCCTCCCAAAACTGTTGAACATACTTCACTCCAATTGGATCGGTCGCATTTTTCACCTTATCCAAATTGACACTTGATTTATATTTCTGTTCAAGAATTTAAATGATAATTATACCAATTTATTACAAGAAAGGTATGATACAGATATAGCAGATTTTAAAACTGTTAATGTCAATTCCCACACTAGAATTCCCTGTCCGCAAGGTGACATTAAAAACAGAGATATAGACACCCAGACTGTTAATCTCTGTTGGCTATACAAATATTTGCCCCCTTTCGGGAATGGAACGCATTTAGTCTTAGATCTAATATTAGTCTAACATTTACACAGAGAAAGTGTAGTCCCATTATTACGGAGATTTCATCATATTTGAAGAATTTCTCAAACAAATGCTGACGTGACGATTGATTCGATTCGATCTTTCGGGATATTATGATGTGTTTCATATTAAATTCTCACTACATTATCACAGATTTTATGATGTCAATATGTCAGTGACATCATGTCTCCTTGGATTTTCAGAAAGAAAGGATTTTTGTATGTATCTAAATTCTGTTTACGCAGTACCTTGGTTTAACAGTCTTGTCAATAATTGTTGTACGTAATAGTATGGAAATTTGCACAATGCACTTTTTTGGCAAAAGTACCATTTTATTTTCACGATCTACTTTACCTGCATCTTTATAATTAGCAGTGATAGCCTAGTGGTGTGACCGTTGGACTGCCAAGTTATAGGTCTCGAGTTCGAACCCAAGGCACGCACCTCTTGACTTTTCGGATTCATGTGCGTATTGTATAATTATCACTTGCTTCAAAAACGGTGAAGGAAAACATCGTGAGGAAACCGGCATGCCTGAGAGATATTTCTCGACGGCATGTGAAGCCCATGGGCGGCTTTAAAACTCTGACACCAGGTTAGTCACTAACCACACGAAAAGAAACCGACTTCAAAACTGTTGGTTTTGAAGTTTAAAACCAACAGTTTTGAAGTCGGCGTCAGTTTATCGGTAGACCTTCCACCTTCGTTAATTGATTTTGTCAGACCCAGCTACCTTGAAGGTCTTCTAGGAGTCCACATTTTGAGTTCATATGATGATGGTAATTCTCGGCTTGAAAAATGCGATTTACTGGCTACAAGTGGACTTACGGAACACATTAAAAATCCATACGTATACTGCAGTAATAAACAAATAGCAGTTAGTATTGTTAAATGCAGTGCACCACAATGCAATGAGACGCAACGCAAGCCGGCATTCAACTGCGACCTACATTTGCATGCCAGCACATGGCACGTTTCACTTTTTAGAAATCCCATTTTAATATCAAAGATTTAGTGCTTTGTTAGTGCAGTTTTTGTTCCGATCTTTGGGATTTGTAGATAACATTTTGGGAGTAAAATCTGGTTATGAAACCGCTCATATCTAGAAGAATCCTGCACCAAAAAAGTCAGCCAGTTAATTAACATTACTTCTTATCAAAGTGAATAATTTTATTGAAGGAATACAAATATCGAGATTTCTAAGTTAGAAAACCATTTAAAGACAGTTTCTTATTTATCTACAGCAAAAGTGGATATATTTTAAGCAAGACCAACTCATATTCATCATTCATCATAGAATTATATCGTAGACAGACCACCTGAGCGTACCCAGTGTGCTTCGCAGTCTATAAATAAAACAACCATTTGGTCGTAATAAAGTCAAGATGACACATTAATTCATCACATGTATTTTGGGCATCAAAAGGAAACAGACGGAATCGTATGAGCAACTACTTTTGAATCTCTGATGCAGGAAATCGCATCAAAGCTAAGTACATCCTGGATCTCGTGATGGTATTGCAAATAAAGCTGTTTTAACATAAATATGTCTTAAAATTTAAAAGATAGTGTGTTTGAACGAACATTGATTTGTAGCTTATGGCCAAAATCATACAAATATTACTTCTCAGCTCCGACAAGCTAGAAATGGTCTATAGAAAACAGACCTTTTGCTCTTCGATGTTTACATCATCATTAGATGCCAATATGTTGATCGTTTGTCATCGATGATATCATAAGAAAGACCTTTGCAATAAAGCCCTACTTATTTGTCATTTCAGACGAAACTCCAACCTGAATCATAACTCAAACTCAAAGCATTTATTTCAATAAAACCAATTACAAGGACTTTTAAATTTCAAGGGATCGGTTAGTAAAAAAGATGAAGCTTGTTACCCATTCCAAAACGTAATAGGTTCCTATGGAGAAGAACGGGCATGAAACTCCACGGACACCCTTTCAAATCAAAATACTGTTACAGTAACTGCAATATTAGCCTACCAGCAATAACTACTTGCTAAACCTAGGAAATCAAGCCGAGAACTTACGAAGCCATAGTAACCACAGCTATGCCAATGGGCCCAATGAAGCGGTTCCTAAAGAGATTAGTCACTTACTGCAGTACCAACTTAACAATATAAGGTAAGACTGTCATGCTGAATTAGCAGATAGTACTGTAACAGCAGTTTATGACATACTATATGAGTCATCGTTATTTGATTATGGAAACAGATTTCTGGTATTTTTGGAATTAGATGAAGATTTTTGTATAATGCTTCTTACGCATCTCATGTCGCCCGAGCTACATAAATCTTTTATCATACTTCGCCTTGACCTGTTACTAGAGTCCGATTCTCTTCTACGTTTATGGATTCTACAAATGGATCCCAAAGAGCATCCTTCTTAACGCTCTTAAAAAGAGTATGCGGTCACCTATTCGTTTCCCCTCTAATTATGAAGTCATTGACATTATCATTCATGGTACCACTTAATTCTGAGGCCCGAGTTATGCGGCGAATGATTGAAATTGGTCGTTACTTCCCTTCCACTATTTTTGATCTCGTAAATCATCGACTGTTAAAATTATTACAATAACAGATAGATATTCTGCGAGTTCTTATTTGACCTTCGTGGTCGTTTCTTTAAGGCAAATAGGCACTACGCGACAGCACGAAGCGTCTTTAGTAAAACAATTTCTATGAAAACATCATGAAATTGAATTACCAGAATCGCGGCGCGCCTGTCTTAAACCAACCATAATGAATAAGTCAGCCTGTTCATACTTTGGATCATAATTACTTTTAATAATTATATAAACTCTTAATTTTTCATACCTACCCACAATTTCGCAATAACGCGGAAACGATACAATCATTTGCTTATTCGACAGAATGATGTCCGTGACACAAGACAGTGTTAGTCATCATTTTGTAAGACCTTTTTGTTTGAAGAATTGGCATTATCAGTATTAGTGAATTAAGCTGTGTGGCCGAATAATGGGAGAAACAATCCTTTATTAGAATTTGAAAGAAAACAGTATGACTTTTGTACTTAGGTCATTCGTGAAAAGAATATTTGTTTTAGATGAGTTTGTATTGTCTACTGATTCGTCAGTGGAATGGTTAAGGGCAAAGCCACGCAGTTAGGAGCTTGGTGAGTGAGAGACTAACATCATAGCATCAGTGTGGCCATTGCAAAATAGTACGCCGATGAGCCAAAGTGCGACTGTAAAGTAAATGAAATGAAATTGTTTATTCTGTAAATAGGATATCGGAATCACTTTTAAAAGTCATATTAAAACAAAATAACCTAGATGGAGTCGACATTTCCTATCTGACTACCTCTGAGAAGAAATGGCGAAACAAACGCAAGGGTCAAAGTCTCTTTAGTCCAGACATAATCTTGGTCAGGCAATATGAGGACCATGTAGATTAGTATCTGAATGGCTCTTTTGAGGAAAGCACCACACAGATTTGAGTGGATCTGTCCAGTCAGTGAGTCACATCACAAACGATGTTTCACCTCTGGTCCAAAAACACTTGCACAAGACTTTACGAGGGCAACGCTAACGCTGTCAAAATAGCCGAATTCTGGTCGAATCTTACTTAAAATATAGTACCTGGTCGACCGAGCTCTGCTGGTGATAATAGATAAACATATCGTCCAGGTATACCAACGTCGTATCACATTCCCGACGCTGTCAAAATAGAGAAAACTAATTTTCCCAGATATGAGACCTCGCTAGATCGATGTTTCACCCCCGTAAACCCATTGCAACTTTCATCGAAATCGTGATCACAAATGTACTAATTATCACACATGTATATACAAATATTGCTTATTCAATATTATAGGATAAATAGAATGAATCATATACACGACGAAGGAGAAATAGAATTAGTTGAACTATACGTTGGTTTACTAGGAGCACGCAACGAAGCACCTATAGCTGTGTGGCTTCAACCCAAGTCTTTTCTGAGTAATTTGGCTTAAAGATATCTCTTTTAGGATCTTTATGAGTCTACATGTTAATTTCCGAGTACCTACATCACTAACTCTAAGTATACTAATCATCAGTTTCCGTTAGTTTATCGTAATTGAGTAACAAACACCGATAATCTGCTATCTCTTTCACACTTCTGTTAAAAATGTTCCAAGAAAAATATTTATAGCAAAGAAAAGAATTCCATTTTATTCTATTGAGTGAGTCATACGTTTAAAGTGAAACACTAAAATATCAGTCAGTGGACCGAATGCCTTGCATTAGTAATTAGTATCCACTAAATAGAACCGAACGACCTCTGGGTTAACCTTTCTGAGCATTTCTGACTCAGATTGGTATAATCCTCTTTTTTTGTTTCGCTGACCTGTTGGCTTTCCTTCGATAGCTAAAAAGGGATGAGAGGGTTTAGTACAAATCTTATTATTGAACATTGTAATCAGTACTTTGGGACTAGGTTTCAATTTAGCTCTCTTTGTGTTCATAAAATCAAAGCGTTTCTTACATTTTAGTAAAAATAATCTTTATTTATTTATTTATTTAATACTTTAAGCACACAAATGTACAGAGGCGGACTTAATGCCATAGGCATTTTCTACCAGTCAACCTTTGGGTGATGCAGAGACAAACAGTGGCAGGTGCAATAGCGAAAATTGAGGAATAAATATTTATTTAAATATAAAGATATACATATATCTATCAAAAACTATAAATATAATATATACACCTAATTATATATAAATATAAGTACAAATAAATACACATAAAAATACTAAAACAACTAAGACAATCAATGAGAAAACATTACCGTTGTGGTGATACTGCCAGTTTCTTGCGAATATGCTCGCGAACTTTAACTTTAAACGATAATCGGTTCGTCACCATTCTGATTTCCTGGGGGAGCGCATGCCACAGAGAGATAGACTGAATGAAGAAGGAAGAGTGAATGAAGTCTGTGCGGTGAGTGGGACATTGAAGAAGACGTTTGTGAGATGAACGAAGATTTCTATTGTGGTTGGCGCAAATGTACTGAAAGTGGGGAGCTAGATAACTAAGAGAACGACAATCTTTAAGAGGGTCCTCCTTCTGTGTCTGTCCACCCAGTTAGACTTGCTACTACTTTGCTAGCTGGAGCTACAAGCTGGCTGTATCTTCGTCATGTACTATTCTCCTGTAGTTCATTCCGAGACGAGACAGGAAGCCGACTAACTGCTGAATATACAATTCTATTTCAAAAGATATTTTAATAGGCTCATCCCCTATTACATACTATCCTCTACTATTAATAAGCAATATTTGTAATACATATACTCGTATATATACTTGTAATCACGTTCTCGAAAACGGCTGTAACGATTTCGATGAAAGTTGCAATATAGGGGTTTACAGGGGTGAAAACTCGATCTAGCTAAGTCTTATATCTGAGAAAATTCGTTTCCTCCGTATTTTCACCCGAGCAGAGCTCGGTCGCCCAAAGTTTAGAACTATGGCGAACTTAGAATAATGACATGGCGGCATGGAATTAGTATGAACTATCCTGGACTATTAAATGAGCATTCTCCATTTTCACCAGAGCAGAGCTCGGTCGCCCAGGTACAGTTACTTAAACATAACTGGCGAAATGTAGGTGTACTGTAGGTACACCTCTGCCTAACCTATCGGGAATTACAGGCCTGATGTTATGTTATTTCAAAAGATTAATGCAACCATAATTAGACCCACTTTTAGAACAACTTATGTAGCCACCATCATCAAATGGCTTCGAACTTTAAAATATTTGGAACTCTCACAAACCTCCGACACACCAATAAGGCTTGTAAAGCGAGACAAGTTATTATAAAACATGTCACGAGTGTTCAAGTTAATAAAAGGAATCGTATGGACACTACAGATGGATCGCGAGGTGCTTCCAAGGTCAGACTACCTGCCCAGATAAAAATATAACTCAGAACCTTTATGGATACGGTAATAAAGACATTTTGGTGAGATGTTGATGTGAATTGTGACGGTAAAATTTTTATGTAAAAAAAATTGGAAATAGTGAAAGGGGTCTTTTACACGGCGATAATACAAGCGCATACTAAAATAAACGAAAAGCCCCTGATAAGTGAACAGATAGTACCAATGGACCTAATTCACTTCAGAAAAATGCACTCTCTCCACGTGGAAATCATTGCCACTAAAGACTGTCGCAAGAGCATCCTTGAACTAATAGCAGTTCAAACTGTAATTAATAACCAATCCTAATGACTGTTATATGATGGGCAAGGGCAAATTATAATCATTCCTCTTCATCGTATCGATGATTTTATTTCTACATTTTAGAATTCGGATATGTCGACAGCGTTAGCAATGGCCTCATAAAGGTCTTTCATAGTGCAGGTGAGCTCAGTGAGAACGACAATAGGTGAGGCATCGTTTGTGATGTGGCTCCACAGTCGCATTGTGGCTCATCGGAGTATAATCAAAAAAATCTAAAAAAAAAAAAAACATTCTACTAAATAATACTTTTATTTACGTCCATTTTTCAAACACCTATTAAAATATAGTAAGTCTTGAAACGTTTTTAACGCAGTGCTAATCAATTTCCTCATATAATCCTTATTATAAATCTAACGTGTAATAACTTGGTCATGAACATAATTTCCTTGTACGACTCGCAATGAAAAAGGTCATGCAATGATAAATGATGCCATAAATATAACATACACGTTAAACTTCAGCTATTCATGTGGTCGTACATGGAATATGAACAGAAGTTCCACTCCACGCAATAGCGAACTGTCCTACCAGACGCCAAGATGCGACAGAACCAAACTGAAGTTCTTACATACTATGGAGCTTCGAGTATTTGATTCTGAAGACAATAGAGGAGGTGAAACAAAAAGTAAACATGTATTTTGCACGTATTAAAAAATATCACTGGCAGAAAATTACTATATATTTTTTTTATGGGCTAGTCAGCCCGTTCACACAAGCAGTGGTTAATTGTGAATAGTGTCGCTGCAACTTCTTGCAGTTGCGTTGTCGCTAGTAGTTGCGATGTGGTTCTGTTGTGGCTAGTGTTTTTTTTAGAGAGTTCGTTGTGTTAGCGATGTGGTCGGCCGCTAGTGCGCGGTCTCGCTGGTGGTTGCGTTGTGGCTGCGTCGTGGCTTTGATGTGGTCGGTAACGCCCACACGGTTGATTTCAAATGTGGGCTGTGTGAGTAAACTATTCATTTTCATACTAATTAGCGCCGTCCACGTGTTGTCGTTGTGTTTTGGTTGTGGTACCTTCGATCGGACCTTTTGAATTATGTAGGAGATGGTACCAATTAAGAAAGTTCCCAGAATTGCCACGGCTTTAATTATGCCAATCTATCCATCTTATAATTCTGAAATGAACTTAACAGAAGATTGGTTGTCTGGGCACAGATGGAAGACGATTGAATTTTGACTAGTATTTTACGGAGATCAGACTAACGTTTTTACCCGACTACGCCAAAAGCCAAAAGGATATAAATTGAAATATGATTTAAATTGCCAGTATTTTTATGATGCATTTTAATATTGTAATTGAAGTATGTCTCAGACCAAATAAAAAACTAAGACAGCGCTACGTGCGGCCGGTTTTGTAAACATGTGTGCACTTAGTGAGGTGTAGTTTGATTGTAAATGTGTGCGTGTGAGCGTGTATGCACAGTGCAGAGGTGTAGTTTTGGCATGCTTCACTGTATTGTTCGCAGCGCTAAGGCTTGGTTTGAGACTTATGTATTGAATGGACCTTCTCCGTCATACCTTGGTGATGTAGCCGCAGACATATAAATATTGTTAGTCATTTTAATTGTTCATATTACGGTTAATTGCGATACTTTTACCTATTATTCATTCCACCCCTTTAGGGGATGTGTGGAGGTCCAGGTGAGGTCTAATTAGTATTTAAATCGAAACAGCGGTCACGCTATCATTCCTCATAACCAGAGGGCCTAGACAAGAGGTAATCGCTTTCAAAGTTCGTGAAGTCGGTGTCTTTGGTTTAGAATTTTCACTTTGTAGTGTTTTTTTTTTGGAAGTCGTTTGGTTTTTTTTTTGTAAAAAGTTTTTATTTTTCACTTATTAGTTGTTGTACCTACCCCACAGAAATTCGAATGCCACTACCTGCTATGTAAATAACAGTGACAGGAATTTATCATCATATCATCCACAATACTAAGTGGGAAAAATACGTACTTATTATTGAAGCTTACTCAAAAACTATCCAAGCAAAGTTAATACAATTTATATGGGACCAATCCGGGAGCATACCCTTTCGTACAAAAAAATAATTTTCTAAATCGGTCCGCAATTGACGGAGAAATCGGCGGACATAGATAAAAAAAACATACGCGACGAACATATAACCTCCTCCTTTTTGGAAGTCGGTTAAAAATAGAAAGCAATGGATTAGCAATATCCTTCAAAACTCTCAGATTGTGATTGGATGTTAAGGTACTGGTCATATCCTCTTTGCTCGTGCCAATCCCCACGCTCCTGTGACAGCCAAAATTTTGCCTCAATCCATTTCATAGCACTTTCGAAAACTGACTCAAAACCGATACTTCTATTACTACTGCTCTACTGCTCTCACACACGGCATCCTTTTTCTAGGTCCTAAAATAGTTTTTAGACCTACGTTGTAAGACGTGTGCGTAGATACATTCGATCTCAACCATTTTTCAGATTATCTAAAGTACATACATCTTTTATGGGGTACTGTGTTAAATGTTACAACAAAATACCTTGTGATATTTTACAATTAAATGAAAGAAAATTTAAAACTCATATTAAAAGTACACTTTGTAAACAAGCATATTACAAATTAGAGGATTATATCCAAGATAAAAATGCTTGGAAACATGCTGGTCCAGCTCCATAGGATAATCTAGAATCTAGACAAAATCAAACTGGTTGCGAATTTAAGTTTTATAAATTATTATATTTTATTATATGACATTGATTTTACATTCTGTGATGACTTCCTCACACACTGACTTATTAATTGTAACTTTTTTTTATGATTTTTTGGAAAATCGTCTTCTTTTACAATGTTTGTAAATATGTGAGAACCATGTATCTATCACATAGGTAATTAATTTATCTGTTGTTGCTCTCTTTTTAAATTTATTTTTACCTATTGTGGTAAATTTTATTTTATTATTTTTAGATGCATCGTCTTCACATATAATTATATAACTAATGTACCTACATATATACAAAATATTGTAAAACATTTTAAAAGAGTAACGGTGGAGTTTCTTGCCCATTCTTCTCCATACGAAAACTACCTTTTGGAAGGGGCGACTAGAATCAATTCATTTTTTTTGTAATTTTTGACGTTCAAAAGTGCCTTGCAAGGGCCTATTTGAAATAAATGATTTGACTTTGACTTTGACTGTTTCATTTAGCTCCTACAAAAAATCGGCCATCAATTCTACCATCTGCGAACGCTTGACATTATTCTAACATCTGTCTCCACACTTCCGTAGCACATATATTTAACTCCTGCATACTTGTATTGATCGTGATAGGTTAGCTTTGCTGTTCCTAGGTCTTTGTTCTTTCCAATTTCGCGTTCGGTTGCCACATCTTACACTCTTATGCTTGTTTCAAGTTATTTGACGTTGTATTCAAAAGGTATTGTGTATGGAATTCTTTTGACACGACTATGTCCTTTGTGGAGGCATGTATGTGGTATTGTTTGTCTAGTATGTAAACTCCTTTCACTTGAATATAGTGTCTCAGTTATATGTAAAGATGATAGCTAGATATACCTACACCCACGTTTCGCCAGATATGTTTTAAGGCACATGTATCAAGGGACAAACCTTTTGCCACAATTCCAGAGTCCGGGCTGCTACAGACAATTTTCTAAAGGAAAAGCCCAATAGTCCATTTGCACTCAGCAGTCGCGCTTGCCACCACTTCACCAACCAGGCAATCAAAAAAAGATGTATCAAGTGCATAAACGTTTACAGCTCAATATTCTCATCAACTCCAACCGCACTAGCATATTTAGCTCGTTTATAAACTACGTTTAATAATTCTACTGGTCGTGTGAACTCGCGACCTTTCGCTGTGGTCTAGTCTAAATATAACAAGACTGATTCGCCCACGTTTTTTTACCTGTGGTAGTTATTTAAGTACCGAGATATTCCGGTAACGACACTCGACAGGGCTCGATAGACACTCCTGTCAGTAGCAAAGGTTGGATCGATGTTTGTGGTTTGTTTATTTTCATTGTGTGGTCATCATCTGACTAGCCTTTTTCCAACATGTTGGGGTCAGGTTCCAGTCTAACGGGATGCAGCTGAATACCAGTATTTTACATGGAGTGACTGCCTCCGCAACCTAGTTTCGGGGTAACACTTACATCTTGGTAAGACTTACTTCCGGGCTTCTGACGACCTGTAACGACTGTCAAAGATCCACGAATGACAGCCGGGACCAACGGCTTGACGTGCTATCCGAGGCACGGAGGAGTCTCGGTATGTAAAGTTGGTCACTCATCCACAAACCAACCCCGGCAAGCGTAGGTTAACCTGACGGATCGACCCGTGCGGCAGTTATTTCTTAGCCACGAGCTCTTCACACAAGAATGAAATAGATAGATTGGAAGATCACACATAACAACAAAAGACAGGTATTTCCCTGAAGGGTTAGGCGAGGGTTTACCTCAGTACACCCTCATTTCGCCAGTTGGAGGACCATGTAAAACTTAATAATGTTGTTGGATTTTTATAAGAGGTATTATATTTCGGTCTAACATTAAGAGCGTTTATTCTGAAGGTGGGCAACCTCGCAAATAGATGTCAAATATTTCACTTTTTTTATTAATTTGGCAATATTACTGTGTGGAAATAAAAAATGTGGCTAACTAGCGAACTAGATTATTGATTATCAAATGCAATAATTAATATCGTAACACCGAATGTTTAGTTTTAGATGTAAAAAAACTATTTGGAAACTTTCCAAATGCGTTTTTTTACACCTAAAATGGGTACAACATCAAATTCAATGTTATAATTGCAATTCATTATTAATATTCTAGTTCGCTAGTTAGCCACATTTCTTAGTTCTCTTCAGTAATATTGCTATAAGAATCAAAACAGGTAAATATTTGACAGTTAATTGCGACTTTTAGGATAAACCCTCTTAAGGTATATATGTATATGTACCTAAGTATAACATTCTAACTAAACATAAGTAATATTTCTTTCTTCATAACATATCCATGTTACATCGTAAAGTGCAGCATCTGCGTTGTTCTCCAATATGTCGATGCGACACTATTCCAAGCCGATATTCAGGGCAGCACTACAAAATTCATCCTGCGATATAGTGATACATTCGTTCTACTGTTATAGGAACCGGATGTTGTCTATATTTCTGTTTTCTCCAATGGAAATGTGTTTCAAAGAAAATCTTTTTATATACCTAGTTTCATTTCTTGTAACTTCATATTCTAGCTTACCAGCTTTTGTCTGGCTATTTGTATTCTAGATCAGAAGAACTTCTCCCTGTTTCTCATGGGCATCATATTAGAAAGTGTTTCTGGGTGAAAAGGCCTCGGAATCCTCTCTAGAGTCAATCTGCCTAGCCTTTTCCCAACTATGTTGGTGTCGGCTTCCAGTCTAACTGGATGCAGCTGAATACCAGGATTTTATATGGTGCGACCACTTATTTGACCTCCACAACCCAGTTACTGAGTAACATGATACCCCTTGGTAAGACTGGTTGTCAGACTTTCGGGCTTCTGACGATCAGTAACGACTGCCAAAGTTCCAAAAATGACAGCCGGGACCAATGGCTTAACGTGCTTTCCGAGGCACGTAGGGTTTGCGGTATGTTAAGATGGTCACCCATCCACGGACTGACCGCGGCAAACGTAGCTTAACCTGATCGATCGACCCGTGCGGATGTTATTACTTCGCCATGTGCCCCCCTCCTCCAATCCTCTCCAGAGTATTGATCATTTATCGGTTAATGTTGCAAAAAACAGCACTATGCTGAACCAAATGATTTGGCAAATACTCTTGAACTTATGTTAACGAAAAGTATAGAAAACTATGATAATTTATGTATTAGTACAGCAAAGTGCTGTAATAAATCACCTTCGTGGCCAAAGATTCTTACTTCGGAACTTTTAATACGTGTAGAGCTATGCACCAATCCATTTTATGTAAGTTATAAAGGATTTACAACAAAATGGGTCACTGAAATATTCGTAGCCAAATCGACAACCTGTCAATGTATGCTATTGCGCCATTCGAATGCAGTATTTTGCTACATTGTACTGCGTTTATGGACGGTTCAATACATAATGTACTAACATTTACATAGTATCCGAAAAGGCTAAGGGGCCAATGTTCAAAGCGGATAGATCTAATCACGGTGTCTAAAAGATAAATGTACAGTTGGTGATTATAGTAATATTAGCCGTAGAACCGACGCCCTCGGGCTTCTTCTCTTCTCGGGCTCTTCGCAGGGTGGCTGGTAGCTGGATGAAAGTCGCCGAGAATCGAGCTGAATGGCGTGCAGTTGGAGAGGCCTAGGTCCAGCAGTGGACTGCTGTAGGTTAATGATGATGAGGTATAGCTTGTCCATGCACTCTAATATTATGCGGTAGTGGGGCGCGTCATTACAGAGTGGACAAGCTATATTTTCTAATTTGTCGCAAGTCGCAACGAAATTGTTTCTCAATTAGTATAAACATAGGGATTGCCTGCAATGTTCTCATTGCTGGGACATAGACCTCCTCTCTGTGAGAGGGAGTGGGGTAATCCACCAAGCGGACCCAGTGCGTCTTGGTAGATGTCACATGTATTCGAATTTTACGGGGTAAAGATGTTGCTTTTTTAACCGACTTCCAAAAAAGAGGAGGTTGTATGTTCGTCGAGTGTTTTTTTTTTTTTAATGTAAAAAGAATTTTCAGAACCGATTTTGAAAATTCTTTTTTTGTATGAAAGGGTATGCTCCCAAGTTGGTCCTATATAAATTTTATTAACTTTGCTTGGATAATTTTTGAGTAAGCTTCAATAATACGTATTTTTTCCACTTAGTATAATTATAGATGATAACTTCCTGACACTGTTATTTACATAGCAGGTAGTGGTTTTCGAATTTGTATAGGGTGGGTACCACAACTAAAAAGTAAAAAATATTTTTTTCCAAAAAAAAAAACCGACTTCCAAAAAAGGACACTACAAAGAGAAAAATGTTTTTACCTTTGGCCAAAAAGTTATGGCTAATATTTCTTTAGTCTGTTCAATTCCATGTTGTTTACTTTATCGCTGTAAAAGGCACACAGTGTGCAGTAAGGGATTACCTATGTCAGAACCAGCGTTCGCTTTTCAGCGTACAACTGCACAATGTTATGCTGCTGCTGCCCTATGGCCGGTCATGGAAGGCCATTGTTCAGCAGTGTATATAAAATGATGATGACAAGTTTAATTGGTATTTTCTGGTCAAGCCTCTTAAGAGATCTAGTAGGTACTACGGGGAGGTAATAACAAAGGCCAAGCGAACTCAGTCTGCCAATTTTGTCAATGGCGCCATCCCCGTCTCACCGCTCACATACCTCAGGCCGTGACTACCCGTCGCGCACGGACTATCATCATCACATCAGAACATACCACTGACAAAGTATGCACAAAGTTGCATTACCTTTAATGATAACAAGTAACAGCTTGTTTTTAAGATTACCATATTCCAAGTTTTCCTCAATAATTCTTGGATGGTGGATTGATAAACAGCTGTTTTTCTTTCGTTCTCAGAATATGCAAACTGACGTGTAAATGATTTAGATTCGTCATATCTATTTTTGTTTCGATGTATCGTTCGATTGGGGAATTGCATGCCTGTGTATTGAACTTAAGGCGAAAGCGTCAAGGTAGCCCGCGAAATTCAAATTTTCTTACGTTTTTTGCAATTTGCAGGTCAGGTATCATGTTGTATGTTGATCTAAATATGATTTGCGGCCGTATCAAATATTTATTTATAGAATTATAATCATAAAAATGATCAATACAACTCTCTAAGTTCATATAATCGCATTGAATTCCTATTTCATGAAATCATGACATTTGACGATTGTGCTTACATATGGAGTTGTATTGCTAATTGTAATGATTAAAATTATGTAAAGCCATATTGGTTACGGTCGCGAATCATATTTTAATCAACATGAAATCTACCACTGCCCTGCAAAATTTAAAAAACGAAAGAAAATTTGAATTTCGTGGGCTACCTTAGCGCATGCCCCATAAGCGTACCATGCACTATTACAATATTACAGTCATATTATAAAATACTAGCTGTTCTCTGCGATTTCACCGCCTCGCTCGGCTCCTACCTTCCTTAAGAATTAGGTTATCAAATACAAAAAAATAAAAAAAACTAATGTGATTGGTAGTTCCAGAGATTAACGCGTTCAAACAAATAAACCGGCCTAGTGCCTGGCGGACCACGCACAATCAAGGGTTCCGTACTTGGGATGAATTTATCGCAAGAACAAACTTAGCTTTGTAGTTGAAAAATGTTCTGCCATACATTCCAATTGCAAATGTGAGTTTGCCGCACAAAATTGACAGATTTACCATGTTATTTTAAGACAGGTTTTCCTGTAATCTATGAGTAAAGAACCATTCTCTGTATTTTCCTTCAAAATTTTTGTTTCGGAGATAAAAGGGGAATGGTCAATTTTCATCTATTTTCTTAAATATCTTTAAAAAGTATTTATTTTAAAATAAAAATAAAAATGTATTTGAAATCCTTGCAATAAGCCCTTTTATTTGATATGTCACACGGTTCAGTTTGCAAACCTTTTATTTTCTTATTTACCCCCTAAAATTGACCTACTTCAATATTCATTTATTTACGTTACATGTCCGTGTTTGGGTCACAGAAATACATATATGTGTACCAAATTTCAACTTAATCGGTCCATTAGATTCAGAGCAAATTGGCTGTAACAGACGGACACACAGACAGACACACGAGTGATCCTATAAGGGTTCCGTTTTTTCTCTTTGGAGGTACGGAACCTTAAAAACAAACTCCTTTATTACATTAGTATATTCCAGAGATAAATGCGTTCAGACAAACACAACTTCAGCGTTATTATTAGTACAGATACAACGTAACGTGTCAATGTACCTTCTGTTATGGTTGGGTTTATCTCGTCCAGTTGTGGTATCGTGTAGTTGTGATAAGCCATCTCTTGCAGATTTTATCAAATCCCAAGCAAGGATCGTCACATTTCATGTCATATCTCTTGACAGCATGGGCGTACACTGGGGGCAGGGAGAGCAGAGAGCAGCGAGCAGCACCCCCCCCCCCCCCCCCCCCCCCCCCCCCCCCCCCCCCCCCCCCCCCCCCCGATGCAAGCAAGCAAGCGCTCAGTTTATTTCTTTGACAAGCTATAAAGCAGGATCTCCTGTCGGTGTTTCTCCTACACGCTAAATTCAAATTCAAAATCATTTATTCGCAAATATAAACAGTGTGTAGATGTTTTACAGATGGAGGAGCTCGTGGCTAAGTAACAACAACCGCACTGGTCGATCCATCAGGTTAAGCTACGCTTGCCGGGGTTGGTCAGTGGATGGGTGACCATCTTTACATACCGAGAATCCTCCGTGCCTCGGAAAGCACGTTAAGCCGTTGGTCCCGGCTGTCATTCATGGATCTTTGACAGTCGTTACGAGTCGTCAGAAGCCCGAAAGTCTGCCACCAGTCTTACCAAGGCGTATCGTATTACCCGATTACTGGGTTGTGGAGGTCAGATAGGCAGTCGCTCCATGTAAAATACTGGTATTCATCTGTATCCGGTTAGACTAGAAGCCGACCCCAACATAGTTGGGAAAAGGCTAGGCAGATTCATTGTGTAGATGTTTTACGTAAAAAGAAAACACAGAATTAATAAAAACTAAACAAAATAAAATTAAGAATGAGATCAGTTAAACTCGTTTAAAAATATAGTACAAAAAAATATTAATTATTAATTTTCACTACATACACCTACCTCATGTTTCATGTAGTGTCTAGGGCAAAACACGTGGGGGGTCCCGGCTTAAAAATATTCTGATTTGCCCCTCCCTGGGCCAAAAGCTGGGTAACGCCCATGCTTGTCTACCTCTGTCTACCCCACTAAAACATACCCCCAAATAAAACGATGTAAACAGGAATTGTCGCAGTGAAATTAAAGATGATTAAATCAATTCTCTGGCGGATTGGCCCAGCTACGTTTGGCACAAACCTTGCCAGAAGTGGAGTGCTGTGCTATATTGTCGTGTGTGCTGACATTGATGTGTCACAAGTAGGTTCTTGTAGTTCTGAAACCTGGTGGTAGAACTCGTTTGTCGTGGATTTTGGTGCGTTGTGTCATGCATTGGGGGGGTTGGGGGTAAGCGGAAATAAGCAAGCAAGTCGTGTGTTAAGCTGTGTCTACTAAGCGAACTGAGCATGAGCAGAGCATGAATTCTCTTTGCATAGCCGTACTTAAGATCCTCGAAAAAAAAAAACGATTAAAAAAAAAAAACACTACTAATTGAAAAATAACTTTAATTTCGGAAGTCGGTGGCAAAAAACGAAGATTCAAAACCAAAGACACCGACTTCCGAAATTAAAGTTATTTGTCACTTTGTAGTGTTTTTTTTTTTTTTGTAGTCGGTTTCTTTTTTTTTAAGTTTATGATAACAGGTTCTTAAGTTGCCTTATGCACGCCCAAAAAGTATTGAAGTAATCAAAAAGTTTCCTGAGTATTTGCATCAAATTTCGGCAGTTTAACATAACATCACGCCTGTAATCCTCTAAGAGTTAGGCAGAGATGGTCCATCCACATTTCGCCAGTTATGTTTAAGTCCCATGTAATGGGGGCCGAGCCTATTGCTATCAACCGGACACCAATCCAGTTTCATAATCATCATCATTTCAGCCGAAAGACGTCCACCGTTGGACACAGGCCTCCCCCAAATGGGGAGGTTTGCCATAACCACCACGCTGGGCAGGCGGGTTGGCGATCGCAGTATGGTGTTAAAAATGCATAGAGAACGCTGCTGCCCATTCTCTAGTGAGTCTCTTAGTCGCCTTTTACGACACCTACGGGAACAAATGGCAATGGGATGGTACTATTCTTTACGTCTGGCACCACACGGAACCTGGATCCAGTTTAGCTGCGAAATATAGTCGAAAGAGACGAATTTTCAGTTCTAAACTTTGTGCAAGCATACATAGCCAATACTGACTCCCAGCCGACAATCGAGTACACGAGGCTATGTCAAAGGCGCGACTGCTATTAAGTAGACAAAGGGACAGGGTGCGTCTGTGACGCGCACGGTAAACTGTTTGCTAACGCAGCAGCAAATGTTTAAACTATACTCACTTTCCCAAAATGGCTTTTATGCCCGGGACAGGCGAGGTTACTTTTTGAAGCTAGCAAGCTAGTAACTCTGGCTTCGTGTATACAGAACTAGCTTTATTTCAGGGCTAATAAGAAAGAAAGAAGGAAAAATGCGTTTATTGGCAAACAGCAGAAAAATACACCTTATAACTAAAAAAAATACAAAAAACAATGATTATAATGCCAATATGTGATGTCAGATGGTAACACAAAGTGTACCACCTGACGCTGATTTTCAGCAGCAACCCACGAGTGCCATACGCTAGAATAATAAAGACAGGGAAGTGTGTGTCCGTTGTAATAAATTAAATTAACAGAATAAATTAAAGGTAAGTAGTAAACGATAGCATAACATGAAAAGCTCACAAAATCGAATAAATGTTGTGACTTAGATCATTGTGTGCTGTGAGTGTGTGTGTGTGTATAAGCTAGTAAGCTAGCGTCTCAAGCTAGGATTGTTTTATAGGGTTCTATTTTTGAGCTAGAAGCACCCCCACCACCGATAGACACGAATTTATAGGTTACTATCAATACGGTAGATTGGGCCCAGTCTTCGAAATATTTAATTACCACCTGTTACCCGCGATTTCGTATGGGTGTATTTTGTATTTCATCTTTTTTAGGGTTGAAGGGTGTCAAACGGTACTCTATTTCTAAGCCTCCGCTGTCTGTCAGCGGGCATCTCATGAACCGTAATGGGTCTATTGCCGCTAAAACAACAAATAATAAACTACTCTTTAATTAATTATTTTTTTCCATAGAAGAAACGTGTTTTTTTTTTCGGTGTTTTTTGCTGTACATTGTACGGCTACACGGAACCCTTCGTGTGCGAGTCCGTAAAAAACAAAAACCAGGGTGAAAATTCTAAGTCCTTCTCTAGGTCTCAAGCTACCTATTTGTAAAATTTCGTAACGATCGGTCTTGGATAGTATGGATGTTAAGACGTAGATATATACCAGTGACCTTGAGTGGTTAGCTTGCGTTCTGTACTGAGCTCACGCAACGCGTCGTACGTCCAGCCAGTAATATTTTAGGACTCGCTCATCAAGGAGCGCTGTGCCAAATTAGACGCATTATTAATTTATTATACACAAAACAATACCTAGATATTTTAATAAAACACGTATAATAAAATGTCAATAATTAAATTATCTATAAAATGGTGATAGGTAGATTTTGCGTTGGTCTTAGTTTTTTATCCGCATTAGACATAACTTTACAAATTAATTTCACTATGTAAAATAAACATAATCTAAAATATGCGTACATTAAGCTATTAAGAAAATGCTCCAATTTAACATATATTTTTTCCAAATCATTAACACTACTCGTTTAGACGTGATTTTCAGTATAAAATCATTAAAGTCGGTTATCGTCGCCTTAATAGAAGGATATAAGATTTAAAATTCTTGAATCTTCTCATAAAACTGTCGCCGGACTAATTGTTCAAACGACTTCTCATCACCGACCTGTTTCTGAGTAAACGAGTCATCGGAAATGGCCGCACAATACACTCTTATAAAAAGGAAGTCGAATGCGTGGAAAATATCTCCATTAGACTTTTTACACGTCATGTCGTGACGTTTACTTTATTAAGACCTTTATTTATTTGTTGCGTACCTACGTTGAGAAAGTGATTTTGATGGTTTTGGGAAAAATTTGCGAATCATCTCCTTATTCTCCTGCCCATACCAATATATTTTTGGCGTCAGCGCAATGTGTCTTTTTCTTTTTAGGGTTTGAAAAAAACGGAACCCATATAGGATCACTCGTATGTCTGTCTATCACAGCCAATTTCCTCAGAATCGAATGAACCGATTAAGTTAAAATTTTGTCCAAATGTGTATTTCTATGACCCAAACACGGACGTGCAACGTAAATAAATGATTTTCGAATATGGGGGTCATTTCTGGGGGGCTAACAAGAAAAAAAAAAAAAGTTTTGCAAACTGTACCGTGAGACATATCAAGTCTTAAAATAACGTGGTCAATCTCTCAATATTGTGCGTACAAACTTACAGTTGGAATGTATGGGAGAACATGTTTTTCTACTACAATGTTTTACGTCTGTATTTGGGATAAATTTATCCCAACTACGGAACTTGGCACTTGGCCGGTTTTTCTTCCACACTTCTCTATCAGTTGTCATCTCGGTAGTCCCCCCCTTTCTATCCATATCATCTTCCACACAGTCCATCCATCGTTTCTCTAGTCTTCCCCTACTCATAAAGCTATAGACATTCACACTCAAAACTGTCCTCATGACCATTTGATGATAAAACGAGAGTGCATTTTTCAATTGGATTATTTAAAGGTATTTCCTTAACTCAAGCATGACATCAAAGAGTATTAGGATTGCCCTTTTCAAAGCGTAGTGTCAAAAAGCGATTTTGACACAACGCTTTCATGTGTCTACAGATTTGCTCGCCTTTTGACGATCCGACACGTGGTGTTTTCTGTGGTACTTCTACGTCATGAGGGGCAGAAGTACAAACTTACGCGAAAATACTATAGACTTAAATTAATTATAATAAACAGCTAATTACATCTCATTTCAATAATAAAGACTCACACTAATAATTTTAATATTTTTATAATTTTAGTTTATCCATGCAATAAATTAAACCCTAATATTAAGACTCATACAAATAGGAATATAATTACGCAATTAAATATAATTATGATACAAAATATAAATACCAAAGAAGTTACATAACATTTTAATGTAATATGTACTTCATTTAATTCTTCTAAACAAAAAGCGCCTTCATCGTCTCTCCTAATATCAATTAATAAAATTAACTTTGCTGTGCCAGGTTCCATGATTGATACAATGTCTAACATACCAACTGTTTTATCTCACATTATGGAATGCAATAAACCTCCGACTTTTAGGATTCATGTGCGTATTGTATAATTATCACTTGCTTCAAAAACGGTGAAGGAAAACATCTTGAGGAAACCGGCATGCCTGAGAGATATTTCTCGACGGCATGTGAAGCCAAATCAGAGGCTTGAAAACTCTGACACCAGGTTAGTCACTAACCACACTAAAAGAAGAGTGCGAAAGTGAGTTTGTTTGTTTTTGACGCTTTCACGCTAAAACGGCTGAACGGATTCGGATGAAATTTGGATATTATTATTATATTATATTATTATTTGGATACCTTTTATGCCGATATTCTCACGGGATCGAGACTTATGCGGGTGAAACCGCAGGGCGGCTAGTAACTCCATAAAGTAAAAAGGTGCCTACAAATATTTGACGATCGTCAGTTTTTTCTTTAGTACTTCTCTAACACGTGTCGGATAATTAAAAATCGAGCAAATCTGTAGTCGCCTTAAAAGGTTCACAAGTTTGCAACCCACGGTCGTTTTTTTTTCACACTTGCAGGCCTCACGTGTTAAAAACCACCTACGGTTCTGAAGTCTACCCAGAACACAGAACACTACTGTGTTGTATCCATTCGTCTACCTCCGTATGTTTCCTCCTATTGTCTTTAATTAAACTTGATTGTGACTGACATTCTGAAGACTTCAACATGCAAGGAATCTTTGAAGATAAAGACGGGCAAATTGCTTGAAGCAGCCATTTTTCAATTTATTGCGCTCTATTTTCCGGCTGGTGTCCTACTAACAGATACAAAGTAAGAACATGCATCATGTTCATGACATTATTTTGATATAGTAGGCTGATTTACTACATATAATATATAAACTCACCTTCCCATGGGGGTAGGTCGGGCCCTATCAGAATAACAGCGCTGCATCATGCTGAGATAGGAGCCTTTTGGCCTCGTACAGGACTGCTTTAAATTTAACTTTGTTTTTTATTATTTTTTCCTTTTTATCTATGTTTAGTGTCGAGGAGCTCGTGGCTAAGTAACAACAGCCGCACTAGTCGATCCATCAGGTTAAGCTACGCTTGCCGGGGTTGGTCAGTGGATGGGTGACCATCTTTACATACCGAGAATCCTCCGTGCCTCGGAAAGGTGGATCTTTAACAGTCGTTACGATTCGTCAGAAGCCCGAAAGTCTGACACCAGTCTTACCAAGGGGTATCGTATTACCCAGTTACTGGGTTGTGGAGGTCAGATAGGCAGTCGCTCCATGTAAATACTAGTATTCAGCTGCAATCTCCCTAGCTTTTACCAACTATTTTGGGGTCGACTTCCAGTCTAACCGGATGCAGCTGAATACCGTATTTTATATAGAGCGACTGCCTATCTGACCTCCACAACCCAGTAACTGGGTAATATGATACCCCTTCGTAAGACTGGCTGCCAGAGTTTCGGGCTTCTGACGACCCGTAACGACTGTCAAAGATCCACGAATGACAGCCAGGACCAACGGATTAACGTGATTTCGTGAGGAGTCTCGGTCTATTAAGATGGTCACCCTTCCACAGACCAACCCCGGCAAGTGTAGCTTAACCAGGTGGATCGAACCGTACGGCTGTTATTACTTAGCCATGAGCTAAGCTAGCTGAGGCAGTTCATAAATAAAAGTAAATAAAAAACTCCTGACAAGTTAGTTTAATTTAAAATGACAATGAACAAAATGATTCTCATAGGTAATTATTTTATTATTGAACATCAGCGGGTTAATTGTAACAAATTGCCAAGTGCAGGCTAGTCATAAACATCCGTCAGTCATGGCAGAGATGGGTCACTCCGCAAAATCATTTAAATAAAAAGCGACTCTTGTTACGACGCAATAAAGTGCAATTCAGGTCGCACAGCGCTAATTACCTACAGTATATTCACCTAGAAGTTGCCTCTCTTTCTATCGCGTAACTCTTATATCCTCTGACTACGTTACGCCCACTGTATTCGACAAGTCGAGCCTGCCGCGTACCTACTTGTAGCTTCACACCTAAAATGCGGAGTGACCCATCTATATTCATCTGTGGTCGTGACTAGATCATATTGTATATTTACTGTAGTGATTAAAACTAACCCTAGTTGAAGAGCGTAGACCGTAGAATGATTAAAATTTCGTAGAAAAACTATAGCCTAATTCTGAAGGAAGGTTATAGGCTATGTAACATCACGTTACGACCTTAGGAGCCGAGTAAAAAGAAAAATGTCGTAAAATACGCTAAGCGAAAACGATGTAAAAGCCGGGCGGGCGATGCGATGCGACAGAGAAACAAGGAATTTCACGTGGACGAAGTCGCGGGCAGAAGCTTGTCTAAATCTTAACTAATAGATATATAACATATAGGTATTTATTATAATAAAGAGAAAAGATTTGATTTTTTGTATGGTTGTTATGCTGGGGCCGCACCTGCATTTATCGTGACAAAGCAATGCGTGCCGAAGCTTCGTAAGTTTTGCTCACTAAAAAGTTATCGCGCTAATGCGTTGGTCACATAAGTGGTTTCATAATTTTAACGAGCAGTAATCCAAGATGGCTCTCCATTATTTCGACAGAGCATCTACGCAGTCCGGAAACAACTGTCAAAATGACCAACGCTAATCCGACCACGCGCCACGCATAGTACCGCCACACGGGCGATAAGTGCTACGCAGCCCGAACTATCGCGACGATAACCGATAATGGGTGGTCACATCTGCGTAAAATCGTATCAAGGCGAAGCTTCGTCATGATAGACGCAGATGCGGCCCCAACATTACGCTTTCATGCTAAAACGGCTCAACGGATTTGGATGAAATTTTGCAAGTGGGTAGTCTATGACCTAGGTTAGGACATAGGATACTTTTTATCCCGATATTCCCACTGGATCTAGACTTATGTGGGTAAAACCGGCGGGTGCAGCAAGTGTTTGAATAAAGCGGTTAAAAACCTTAACAAGTACATTATTTTATTGCAAGATACAGAAAGTATAGCACAAGGCAGAACTATAATCGTATGCAAGCATGCATCCAATACGTAAGCGTAGCTGCGACCATTTCACTTCCTATACACATAGCTCTTTAGTTATGCATTAGTAATCCATTACTTAATTAGAGACTCCTCCTCGGCGACTGGAAAATCAATAGATGTTTTGTAAAGATTGTTTGTTAAATGACTCTTTAGCAGTATATTTTGGTAAATTATTCAGAAAAATACTGGCCCAAGTGCGTGTCGGACTACGCACAGTGAAGGGTTCCGTAGTTGGCATGAATTTATCCCAACAACAAACTTAACATTGTAGTTGCAAACATGTTCTCCAATACTTTCCAACTGCAAATGTAAGGTTTATTGAGAGATTTACCATGTTATTTTAAGACCATAAACTTCTTTTTCCTGTAATCTATGAGTAAAGAATCATTCTCTGCAAATAAAATCTTAAATATCTTTAAAAGTATTAATTACAAAACTACGAAAATAAACTTATTTTTCTTATTTGCCCCCAAAAGTGATAGTGTATTTACTTTTTTTTATTTTTTTTTTTTTTTTTAGTGTGTATTTACGTTACACAACCGTGTTTAGGTCACAGAAATACATATGTGTACCAAATTTCAACTAAATTGCTCCAGTAGATTCGGCGCAAATTGGCTGTGACAGACGGACAGACAGAGAGACAGCCAGACACGAGTGATCTATAAGGAATCCTTTTTTTTCCTTTTGAGGTACGGAACTCTAAAAACATCACGCTTATGTATGAGTTGTATAATAATAGATCTCTACTTGATCTCAACAACTTTATTTTGACCTTTGCTTCTTCTTCTTCTGTCCCTTAGTCTTTTCTTCTTTCTGGGGTCGGGTCTTCTTGAACAGTAGCGCCAGGATGCTCTGTCCTGGATTGTCACTGGAGCTAGGTTCTGCGTTTTCAATTCCCTTTCGATACTGGACGACCATGTAGCGGGGGTCTTCGTCTTCCCAGTCGTAGGGATATTTAATACAGTTCTTACTGACAAACTGTCATCTCTTCTCATTACGTGGCCGTACCATCTAAGCCTGCTTTTTTTTAGTTTGTCTGTTATTGGAGCACTCTGAAAGATCCTCTCTCCTCTAACGGGCTCATTGCGTATTCTGTCCAGAAATCTTGAACCCCCGCCCCGCGGAACATCTTCATTTCAGGTGTGTGCAATCGACCTTTATTTTGACCTTTTAAGGAATATTTACCAACAACTATTTCTTGAAATCGGTAAAGAGGCTTGTGGCTAAGTAATAACAGCCACACGGTTCGACCGATCAGGTTAAGCTACGCTTGCCGTGGTTGGTCCGTGAATGGGTGACCATCTTTACATACCAAGACCCCTCCGTGCCTCGGAAAGCACGTAAAGCCGGTGATCTCGGCTGTCATTTGTAGATCTTTGACAGTTGTTAAATCGCGTCAGAAGCTCGAAAGTCTGACAACCAGTCTTATCAAGGGGTATCGTGTTACCCAGTTACTGGGTTGTGGAGGTTAGATAGGCAGCTGCTCCATGTAAAATACTGGTACAGACTACTGATAGTGCCATTAACGAAGACGCGCCCCACTCCGCGATTACTGTACTGTAAGCTGTACTTTTGTACGGAGCGGAGCGGAGTGGGGAGCGTCTTCGTGGATGACTTTATCTATATTCAGCTGCATCCGGCTAGACTGGAACAGATAGACTGCAGATAGATTGATCGTAAATTGTGGAAGGTATTTTTTTTTTGTACTTACCAGAGACGTCGACATCACCTGACTAAATCAAATTACGTAGATGACAAAGCATTTATTCAGAACAGACAATGTATTATATTAAGAACAGTGTAATGTTATATTTTATATCATACATGATTCTTACAAGCCGAGATTGATTCGACCTTGCCTGGCCGAGAACACGAACATAATTACTATTTCCTACCCGCTCTTTATGCATAATTTGAATAAAATCATGAACAATAAGATACTGTGGAAACTGTAGAATATATACATCATCTTCTGTAATATTATATTTAGCAGTAAGGCTGAGATCTATTTAAAACGTTAACGTTTCAGGGGTTTATTCATAAACGATGATTAAAGTTATGAGAAAGAAAGAAAGAATTTAGTCATTTGAAATTTTGAAACAATTTATTTAAAAGAGTGTCCGTGGTGTTTTTTGCCCGTACTTCTCATTACGTACCTACTACGCTTTGGAATGGGCAACTATTTTCATATTTCTGACTGACCGATTCCTTGACAATTCAAACAAGAAGGAATACATTTTGTATTTCATCTTTAAGTTAAAATGGAAGTCGATACTGGTTCAACTCTAAACCAACAATACACATAAAATGATTGTTGAATATTGACGATTCACAACCGCTCTTTTGACCTTGAAACCGGATTTGCAGAATATGGTTTACAAGCTGCACTGTGCTGTGACCGTCAATCTATCTGTAAGTACAACAGTGAGCCTTTCTCTTGGTCAACTTTCACGATTTAGCGGTGGAAGTAGACCTAATAGTACCGTTAGTAGGACCTATGTTTATCCTACAAATTACGAACTAAACGGAGCATACAACGAAACTAATAATACTTCTGCAGCCTGTTTTACGTCACCGTCAAAAAAATGCAAATACTATTCGAAGTCCCCACAGTGCGCAAGCGATAATTTTTTGTCACAATCCCTTCTTCCATCCCCCTCAAATTCAATGCAAGCGAAAGAGATAGCACACGAATGCAACTAAGGACATTGACTGTGTGTTTTTTCACTCAGATTACGTCGGGAGTGTTAAAGACCTTATTAGCGTTACGTAAGGTTGTTATTAGGGAAGCAGTAGTCTCGGATATGCAAATGAGGTTTTTTTCTTCTAAAGGGCCTGTACTGTTCCTTACACCTGGACGATGCGGGTGTGCGTCCATTGTTATTTTAGGCGACACTCGCCCGGTCGGGACACAATAAACAGATTGATTGTGAATGTTGGATCCGATTGCGAATAACTTTGCACTGGATACATTTTGATGTAGAAATTTCTAGATGAATGTATGCGCTTTGATTATGTTCCGGTTTAATTCAAAAGGAGATTATGCCGACAAAATGCCATTAAGTTCTAGATATTCATTTCTGCATATCGGCACTGCAGGCAATGGTCGTTCTCGAATGCAATATTATTCAAATTCTCTCTGATTGCCAGCCCTATGTCTATCAAATAGATTGTTAGGACTTCTCTCCCGGTTGCTGTTATTGTCTCTCGAGGCTAATAACCTCTATGGTTCTTTTATTTTCTATCTCCGAGCGGAGGAAGGAAACGAGAAACCACTTTCTTCCCTACTCTCGTTTTTCATGTGATATAAGAGTTCATAGGATGCTTGTTCTGTAACAGTTTGACTTTAGGATAGTATTTTATATCACCTCCTTTATTAACCGACTGCCAAAAAGGAGGAGGTTATGTTTGACGCGTATGTATGTTTTTTTTTTTTATTTATGTCCGCCGATTTCTCCGTCAATTGTGGACTGATTTTGAAAATTATTTTTTTGTATGAAAAGGTATGCTCTTTGATAGTTTTTGAGTACGCTTCAATAATACGTATTTTTCCCACTTAGTATAATTATGTGAATGATATGATAACTTCCTGTGACTGTTATTTACATAGCAGGTTCGAATTTGTGTGGGGTAGGTAACACAACTAAAATGTGAAAAATGAAAACTTTTTACAAAAAAAAAAACAACCGACTTCCGAAAAAAAAAAAACTATAAAGTGAAAAATACTTTAATTTTGGAAGTCGGTGGCAAAAAACGAAAATTCAAAACCAAAGTTGTAAAAAGTTTAAAACTAGCAGTTTCATTGAAAGGAGGATTTTGATTACGCTTCTTTCAATCATTATTTTTATAGTCACTCCTTAAATGAGAGTTTATGTCCAATTGACAGTGGCTTTCTCTATTTAAGTAAGTACCCTTTTAGATGAAACCGATGAGCAGCTAACATCCAAAGACACAACAAGTTATCACGAACTTAACAAGAACGTTTCTTCATATAAAACTTTAATAGTTACATATATTCCATGTGCTCGTGGAGCTCGTGGCTAAGTAACAACAGCCGCACTGGTCGATCCATCAGGTTAAGCTACGCTTGCCGGGGTTGGTCAGTGGATGGGTGACCATCTTTACATACCGAGAATCCTCCGTGCCTCGGAAAGCACGTTAAGCCGTTGGTCCCGGCTGTCATTCGTGGATCTTTGACGTTTGACAGTCGTTACGAGTCGTCAGAAGCCCAAAAGTCTGACACCAGTCTTACCAAGGGGTATCGTATTACCCAGTTACTGGGTTGTGGAGGTCAGATAGGCAGTCGCTCCATGTAAAATACTGGTATTCAGCTGCATCCGGATAGACTGGAAGCCGACCCCAACATAGTTGGGAAAAGGCTAGGCAGATTGAGTTACATATATTCCATGTATAGAATTGTACAGATCATCCATCATCAAATCTGTATCATGAAGACTGATCAAAATATTCTTAAGCTGAGATCTATAAACGTTGCTTTTTTAAGTCGTTTTTGATTCGTTGAAATTAGTTTTAAGTAATGCTTGAGTCTTGAGTTAAGCTCTGAAATGCCTTAGAACCCGTCTCTATCTTGCACTTGTAGTTAGACAGTTGTGCGAAAGTGGCAGGAATAACGCTTAGCCAAAGTATGTGCTAAGTAACGTTTATAAATCTAGGCGTAAGACGTTAATCATGTTAAATTTTCCAGTCCATATAAAGCCAAGATGTCTCATGTAATCCCCAAAAAAAAAAGATCAATGTACAGACAAAGACAAGAATTATGAAAGTCATTCAATGACATACTTATTACAATATGAATCCGCGATGCAGAACCGAAATGACATATGACCGTCTGTGTTAGTCACTGGACTAGAAAAAGATCGATCTTGTGTTAATGTTTTGTGGCTAAGATGACGTCTCCCAAACGATCGAGTAAATTCGGCAAGTGTGCCAAAATGCAAATCTTTGTTGATAAAACTATTATGTTTGTCATCATATTAGCTGAATGCCGTTTACTATTGGACGTATTACGTCTGCCCGGAGTCTGAAATTTGTGGCCTGTTGTTGGCAATCCGCTCGACCTGGCGAAATGTGGGTGTACTATAGTTACACTTCTGCTTAACCCTTTGGGCATTACAGGCGTAACGTTACGTATTATGTCCCTGTCATTGACCAAAAACGAACAGTTTTGTTTTGGACGCTCGTACTCAAATAAATGGTATACTTTCTAAAATAGAGTAAGAAGTTTTGAGACTTACAAGAAATTCCAAATAAGTGTGATGTTGAAAATCACAAACACATAGTAGCTAATATAGAAAATACTTTAATATACGAAAAGATTGACCACAGAATAGACGAACAAAATACTCTTATGGAAACAAAAATAAATAATCTCAAGCCAAAACACTCAAGTTAACGGTGATAAGAACAAGATAAATGTTACCAAAATGGACTTAAAACGCAGTTTCTAAATGTTGAGCATGGAAACTTTTCCTGCTAAAAAGGGGGAGACTTGTAAACTTGTAACTTCCAAACAAACTCACGTTTTTAAATACTTAGCTCAAAAAACGAAAGTTTTTTTGTTGTTTTGGCTTCTACTGAGCTCTTATATAACTGTTTCTATTTTGGTATTAAATGTTTTTGTCTTAACTCGATGATGTTTTTAAGATCTTGGTCTTATCCACCACAAGCTGATAAATATAAGTTCCGTTGTATACGGAAAACTGCCATCTGTATTAAGACAGACAGAATGATTTACAGGAAGATTACCAATACTGGTCAACTAAAATGGACCATGACCACCTAAAAAGACATAGGTGATAATCTTCATTCAGCCACATATGATAACGTCTTCTAGAATCCTTCAATTTCAAACCTATTCAAAGTTTGGTTCAAATATTGGTGTAATAGTTAGCCTAGCCTATATTAGTCTCAACTTTGGCACTGTCCTAGATGCCCATAATAAGAAGTACCATAGGTTAGGCAACAAGTAGAAAGTGACCGGCACAGAGCAATATAATTTGATTCCGTTTTCCCATGGTAACGTGCGGTCTTGTCGTTTTGACATGCTCTTGCGCAGGGCTGCCTGACCGACTTTAAATGCCAGAAAATGTTAATTCTCTGTTTCTGGTAATTCAAAACCTGATGCCTTCTAATGCCTGGTGCCTTAATAATTTCATCATTGTCTTCCTCTTATCCCAATTTATTTGGAAGGTGCTTTAGTGCCTTAATAATAGCATTATTGTTAAATCTCTTAGCCTACACAATCAAATTAAATACCACTCTAAAAATTGTAGTGTCTTTAAAAACTATCGCTAAACTTGATGAATAGAAAGGTCATCGGTAATTCGTTACATCATCACTTTTACTCAAATCATATTGCTATTGCTGGCTACTCATCAACTGTCTTGGTCAAAAGCGGTGTTTTTAGCCTATATTATCTTACTTCTGGACCTCCTTCCTGGAAAAGACCTCTCAATGAAATCCTGATAGTGTCTTGTAGTACAATTTCATAGTGTCACAGTAAATATACATTCTCAATTCTTATGCTAATTAGATCTAAAGGTCAAATCACCGGTTCTAGTTTATTTTAGTGTTCTGTAAACCCTAGTCGTGCCAGTGAACTGTAATTTACTGTGTGAACATGCAGATTGTGTGAGAATTGATAGGCGATTTTATTCAGAGCTACTTTCTTTTGTCCGTGTACATGTACGGAAGAATTTATAGCTAGATTGTGTTGTGCTGTTTTTCCTACATTTTCCGATGAAGCGGTCGATTCTGTTCTTTGAATTTTTGAAGCTTGTAAAAGTTTTATTGTATCACCGATGTTAATGACCTCTTTGGTGTTGCGTGTGTGTGTCGTGTGACTAGTAAACAGGAAGTGCATTCATATTTAGCAACATCTATTTGTCTCACTGTGAATCTTGTACTCTTTTACAATTTAAAGAAGGATCGCTAATATCCTATACTGAGACTAGGTTTCCTTACGCTATTTCCTTAAAACAGAAAGGCAGTATAAGAGAGTCCTTTAACCTTTTCTGTTACCTGTATGTCTGTAAACTCTAAAAAGTAAAGTCTCAAGTAGGTACACAAATAAACTGATTACGTCGTCCACCCGGTGAATGGAGTGTACCGACGGTCTACGGCTAGTCAATCAATAAACGTTGATGTGTCACCGCTCTGATATATAGTCCACTAGATGGCGGTACAGTACACAACATTGCTACTTTTAAAACAATTATGTCTGAGGCAAAACCGGTTCCCATGGAGGCACCCTCATAGTTACGGTCCATGTACCAAGTAATAATGACGAAAGCTGCGTCAATCAATCTGCGGATGCACACTAAATAATAAACTGACACAACGCCCAAAACCAGTTTTTCTAAATGCAACATAATTTGAATCTGTTAGAGATGGTTTTTCAGTGTCATCAGATTTCGAATTAGGTCATTTTGTTATCGCGTATTAGTTTTGTGTATCAAGTAATAAAAAATGTACAGATGTGACCAGACCAGACTATTGATTTTAGATGCGTTTTTTTTTTTTTTCGCGTGAATTGTCTAGGCAATTATTTTATACAGGGTGTTAAATAGAATGGGAGAGTGAGTCCGATCGATTCTAGAATACATTAAGAACAAATATAATATTTACTGTTACCAGTTGAAGAGAACCAAGTCTCAGGTTCTATTTTTATGACTGTCTTTTGTCTAGGCGCTCGCAAATCCTCACGGTTAAGGATTCGTGTCCTTTAACACCAAACATTTTATTACTGGAGTGTTCTACGGATACATTATTTATGATATGCGCAGTTTAATCTAGAATATAAAGCCGAGAACCGACGGTGCGCAATATCGCGCACGCACGCGCACCAGCCCGCACGGCGCACGACCACGCACCACGCACCAAGGGTCTTCCCACCGTGCGTGATATTGCGCACGCACGCGCACCAGCCCACACGGCCGACGACCACCACACGGCATTTTGTCATTGCAAAATGCATAGTAAAAGAGAACGTATCGCTGCAGCTGCGGCTCTTGTGGTATTTTTTTGCAATAATCATTTGTGCTCTAATAAAAACAAAGTAAACAAGAAGAAACCACGCTGGTGGATGTCGGCGTATAACAAAAGTCGTTCAAGGTATGCCAACTATAAAATTAAATAGTTAAATTAAATTTTTGTTAAATGTGGGCCTACTTTTTTCTAATTAATTATAATTCAATTTCAGATATAACGGAACTGATATGCTCTATGATTTCACAAGAGAACCGAGCAATACATTTTTAAATTTTTGTAGGATGACAGCAAGTGACTTCGAATACCTTTTGAGCAAAATTGGTCCAATTATATCAAAGACTGATACCAACATGCGACAATGCATTCCTGTTAATGAACGGTTTGCAATTGCACTCAGATATTTAGCTTCTGGAGATAGCTACACAAGCCTTAGTTATCTGTTTAAAGTCTCCAAGCAAACAATTTCAAGATGCGTCGTTGGCGTGTGCGAAGCCTTGATACAAGAATTAAACGCAGAAATAAAAGTAAGTAAACTAAAATCATTTATTTTCTTTAAAGTAATGAAAACACAAGGCATTCAATCAACAAAATTGTTGTTCTCTCCTACACAATAGATACATAACATAATGAGTTGTTAAATTAAATCAAATTACACATTCTTCATTAATCTTACAAACCGGGGCAGTCTCGACATAGATAGCGATCGCTATACGACCGAATTCGGTCGCGAAGTCCTAATGGCGTCACTAGACGCGCACGACGTGCTTCACAACCACGTGATTTTTACGTGGTTGTCAAGCAATTTTGATCGTCGAGGGACGCCATTAGGACTTTGCGACCGAATTCGAGACTGCTGCCCCAGGGGCGGCAGTCTCCCCCCTGTGCCCTTTAGGTAAAATCCAATAACGAATTATAGTAATGGAATCTTTTCGGTTGTTTTTGCGGTCTTTTTAGGCGGGTAGCACGACTCCGCCGCGAAAACATAGCAGCGAAACTGCAGTACATAGTTCAATTGAACTGACTCACGTCATGTTAACAACATGACGCGAGCCAGTTGAATTGACCTACTGCGGTTTCACTGCTATGATTTTGCGGTGGAAGTTTGCTACAGACGTTAATGTCAAAATGCAAAAAATCACATGATATAGACGAAATTACTTTTAGAATTTACACGGCACTGATAACAAAAATGCTAATTGAAAATTTTACTTTCGTAATATATTTTCAACTGTGAATCTTGCTGAGCGTCAGTAGATGGTTGTTGAAGAGCCAGTTGTGTAAGCATGCGCTCTGAATTGCCTGAGTAATCTGGTGATGATAGTGAGACTTGATGTTGTGGGGATGGTTGTGAGTTGGATGAGTGAGAGTAACCTGGTGATGGTTGTGAGACTTGAAGTTGTGGAGATGGTGGTGAATTGAATGAGTGAGAGTAACCTGGTGATGGCAGTGAGACTTGATGATGTGGGGATGGTTGTGAGTTGGATGAGTGAGAGTAACCTGGTGATGGTTGTGAGACTTGAAGTTGTGGAGATGGTGGTGAATTGAATGTGTGAGAGTAACCTGGTGATGGCAGTGAGACTTGATGATGTGGGGATGGTTGTGAGTTGGATGAGTGAGAGTAACCTGGTGATGGCAGTGAGTCTTGATGATGTGGGAATGGTTGTGAGTTCGATGAGTGCGAGTAACCTGGTGATGGCAGTGAGACTTGATGATGTGGGGATGGTTGTGAGTTGGATGAGTGAGAGTAACCTGGTGATGGTTGTGAGACTTGAAGTTGTGGAGATGGTGGTGAATTGAATGTGTGAGAGTAACCTGGTGATGGCAGTGAGACTTGATGATGTGGGGATGGTTGTGAGTTGGATGAGTGAGAGTAACCTGGTGATGGCAGTGAGTCTTGATGATGTGGGAATGGTTGTGAGTTCGATGAGTGCGAGTAACCTGGTGATGGCAGTGAGACTTGATGTTGTGAAAATGGTGGTGAATTGAATGAGTGAGAGTAACCTGGTGATGGCAATGACACTTGATGATGTTGGGATGGTTGTGAGTTGGATGAGTGAGAGTAACCTGGTGATGGCAGTGAGACTTGATGTTGTGGAGATGGTTGTGAATTGTATGAGTGAGAGTAGCTTGGTGTTACTTGTGTTGGTGTGTGGTAATTGTATGGTTGTTGGCCAATGGACGGAATTGTATTATGGTATTGGAAGCTTCTTGTATGATTGTCTTGTTGTTTAAAATTATACATTATTCTGTCTATTTCCATCATTGCAATATCTCTTGTACTTTCCTGTAAAGCTCTCAATTTATTACATAATAACTCGCAATATAGTAAACATGCGTCTGATTCGGGCTCTTGAGAGATATTTTGCAAAACTTTATAAGCTTCATCACTGCGTTTCTTCATTTCATCACACTCATTTAATTTGCCTCTAATGGGTTTTTTTTTTTCAAACGTTTTAGGATGTTTGAACGTTTCTTCCGTTGTTGCTTGTGTGGCATTTTGATCTTTGTCTTCCTCGATCTCTTCTGCGTCCAAAATATCCTGTCCAGGAATACACAAATTATTTTACTATTTTATTCATTTCAGTTACCTCGGACGTCAGCACAATGGTTAAAAATTGAAGATGATTTCAACAGCACTTGGAACTTTCCTCATTGCCTTGGCGCAATTGATGGGAAACATGTCCTAATACAAAGTCCCAGTCACAGTGGTTCTGAATATATCAACTATCACGGCACTTTTAGCATTGTTTTGTTAGCTTTGGTGGATGCTGACTATAGCTTCACATTTGTGGATTGCGGATGTCAAGGCAGAATAAGTGATGGCGGTGTTTACAGAAATACAGAGATGTATAGAAAAATCTCCAGAAATGAACTGGATTTTCCACCATCAACTAATTTGCCCTTCAAGGAGGAATCACTTCCCTACGTGTTTGTGGCAGATAGTGCATTTGCTCTCACTGAAAATATGTTGAAGCCGTATGCCGGTCTCCACGCTACGGGAACAAAAGAAAGAATTTTTAATTATCGTTTGTCTCGAGCTCGGAGAATAGTAGAGAACGTTTTCGGCATTATGTCGGGTATTTTTAGGGTACTTAAGAAACCATTTTTATTAGAACCAAAGAAGGTATCCAATATTGTTATGACGTGTTGTTTACTGCACAACTTTTTAAGACGATCTAAAAATTCACGACGAATATATACACCCCCTGGTACTTTTGATACTGAAAATGAAGGTGGAGTGCATCCAGGCTCGTGGCGAAATGATCCTGAAGGAAATACTTCCTTGATATCTATGAGGAATGTACCAAGAAGAGCAAATTTATCTGCTAAGACCATAAGAGATAAATTTGCAGAATATTTTATAACAGATGGCGCTGTAGCATGGCAAAATAATTACGCTTAGTGTGGACGGCGACCAAAATAGCGGCAATGTAAATAGTAGGGTTAGCTAGGCACATACGTTATACACACATAAGTTATATGTTACTTAGTTGGTTTAGGTAGTTAACTAAATGTACTTAAATAAAAAAAACCACCGGCCAAGTGCGAGTCGGACTCGCCCACGAAGGGTTCCGTACCACATCGTATTTAAAAAAGTCTCTATCTAAAGGGTCTATCTTTAATATTTTTTTCTGTATATATATTTTTTTTGTAGCTTTTTTGATATCTCCGATGTTATTGGCTCGATTTGCATTCTGTTTATTATTGCTAATAGCTTATGAGTTACTTTATCGGATTAACAATTTTTTTTAAATCTGCCGACTATAAAAATAGGAAGATACGAAAAAAAAAAACTTTATTTATTTATAAAAACACAAGTGTAAGTCCATAAAATCAATCACTACGGAACCCTTACTTGTGCGTGGTCCAACACGCACTAGCCGGTTTTTGTTTATAACTTTATTATTTGCTGTTATAGCGGGAATAGAAATACACAATCTGTGAGAATTTCAACTGTCTACCTATTACGGTTCATGAGATGCAGCTCGCTGACAAACAGATGGACAGAAGGACAGCGGAGGCTTAGTAATAGGGTTACCTTTGGGTATTTAACCCTAAAAAACACATGACGAGAGAGCTGTCAAAGGCAGATGCCTTTGACAGCTCTCTCGTCATGTGGTTTATTCAGTCTTGTCGATTAATCGACTAAACGTAATACCTGTCACTTCAGTTGTCATGCTACGTCACAGTTGTACTTTTCAATTTAGCAACGTTATAATTCGTTGAGGTTTATTAGAGAAGCAGTATTTTTGGGGTCAGAATAACCTAACAAAAAAAAAATGCTCAGGCAGTTACAACTACGATGAATGATGAAAACTTAGTTTATGAATGAATGTAAAAGTTTAACATACATTAATAAAAGAGGAAACTATCGTAAAAATTTAAAATAATTTTAATTTGGTTAAGTTTATCGTATTTTTGAACAAGGTGTCATCTATAAAAACCCTTTTTACGATTTGTTTACCTTTAGTTAATTACCTAAACTAATGGAATATAGTTTGTTTACATTTTTAAATGTGAGAGCCGCACACTTAGTCGTCAGGGCGACGACGACGCTGTGCGGTGGTCGCCGCGCCTCTAAGCTGTGTTTATGTAACGTTGCCAGCCCGCTGCCGCACCGGTGCCGCGCCGCTGACGCGCCGCAACATCGCCGCAGATTGTATAATGATAGCGCAAAATCAAGCGGAGACGGCGCGGCGACGGTGCGGTGGCGGCGTTTCAGCGTTCAGTCTCTATGGTTACGCAGAGGCGGTATCGGCGCGGCTGCGGCGCCGGCGCCGAGCCCTTAAGCATTGATCAAGGCTCGTGCAGTCTGGCGTGACGCGACGGCACGACGCGACTCTAACATAATAATTTCTAAGTAAACTATGGTAGAACAATTATCGGAGTCACGTCACGCCGGCCGGCGCGTCGCACCAGTCTGCACGAGGCTTTATGTTTTATATTACTAAATAAATCCCATCCTTAAGAGCGTTTATTCAGAAGGTTGGCAACGTCGCAAATAGCTGTAAAAAATTTACCTATTTTGAATAATTTGGCAATATTAATGTATGGAAATAAGAAATGTGGCTAACTAGGGAACTAGAATATTAATAATGAATTGCAATTATAACATTGAATTTGATGTTGTACCTGTTTTAGGTGCAAAAAAGGCATTTGGAAAGTTTCCAAATCCTTTTTTTACATCTAATTCGAAATATTCGGTGTTACGATATTAATTATTGCATTTCATAATCAATATTCTAGTTCGCTAGTTAGCCACATTTCTTATTTCCATACAGTAATATTGCCAAATTAATCAAAACAACGAAATATTTGACATCTATTAGCGACGTTGCCCCCTTTCAAAATTAATGCTCATAATGTTAATAATTGTAAAAAAATATATATTATTGTTACTGGCAACTACAAACAAATTATAATAATGATAATGTATGGTGTATTATGGTTATTTTATGGTGTAGGTATGGATAATGTAAAATGGTTGAATTAAAATAAATATCTACTTACCTCAGAACTCTTTGTTTTTTTTGGTTTGTATACATCGTCTAAAAAAGTAGACATTATGTTATAAAAGGGCCATTCAGGTTTGTATATTTCGTCAGCACCACTACCAGTTCCCATAGACTCTCTTACTTTAGATCTTTGTCTCCTGTACGTTGACATTAAATAATCTCGTTTTTTTTTTATTTCCGTAATTGTAATATTATTATCCTTTAGTTTTCTTTTTATTCTTCTCCATGCATCATATGAATCATTTTTGTTTTTGTGTTCTGGTGCCGCAGCGTTCCATAGCGTGGGTTCATTTTGGTATAGATTTAAAAAATCAAAAACAAGCTCGTTCGTCCACTCCATTATTCACGTAGCCGAAAACTCCACTGTACGCGTGCGAAATAAACAGGTTTTGACTAAACTAAGGTAACGAGTGATCGAGTGATAGAAAAAAGCTTCCTGAGGCAGCAGCGCGGTGCGGGAGGGGTGACAGTTTTCACAAGTTGACGAATCACCGAGCTCTCGCATCACGACACCTCTCCCGCACCGCGCTGCTACCTCAGGAACCGTCTCGAGCTACAGCTCTGTTTGATTGACGTCAGGCTCGCTCACACACTCACTCACTCGTTCGCTAAATAGCTCACTCAGACTCACTATAGTTCAGTAAAGAAAGTAAGGGTCGTTCAATAATTCCGTGAGGCGATTTTTCGACCCCTTCCCCTTAGTGAGATGTGAGATTTGGTCCGACTAATATATGACGTGAGATTTTTCATATTTATTTATTTATTGATTTATTCAAAAAAACTTTTTGTTTATGTCCAACTGCTGCCCGCGGCTTCGCCCGCGTGGACCCTAATTATTTTTCTAAAATAAAAATAGCCTAAGTTACTCCTTATAACATCAGCTCTCTACTAGTGGAAGTAGAAGTCCGGTGCGACGACGGCGACGGCGCGGCGCAGCGGCGCGGCGGCGCGGGCGGCGCTTTAGTGTACAGTGTACGATTTACATGGTTAACACATGTTGAGCACATGTTGAGTACTATGTACCGACTATAAAGCTACCATTTAGGTACTGGATATGTCTTTCATTGACTTGAATGTGCCTTGGCGGCTGGGAGTATGTCATGCTCACTCTAATGTCTCGCTGACGGTGGCGCGTGTGTTGGATCATTTAGCTCCCTTCAAAATGGTTGAGCTGAATGGTGCTAATCCATGCGTCATGTTCGTGAACGGGCGCCATCAGTGGGGACTGGTCAACTCTTAGCTGCCTTGGCTGATTTAAATTTTTGAATTGTTCTTTGTTTTATATTTTATTACGGACGCTTCTAACGTGCACGTCTTTCTACATTGTTCTCACATGTTTAATTTCAACATGAATGATGTAACAAATACTTTGTAACAATTTATTTAAAAGAGTGTCCGTGGAGTTTCTTGCCCGTTCTTCTCCATAGGTACCTACTACGCTTTGGAATGGGCATCTAGCTTCATCTTTCTGACTGACGGACCCCTTGACAATTCAAAAGTGCCTGTAATTGGTTTATTTGAAATAAATGCTTTGAGTTTGAGTTTGAGTTTGAGTAACGCTAGCGGTGTCGACGCCCATCTACACGAGTCCTTAGTCAATCCTTTAGTCGATATCGGATTCAGGGGTCGGCAGACGTCTCACCGAGTGAGTCGCCGACCGAACGGCTCTTTCGGCTCGCTTCGGAATACTTCGGATCGCATCCTTCGTTTGTCCAATATACTTTAAGTTCGTCCAACAATACGGCTGTCGTATTTAAAACCTAGTAAGGGACACTTTTTACAAAAGTCGTTTTATTGCATAATCTTGTTAACCTAGTAAGTCTCTACCAAATAAAAAACAACAGCGTTGAAAACTCACTTATATGCAGATATATTTAAGCATCGATACCTAGTAAGTGCACAATGCACTGCCTCGTGACCACTTCAAAACCTAGTAAGTCAATTTAACCATTTCAAAACCTAGTAAGTCTCTTCATGAGACTTGCAAGGTTTTTAAGTGGTCGATGCACCTTACTAGGTTATTTAAATGGTCGATGCACCTTACTAGGTTATTTAAATCAAGACCAAACAAGAACGAAGAGAAGGGATAGTGCGGGGGTTCCGCTGTCCGAAACAAGTCACAATACGTAGCGCGCTCTTGCTGTAATCGGCGTCGACCGAAGTCCCCTCCAGGAATTGGATTTACTAATTAAAAAAATAGATGAAAATTGACCATGCGCTCTCCCTATCTCCGAAAATATTGAGACTACAAATATAAAAATAAAATACAGAAAATAGTTCTATACTTATAGATACAAAAAAACCTATAAGAAGTCTATAGTCTTAAAATAACATGGTAAATCTCCCAATATTGTGCGTACAAACTTACAGTTGCAGTTGAAATGTATGGGAGAACATGTTTTTCAACTACTATGTTATATTTGTTCTTAGGATAAATTCATTCCAACTACGGAACCCTTCATTGTGCGTGGTCCGACATGCACTTGGCCGGTTTTTATAAATGAATAAACTTTTGTATTCAATTAATCATTATTTTATTTACATACCCTTTAAAGTTACTAGAATTTAGTCAATGAGGTTGTTCCAAAATTTCGTTTTAAGTGGTTATTCGGCTGTCCGAATAGCTCTCCGGCACAATACGTCATTGTAAACTTATCATACGACATACGCCTTTATTGTCAGTACTTTAAAGTAGAAAATACTTTGGCACCGCACATCACCGCACTAGCGCATGCGCGGTGATGTGCTGGGTGCAGGCGCCATTCCTACGTTTTGTTGAACTGAATTTCGTGAGATTTTTTTGATCTTTAAATTTGATCTTTTATTTTGTAGGTTCCCAATGTATGAGAGTAGATAAAATAGTGTATGAAACTGCACATAACTAGGTATTAAAATACTCGTGTGATACTATTAAAAACCTAGCCTACGGCTCGGTTTATAAACACACCCTCGTATTTTAATACCCCTCTTTATGCAACAGTTTCATAAACTACTATTTCGGTTGTTTTGACGAAATGACATGCAGTCGCTGCGTGCAACGTACGTACCTACCTATTGTGTATTTACTGTATTTTCATGTAGAGAGCTATAATAAGCGAGCGGAGCCGTCTCCTTCGACGCACATGCGGCGTTAAGTCAAATGAGCTAACAGTCGGCGTCTGATTGACCACCGACTGAAAGCCGATTCCTATAATTTACGGACCGTTATTTATTTAAAATTAAGACATTTTTTTTACTTTACCAATAATGAAGCAAAGACATCATAGTTTTGCATAGTAGACCCTCCCATATGGAAGTAGCTATCAAAGGTAAAATTAGTAGACATGGGTCAGATATATCAAAACGTATCTAAAATCCGATTTCAGTCACAAATCGTATCGTATCGATAATCCGAACTAGACAAACCGATTTCACAAAACCACAGCAAGAGTAGATTTGCGTAAGCAAGTATTTGTTTATGTTTGGATAGTTTTGATCGATGCACTTACAACCGAATTATAATATTACTAGAGACGATCGAAACTGCGAGCCGGAAGCGCCGGAGCCGCTCCAGAACTCGATTTCTAAAAACGGATTTTAAAAACGATTTCACTATCTGAAATCGAATATTTAACTGTTTGCATAGAAATCCAAAAACGCCCATGTTTAAAAATTTGCTTACGAATCTATTTAAGTATAATGCTAGGTTGAGCAATAAAAAAGCTACCATTGGTAAGCTAAACCGAGCATACCTCGGGCACCTTTGAAGTTACCGACTCTCCGCGGATCGGGCGCACCGCCACGCACGCGTCTGTGCTACCACGCACGCTACCATTCCCATGGTGCGTGTCCGTGCGGGCTTATCCGCGGCGAGTCGGTAACTTCAAAGGGAATGTACCCAAACTAGGACGCACCGCCACGCACGCGTCTGCGCTACCACGCACGTTACCCTTCCCACGGTGCGTCGTGCGGGCTGGTGCGCGTGCGTGCGCGATATTGCGCACCGTCGGTTCTCGGCTAAATCTGATAGAATA